>CM039676.1:44355252-44955252 GCA_022496015.1 Hordeum marinum | reverse complement strand
GACAAGACAGGAGAGACCGCGAAACGTAGACAAATCTTGAGAAAAATGGCGCTTGGACAAGGATCTTAGAGAGGAGAAAGCTTAAGTGTGGCTCAGGCATTTCATCGAACACCTCATGTGCATAGGAGGTGAGCTATAGCACCACAAAGCTCTCCCACGGCCGGCCAAAAAAACAAAGCAGTGCACTGCTCTAGTCACGGGCAGGGGGTATATATAGGCCAATCGGTGGTCCCGGTTTGTGCCTGGGCCCGAGACTAAAGGACCACATTTGGTCCCGGTTCCAGCCAGAAACTGGTACCAATGATTGTGGGCCAGGAGCGAGGCCCATTGGTCCCGGTTCGTGTCTAGAACCGGGACTAGAGGGGTCAGACAAACCAGGACCAATGGCCCACGAGGCCCCGCCGCTGCCCTTGCCTCACGAACCGGGACCGATGCCACCATGGGTCCCGGTTCATGACTGAACCGGGACTAATGGCATTTCAGGCCTGGACCAAAGCCCTGTTTTCTACTAATGGTAGAACTATTACAATCTCATATATATATATATATATATATATATATATATATATATATATAACCAAAAATTCTTTGACATAATTTTGGTATCTTCAATGAAACAAATATCCAGATAGAGGTTTATTATACACGAACATTTTACATATAATCAAGACACTTACTAGATACTTCCTCTGTTCCAAAATATAAGGTGTATTGATTTTCGTGCAAGTCAACCACTTGAATGTTTGACCAAGATTATGAAATAAAATAACAACATCTGCAATATCAAATGGGTAAAATATGAAACTATTTTTCTTGATGAATCAAATGATATGAATTTCGTGTTGTGGATATTCATATATTTTTCTAAAAACTCGGTCAAACATGCACTCGTTTGACATTTGAAAAAACGAATACACATTATATAAAGGAATGGAGGGAGTATTATCCAGATGGAGGCTAGTAACAAAATATTGGTCTACTTTCCTATCATGACTTCACTTAAGCAAGTTGCCAAACGTAATGGCCATCTCCTTAATATAAAATCAGTACTTAATACTAAATTTAGTGTTGATGATGACTTGAGCCGCGTTATCAACAAGTTTCAAGAAATAAAACCGTAAACAAGCTATATGTATTTGCCTCCAATGCCAACACCTCTTGCCCAAGGTATAGGTAAGGATCACACTTCCTTTTGAACAATTTCTCCAAATTACTCTTTGGAAGACCATGTTTGGCAACCTCACTAGCTGCATCGTCTTCAACTCAGGCGAGAAAGGCCTTCCTCTTGGACTCAATTAACTTAGTGAGTTCAGAATGTAAAGCCTTCCTCTTGTTCTAGGTCTTCTTGGCCATATTCTCTTTTGAATGGGCTCTTGTTTCAGCTTTACCTCCTCGGCCTCTGACTCGGTATCATGGGTCTCAATGTCCTTGGAGTCAGATTCCGAGCCTATGACCTTGTCCCTAATTCCATAATAATACCTAGTCCAAGGCCTATGAAATACAGCCCAAGCTATCGCTCTTTCAACGGAGAATGTTCCGAGAAGCCCTAGCACAAGAGAAAATCAAAATCATTGTAGGTCGAACTTGCCAAACCAACCGAGCACAGGAGGAACCTTTTCGCCTCTGAAGATCATGCAACGGTCAGTTGATTGCTCAATATGCTATACCTAAGAGTAATTTGGAGAAGCTCTTCCAACAGAAATACGATTTGTACTTGTACCTCAGGAAAGATGTGTTTGGCACTCAAGGCAAAGCATCCTCGGTTGCTTAAAATACCATTCTGAAGCTTTGACGACAAGGACCCTTAACGATAAAGATGTTGATTGCCAACATGAAGGTGCCGATGAAACTTTGTCATATCAAGAAAGAGATTGTGACATCCTCGCTGAATATGAATGATAGACTACTCATATCAATAAGAACAATTTTTGTTTTCAGAGATCCCGGGTGCACACGAGTAAGGATAAAATGTGCAGAAAAGACTAGTATTGATTTGTGGGACCAGTCTAGATATGTGGTAGCCAGTCGTAATGTCCATGAACTGGTGGATTTGGATGGGGCGTTACAGAAGTGACCAAGAGGCTCATCAACTTAAGTGAAGTGATGGTTAGCCAAGAGACTAATCTTTTGTTGTTGTTCTCTATGTTCAAATGAAATAATGAACCTTATTGCATATATAATGTACATGTAGAATAAGCCTCTATTTTGTCATCTGTTTTAACAGAGATGCCAATTCATGTCAGAATATTTTGGTTGGTCATATATGAGAACATACATACTTTATTATAAGTAAATAAATGCAATTTATATAATTAAGCACATGGAGAAATAATTGTTGCGTCCATTATTTCTGCTAGAATAGAACTCTAAGTAGCATATTAAATACTTTCTCCGTTCCATAATATAAAAGTATTTTTTACACTAGTGTAGTATCAAAAATACTCTTATATTATGGAAGAGATGGACTATTTATCAACTATCCACCCTACACTTCCAAAATGACGGCATTGTCGTGCACTATATCGTAACACTGATTCAATTAGCTCACTACACTGACGGATGATAACCAGGAGAGCATACATTATCTAGCTGGGTATAAGTGGACAAGTTGCAACATTTAAGTTTGATCAAAGAGGCTATAAAACAACTTACAATTTCCAACTCCAAATGAAACTGAAATGACCTCACCTGGATGGATCATGTACCTCGTGACGTTGAGCCGTGCCATTGCACATCCATCGAATTTTTCTGTTTTAGATACACGTTAATTATTTTTTAGTTACTCGCTGGACATTTTAACTAAATGTATGCTAAACATTTACCAGATGGACATTGAGCATGTTTTATGCACATGATGAACTTTTTCTGAATACATGTTAAACATTTTTCAAATGCACATTAAACATTTTTCAAATATACAATGAAAATTTAGCAACACAGATTGAACTTTATACATAAATTACATCAGTATTTTTTTAAAATGTGTGAACTATATTTAAGTGTTACGAACGTTTTTTTATGGTAAGAGACATTTTTCTGAATTTACATCTTTTACATTTTTCTTCTTCTTAAGAAAACATGTAGCTAAGATAGATTGAAATGCATGCCATTTTCTATATGTGATTTACATTTTTGAATGACATGAACATTTTTTACAAGCTGCATGAACATTTCTTTCATATTACATCGTTGGTCGTAGGGAAGCTTCCTTGTCCATTAGGGAGCATCATTGATTTTTGGGCTTGGAGTGGTGAACGTCAGGGAAATTGTACGGTCAAGCCAGCATATCGGATGATAATGAACACATAATTAAAGATGGATAATTGGATCGAGGAATGTTGGTGCTTCGAATAATGAGACGGAGAGTAATGCATGTACACATTTATGAAAAATCAGTGTATCGTCTAAGCTTATGATAACCTGCTCATCTAGCAATTCCAACAACGAATATTCTTCACAACAGAAACATGCCCGCAACATCTACATGTCCTCTTTGAGGCACAGATGACTCATGGAGAAACATTTTGATCGTTGTTCGGATTAGGTGATGGTTACACATATGAGTGTTTCTTTACCCCCGGATGAGTTCATCCGCTTGGTGGTGACTCTTTCAAATCAATGTTTTTTTCAAAAGTTTGAACAATTTAGAATAATTAAGAATATTTAAAAAAATTGAACTTCTCCAAATTCGTGAACATTTCCCAATTCTACAAACATGTTTTCAATTTTCTGACATCTTTTTGAAATTCAGGAACTCTTTTGAAATTAGTAATATTTTTTCAAATCCTCAATTGTTTTCTAAAATCCACAAATCTTTTCAAATTTGTCAACCTTTTAAAATACATGAACCTTTTCACTTCCGTGAACTTTTCAAATTCATGATTATTATTTTAATTCTGAAGTTTTTTAATTTATGATTTTTTTCAAATTTGCAGTTTTTTAAAGACTCGTTTTTTTTTCAAAAGTCCACGGTTGACCGGTTAACCATGGATCTTGGTAACCTAGCCAGCTAGGGCAATGAAAAAATAGTGGATCGTGCAGACATGCATCACGTGATGCCAGCCCATGCAAGCGGCCACACGGGCGTTGTTTCAGAAACACGCATCTAGGAGAGCTCAATTTCCTCGAGATCACAAATTAAAGGATACCCCTTGAAAATGTTACACCATCTTTCTCTAGTGCTGATAAGTGACACACTGCGTATGCGTCCCTTGTTCAACATGGGAGTTTCACTTCTTTTGTATATACATTTTTAAATCGATTTATCTCTTGAACTGTGCATCTAAATCACAAATTGTTTTTGCTGTTGAATTTCTCACGCCCAGATCATCAAAATTAGATTTTATATTAATAGGTTTCGATGAATTTCTAATGCAAGAACAGAAAAGACATGGAACTAAAAAGCTAATAAAAAAACCAAAAAATGAAACCGAACCGAAACAAAAAAACAGAAAGCACAATTGCGCTTCTTCTAAAAAAATGGGAATCAAAACTCTACTTTTCCTTTTTCGGGAGCACATTTCGCGCTTCTCCTTTTTTCGGGGAAGCACATGCATGCGCTTTTTGAAAAAAGCACAACTCGTGAAAGAAGATGGTTATGCTTCTCGCAAAAGCACAATTGTCTTACCCGGAAGCACATGTATGTTTCTCATGGAAGCACGGGCTATGCTTTTTCCATTTTGGCTGAACCATATCTTCCTCAGGAAAAAGGCATTAATTCTCAAAAAAATCCTCCCAAACTTAAGGAAAACAAGACAAAATCAAGGAGCTAAAAAACCTTGCGAAAAAAGACATCTAAAACTAGAAAATGTGTAAAAAAAAGAAATCTAGTGAGAACGCCCAGCGTGCGACATGTGGCGGAAACTGAGTGCAGCACTTGAGCGAGGGTTCGTGCCGCCCGGCTCTAAATTTTTTCGGGACGTTCTTCATTTGTACAAACTGCACCCTCAAGACTTGGCCCCCAACTCTATCTCAAATATATGCAACTTCCAAGTGCTCTGTGAGGCTTATTTGCAGTCTAGAGCATCTGTTGGTTTCTTTCGGGAGTTCTTCTACGTCAACCGCCAAACTGACATGAAGGGCGGTCCAAGTCTGGAACTTGGAGGGATCTCTATTCAGCGGCACAGAGACATTACCTTCCCGGCTATGAGGATGCCGAGTCACCCAAAGGATTGGAATAAAACCTAGTTCTACTGCAAGGATACTTCTCCTGAGGGTGAGTGCCCCTTGCCGGGTTATCGTGCTTCCCGGCTCAAGACGGATTCAGACCTTCCGGGCCGGCTCTCAGTATCGGAGCGTGCTAAGTTTGAAGCGGCTCACGCCAGGCTCGAGGCGCTCATGGCCAATGGATTAACAAGAATGGATCTGATCCGCTGATCCGCTGCTGGGTTTCTTGGCGGATCATGCCATTAAGCCAAAGGAGCCGGCTAATGTGCGAGTACGAAGGCAAGTATGACAACTCCTTGTGCTTCAGCCGATCAACCTTGACAGAGGATGATATCGCCATGACCGTCCGGAGTCTTGTTCATGAAGCCTCCGGCTCCTGCAGCACCATCAGGTTGGCGCATTTATGCATCACTAACCCTGCTCTGGATGTAAGTTGATCTCTTCTCTTCCGTCTCTTGTATGTTGCTTGTAACTTGCTGATTCATTCTCCTTTTTCCGGGTCATCTTTCTAGGTCGACTCAGACTTCTGAAAGAAGGAGTATGTTCCTCCTCTAAAGAAGGCCAAGAAGAAAGCTGCGGGCAAGAAGCCAAAGAAGAGCGCTCCACAAGAAAACTGGCTTGAGCAGCCGCCGTCGTCCGACTCAGAGGTAAGGTCTTGATTTGCTTGCTTGATCCTTTGCCCTCTCTGCTTGTTATTAATGTTTATTGTATTCGCAGTATGAAGTGGAAACCAGCCATGCCAATGCTCCCGAGGTAACTTATATTTCTTCCGACTCAGAACATTTTGTCCCCCAAAAGCTGCGGCGGGTTATCAGAAAAGTTCCGCTCTCTCATCCTTTAGCTTACCTGGCTCGACTTTCTTTTGAAAAAGCAACAGCAAGCCGAGCATCGACAGACTTGGAGCACCGGCTCTACTGAGCTCGTGTCCTGTTTACCGAACTCTCCGGCTCCCAAGAAGCGCCCTGCAGAGGTTTATGTCTCTACTTTTCCTTTGACTTTCCTTTGTAATCTTGATGCTTTCTCATTTTTCCTGTTTCATTCTTTTTAGAAAACTCCATCCTCTGGCGACTCTTCGGCGTCGGTTCTACCACCACCCAAGATCAATCCGTTGTAAGTACTCTTTATCATGGCATCCGGATCTTCGGCTCTTAATATGATAGTAACCTCTTTAAATGCTGCTCTTTCCACTTTGCAGTGCTCAAGCATAGTGTCGTAAGACCAACAAGTCCTCCCCCGGCCCTATCATCCAAGACCAGGAAATCGAACACCCGGAGGAGGCTCATCCGGAAGCAACTCTGCCGGCTGCCTCTGTGGAGCCGGCCGCTGAAGATATCATTATAGAGAGTCCTCCCAAAGCGCCTTCCAAGCCGCCGAGTCCTGAAAAAACTCCTACAACCCCGGACGTTGTCATCACCGGGTCAGCTCAGCAGACGCCTCTGGCTCATGTGCTGACTAAACATACCGAACCGTCGGAGGCCTCGAGGAAATTAAACTTTGATTCTTCATACGAGAAGATGACAACTGATGAGCTCCATGCCGGATATATGAACCGGCTAAATACCAGCCATGACTTGGAGCTTCGGCTGGTGACCATGATGAAAACCAAATATGAGGTACCTTTCCTTCTTACCATATCCTTACCTAGCCTCCAAGAGCCGGTTTAATCTAGTTGATAGTTGAATCGGGTATTTCTTTAACTTCTGCAGAGCATGGGTTACATTGTCATGCCAAATTAACTTAGAATTGTTTTAACTCCGTACTGTAGATAAAATGAACCGCCAATCCTAGCCCCCAAGGGCCGGCTCAGATTTTATTTGAGTCGGGTCTGTAGTGTAGACAACTTGAAGATCTGATCGTAGCCCCCAAGTTCCGGGTTAACCTCGAAGGAGATGAACCGGAATTGCATTGCATACTGAAGGATCAAATATACATTAGCCCCCAAGTGTCAAATATATTGCTTGCAATCTGTTTGAGACTTGCATAAATTTGCTTTTAATACCCGTCCTGTTTTTTGGCGACTTATCCTGTACTTTGACGTATTATAGGAAGCTTTAAACGAAGCTGGCTCTCAGTTGTCTGACATGAAGGCAAACTTAGCGGCTCAACAAGAATCCCACGACGTCTCTGATGATAAGTGTCGGTTGCTATCTGAAGAGCTGGTCCAAATTAAGGTGGAGCTTGCTGCTCTAAAGGAATCTGTTGAGTCGGAGAAGGCTGCTTTAACCAAGCAAGCGGATGATGCTAACCAGCGGCTGATAGCCATGGAGGATGAGCTTCAAGGCCTAAAGCGTCATATAACCAAGATGGCAGCTGCTCTTTTTGGTAAGCTCTTACTCATTTCACGTTTCCAGCGTGTCCCATTTATCTTGTGTCGACGACTCATCTGCTTTGTTTGATCTATATAGGCCCCAGAAGCCGGCAATTGGTTTCAGATAGCCTTTTACCGCTGAAGGCCATTTACACCTTTGCAGAACAACTTATTGCGGCATTATCTTCACGATTAAGACGGTTCAATACAAGGAGAAGATCCCCACCTCTCTGAAAGGTGTCTTGGAACTCTTCTCTACGATGCCTAAGCAAATAGAGGAGCTGAAGAAATCCGCCCTCCGCCAAGGAGCCGTTGCAGGATTGAGCCGGGCTCTGGCCTTCGCTCACGAGCTAACGCAGGCTAAAATGATCGATGGTTATCCATCCAAGAAGGACGACGGCTCAGAGTTCACCGAAGAAGATTACATCCGGTGTGTCAAAGACTCGCGTTATCTGGCCTCCGTGTTGGCGGATGAAGCTGATTTGAACACATACCAGGCGGCTTATGACGCCGAGGAGAAGAGGATCCGCGGGCCTCTCTACGAGTGGGAAGATATGACACCCGTCCGAAGTAAGGATCTCTTCCCTTTTGAGCTTGACACGTCCCCTTTCCTTGAGGGGTCTTTCGCTGCTCTGGCTGACTGTAATTGGGAATTGGGGAATCTTCAGATAAAGCCAACAGAAGAACCGGAGCAGGGTGAGCCGGCTATGAACTAAAACTTTTGCTTTTAAGTCTTCTGAGCAGAAGCTCATGTAATGACCCGCCATGGGCGGTGAAACTTTAGCAACACCTTTTGACTCCTTCTGAGAGTAATTTTTGTAATAGCTTTAGGATAACTCTGTCGTTCTGAATATAATGCCGGCTGTATATATTTCCATCGCTCTGTGTATATTTCTGTCTCTCTGATGCGTTGCCGGCTCTTCATTGATTGATTCCCTCTTTGCATAAATCTATTTTTGACTTGTAGAACTGGCGATTGTCTTTTAATGATGTCACGCCTTCCTCAGCAATTTAGAGCCGGCTAAAAACTTTGAAACTTGTCAACCGGAGTAGCATGACTCCGGCTCTTATAAGATGAACTCTGTCGAGAACCGGTTGTCGTAGGGTAATGTAAGCTGTACTAAAAGGTACGAAGCCTGTATTGACAACCGCGGATAATGATAAGCTGGAAGCGGCCTAAAGCCAGCTATTTTGCAAGGTAATGTAAGTTGTACCAAAAGGTAAGAAGCCTCCTGTTTTGAATATTGTATGCGTGGACGCCAGCTGTTGATGGGAGATGTAAGCTATACCCTAAGGCCAGAAGCCTCCATTGAAAGCCGCGGCTAATAATTAGCCTGAGACGGCATGAAGCCAGCTGTTTGAAAGGAGATGTAAGCTATAACCGAAGGCAAGAAGCCTCTTTCAACAGCTACAGTCGATAAGCAATTGAGTTTTGGCGTAAACGCTGGTTGTTAGGGTGAGATAAGAGAACCCGTCGATAAGAAGCCCCCTTCGACAATCGCGGTTAATAAGTAACCGGAAGTGGCATAAAGCCGGCCATTTGGGTGAGATAAGCGATACCATCGGTAAGAAGCCCCCTTCGATGGCCGCAGTTGATAAGCAACTGGAATTTGGTGTACATGATGTTGTCTTAGGGTCATGTAAGCTATACCAAAGGTAAGAAGCCTCCATCAACAACAACGCTTAATGTAACCAAACTAGGCATAAAGCCAACTGTGCAAGTTAGATGTAAGCTATACCCGAAGGCAAGAAGCCTCCTTGCAACAGTTTAATAACAGCTGGCTGTGCAAAGGAGATGTAAGCTATACCCGAAGGCAACAAGCCTCTTTGCAACAGTGCTTAATTGGGCATAAAGCCGGCTGTGCAAGGGAGATGTAAGCTATACCCAAAGGCAAGAAGCCTCCTTGCAACAGCATAAAAGCAGACTATGTAGGGGAGATGTAAGATATACCTGAAGAAAAGAAGCCTCCCTGCAACGGCGCTTGATAGGGTATACAGCCGGATGATAGATCAGCCGTTTGGAAAACCACTTCAACTCAAATTTTTGAGCCAGAAAAATTTCATCTTGATTGCACAAGGATATACATAAGAGCAGAGGCTCTAGTCTTTGTGGGGATGCTAACTTTAACTCATGTAAATATGATATATACAATGGTAGCGGCTTTCAACGCCAGCTAAGTAAAATATGGTCGCAGATGTGCGATATTCCATGGCTACAAAGTCTCCTGACCCGCGGTGTCCGACTCATCTCGAATATCAATGAGATAGTATGATCCATTGTTAAGGTTTCTGCTGATCACAAAAGGCCCCTCCTATGGCAGAGATAGCTTATGCATTCCAGATTGGTCTTGAACCAACCGGAGCACCAGGTCACCTTCCTGGAACGTCCGGGTCTTCACCCTGCGGCTATGATAGCGTCATAGGTCTTGCTGATAAATTGCTGACCTGGCTGCTGCTAACTCTCGTGCTTTGTCCAAGGCATCCAACGCATCTTGGCATGCTACCTCATTGTCCGTCTCAACATAAGCCGCCACCCTTGGTGAGTCATGCTGGATATCACTGGGTAAAACCGCCTCGGCACCATACACCATGAAGAAAGGCGTAAAACCTGTAGACCTGCTAGGGGTAGTCCAGATGCTCCATAAGATGGAAGGTAATTCATCAACCCAACATCCAGGTGTCCGTTTCAAAGGAACCATGAGCTGTGGTTTGACTCCGCTTAAAATTTCCTGATTGGCCCGCTCCGCCTGACCATTAGATTGTGGATGTGCTACGGCTGAAACATCAAGACGGATATGATCCTTCTCACAGAACGATTTCATAGCTCCTTTGGATAGATTTGTTCCATTGTTAGTAATGATATTGTGCGGGTAACCAAAGCGATAGATCAGCTTCTTAACGAATTGAACCGCCGTAGCTGCGTCACATTTGCTGATCGGCTCTGCCTCTACCCACTTAGTAAATTTATCAACCGCCACCAGGAGGTGCGTTTTCTTATCCTTGGATCTCTTGAAAGGTCCTACCATATGAAGCCCCCAGACCACAAATGGCCAAGTGATTGGTATCATCCTCAACTCTTGAGCCGGAACGTGAGCACACCGGCCAAACTTCTGACAGTCGTCACACTTACGGACTAAGTCCTCTGCATCCTTGTGAGCTGTCAACCAGAAAAACCCATGCCGGAAAGACTTGGCCACTAAATATTTTGACCCGGCATGATGTCCGGAATCGCCAGCATGAATCTCACTTAAGATATGTCGGCCCTCCTCTGGTGATACGCAATGCTAAAAGACACCCGTCATGCTGCATTTGTGTAACTCGCCATTGATAATCGTCATAGACTTAGAATGCCGGGTGATTTTCCTGGCCAGATCCTCATCCTGTGGTAACTCGCCACGTGTTAAATACGCCAGATAAGGACTAGTCCAGTCTGTGATAGCTTGCAAAGCCGCCACCAATTCCACCTCCGGGTCAGGAATAGCCAGATCCTCCTCAGAGGGCACCTTGACAGCCGGATGATGCAATACGTCCAGAAAAACATTAGGCGGTACCGGATTTCATTGAGAACCTAACCGTGACAAAGCATCAGCCGCCTAATTCCTGTGACGATTAATATGATCCACCTGGTACCCCTTCAAATGACCGGCAATGATGTCAACTGCCTATCGATAAGCCGCCATCCGCGGATCCTTAGAATCCCAAGTACCTGAAACTTGCTGAGCCACAAGGTCTGAGTCGCCTAGGCATCTGACCCAGCTTAAGTTCATCTCCTTAGCGGCTCTGAGACCATGGAGCAGCACCTCATACTCAGTTTCATTGTTAGTACAAGGAAACATTAGCCGGAGCACATAACAAAACTTGTCACCCTTGGGGGAGGTGAGAAGAACCCCAGCACCGAACCCCTCTAACTGCTTGGATCCATCGAAGTGTATAGTCCAATATGTGTTGTTCGGCTTCTCTTCGGGAGCCTGGCATTCTGTCCAATCATTTATAAAATCCACCAAAGCTTGGGACTTAATCACTGTACGAGGAACATACTTGATATTAAGAGGACCCAACTCTAAGGCCCACTTGGCAATCCTCCCCGTGGCTTCTCTATTTTGAATGACATCTCCCAACGGGGCAGAACTGACCACATTTATGTGGTGCCCTAGAAAGTAGTGTTTTAACTTGCGGTTAGCCATGAAAACTCCGTATACCAGCTTCTGCCAATGCGGATACCTCTGCTTAGACTCTGCCAAAACCTCACTGATATAGTAAACCGGGCTTTGCACGGGATACTCCTTCCCTGCCTCCTTGCGCTCAACCACAATTGCCACACTGACTGCTCTGTTGTTAGCCGCCATATAAAGGAGCAACGGCTCTTTCTCAGCCGGAGCAGCTAACACTGGCGGCTCAATCAACTGCTTCTTAAGAGCTTCAAGTGCTTCAGCCGCTGCTTTGCTCCACTTAAACTTGTCTGTCTTTTTCATCATCTGATATAAGGGAATGACCTTCTCCCCAAGCCAGCTTATGAACCGGCTCAATGCAGCAATCCGTCCTACAAGGCGCTGAACGCCATTAATGCACGTCGGCTCTCCCAAAGAAGTGATAGCCTCAATTTTATCCGGGTTATCCTCGATGCCCCGCTCAGAGACCAAGAAATCCAAAAGCTTTCCTACTGGAACACCAAAAACACACTTCGTCGGGTTAAGCATCATCTTGTAGACCCGAAGATTGTCAAAAGTTTCCTTCAGATCCTCTAAGATAGTTTCCTTCTTTTTGGATTTCACCACGATGTCGTCTACGTAAACGTGAACATTACGGCCAATCTGACTGTGAAGGCAGTTCTGCACACATCGTTGGTAAGTCGCCTGGGCACTCTTGAGCCCGAAAGGCATGAAGATGTAGCAGAACGCCCGAAAGGGTGTAATAAACGCTGTCTTCTCCTGATCTTTTGCTGCCATCTTGATCTGATGATAGCCTGAATATGCATCCAGGAAGCATAAAATTTCACATCCGGCTGTAGCATCGAAAATCTGATCAATATGAGGGAGTGCAAAGGGGTCAGCCGAACAAGCCTTGTGAAGGTCCGTGTACTCTATACACATACGCTAGGTGCCATTCTTTTTTAGCACCAGCAACGGGTTAGCCAACCACTCCGGGTGAAAAACTTCCACTATAAAACCTGCAGCCAAGAGCCGGGCAACTTCCTCCCCAATAGCTTTATGTCTCTCTTCGTTGAACCGTCGCAGAAACTGTTTAATTGGCTTAAACTTCGGATCCACATTAAGGTTGTGCTCAGCGAACTCTCTCGGTACACCCGGCATGTCAGAAGGCTTCAATGCAAAGATGTCTCGATTCTCATGGATCCATGCGAGCCCCAATGATGAACTGCTTGGATGAGTCCCCGGGTTGAAATCTACTGTCTTGGTATCATCCACTGAAAACTTGAGTGGCAGCTCAACCTCCATAGTAGGCTTCTTTAGTGGGGTCATATCCTCTGGGTCAATGTTCTCCTTGTAAAATTTATGCTCCTCCTGGGCACAGCTAGACTCTGCATAAGCCGCATCTCCTTCCTCACACTCAAGAGCCGTTTTCCGATTAAAGTGAACGGTAATTGTACCATTTAAACCGGGCATTTTGAGTTGTAAGTAAACATAGCAAGGCCTAGCCATGAATTTTGGCATAAGCCGGCCTCCCAAATAGTGCATTATAAGGACCCTTGATATTAACCACCTCAAACCATAAGGACTCCACCCTGTAATTATACTCATCGCCAAAAGCCACTTCCAAAGAAATTCGGCCCACCGGGTATGCCGACTTACCCGGGACCACACCATGAAAGACGGTAGAAGAAGGTTTAATGTCTTTGTCAAGTAACTTCATCCACCGGAAGGTGTCATAATAAAGGATGTTGATACTGCTGCCTCCATCCATGAGTACTTTGTTCACCATATAACCATTCACCTGAGGGGCCACAACCAAAGCCAGCCGGCCCAGGTCATCTACCCGCGGCGGGTGATCCTCTCGGCTCCACATTATTTCGTACTCAGACCATGGTAAGTACCGCGGGAGAGCCGGCGCAACCGCATTAACCGCTCGCTTCCGAAACTTCTCGTCTCGTTTACTGTGACCGGTCGTGAGTACGTGATACTGTCTAGAATTGAGCTGCTTCGAGTTACTTTGAAACCTGGATTGATTGCGCTGCTGCTGCTGCTGATTGTTGTTATTACTGTTGTTTCCAGGATGCTGTTAGTGTCCCCCTTGGTTATTCTGACCCGGGTGCCCGGCTCCTAAACCTCCGGCGCCGAATCCAGCCCCTGATTCGCCGTGCCCTGAGCCGCCAGGCAGGCCACCCCCCTGGTTATTGCGTGGCTGGGAATGCTGGTTTTTGAATCTCTGCATGATAAAGCAATCACCCCATGCATGCAATGCCGGCTTATCAGGCGTTCCGTGCTCCGGACAAGGCTTCTTAAGCACTTCTTCTAAATTGGAAGGACCTCTGTTCCTTTGGTGAAACAACCTGAATTTTCCATTCCCCCCGGGATGGTTCTGTCCTGTGTTGGTGTTTGACACTAGCTCTGATCCGCCCTTGGCGTTCTTCCGTTTATTCTGATTTCCATTGTTCACAAAGCCCTTGCCTTGATTGTTCTTCTTCCCTTGATTGGCTTTCTCCCTATCTGAGCCTGGATCCCTAGTGTTATCTGAGTCGGCATACTTTGTCAGAGCCATCATGAGCTCTCCCATATCCTGACACGTGCGCTTGAGCTGGCCGAGCTTCTATTTCAATGGAACAAAATGACAGTTCTTTTCCAGGATGAGCACTGCTTGAGCTGCCGTGATCTGCTCCGAAGAGTGAATAATGGTAGACACCCGCCGGACCCAATGATGGGCTGACTCATTCTCCTGTTGAACGCAATGGTCCAAGTTTACAATGGTCATAGGATGCTTACAGGTCCCTTGAAAATTCTTAATAAACTTTGCTCTCAGCTCCGCCCATGAGCTTATCATGTTAGGCGGCAGGCCTTTCAACCATGTGCGAGCCGGACCCTCAAGCATCATGATGAAATATTTTGCACACACCGCTTCACTGACGTCCAGCATTTCCATGGCCAGCTCATAACTCTCAACCCAAGCCTCGGGGGGTAAATCAGTTGTGTAATTTGGAATTTTTCGTGGCCCCTTGAAATCTTTCGGCAGTTGCTCACTTCTTAGAGACGGAGTTAAGCACGGCACCCCTACGGCTCTGGTACTACCTGCTCCCATTGAGACGGAAAGCGCCGGCTCAGGACGGGTTGCCGCTAACTCTTCCTCTCGCTTGTTCCTCGCCAGGTCCACGAGGGCTTGTGCATCTAGAGCCGCCTGCTCAGCCTCCGGTGGCCCCCGACGTGGATGACTGCTGGAACACGCCGGCGACTCATAGCGCCGGCTGAAACTTCAACTAGGGAGAGGGGTAGAGTGAACCCGGCTCCGGCTGTGAGCATACCTCTCTTGCTGGGCCATGGCCATCTGTAAATATCCAATGGCGTTTCGCACGTCCTCCGCAAAGGGTGCTTCATATGGGATGGGGATCGTCCCAAGCCAGGTGGCTGCCGCCACCATGTTCTCAGCCGGGTTAGAGTAATGACCCGCTAGTGTTGAAAAAGCTCCAGGTGAAGTTTGGTTATGCTGGGGTGGATGAGTCGCCGGGCGTTCCATCGGGCGGCTCTCTAGCGCACCTGCAGCCAGCCCCGCACCAGGGGTATTAAACAGGTTCCTTGCTTCATAACGCTTTAGCAGATGGGATTGATGCCTCCTCCGGTGTACCGCGGCTGCTAACCTTTGTTCCAACTCAAGATGGAAAGCATCTGCTTTGATACGCTCTCCTTCTTCATCCATCCGGGTCTTCAGCTCCGCCATCCTTTGTCATTCCTTTGCCATCCGGCCCTTGATCCGTGCCACCTCCAGATTCCGGGCTGCTTGATTATCTGGTGTCACTTCCGTGGCCATGAGAGTCGTAAGCTCGTCCATCAATTCCACTAGAACCTGGGCCAGCGCCGGCGGGCCATCACCCTGTTGTGTAACCGGCAGCTGGAGCCAACCCCGCCATGAACACTGCTGCATGAACCGGAGGTCTCGGAGCATCCGACTCAAAACCCTCTACCTCACAATAGGTGTTGTTGTAGCCCCAAGGCCACCATTACTGAGCCGATACACCGAATCTGTGTTTCCACTGGAGACTCATCTTCCGAGCAAACAAGGGTTCCCTACGACCCGGACGCTTCCAGATCCATACCTTGAGTGAAGCCCACGAGAACATGTTTCTGACCCGGATGGGCACAGACAGGCCGCACGCAACTCGCAGATTGGAGACGCCGAGCCGGCTCGATGATGTTGGTGCAGATGTCCGGCCCGGGTGTAGGTCCATCAACCTTTCCAATGAAAACCTGGATCCCGCCAAACGGAACCCGGAATCCATACTCCACAGAATCAGCATTAAGCCCCTAGCCGGCGTCATCGATGTAGAGCCGGCCGCGGCGACTCTTGCTCATCCTTCCAACCACATATCCCTCGAGCCCTGGGAGAGAGCCCTTTGAGAACTCAACACCACCAAGCGCTAGCCCCATGGTGGGCGCCAACTGTCGTGGATTTATAACGGCAGATGTCCGGGTTAACGAACTTGGATTCGAGGCCATCGCTAACAAGGTGGACTCAAAGGGGTTGATCAGGACGAAAGACACGGATTTACACAGGTTTGGCCCCTCAAGTCGAGGTAATAGCCTACGTCCTGCTTGTGCTTGTATTACTTGTGTATCGATTACAAGGAGCTAGAAGCTTGACCTAGTTCTCAATTACCTATCCTCTAAGTCGCCCCGGGTCTGCCTTTATATAGGAGGTCAGGACCGCCGGGTCTTTACAATTACCTATCCGTGTCTTCTTGTGACTCCGAGTCTCTTTCTATCTTCCTGTCCAAATTTGTCCTTGAGGCGGCTTACACGTTCGAGTCTTCTCCATCCGGGCCATCATGCGGCCCACACTAAGAGCCGCCTATCTTCCTGGGCCCCCAGCTTTACGGCTCACCCTTGGGCCGGTTTATGAGTCAGTAATATCAGCCGGAGCCTCCAAGGCGGGTCATATTGCGGGGTTATATCCCAGTCACCTAGGGTCCTCGTCTAGTTCCACCACCGTCGGGTTCGCCCCAAGATCCCGGAGGAGGCTCGTCACCGTGTGGCACATGCAGCACGAGCTCATGCCGAAGATCACCACCGCCCACTGCCCCGCTAGCTTCGTCACCTGCTCCATCAAGCTTAGCGCTACTCCTGCAGTGAGCTCACTTAGTAGTATGATTGCTTCTAGCTAGCTCTTGAACATGAGGCTTTGAGCTGTGCTGGCTTGCTTAGAGCTTAATTAGCAAGCTCTTGTATACGAGGCTTTGACTTTGAGTTGTGCTCGCTTGCTTCGAGCTGGGCATAGGGCGTCTTGCATATATAGCCATGGAAATGTGCATCGGCAGGACGACCTTGGAGCAATTTAACCGGAAAAAGGTGACACGGGAGGGTTCGAACAAATGTCGAGCTCCTTTAATTTGTGCCACTCCACGTATGGGCTCTCGGTGTGGACTGTGGAGCTTCGAATTTCTGGATGGCAATGGCGATGCGGCGACCTGATACAAAGGGGCCAAGATATGATGGATTATATAGTGGATAAGGCATGGAGCTCTTACTTTTAGTAAATTCTCCTCTATCCCCAATTCGACAGGTCAGATGAGAGAGGCATGGAGCTAGAGGGATGCTGGTGAGATCATATGGTCCTCTGTTGATGGTGTCCGCTCAAAATGGAATTGAGATCATATTGTCAGTCCTTTTGTTCGATTCTTTCTTTCCATCACTCCATTTTACTAGGGAGTATTATTGGAATAGTCCAAACTAGTTCATGTTGGAATCGGATAGGTTGATTGTATAAGTCGTATGAGCCGCGCTTCGGTACAACCCCCTCCGCCCCCAACGTATAAGGGGCAGAGGTCATTTCATACACCGTACCGCATGCCCGCTCGCGTCGCCGTGCAGGTATGACGCTGCCCGCACGGTATGGTGAAAAAAACCGTTTCGCTTGCCTAGCCGCCACGCCCAGGGGGAAAACCTATCGCCATTGCAGTTTGCATCGCCGCCTTCATCTCCGGCAGTTTCTAGCCCAAGGCGAAATTTTGTCGGCGGCGGTGGCACCCTAACGCCCTCTCCGCCCGGAAACCCAACTCTTCATGTGGTCTCTCTGGCCAACAAGAACGCGTCGTCATCGCCCCCCACGCCGTCGACGTCCCCCCCTCTCGCCCCCATGCGGTCGATGTCGCCCGCACGTCCTAGTCGCCCTCATGCATTTGTCACCAGCCAACATGGACGCTCATGTCCTCTCTGACGGCTGCAATGAGGTAGGAAAGCCCGGGTTCTATAGGTATTTAATTTATAATTTTTTGTAACTTTACATTAAATTGTCACTGAAATGAGATGATTTGTTTTAGGAATTTGTTTAGTGCATCAAATCGTGTAACTACTATTAAGCAATTGAGTGTGAATCTAATTATATTTGTGATGATGTTATGTGGTGTTTGGGTTGATCTAAGACTATATTTGTGTATAGATGGAGCAAGAGATGGGTTATGACAACGATGATATCGGAAGCGATGATGGATCCTTGACATTGAATGTAAACCAACATGGCAAGGGGAACTATACGAATTTGGATGAATCTTACAATGGCAATGTACGTGTGATGAACGTTGACATAAACATGAAATACAAATAGCCGCACTAGCACTTACATGTATTTCTTTTATGATGCGACAAGTGGCACCATGCTGGATAGCCGGTAAACAGTATGTGTTCATGTGAATTTGCATTTTTTAAGATACTATGTAGACGATCAATATAATTATCTAAGTTTCTCAATATTAGTAATATCTAACTTGTTGTATTCGTATGAATTTGTATTTTTTCTACAGCTTCGGCCCTTCAAAGATTTCTTTCAAGCTCCACCACCGCTGAACAGTACAACTCCACTACATGGGAATACAACTTTAGAAGAATGTGGAGCACAAGTCATGTAGAAAACATCCTGTCAAAACCCTATCAGTGGAGATTTAGTTTTGAAGCTATCGATGCGAGGATCACGAAGGTGAAAACAGGTTTTAATTTAGATGCACTGCTCACATAGGTGGAAAATCCAAAACACTTTCTAGAGGCACTAGTAGAAAACAGACCTTTCGTCCCAAGCATTAGTCCCGGTCTAGTTACGAGCCGGTATTAAAGACGGTATTAGTCCCGGTTCGTGCCGGTTCCAACGACTAGGTGCAGGGCAACCTTTAGTACTGGCTCGTGAGCGATCTTTTGTACCGGTTCGTGTCACGAGCCGGTACTAAAGGGGCGTGGCAGGCTTTTGGTCAGACTTGGGCCCCGCGTGCACCTTTAGTACCGGCTGGTGACACCAACCGGTACTAAAGGGCAAACTTTAGTACCGGCTGGTGTCACCAACCGGTACTAAAGACTTCCTACATATACAGTAATTTTTAGGTTTTATATAATTTCAGTTTCAACAATACTAGAGGTTTATAAGAGCTTTTAGAGTTTCTTTTTGCTATTAGAGTTTTATAAAAGCTTTTAGTTGATTCTTTTTGCTATTGAAGAATATTATAGTTCAGAAAATAATATTTTAATTGATTGTTTTTGGTTCATTCTTTTTGTTGGATGCACTTCATGTACAAAACGGACAGTCCCTTTCGAAGTACCAGGGTTTCGGACAGAAACTCATCTATTACAAAAGGCATTTCATTTTCTTAAACTTATTAAAACTCCAAGCTTTTTGTGTGTTCAAAATGCACCATTCAAAGCCACATCATCAATTTTCAACCCTTTCTGACTTCATTTGTTATTTTTCATGCAGTTATTGATTTTTTGAGCTAAATGACCCTGAAATTGAAAAGCACTACAAATGAACTCTGAAAAGGTTGAAAGTTGGCATGGTATCATCATTTCACCCACATAACATGTGCTAAAAAGTTGAGAGGGTTACGGCAAAAGCTGGATGCACTTCATGTACAAAACAGACAATCTCTTTCGAAGTATCAGGTTTCAGATGGAAACTCATCGGTTACAAAGACATTTCATTATCTTTAATTTATTTGAACTTTAGGTTTTGTGTGTGTTCAAAATGCACCATTCAAAGCCACATCATCAATTTTCAACACTTTCTGACTTCATTTGTTATTTTTCATACAGTTATTGATTTTTTGAGCTAAATGACCCTGAAATTGAAAAGGACTACAAATAAACTCTGAAAGGGTTGAAAGTTGGCATGGTATCATCATTTCACCCACATAGTATGTGCTAAAAAGTTTAGAGGGTTACGACAAAAGCTGGATGCACTTCGTGTACAAAACGGACAGTCTCTTTCGAAGTATCTGGGTTTCAGACGGAAACTCATCGGTTATAAAAGACATTTCATTTTCTTCAATTTATTTGAACTCCAGGGTTTTTTGTGTGTTCAAAATGCACCATTCAAAGCCACATCATCAAGTTTTAACCCTTTCTGACTTCATTTTTTATTTTTCATGCAGTTATAGATTTTTTTGAGCTAAATGACTCTGAAATTGAAAAGCACTACAAATAAACTCTGAAAAGGTTGAAAGTTGGCATGGTATCATCATTTCACCCACATTGTATGTGCTAAAAAGTTTAGAGGGTTACGACAAAAGCTGGATGCACTTCGTGTACAAAACGGACAGTCTCTTTCGAAGTATCAGGGTTTCGAACGGAAACTCATCTATTACAAAAGGCATTTCATTTTCTTGAACTTATTTGAACTCCAGGCTTTTTGTGTGTTCAAAATGCACCATTCAAAGGAACATCATCAATTTTCAACCCTTTGTGACTTCATTTATTATTTTTCATACAATTATTGATTTTTTGAGCTAAATAACTCTGAAATTGAAAAGCACTACAAATGAACTCTGAAAAGGTTGAAAGTTGGCATGGTATCATCATTTCACCCACATAGCATGTGCTAAAAAGTTGAGAGGGTTACGGCAAAAGCTGGATGCACTTCGTGTACAAAACGGACAGTCTCCTTCGAAGTATCAGGGTTTCGGACATAAACTCATCTGTTACAAAAGACATCTCATTTTTCTAGAACTTATTTGAACTTCAGGCTTTTTGTGTGTTCAAAATGCACCATTCAAAGCCACATCACCAATTTTCAACCCTTTCTGACTTCATTTGTTATTTTTCATGCAGTTATTGATTTTTTAAAGCTAAATGACTCTGAAATTGAAAAGCACTACAAATAAACTCTGAAAAGGTTGAAAGTTGGCATGGTATCATCATTTCACCTACATAGCATGTGCTAAAAAGTTGAGAGGGTTACGGCAAAAGTTGGATGCACTTCGTGTACAAAACGGACAGTCTGTTTCGAAGTATCATGGTTTTGGAAATAAACTCATATGTTACAAAAGACATTTCATTTTTTTGAACTTCAGCTTCCCCCATTGCAGCATCCACTACTAGGAAAAGGGCTATAGCTAATAGAGACATTAGTGGTGCACTATGAATGTGGTGCGCCACTGCTATATAGTAGTGGCACACCAGATGCTGGTGCACCATTAGTGGCCATATCACTAATGGTGCACCTGGTGTGTGTGCGCCATTACTAGTTGTGTCCTGGCCTCACACCCCTCCCCAGACTTAGCAGTGGTGCACCAGGGGAAAGTGCGCCATTACTAGTTTTAACTATTAATGGCGCACCACCCCCACGGTGCGCCACTACTAAGTTTGTCCTGGCCCCACACCCCTTACCAGACTTAGCAATGGCGCACCTGGGTAAAGTGCACCATTACTAGTTTTAACTAGTAATGGCGCACCAGTAAGCGGTGCACCATTGCTTTCTATTGTCACCCCTTATCCCCTTCCTCTCGTCATGTTCTCTCCCCTCCCCACCCACCTCTCCAGCTCTCTCTCCCTCCCAGCGGCGGCTGCCTCGTCGTCGGTGCCCCTCGACGACGGCCATCCTCGTCAGACGCGCTCCTCTAAGGCGTCTGGTACCTCCCCACACGGTCCCCCGGTTAGTCCCTCTCCCTCCCCCCTTTGTCTCCCGCTCGTCCCCATGCCCCCATGGGGCGGCGACCTAGGGTTAGTGCAGAGCTTGCCGCCGCTGCCCCGTCGTGCCGCCGCTGCTGCTTCTTGCGGCCGCTGTTCCCACCTCAGCCAGCCCCGCGTGCTCGTGCACTGTCACCGCCATCAAGGACAGTGTCCGCTCGTGTGCTCGTGCTCGTGCTGCGGCCGCCATTTTTGTGATTCAAGGTTTTAAAATTAGGTTGGTTTTGTGCTCTCCTTGCAGCAGCCTGAGGGTTTCACATCGTCGTAGGAGACTGTACGTCTGTGCCTGCTCCCGCGAGGTTGATCCGGACTCCTCGGCAGCGTCACCGGTGGTGAGAACCCCTTCCCCCCATGGTTATGGATGAACTGGTGTGCGTGTTGCCAGCCTTCTGTGCACCGGTTCAGATCACTTGTTGATTACGCTTATTTATTGAGCCTATCTTTTTGACGCATCAGCACATATATGACATTTTATATGTTGTTTGATGATGATTGGCTTGGTTAATATATAGATGCTCATTCTATTTGTGCCATGAATGATTTTATATGTTGTTTGATGATGATTTTGCGCCCCGTGTTGTGTGATTGAATGGGGTGTCGTATTTGCACCTAAGTCTATCGGGGCTCCATACATGATAGTCAAAAAAATCAGTGAGGGAGAGTCTCCACCACATATGAGAGAAGAAGAATGTCGATTGTTGCTGTGGGGGTCGCTTCTCCTTGTTCTCCTTATGCTAGACCTTTGTTATGCACTAGGGGGAGAAGGAGTCGCGACCATCATCGACGGTCGAAAAATCAGTGAGTGAGTGTCCACCATATATGAGAGAGGAAGGAGAATCCCGACAGACCGATAGTTATAACTCGTGATGAATAATAATCATCTAATTTAGTTTTTGAAGTACATATATTTAAGTTTAGAAGTTTATTAAAAAATCATAATTAAGCATTTGTATGTTTATCCTTTTTTAAATTAGTAGATTAATATGTTTATGTTAGATTAGTATGTGTGTGTTGATTTTGGGTTTTATGAAAAATTAGTCGACGATGCCCGGCCCGCACCCTCGTCGTCGAGTAGTCTGCGAGAGCCTGCTTGATAGGCGCCATGTCCGGGACTGGGCTCTGTCGGGCTGGCACTGGGAGGTGCTACCTTCCCGGGCTCGGAGGTTGGTGAGGAATGCATGTATCGTCGTCGACCCGGACCTTCTATGGTGGCGGTCACGCGGGCCACTTTCGGTGCGGAGGGAGCCGGCACCCGCGGAGGTGGTACGTCGTCGTGTCAAGGAGGAGGACGAGCACGTCCGTCGCTACATGGCGGCGTTGGACGCCCGGTTTGACAATACCTGGCAGATCCTTCAGGGATCTCACTTGAGTTATGATCCCGTGATGGTTCCTTATCTTTGGGTGTCCACCACGCATGACCCAGGAACCGTTAGTGACTTAGATTATTCAATAGAATTCGATCTGAATTAGTAATCTTATATGATAATATTCGAGATGTATTAGTTAATATATATTTGATGATGCATTAACTGGATTATTCGGGATGATGTATTAGTGATATTATATTTGAGGTCATTATAAATGTATTTGTGATTTGCATGTCATTCCGGCAAAACAACCTCTGATTTTTTCTATGTTATTGCTTGATATATGGAATGGGTTGACTTTTGGTCTATTTCGGCTCCTTGAGTGTCTTTCACTGAGGGAGAGTGTCCACCATATATAAATATGAGAGAGGAAGAATCCCGATAGTTGTCGTGGGGGTCGCTTCTCCTTCGTTCCCGTGTGCTAGACATTTTGGTGTAATGCACTCGGGGATGAATGGAGGAGCCACCATCACCGACTATCGCAATATCATAAGAGTGCCACCATATACATGAGATGAGAGTTTAGGAAGGAAAGACTCGACACACCTAAAGTCAACCTGTTGCATATTGATTGAGTAATTTAATAGTGATCTGTGTGTTGATTAGTTTTCTCTTAGTTTCCTTCGATCGGTTTTAAATGTTTCAACTTTGAACATAGGAAATGTCTAACGACGAAAGTGAATTCGGTATGTGCGAATTATGCGAAGACGAGCGTGGCCTCTGTGACAAGACTTTCCTAGTTAATGGTAGGTGCTTCAGCATCATGCTGGATGAGAACTTCGAAGTGGATACAGTAAGTCACAATGACAAGTCTTTTTTCTTGATTAAGCATGCATGACTTCTGCCTCTTTTGCTTCAACTTATAATTAATTTTAATTTTTTACTGTTCTATTAGCATATCCCCTACCATGCAAGAATGGCTGTCTTGGATAAGATTGGTTTCGATTCTAAAAAATAAATGGAGGTAAAGATAGTTCACTTGAGGACCGAGCATGGTTTTACTTTTGCGGTGAAATTGTACCATGCAGACACCTATTGCTATTTTGAATGCAAAAGTTGGCAAGCACTATGCAAGGCTTATACATTTGAGCCTAATATGCTTATCACCTTTGATATTCGTCCGAAAGATGAAATAGAAGGTAATATCGACATCTGGATCGATGTGCAGACGCCTCCAGTTCTACCATTATGTGAGTTTCTCAACCATATTTATTAAGTAATTTATATTGTTCTTTTTTAAATAGTTGACAACTTATTTGCATTTACAGCATATTTTCATTCTTCAAAAAATGTACGGAAGATGGTAGACAGAACCTACTACTACAATGATGAAGCGGAATTAACTTATATGGAGAAAGATCATCTTACCGCATTTCTTAGTAATCTTGAGAATTACAATAGCTATTATCAAACCCCTGCACATTATGGTCAATACGTGCCACTAGTGCACATGGTGAACTACAGTAACATCCATGGAGATTGCATGGTAAGATTTTAATTCTACTATTACGACATCCGTGCATCTTTTGCATAAATTCTTTTAAAAATAAACTACATTACTAACTACAAAGTTATTACTATATTTTCAATAGAAAATCCCGGAGGATTGTGTGCCTCATCTGATGTTTCCGAGAGGCCACGTTGTTGTTACGAGCTTACGGCCACCACGGCCAGGTCAGCCTACGCATCACTCCTGTCCATACCGTATTTCTAAAACCGATGGAGTCATGACAATCAAAGATTGGAAAAAATGTATGCTCAATCGTAGAGAGCTACTTGGAAGCAACATTGTGCATAGGCCAATAATGGGAGACAGGATGATCTCCGTTCTCCATAATGGAGAGTGAGGGCCTATTTTGTTTTATGATATTGTACCTAAGAGATGGTAGAGTAGGTCCTACGAGAGAGGACTAGGTCCTAGGTACAATGTGTTATTATGTGCTACAATGTGTTAGAGTTGATGATGACGAGGAGGAGGAGTTATAATTATGACTAGTTGTTAGTGCATCTAGTGCCCCTTAGTGATTTTGGTGTGTTGAAGACTTATAGGTTAAGAGACTAATGTGTTCGTGAGTGTACATAGGCCCTACAAGTTGATGAGGAGGTTGATACAACCAAAGATTACCGACCCCTAAAATTACATGTCTTCAACTGAAGACTTTGGTGAAGACTTTAAGACTTTGCTGAAGACTTTACACTAAAGAAATCGGTGTGACCTTGAAGATATGAACGAGGACTATGAAGCGTGAAGACTTTTGTTTTCGTAGTTTATTTCCTTTCCTTGAGTCATAGGAACCACCGTACTGTTAAAGGGGGCTGAGGTAATACTAAGGAAAATTTCCAACTAATGCTCAACTCCAATATCCTCAACCTACACATTCATATGAGTGAAGCCTTTGGAAACCTCTTTCAGCTCAGTCAAGTTCTTCAGTGACAGAGACGAAGTTCTTCTGGTTTCTGAGGAAATTGTTCTGACTGAGGAGTTAGGATTTCGCCAGTGCGAATTGCCTACAAATGAGGAACGTGATATGTCTGAGGACTTTCACTGTTTGAAAATACGACCGTTGTTGTGCTTAGCGCCAGCTTTCCCCAGTCATTCCTATCCACATAATGGTCATATCATTAGGGGCATTAATGTCATATCATGTCTGGATGCGCCCCGGGCTATAAATAGCCACCCCCCACAACCACTAGCTGGTTGGCTGCTCAGAGAGAGAAAAGACACTTGTCATTTGAGAGCATCCCATCCTCCGAGGGCTTCTGTCCGAAAGTGAGGAAAAACCCATAATCAAACCACCAACCCAAAGTGATTGAGCATCACTGAAGAAATTCCTGTGTGGAACCGACGCTTGTTACCTTTGAGGACTGTGTATCCTCCAGATGGTTAGGCGTCATGGTCTAGTGAATCCTGCAGTCAATTGGGGATCACGAAGTGACCTTTGGTCTAGAGCATCCAACAGTAAATTGTGGATTGCCGGGTGACCAGTTTGTGAGGGTTATGGAAGTCTGCCCTGAAGACTTACCACGAGTGTTGAGTGAGGATTGTGTGACCTTAGCTCAAGGAAAATACGGCAAGGACTGTGTGTCCTGGGACTGTGTGTCCTCTGGTTTAAATACTAGGCCGCTCCAAACCAGACATACGACTGTCACAACAGTTGGAACTAGGTCATCAAATCATTGTCTTCATCAGGCTACCTGGTTCTATTTCCTCAACTCCATTATTCCTCATTTACATGTTGATGAAATTGATCTTTATTGTTTGAAGAATTTGACTGAAGACTTTCACCATTTTCTCACCTCAAATTCTTCAAGTCATCTTGTTCATCACCACTTATCCTGTATCACGCTACTCATAACTTGTGCATGTTTCATTTCATCATGATGACTATGCTGCCGCTATGGATTCCATGCACTTAGTACTTATTCCGCTGTTAGTTATTCATCACATTTCAAATTCCTCAAGTGATGAATTTATAAAAAACGTCTATTCACCCCCCCTCTAGTCGATATAACGCACTTTCAATTGGTATCAGAGCAGGTACTCCCTGTCTCTGTGTGATTTTGGTTTAACCACCTGGAGTTTTAGTTATGTCGACTACAGGTATGATCAAGGTTTCTGCGGGGTGTCCTACCTTCGATGGGACGGACTACCCTTACTGGAAAAACAAGATGCGTATGCATCTTGAAGCTGTTGACAATGATCTCTGGTACATTGTGGAAAATGGTGTGCCCTCTGTCGCTCCCACTATTACAGCTGCTGATGTGAAGAGATTCAAGCAACTTGACTCTCAAGCGAAGAATATCATCTACGGCCACCTGAGCAAAGGTCAGTATGGCAGAGTGAGGTGCTCTAGAGACTGCGAAGCTTATCTGGGATAGGCTATCCAAGGTGAATGAAGGTGTCTCCACTCAACGTGACTCTCGTGTGGACGTTCTTCGCAATCTCTTCAACCGCTTCAAGAGGCTTGACAATGAGAATGTTCAGCAAACGTTTGATCGCCTCACTGATATTTCCAATGAACTTCAAGCACTGGGTGCCACCGATATCACTTACCATGAAGTGGTGAAGAAACTGCTAAGATCGCTAGATTCCTCATTTGATACTTTGGTTTTGATGATTCAAGAACACAGAGATTTCAAAGCTCTTGATCCAGCTGATATTCTTGAAAGACTCAATACTCATGAATTCCAACAAGCTGAGAAGAGAGACCTCTACGGACCAAGCTATGGAAGATCTCGTGCTCTGAAGGCGAAAGCAATTTCCTCATCTGAAAAAGAAGATTCTGATAGCAGTATTGGAGATCCTGAAGAACTAAGTCAAGAACTAGCTATGCTTGTGAGGAAATTCCAGAAGTTCTCAAGAAGAGGTGGATTTGGAAAGTCATCAAGAAGTGGTTTGAGGAAATCAGATTCCTCATAAGATTACAAGAAAAGAACATGCCATCGATGCAAGAAACCAGGCCACTTTATCTCTGACTGTCCTCTATGGGAAAAAGACTCAAAGAAGAAGAAGAAATACAAAGATGATAGTTCTAATGACTCGAAGAAAAAGAAGAAATCTTCAAAGTCCTCAAGACACAAGAAGAATGGTTCCAGAAAGGCTCGAGCATTCATCGGCAAAGAAATGGATTCTAAGGAAGAATCTGAAGAATATGATGAAGAGGAAGACTCTGAAGAAGAATCAGAATCTGGTGTTGCTAGCCTTGCTCTTGCTACTACTTTCGTCAACAAGTCTATCTTCAATGCTGATGAATCTGACTGCACCAACGATTCTGATGTCTGCAATGATGACTATGCTCCCACCTATTGCTTCATGGAAAAAGGTTCAAAGGTACAAAAACATCATTCCTCTTCTGAATCAAGTGAAGGTGAATTTGATGAATATGTGAAACCTAGCTATGCTAAACTTGTTAAGCTTGCCACTAAACAACAAAGTGCACTTGAAAAGCTTCAGAAAATGCTAGACAAAAGCGATGATCTGT
This sequence comes from Hordeum marinum, assembly GCA_022496015.1. NCBI lineage: Eukaryota > Viridiplantae > Streptophyta > Magnoliopsida > Poales > Poaceae > Hordeum > Hordeum marinum. The sequence continues at coordinate 44,927,327 of CM039676.1, read as the reverse complement.
TAAACCGTGAAGTGGATCATACTCAAACTTTGTCTGTCGATCTCAAAAGTCTTTAGACAATGTATGATAACCTACAGAGTCATCATAATGACCTCTTAGTCGATCATGAGAAGCTTTCTTATGAATTTCTTCAGAGAAAGCAAGATCTTGAGATGCTAAAGATGTCACATGAGGATCTCCAAAGGGAAAACGATTCATTACTGGCTCAACAGATCAGTACCGCTCAGGAAGAATTTGTTCCACCTTGCTTAAAATGCATTGAACGTGAAACTGCTCATTCTTCACCTAAATGTTCAAGTGCTTCTATTACTGCAATTTCTTCAACTATTCCAGTGGTTTCAAATTCCTCATCTGAGGATACCACAAGTATCACTGATGAAAATGCAGGGTTGAAGGAATTGTATGTGACAGGCATATACAAAAGTCTCAAAGGGCATCAAATCCTTTGTGATGTCCTCGAAAAGCAGATTCTGAACAAGAACCCTAGAAAAGAGGGTATTGCCTTTGTGAGGAAACTCAATGCTGATGGTTCATACTGGACACCTGAGCAGTATCCCAAAACCTCATGGGTTGCTGCAAAAGGCACTCATGTAGATCCATCTACTTTATCAGGCTTTACATGTGAAAGTTCATACTTCTCTGATGAGTCGCTTGACTCTAACTTCAAATTCTTCAAAACTTAGAAAGGTGAAGTATTTGCTAGATTTGTTGGAACTAACTGCAGGAATGGCTCTCCATTGAAGAAAATTTGGGTTCCCAAGAGCTACCTACAAAATCTTCAAGTGAATGTCCTCACGACACCACTGGTGAAGAAAAGGAACCCCAGATCAAATTCCTCAAGTGGACCAAATTCCTCAAATGGTCAAAATCATCATTCTCGTGCTAATGCTTCTGTGTCACAGGGAAAACCTAAGAGCTATGAATATATGCATCATTCTTCAAACCGTTATGTTCATAAATCTTTGAAGAATTTCTCTGCTTATTCATATGAATACTCTAACCCTCGACCTGTGAAATGAAGTGCACTTGCTTCAATGCCTCCCTTCTCTTATGGTGCTCGCAGGATGATGAACTCTTTGCCACCCCTTGAGATGTGGGTGGTGAAGAAATCAAACTAATTGTTTATTGCAGGGTCAGGTCTCCAGATGAATTTGAACATCTGATGAACTTGCTGGAGATCTGAGGAAATGCTTGAAAGGGCGCAAGCTAACCATGATGAAATGAATTCCTCATTCCTCACGTCCTCACATCACTTGCTTGCTATATTGTGTGATGAAATTCTATCTGATGAAATTGATGTCTATTCTTCACTCTGAAGCATATGAGTTCGTAAGTAGTTCTAATGCATCTGCAGGATGATACTCCAAAAGCTACAGAGTGGGTCCTCGATAGTGGATGCACAAACCACATGACTGGTGACAAAAGTCTTCTGATGAATCTGCCACTCGCTCCTTCTCATCTGAAGCATATCACTTATGCTGACAAAGGAAAAAGCAAGGTATTGGGACTTGGTAAGGTTGCTATCTCAAAAGACCGAACCATGGATAAAGTGATGCTCGTCGAATCCCTTGGGTTCAACCTTATGTCTGTCTCAATGCTTTGTGATCTTGATATGGTTGTGGTATTTGGAAAACATCGTTGTGTTGTCATCATGGAATCTGACAATTTCAAAGTCTTCGAAGGATTTAGGAGAGGAGATTTGTATATTGTTGATTTCTCTACAGGACCTCAGCCTGCCACATGCCTACTTGCAAAGTCCTCAGAAGGATGGTTGTGGCATCGATGACTTGGTCATGCGGGTATGAGGAACTTGCACACGCTCGTGAAGAAGAAGCATGTAATTGGCATTGAAGGCGTCAAATTCCTCAAGGATCTCCTTTGTGGAGCTTGTGAATCTGGAAAGATGACCAGATCCAAGCATCCCTCAAAGACAATCATGACCACTACTCGTCCCTTTGAATTACTTCATATGGATCTCTTTGGTCTCACTCACTACTCCGTACTGACAAATGCTTCAAGTCTATATGGATTTGTCATTGTAGATGATTACTCTCGCTACACATGGGTGCACATCATTCTATACAAAAATGAAGTACAGGATGTCTTCAGGCAATTTGCTTCAAGGGCCTCCACCAACTTTGGCGTCAAGATCAAGCATATCAGGAGTGATAATGGGACCGAGTTCAAGAACACGAATCTTGATGAATATCTTGATGAACTTGGTATTACTCATGAATTATTTTCCCCTTACACTCCTCAGCAGAATGTCGTTGTGGAAAGAAAGAACAGGACTCTCATCGAGATGGCCCGAACCATGCTTGATGAATACAAGACTCCTCGTCGTTTCTGGCCTGAAGCAATCGACACTGCATGCCACATCATCAACAAAGTATATCTTCACAAATTCCTCAAGAAAACCTCATACGAGCTCATGACAGGCAATAAACCCAATGTAAGTTATCTCAAAGTCTTCGATGCAAAATGTTGGATCAGAGATCCTCACCACAGTTCTAAATTTGCATCGAAAGTACATGAAAGTTTCATGCTTGGTTATGGAAAGGACTCGCACACCTACAAAGTCTTCAACACCTATCATCCCAAGGTTGTTGAAACTGTAGATGTGCGGTTCGATGAAACTAATGGCTCGCAAAGAGAGCACCTGCCTTCTGTGATAGATGAACAGTCTCCTGAGGAAATCATCAAGCTAAAGGCAACTAAAGATGTTATTCCTACTAAAGAAATCATCCTAGATAGTGAAGACTCTCATGCAAGGATTCCTGAAGAAAATGGTGCTAATGAAAGTCCTCAGACAAGTCAACCTGCACACCCAAGAGTAGCAAATGAAGTTTAGATTGACAAAATCATCGACAACATCAATGCACCAGGTCCTCTCACACGCTCTAGGGCTTCTCATTTAACTAACTTTTGTGGGAACTTTGCTTTTGTCTCTATCATAGAGCCCACCAAAGTTGATGAAGCATTCAAGGAGCCAGAGTGGATTCAAGCTATGCAAGAGGAATTGCATCAATTCAAGCTCAACAACGTATGGGAACTTGTCATGCGGCCAGATCCTCGCAAACATAACATCATAGGTACCAAGTGGATCTACCGAAACAAGCAAGATGAATATGGCCTTGTGGTGAGGAATAAGGCTCGACTTGTAGCTCAAGGCTACACACAGGTTGAAGGAATTGACTTTGATGAAACTTTTGCACCTGTTGCTAGACTAGAAGCTATTCGAATACTCCTAGCTTATGCTAATCATCACAATATCATCTTATATCAAATGGATGTGAAAAGTGCATTCCTCAATGGTAAGATTGAGGAAGAAGTATATGTTGCTCAACCCCCGGGTTTTGAGGATCCTAAGCATCCTGACAAAGTCTTCAGACTCAAAAAAGCTCTCTATGGCCTCAAGCAGGCCCCACGAGCGTGGTATGACACTCTGAAGGACTTCCTCATGAAGAAAGGCTTCAAACCCGGTTCACTCGACCCAACTCTTTTCACAAAATCCTATGACAATGAATTGTTCATCTGTCAAATATATGTTGATGACATTATCTTTGGATGTACTGACAAACGCTATAGTGATGAATTTGCCTATATGATGAGTGAAGAATATCAAATGTCTATGATGGGAGAGTTGAAATTCTTCTTAGGTCTTCAAATTCATCAGCAAGACAATGGCATTTTCATATCACAAGAGAAATACCTCAAAGATGTTCTGAGGAAATTCGACATGCAAGATTGCAAAGGCGTCAAAACTCCAATGCCTACAAAAGGACACCTCTGCACTGACGAAAATGGTAAAGATTTCGATCAGAAGGTATAGCGCTCCATGATTGGCTCTTTATTGTATCTATGTGCATCTAGGCCTGATATAATGCTAAGTGTTTGCATGTGTGCTCGATTCCAAGCAACACTGAAGAAATCACACCATAAGGCTGTGAAACATATTCTTCGATACTTAGCTCATGCTCCAACGCTAGGATTATGGTATCCCAAGGGCTCAAATCTTCACCTCGTCGGATACTGTGATGCTGACTATGCTGGAGATCGTGTGGATCGCAAGTCAACCTCAAGCACATGTCATTTCCTCAGACGATCATTAGTATGTTGGTCCTCAAAGAAGCAGAACTGCGTGTCGCTCTCTACTGCAGAAGCTGAGTACATTGCTGCTGGCTCATGTTGTGCTCAGTTACTATGGATGAAGCAAACCCTCAAGGACTACGACATCAAGTTGAAGAATGTGCCACTCTACTGTGACAACGAGAGCGCCATCAAAATAGCGTACAACCCAGTTCAGCACTCCAAGACCAAGCACATCGAGATTCGTCATCATTTTCTTCGAGATCATGTACTCAAGGGCGACATCTTCATCAACCACATTCCCACTGAAGAACAACGGGCTGATATCTTCACAAAGCCCTTGGATGAAAAGAGATTTTGCAAGTTGCGATATGAGCTAAATATCTTAGAATCTTCAAATGTTCTTTGAAAAAGAACACACATCCTAACACTTATGCAAAATTGATGACTTAGATGTGCAACACACGAAGTAACGTTTTTCTTCAAAACTATGAAGAATAACTCTCTAAGTGTGAAGAAATTAATGAAGAATTTTATTCTTAGAACCCTACGACAATTGTACGCGGTGTTTGAAATCATCATTCTTATACGGTGGGCAACGCCACCAACCAAAAGTTGAGATTCTTCAAATTTGTTTGTCATCACTTCTGCAAATTCTTTAATTTTCAAATTCCTCAACTTTTCAAATTCTTCAAAACTTTGAGACTTATTTTTATTTGACTAAGTATCTATGAGTTTTTCAATGTCCTCAACAGCATTCACTTATTGCTAAATTCTTCATAGTTGATTTTCATCTAAGTGAATGTGATCGGACCCTATACCTCATCTATGCTAAACTCAACCCAGTCTGTTCTCAAATTCTTCATATGTGTTCTACTTTGAAACTTGTTCAAAGTCTTCACTGTGTCCTTGACAGCAGAAGAATTTGCGAACGGAAACTTTAAAACTTCACTTCCGAAATTTTCGGCGGTTCCCGCTCAAACCGTTCCTATTCCAGTGACTGGATAACCCACGATCCCCCCATATATCCACTACTCAGAACGTGGGTGACACCTGTCACAAGGAGAGAAAGAGTTAGGGGTAAATCTGTCCAAAGTCCTCAGGCGGATCTGGTTTTCACTTTCTCTATAAATACCCCTTCACTCCAACTGAGCTCGGTTACTCTCCTCTTCAACCTCTCCCGAGCTCCTGCCCCAGGGCCACCGCTAAAATCATCATTGCCGGTGAGGAAGAGCTTCGCTGCCTCAACCTCATCGCCGTCGTACTCACACCGGCCGCGGAAGTCTTCATCCCCCTGCCGTTGTAGTCTTCTCCCTCTGCCAAGATAGGGCGTGTGAGATCTGAATGGACGAGCCTCCCCATTTCATCTCAGAGTTCGTCGTGTTCTTCATCAGGGTAATTAAATTTATTTTTACTGCCTTGGTTTGATCTTCATTTGACTCTACTATTCCTCAAAAATATGTTTATTTGTCATAGATTCAATCATCAAAACATCTTACATCTCCTTAGTCTTGATGATTTTCCCTGAGTAGTAATTTTCTTTAAGATTCCTCAATTAAGCGAATTCCCAAATTTGCACAACTCTGGAACCTGAGATAAAGAACGCTTAGTGAAATTCCTCAAGACATCCATGGTCAAATTCCTCAAACCTATTGATTTTCAAAATCTCTGAGAACGCATATGACCTCTTCAAATTCCTCGCACCCATACTCTGTTCACAGGTACAGATATGTCTACTGATGAATCACTAGGTTCTCATCAAGTTAACTCATTTGCAGCGCTACTTGAGGAAAAGTTGTGTAATTCCTCAGAATCTTCAAGAGTTCCAAATCCTCAGTTGAAGAAGATGGCTGATAAACGGACTCAGAAAGGAGGAAAGAAACCCGACATGTAGACAGCTTTTGAGATTCCTAATGAAATCAATGCAGACTACTGCACACCTGATGAAGAAACCGATGGCAAAGAGACAACAAAGCAACGCAAAATTCGTCTACAGAAGATTGAACGAACATGGGCAAAAGTGTTGGAAATATGGCCTAGAGGCAATATATAAAGTGTTTATTATTGTATTTCCTTGTTCACAATAATCGTTTATTATCCATGCTATAATTGCATTAATTGGAAACACATTGCATGTGTGGGTAAATAGACAACACTGTGTCCCTAGTATGCCTCTAGTGAACTAGCTCGTTGATCAAAGATGGTCAGGGTTTCCTAGCCATTGACATGTGATGTCATTTGATAACGGGATCACATCATTAGGAGAATGATGTGATGGACAAGACCCAAACTACAAACGTAGCATATGATCGTGTCAAGTTTATTGCTACTGTTTTCTGCATGTCAATGTATATGCTCCTATGACCATGAGATCATGCAACTCACGGATATCGGAGGAGTGCCTTGTGTGTATCAAACATCGCAACGTAACTGGGTGACTATAAAGGTGCTCTACAGGTATCTCCGATGGTGTCTGTTGAGTTGGCATGGATCGAGACTGGGATTTGTTACTCCGTGTGACGGAGAGGTATCTCGGGGCCCACTCGGTAATGCAACATCACAATAAGCCTTGCAAGAAATGTGACTAATTGTTAGTTGCGGGATCTTGCATTACAGAACGAGTAAAGAGACTTGCCGGTAACGAGATTGAACTAGGTATGGAGATACCGACGATCGAATCTCGGGCAAGTAACATACCGAAGAACAAAGGGAACGTTATACGGGATTAACTGAATCCTTGACATAGAGGTTCGACCGATAGATCTTCGTAGAAGATGTAGGAACCAATGTGGACGTCCAGGTCCCACCATTGGTTATTGGCCATAGAGGTTTCTCGGTCATGTCTACATAGTTCTCAAACCCGTAGGGTCTGCACACTTAAGGTTTGGTGACGTTTCGGTAGTATAGAGTTATGTATGGTGGTGACCGAAGATTGTTCGGAGTCCCGGATGAGATCCCGGACATCACGAGGAGGTCCGGAATGGTCTAGAGGTAAAGATTCATATATAGGAAGTCCCAGTTTGGTCGCCGGAAAAGTTTCGGGCTCATCGGTAGTGTACCGGGAGGCCTCCGGGAGGGGTATTTCGACCCCAAGAGGTCCATGGGCTGTGGGAGAGTGTTAACCAGCCCTTAGTGGGCTGGGAAAACCAGCCACAAAGGCCCATGGCGCAGGAGAGAAAATCCAATAGCAAAAAGTGGAAAATCATAGGAGGGAATCCTACTCCAACTAGGATTGGAGGTGGAATAGGATTCCACCCTCCTAGCCGGCCAACTCCTAGAGGCCCTTGGCCTTGCGCCAAGGGTTGTATCTCCCTCCCTCCTATATATAATAGTGGATTGGGTGGCTTTTGGACATAGTTTACAGCCACGTGCTACCCGTTTCACCGGTGCTCCTCTAGATTGGATTTCTGCAGCGCTTAGGCGAAGCCCTGCCGTAATTGCTCCACCACCACCATCACCGGAGCACCGTCATGCTGCCGGTGAACTCTATCTCCTCTCCACCTCCTCTTGCTGGATCAAGACGGTGGAGATTGTCATCAAGCTGCACGTGTGCTGAACGCGGAGGTGCCGTCCGTTCGGTACTAGATCGAAAGGATCGTGATCAAGGCCACGGGACGTTCGTGATCGGATCGCGGGACGGATCGTGACGAGATTGCTGGACGGTTCGTGATTGGTTCGCGAGACGGTTCGTGATTAGATCGCGGGACGCTCGGCGATTTGGATCGCGAAGAAGTACGACTACACCAACCGCGTTTCTTAACGCTTCCCGCTTAGCGATCTACAAGGGTATGTAGATCCACTCTCCCTCTCGTAGATGCTCATCACCATGGATAGGTTTGCGTGTGCGTAGGAAAAATACTGTTTCCCATGCGACATTCCCCAACAAGGGCATCATGAGCTAGGTTGATGGTTCGATGAGATCTCGAGTAGAACACAAAAGGTTTGTGGGCGTTGATGCTTAGATTGCTTCCTCCCTTGGTAGGATTTTGGTTCAGCGGGATTGTGAGATAAAACGGCTCAAACCAGCATTACTCGTACGCTTATGAGAGACCGGTTCCCTCGACACAACTTGTTGCTTAGATGACTTGCGGGCGACAGTTTGTCTCACTTTAGTTGGATCGGATCCAACAAAGGTGGTCCTTGAGAAGGTTGAAAAGCAATCTATGTATCACCGTTTTGGTTTATGCGTAGGTGAGAATCGTTCTTGCTAGATACCCGTAGCAGCCACGTAAAACATCCAACAACAATTAGAGGACGTCTAACTTGTTTTTGCAGGGTATGTTGTGATGTGATATGGCCAATTACATGATGAGATATATGTGATGTATGAGGTGATCATGTGATGTATAGATTTCACGACTTGCACGTCGATGAATACGGCAACCGGCAGGAGCCATAAGGTTGTCTTTCATTATTGTATGACCCGCGTGTCAATCATTAAGCGCTATGTAATGCTTTACTTTATCGCTAAGCGGTAGAAATAGAAGTAGAAGCAGGGCTAGCGCCACAACCCCGATGGCAACACATTGATGAAGATCAAGATGATGGAGATCATGGTGTTGTGCCAGTGACGATGGAGATCATGCCGGTGTTTTGAAGATGGAGATCTTAAACACAAGTTCATGGCCATATCATGTCACTTATGAATTGCATGAGATGTTAATCCTTTTATGCACCTTGTTTTGCTTAGTACGGCGGTAGCATTATAAGGTGATCCCTCACTTGAATTTCAAGATGAACTGTGTTCTCCCCGAGTGTGCATCGTTGCGAAAGTTCGTCGTGTCGAGACACCACGTGATGATCGGGTGTGATAGACTCTACGTTCACATACAACGGGTGCAAGCCAAATTTGCACGTGCAGAACACTCAGGTTAAACTTGACGAGCCTATCATGTACAGACATGGCCTCAGAACACAAGAGACCGAAAGGTCGAACATGAGTCATATAGTAGATATGATCAACATAGTGATGTTCACCATTGAAACCAACTTAACTCACGTGATGATCGGACTTGAGTTGGTGAATTTGGATCATGTGACACTCAGATGACCTGAGGGATGTCAATTTGAGTGGGAGCTTTAGTAATTTGATTAACTAAACTCATTATCATGAACAATAGTCTAAATAACCTTTGCATATTTATGTTGTAGATCAATGGCTCGCGCAGTAGCACCCCTGAATTTTAATGCGTTCCTAGAGAAAGCTAAGTTGAAAGATGACGGAAGTAACTTTGTTGATTGGGCCCATAATCTGAGGATTATCCTTACGGCTTCCTAGAAACAATATGTCCTTGATGCAACGCTTGGTGACCAACCAGAAGACATGACATCCGAAGACGTTAAGAACGCTAGGGAGGCTCGTGCTAGAGACTACTAAATAGTTCAGTGTGCAATATTGTATGGCTTAGAACCGGGACTTCAAAGACGTTTTGAACGTCATGGAGCATATGAGATGTTCCAGGAGTTGAAGTTTATCTTTCAGAAGAATGCCCGGATCGAGAGGTATGAGACCTCCGATAAATTCTATGCTTGCAAGATGAGGAGAACAGGTCTATCAGTGAGCATATACTCAGAATGTCTGGGTACTCAAACCGTCTAGCTGAGTTGGGAATTTCCCTTCCGCAAGAGGTGATCATTGATAGAGTTCTTCAATCACTGCCACCTAGTTACAAAAGTTTTGTGATGAACGATAACATGCACGGGATGAACAAGTCATCATCCGAGCTGTTTGCGATGCTGAAAGTCGCTGAGTCTGAAATCCAGAAAGAACATCAAGTGTTGATGGTCAATAAAACCACTAGTTTCAAGAAAAATGGCAAGGGCAAAGGCAAGAATGGCAAAAGCAAGAAGGATGGCAGAGCAGTTGCTACTCCTACAAAGAAGCCTAAGCATGGACCTAAGCCAGAAACTGAGTGCTTTCATTGCAAGGGAACTGGTCACTGGAAGCGGAACTGCCCCAAGTACCTGGCTGACAAGAAGGCGGCCAACAACAAACAAGGTATATATGATATACATGTTATTGATGTGTACCTTACTAGTTCTCGTAGTAGTGCCTGGGTATTTGATACCGGTTCGGTTGCTCACATTTGCAACTCAAAGCAGGAACTACGGAATAAACGAAGACTGGCAAAGGACGAAGTGACGATGCACGTGGGAAATGGTTCCAAGGTTGATGTGATCGCCGTCGGCACGCTCTCTCTTCGATTACCATCGGGATTAGTGATGAACCTGAATAATTGTTATTTAGTGCCTGCGTTAAGCATGAAAATTATATCTGGATCTTGTTTATTACGAGACGGTTACTCATTTAAATAAGAGAATAAAGGTTGTTCTATTTATATGAGTAATATCTTTTATGGTCATGCACCCAATGTTAGGGGTTTATTCATATTGAATCTTGATGGTGATGACACACATGTTCATAACATTGATGCCAAAAGATGTAGAGTAGTTAATGATAGTACCACTTTCTTGTGGCACTGCCGTTTAGGTCATATTGGTGTAAAGCGCATGAGGAAGCTCCATGCTGATGGACTTTTGGAGTCACTTGCTTTTGAATCACTTGACACATGTGAACCATGCCTGATGGGAAAGATGACTAAAACGCCGTTCTCAGGAACAATGGAATGGGCAAGTGACTTATTGGAAATCATACATACTGATGTGTGCGGTCCAATGAATGTTGCAGCGCGCGGTGGATATCGTTACTTTCTCACCTTCACTGATGACTTGAGTAGATATGGGTATATTTACTTGATGAAACACAAGTCTGAAATATTTGAAAAGTTCAAGCAATTTCAGAGTGAAGTTGAGAATCATCATAACAAGAAGATTAAATTTCTGCGATCTGATCGAGGAGGTGAATATCCGAGTTATGAGTTTGGCAGTCACTTAAGACAATGTGGAATTGTTTCGCAGTTGACACGCCCGGAACACCACAGCAAAATGGTGTATCTGAACATCGTAATCGAACCTTATTGGATATGGTGCATTCTATGATGTCTCTTGCCGATTTGCCACTATCGTTTTGGGGTTATGCATTAGAGACAGCTGCATTCACTTTAAATAGGGCACCATCGAAATCCGTTGATACGACACCATATGAACTGTGGTTTGGAAAAAGGCCGAAGTTGTCGTTTCTTAAAGTTTGGGGATGTGATGCTTATGTCAAAAAGCTTCAGCCTGAAAAGTTGGAACCCAAAGCGGAAAAATGCGTCTTCATAGGATACCCGAAAGAGACAGTCGGGTATACCTTCTATCTCAGATCCGAAGGCAAAGTGTTTGTCGCTAAGAATGGAACATTTCTTGAGAAAGAGTTTCTCTCAAAAGAATTGAGTGGGATGAAAATAGAGCTTGATGAGGTTATTGAACCTTTACTTCAACCAGAGAGTAGTGCAGCACAGAAAGATGTTTCTATGGAACCTACGACGGTAGAAGAGGAAGTTAATGATGATGATCATGAAGCTTCGGATCAAGCTGCTATTGAACCTCGTAGGTCGACAAGGACGCGTACTACTCCCGAGTGGTACGACAACCCTGTCTTAGAGGTCATGTTGTTAGACAACAATGAACCTACGAGCTATGGAGGAGCAGTGATGGGCCCGGATTCAGAGAAATGGTTAGAGGCCATGAAATCTGAGATGGGATCCATGTATGAAAACAAAGTATGGACTTTGGAAGTACTACCTGAAGGGCGAAAGGCCATTCAGAACAAATGGATCTATAAGAAGAAGACGGACGCGGACGGTAATGTCACCGTCTATAAAGCTCGACTTGTGGCAAAGGGTTTTTCACAAGTTCAAGGAGTTGACTACGATGAGACTTTCTCACCCGTAGCAATGCTTAAGTCTGTCAGAATCATGTTGGCAATAGCTGCTTATTTCGACTATGAAATTTGGCGGATGGATGTCAAAACGGTTTCCTTGAGGAAGAGTTGTATATGATGCAACCCGAAGGTTTTGTCGATCCAGAGAATGCTGACAAAGTTTGCAAACTCCAGCGATCCATTTATGGACTGGTGCAAGCATCTCGGAGTTGGAATAAGTTCTTTGATGAGGTAATCAAAGCGTTTGGGTTTATACAAGTTTATGGAGAAGCTTGTATTTACAAGAAAGTGAGTGGGAGCTCTATAGCGTTTCTAGTGTTATATGTGGATGACATATTGCTGATCGGAAACGATATAGAAATGCTGGAAAGCGTGAAGGAATATTTGAATAAGAGTTTTTCAATGAAGGACCTAGGAGAAGCTGCTTTCATATTAGGCATTAAGATCTATAGAGATAGGTCAAGACGCTTAATAGCACTTTCACTGAGCACATACCTTGATAAAGTTTTGAAGAAGTTCAAAATGGAACAGGCCAAGAAGGGGTTCTTGCCTGTGTTGCAAGGTGTGAAGTTGAGTAAGACTCAATGCCCAGTGACTGCATAAGATAAAGAAAAGATGAGCGTCATCCCCTATGCTTCGGCCATAGGCTCTATCATGTATGCAATGTTGTGCACAAGACCCGATGTCAGCCTTGCCATAAGTATGGCTGGAAGGTTTCAAAGTGATCCTGGAATGGAGCACTGGCAAGCGGTCAAGAATATCCTTAAGTACCTTAACAGGACTAAGGACATGTTTCTTGTTTATGGAGGTGATGAAGAGCTCGTCGTAAAGGGTTACGTCGATGCAAGCTTTGACACTGATCCGGACGATTCTAAATCGCAAACCGGATACGTATTTATTCTTAACGGGGGAGCGGTAAGCTGGTGCAGTTCCAAGCAAAGCATGGTCGCTGATTCTACGTGTGAAGCGGAGTACATCGCAGCCTCGGAGGCAGCGAAGGAAGGTGTCTGGATGAAGCAGTTCATGACAGATCTTGGAGTAGTGCCTAGTGTACTGAATCCAATAAATCTGTTTTGTGACAATACTGGTGCCATTGCTCTAGCCAAGGAACCAAGGTTTCACAAGAGGACTAGACACATAAAGTGACGCTTCAACTCCATCCGGTTATACATCGAGGATAAGGACATAAATATTTGCAAAGTGCACACGGATCTGAATGTTGCAGACCTGTTGACTAAACCTCTTCCAAGGGCTAAACATGATCAACACCAAAACTGTATGGGTGTTCGATTCATTACCATGTAAATCACATAGTGATGTGAACTAGATTATTGACTCTAGTGCAAGTGGGAGACTGTTGGAAATATGCCTTAGAGGCAATATATAAAGTGTTTATTATTGTATTTCCTTGTTCATGATAATCGTTTATTATCCATGCTATAATTGCATTAATTGGAAACATATTGCATGTGTGGGTAAATAGATAACATTGTGTCCCTAGTATGCCTCTAGTGAACTAGCTCGTTGATCAAAGATGGTCAGGGTTTCCTAGCCATTGACATGTGATGTCATTTGATAACGGGATCACATCATTAGGAGAATGATGTGATGGACAAGACCCAAACTACAAACGTAGCATATGATCGTGTCAAGTTTATTGCTACTGTTTTCTGCATGTCAATGTATATGTTCCTATGACCATGAGATCATGCAACTCACGGATATCAGAGGAGTGCCTTGTGTGTATCAAACATCACAACGTAACTGGGTGACTATAAAGGTGCTCTACAGGTATCTCCGATGGTGTCTGTTGAGTTGGCATGGATCGAGACTGGGATTTGTTACTCCGTGTGACGGAGAGGTATCTCGGGGCCCACTCGGTAATGCAACATCACAATAAGCCTTGAAAGCAATGTTACTAATTGTTAGTTGTGGGATATTGCATTAGGGAACGAGTAAAGAGACTTGCCGGTAACGAGATTGAACTAGGTATGGAGATACCGACGATCGAATCTCGGGCAAGTAACATACCGAAGAACAAAGGGAACGTTATACGGGATTAACTGAATCCTTGACATAGAGGTTTGACCAATAGATCTTCGTAGAATATGTAGGAACCAATGTGGACGTCCAGGTCCCGCCATTGGTTAATGGCCGTAGAGGTGTCTCGGTCATGTCTACATAGTTCTCGAACCCGCAGGGTCTGCACACTTAAGGTTCAGTGACGTTTCGGTAGTGTAGAGTTATGTATGGTGGTGACTGAAGGTTGTTTGGAGTCCTGGATGAGATCCCAGATGTCACGAGGAGCTCCAGAATGGTCGAGAGGTAAAGATTCATCTTTAAGATGTCCCAGTTTTGTCGCCGGAAAAGTTTCGGGCTCATCGGTAGTGTACCGGGAGTGCCGGGAGTGTACCGGGAGGCCTCTGGGAGGGGTATTTCGACCCCAAGAGGTCCATGGGCTGTGGTAGAGTGTTAACCAGCCCTTAGTGGGCTGGGAAAACCATCCACAAAGTCCCATGGAACAGGAGAGAAAATCCAATAGCAAAAAGTGGAAAATCAGCCAATAGGAGGGAATCCTACTCCAACAAGGATTGGAGGTGGAATAGGATTGCACCCTCCTAGCCGGCCGACTCCTAGAGGCCCTTGGCCTTGCACCAAGGTTTGCCTCTCCCTCCCTCCTATATATACTAGTGGATTGGGTGGATTTTGGACATAGTTTACAGCCACGTGCTACCCGTTTCACCGGTGCTCCTCTAGATCGGATTTCTGCAGCACTTAGGCGAAGCCCTGCCGGAATTGCTCCACCACCACCATCACCTGAGCGCCATCACGTTGCCGATGAAATCTCTCTCCTCTCGACCTCCTCTTGCTGGATCAAGACTGTGGAGATCGTCATCGAGCTGCACGTGTGTTGAACACGGAGGTGCCGTCTGTTCGGTACTAGATTGGAAGGATCGTGATCAAGGCCACGGGACGTTCGTGATCGGATCGTGGGACGGATCGTGATGAGATCGCGGGACGGTTCGTGATTGGTTCGTGGGACGGTTCGTGATTAGATCGCGGGACCCTCGGCGATTTGGATCGCGAAGAAGTACGACTACACCAACCGCGTTTCTTAACGCTTCCCGCTTAGCGATCTACAAGGGTACGTAGATCCACTCTCCCTATCGTAGATGCTCATCACCATGGATAGGTTTGCATGTGCGTAGGAAATGTTTTGTTTCCCATGCGACGTTCCCCAACAAAAAGAATGGAGGGAATATCGTTATGTTACTCCCAAGTACATGATGAAATTCGCTGTGAAGCCTCTTTGCAGCAGGCCTCCCATCGCAAAGAATCAAATAGCTTATCCTACTATTCTCAAGACTGGTGAGGACTTTCCCGAACTACGGGAAAAGCATCAAGCCAAACAGGCAAAGAAGGCCAAGGACGCTGTGAGGAAGTTCAACGAGGACTCTGCCGCTGCTGCCACTACTGGTGCATCCTCAAGCGGTCTGAAGAAGTCTATTCTGAAGAAGTCTGTTGAGAAACCAATTTCTTCAACTTCAAAGTCCTCACAGCATGTTCCTCAAACTAAAAGGCCTCAACCTAAGGCCTCTGCTGCTGGAACCGTGGCTGCTCAGTCTTCAGCAGCCGTGAAGAAATCCTCAACTCCAGTCCACTTGGCAACATGCAAGAGGACTGAGGGTTTCACAAGAAAACTGAGGAGCTCTGCAAGCCCTTCAGATACAAAGTCTTCAAACAGTCCCTCTGGACTGAAGATGAAGAAATCAGCTGGTAGGGGTCTTCTCCCAAGCTCTAGCAAGTCACTTGTCAAAATTTCCTCAAGGGCTGAGGATGATGATGAAGATGATGCTGATGATGATGAACTTGAAGAAATCATCAGACAAAGTCAGCTGAAGGCTGCCACTGCTAAGGATAGCTCAATTCCTCTGCTGCTGGATCCGAAGACGATCCTTGACTTCATCGACATCTGGCTTGAGGATCCACAAACTCCTCTCTCTGCTCTGAAACTGCCTCCTAATGTGGACCATGTCCTCACACATTTCATCGCAGAAGAGAAGTGGAAGAGAGAGAAGGCCAAGAGAGCCAAGGCAAACATTGCACGCAAAGAAAAATTTCTGCGCGACAATGTGATGAATCTGACTCCAAAGCAGTTTGTCACTGTTCAGTCTGAGATACACAACCTCAATGAGGAACAAGAAAAACTTGACAGAGAATGGACAGGAGCTAAAGACAGATTTGTGAAGGTTTCCCAAGCTGCAGTGAAGGATTAGAACACATCCACTTCTGCTCGTAACGCTGCTCGTTTCACCACTCCTCAACCTCCAACTGCTGAAGTTCCTCAAACTACTGAGGAATCTGCTTTTGAAGTTTCTCATCCTGCTGAGGAATCCGCACCTGAAGAAGCCCCACCTGTCGATGACTCTGCTTCTGCACCAGAAGCTGCTACTAGTGCCACTGAGGACACTCAGCTCACTGATGAACCTACCAGGCCAACAACTATTGTGCCTGAAGAAAATGAGAGGCCAGCTGAAGACTCAGCTGCGCCTGATGAAACTGATGCTGCTGAGAAGACAACTCTCAAGAGGAAGGCATCAGACTCTGAAGCTCCTGCTGAGAAACGGTTGAAGACTTTGACAAGTTCTTCAACAATGCCGTTTGATGCCATTCCCATTTCCTCAACGCCATCTCTGGAGATTGTTCCTTATGGAGTTGAATACATCATTCCTCTGGAAGATGAAGATATCCATTCTGCTGCTTCCACAGAGCAGATGGACGAACAAATTGAGGTCGAAGACATTTCTTCACCTCCTCAACAACCACTGCTTTTGCTTCAGTATAAGAAAGAAACTGCTATAGCTGAAGCCATGGATGAAGATAACGATGTTGGTAGCACCACACCTGTCATCCATGATGAATTCTGGGAAGCTGCTCATCCTACATCCCCAATGACAACCACATTGTCTATCATTCCTCCGATGTCTGAGCCTGCTGAAGATGTTCAAACAGACTCTGAACCCCTGTATCTTCCAGATCCTGAAGATTTTCCAGCCACTGAAGATATTGATGTTCAGATCACTGATGAAACTCCAGTGGCTGTGGCTGATGAAGAAGAAGAGGTTCAGATCATAGATGATGCTCCAATAGCACAGGAAGTTCCAGGCACTGAGGAACCTGAGGTCCAGGTTGTTCCTCACATTCCTGAAGAAATGAAGGGGACCACCATGCCCAATCTGCAACCTGTGCAACGCATGCCATTCAAAGGCCCTGGTCTTCCAATTTTCATCAAAACAAACTTCTTCAACGAGCACATGTTCTTCACTGGTCCTAACCCATATGACAATACTCGTGTTGGACGCTCAAGGTTCTGGACAGAGTCTCAGATGAATTACTATGCCTCTGTGCTATGTGACAAGAAGAAGATATTTGAGCATCATCATATTCCTCACGTGGATATGGAATCAATTCCTTCATACACCCCGGTTCTTCAAGTCTTATATGATGCTGGGTTACTTCCATTCTGTGTGGACATCTATGACTGGAACAAAGAGTTAATTCTTCAGTTCTATGCAACCCTATTCATCAGTGGAAATTCCTCTGACATCAACTCTTGGGTGCTAGACTGGATGACTGGTTCAAAGCACTACACATCAACTGCATCTGAATTGCTTCAAACAGTGCCTCTTCAAATTCCATATGAGGAATCCCGCTGCATATTCAGTGATCCACCAGTGCCAAACCAACTAATGAATGTCCTCATGAAGAAATTGGCACCTGGAAAGCCTCTGAGGTCTGTCTTCCTTGTAAAGGACCTGTTATATGTGCCAAGGACAGTATACATGATCCTCACCCACACCATATGTCCTGAGAAAGGGCATAATTCTGAAGACGAAGTTGTTGAGGGAATCATGAAGAATGTGTTGTTCAACATCATACATGGGATTCCCATCAACTTTCACGATTTCTTCATGCGATCACTTGCTCAATCTACAATGGCTCCTTTTGATTTGAAGATCTTTGCTCCATGGATCATGAATTTCCTCAGAACCAAGACTTCAGTTCCATTCAAAGCTGACTTCCAGAATCACTTTGCATTTCTTCCGCCTATTGAAGTCCTCAAGACTACCATTGCTGAAGGCAAAGGCAAGTATGTTATTGATGAAGGAACTCGACCCATGGATGGCCAGTTTCGTCAAGCTGCCTCCTACTCTACCAATGATGATTCTGCCACTCAGGACTCAACAGCAAAAGCTTCTGCTCCAAAACCTCATGCCACTGCACCTCAAGTGATGACTGATCGAGAACTTCTCCTCAGTCTTCATCAGAAAGTTGACAGAAATCACAAGTGGGTCAAGCGCCAGTTGGGTGCTATTCTTCACAACATGACCGTTACTCAGAACTCTATGAAGGAGAATCACTATATGCTCATCAAATCTTCAAGCGCACTTCGGCAACTATGTCTGCTGTCTTACCTCCTGATGAACTTGACGAGCTGTATCTTCAAGAAAGCTTTGACTGGGCTCGTCAACTTCCCAAGAAGTTCAAGAAAGTCCAAGTTCCGCAGCTGGTGGCAAGTTCATGTTCCTCATCGCGCGAATCGAATGATGCTGAGGAGACTGAAGACACTGCTGCGGGCCCTGCTTCAACGATCGACCCCGACTACACTGACGCTCCTTCATCAACACGATGAATTTCCTCAAAGGGCATTAGTTCTCAGTTTTCGTCCCTTTTTGTCTTCGATGACAAAGGGGGAGAAAATTTGAGTTAGTCTTCAAGCGGGTCTCTATCTATATGGGTTGTTTTCTTTAAGTTACAAATCTCGTCTTCTGATACTTTTTGATTGGGTTGTAAACTTAAGTCCGATGGTGGTCTGACTCTTCTGAACTATTTCCTCGCATGTTTTTAATTCCTCAAGTATCTTAATGCATGCATGCTGAATTTCGTCAGACCCCATCTTCTTCACGCATTATTTAAACTTTTTATATCATATATTCAACTGCATGTATGGATTACAAGATATAGGGGGAGTTCTTCATGTTTCAACCTGCCATGTGCAATTGCAGTCCAAAGCAAATTCCTCAAATATGCACATCTTCAGGGGGAGCTCATCTATAATCAACTTCCTCATACTCCGCACTTACACTCCATATCTTTAATTCCCGTTGAAAACTTAACCTATTTGTCATCAAATACCAAAAAGGGGGAGATTGTTAGTGCATCTAGTGCCCCTTAGTGATTTTGGTGTGTTGAAGACTTATAGGTTAAGAGACTAATGTGTCCGTGAGTGTACACAGGCTCTACAAGTTGATGAGGAGGTTGATACAACCGAAGATTACCGACCCCTAAAATTACATGTCTTCAACTGAAGACTTTGGTGAAGACTTTAAGACTTTGCTGAAGACTTTACACTGAACAAATTGGTGTGACCTTGAAGATATGAACGAGGACTATGAAGCATGAAGACTTTTGTTTTCATAGTTTCATTTCCTTTCCTTGAGTCATAGGAACCACCATACTGTTAAAGGGGGCTGAGGTAATACTAAGGAAAATTTCCAACTGATGCTCAACTCCAATATCCTCAACCTACACATTCATATGAGTGAAGCCTTTGGAAACCTCTTTCAGCTCAGTCAAGTTCTTTAGTGACAGAGATGAAGTTCTTCTGGTTTCTGAGGAAATTGTTCTGACTGAGGAGTTAGGATTTCGCCAGTGCGAATTGCCTACAAGTGAGGAACGTGATATGTCTGAGGACTTTCACTATTCGAAAATCCGACCGTTGCTGTGCTTAGCGCAAGCTGTCCCCAATCATTCCTATCCACATAACGGTCATATCATTGGGGGCATTAATGTCATATCATGTCTGGATGCGCCCCCGGCTATAAATAGCCACCCCCCACAACCACTAGCTGGTTGGCTGCTCAGAGAGAGAACTGATACTTGTCATTTGAGAGCATCCCATCCTCCGAGGGCTTCTGTTCGAAAGTGAGGAAAAACCCATAATCAAACCACCAACCCAAAGTGATTGAGCATCACTGAAGAAATTCCTGTGTGGAACCGACGCTTGTTACCTTTGAGGACTGTGTATCCTCCAGACGGTTAGGCGTCATGGTCTAGTGAATCCTGCAGTCAATTGGGGTTCACGAAGTGACCTTTGGTCTAGAGCATCCAGCAGTAAATTGTGGATCGCTGGGTGACCAGTTTGTGAGGGTTTTGGAAGTCTGCCCTAAAGACTTACCACGAGTGTTGAGTGAGGACTGTGTGACCTTACCTCAAGGAGAATACGGTAAGGACTATGTGTCCTGGGACTGTGTGTCCTCTGGTTTAAATACCAGGCCGCTCCAAACTAGACGTACGACTGTCACAGCAGTTGGGACTGGGTCATCAAATCATTGTCTTCGTCAGGCTACCTGGTTCTATTTCCTCAACTCCCTTATTCCTCATTTACATGTTGATGAAATTGATCTTTATTGTTTGAAGAATTTGACTGAAGACTTTCACCATTTTCTCACCTCAAATTCTTCAAGTCACCTTGTTCATCACCACTTATCCTGTATCACGCTACTCATAACTTGTGCATGTTTCATTTCATCATGATGACTATGCTGCCGCTATGGATTCCATGCACTGAGTACTTATTCCGTTGTTAGTTATTCATCACATTTCAAATTCCTCAAGTGATGAATTTATAAAAATCGTCTATTCACCCCCCTCTAGTCGATATAACACACTTTCACTAGTGACCAACTTGTTATATGATGTCTCATGGACGAAAATGATGATGAGGAGGAGTTCTTATATGACAATGATGTATTATGTGTTGTAACGTATTCTGTGATGTTTATATTATGTGATGTTTATATTCTGTGTTGTAACGTATTTTGTAACCTATGCAAATACTAGAAAAGAAAAATAATAATTCTTAATACTCATAGTAGGGCGCACCATGTTGAGCTTTAGTGGCGCACCATGTCCAAATACCAGTGGTGCATGTGGGGCATACTAATGGCGCACCAGGGGGCATAGGTGGAGGGAAATATGGCCCCTAGGAGGCACAGTAATGGCGCATTGTTGGACATAATAATGGCGCACTATGCGGTGCGCCACTATTATCTGGGATACTAATGGCGCACGAGAGGTGCGCCATTACTATTTGTTACTAGTGGCATATTAATAGTGGCGCACCTATAGTGCACCATTAATAGCAAAAACAGGTGTGCCACTAACAGCCTACTCTGTAGTAGTCATCACCGCGCCATTAATAGCAAAACATGGACGCTCATGTCCTCTCTGACAGCTGCGACGAGGTAGGCAAGCCCGGGTTCTGTAGGTATTTAATTTGTAATTTTTTGTAACTTTACATTAAATTGTCACTGAAGTGAGATGATTTGTTTCAGGAATTTGTTTAGTGCATCAAATCATGTAACTACTGTTAAGCAATTGAGTGTGAAACTAATTATATTTGCGATGATGTTATGTGGTGTTTGGATTGATCTAAGACTATATTTGTGTATAGATGGAGCAAGAGATGGGTTATGACAACGATGATATCGGAAGCGAGGATGGATCCTCGACATTGAATGTAAACCAACATGGCAAGGGGAACTATACGAGTTTGGATGAATCTTACAATGGCAATGTACGTGTCATGCACTTTGACATAAACATGAAATACAAACAACCGCACTAACACTTAAATGTATTTCTTTTATGATGCGACAAGTGGCACCATGCTGGATAGCCGGTAAATAGTATGTGTTCGTGTGAATTTGCATTTTTTAAGATACTATGTAGAAGATCAATATAATTATCTAAGTTTCTCGATATTAGTAATATCTAACTTGTTGTATTCGTATGAATTTGTATATTTTTCTACAACTTCGGCCCTTCAAAGATTTCTTTCAAGCTCCACCATCGCTGAACAGTACAACTACACTACATGGGAATACAACTTTAGTAGAATGTGGAGCACAAGTCATGTAGAAAACATTCTGTCAAAACCCTATCAGTGGAGATTTAGTTTTGAAGCTATCGATGCGAGGATCACGAAGGTGAAAACGGGTTTTAATTTAGATGCACTGCTGACATAGGTGGAAAATCCAAAAGACTTTCTAGAGGCACTAGTAGAAAATAGACTTTTCGTCCCAAGCATTAGTCCCGGTCTGGTTACGAGCCGGTACTAAAGACGGTATTAGTCCCAGTCTGGTTACGAGCCGCTACTAAAGACGGTATTAGTCCTGATTCATGCTGGCTCCAACGGCTAGGAGCAGGGCAACCTTTAGTACCGGCTCGTGAGCGATCTTTAGTACTGGTTCGTGTCACGAGCCGGTATTAAAGGGGTGTGCAGGCTTTAGGTCAGACATGGGCCCCGCGTGCACCTTTAGTACCGGCTAGTGACACCAACCGTTCCGGCTGGTGACCGTACCGGCTGGTGTCACCAGCCGGTACTAAAGACTTCCTACATATACAATAATTTTTAGGTTTTATATAATTTTAGTTTCAACAATACTAGAGGTTTATAAAAGCTTTTAGAGTTTCTTTTTGCTATTAGAGTTTTATAAAATATTTTTAGTTGATTCTTTTTGCTATTGAAGAATATTATAGTTCATAAAATAATATTTAAATTGATTATTTTTGTCTCATTCTTTTTGCTGGATGCACTTCATGTGCAAAACGGACAATCTCTTTCGAAGTATCACGGTTTCGGACAGAAACTCATCTGTTACAAAAGGCATTTCAGTTTCCTAAACTTATTAAAACTCCAGGCTTTTTGTGTGTTCAAAATGCACCATTCAAAGCCACATCATCAATTTTCAACCTTTTCTACCTTCATTTGTTATTTTTCATGCAGTTATTGATTTTTTTGAGCTAAATGACCCTGAAATTGAAAAGCACTACAAATGAACTTTGAAAAGGTTGAAAGTTGGCATGGTATTATCATTTCACCTACATAACATGTGCTAAAAAGTTGAGAGGGTTACTACAAAAGCTGGATGCACTTCGTGTACAAAACGGACAGTCTCTTTCGGAGTGTCAGGGTTTCGGACGGAAATTCATCGGTTACAAAAGACATTTCATTTTCTTGAATTTATTTGAACTCCAGGTTTTTTGTGTGTTAAAAATGCACCATTCAAAGCCACATCATCAATTTTCAACCCTTTCTGACTTCATTTATTATTTTTCATGTATTTATTGATTTTTTGAGCTAAATAACCCTGAAATTGAAAAGCACTACAAATGAACTCTGAAAAGGTTGAAAGTTGGCATGGTATCATCATTTCACCCACATAGCATGTGTCAAAAAGTTGAGAGGGTTACGGCAAAAGATGGATGCACTTCGTGTATAAAACGGACAATCTCTTTCGAAGTATCAGGGTTTTGGACATAAACTCATCTGTTACAAAAGACATTTCATTATCTTGAATTTATTTGAACTTCAGGTTTTGTGTGTGTTCAAAATGCACCATTCAAAGCCACATCATCAATTTTCAACCCTTTCTGACTTCATTTGTTATTTTTCATGCAGTTATTGATTTTTTTGAGCTAAATGACCCTGAAATTGAAAAGCACTACAAATGAACACTGAAAAGGTTGAAAGTTGGCATGGTATCATCATTTCACCCACATAGGATGTGCTAAAAAGTTGAGAGGGTTACCGCAAAAGCTGGATCCACTTCGTGTACAAAACGGACAGTCTCTTTCGAAGTATCACGGTTTCGGACGGAAACTCACCGGTTACAAAAGACATTTTATTTTCTCGAATTTATTAAAACTCCAGGTTTTTTGTGTGTTCAAAATGCACCATTCAAAGCCACATCATCAATTTTCAACCCTTTCTAACTTCATTGTTTATTCTTCATGCAGTTATTGATTTTTTTGAGCTAAATGACCCTGAAATTGAAAAGCACTACAAATAAACTCTGAAAAGTTTGAAAGTTGTCATGGTATCATCATTTTACCCACATAGTATGTGCTAAAAAGTTGAGAGGTTTACGACAAAAGCTGGATGCACTTCGTGTACAAAACGGACAGTCTGTTTTGAAGTATGAGGGTTTTGGACGGAAACGCATCGGTTACAAAAGGCATTTCATTTTCTTGAATTTATTTGAACTCCAGGTTTTGTGTGTGCTCAAAATGCACCATTCAAAGCCACATCATAAATTTTCAACCCTTTCTGACTTCATTTATTATTTTTCATGCAGTTATTGATTTTTTGAGCTAAATAACCCTGAAATTGAAAAGCAGTACAAATGAACTCTGAAAAGGTTGAAAGTTGGCATGGTATCATCATTTCACCCACATAGCATGTTCTAAAAAGTTGAGAGGGTTACGGCAAAAGATGGATGCACTTCGTGTATAAAACGGACAATCTCTTACGAAGTATCAGGGTTTCGGACATAAACTCATCTGTTACAAAAGACATTTCATTATCTTGAATTTATTTGAACTTCAGGTTTTGTGTGTGTTCAAAATGCACCATTCAAAGCCACATCATTAATTTTCAACCCTTTCTGACTTCATTTGTTATTTTTCATCCAGTTATTGATTTTTTTGAGCTAAATGACCCTGAAATTGAAAAGCACTACAAATGAACTCTGAAAAGGTTGAAAGTTGGCATGGTATCATCATTTAACCCTCATAGGATGTGCTAAAAAGTTGAGAAGGTTACGACAAAAGCTGGATCCACTTCGTGTACAAAACGGACAGTCTTTTTCGAAGTATCAGGGTTTCGGACGGAAACTCACCGGATACAAAAGACATTTCATTTTCTTGAATTTATTTGAACTCCAGGTTTTTTGTGTGTTCAAAATGCACCATTCAAAGCCACATCATCAATTTTCAACCCTTTCTGACTTCATTTTTTATTTTTCATGCAGTTATTGATTTTTTTAGCTAAATGACTCCGAAATTGAAAAGCACTACAAATAAACTCTGAAAAGGTTGAAAGTTGGCATGGTATCATCATTCACCCACATAGTATGTGCTAAAAAGTTGAGATGGTTACGACAAAAGCTGGATGCACTTCGTGTACAAAACAGACAGTCTCTTACAAAGGATCAGGGTTTCGGACGGAAACTCACCGGTTACAAAAGACATTTCATTTTCTTGAATTTATTTGAACTCCAGGTTTTTTGTGTGTACAAAATGCACCATTCAAAGCCACGTCATCAATTTTCAACCCTTTCTCACTTCATTTTTTATTTTCCATGCAGTTATTGATTTTTTTGAGCTAAATGACTCTAAAATTGAAAAGAACTACAAATAAACTCTGAAAAGGTTGAAAGTTGGCATGGTATCATCATTTCACCCACATAGGATGTGCTAAAAAGGTGAGAGGGTTACGAAAAAAGCTAGATGCACTTCGTGTACAAAACAGACATTCACTTTCGATGTATGAAGGTTTCGGACGGAAACTCATCTATTACAAAAGGCATTTCATTTTCTTGAACTTATTTGAACTCCACGCTTTTTGTGTGTTCAAAATGCACCATTCAAAGCCACATCATCAATTTTCAACCCTTTCTGACTTCATTTATTATTTTTCATGCGGTTATTGATTTTTTGAGCTAAATGATCCTGAAATTGAAAAGCACTACAAATGAACTCTGAAATGGTTGAAAGTTGGCATGGTATCATCATTTCATCCACATAGCATGTGCTAAAAAGTTGAGAGGGTTACGGCAAAAGCTGGATGCACTTCGTGTACAAAACGGACAATCTCTTTCGAAGTATCAAGGTTTCGGATATAAATTCATCTGTTACAAAAGACATTTCATTTTTCTTGAACTTATTTTAACTCCAGGCTTTTTGTGTGTTCAAAATGCACCATTCAAAGCCACATCATCAATTTTCAACCCTTTTTGACTTCATTTGTTATTTTTCATGCAGTTATTGATTTTTTAATGCTAAATGACTCCGATATTGAAAAGCACTACAAATAAACACTGAAAAGGTTGAAAGTTGGCATGGTATCATCATTTCTCCTACATAGCATGTGCTAAAAAGATGAGAGGGTTACGGAAAAACTTGGATGCACTTCGTGTACAAAACGGACAGTCTCTTTCGAAGTATCATGGTTTCGGAAATAAACTCATCAGTTACAAAAGACATTTCATTTTTTGAACTTCAGCTTCCCCCATTACAGCATCGATCACCGTATTCAGGGGGAGGGTAGTAGTCGTCATCCTCTTCTTCTTCGTTGTCTTCCATCATAACCCCTCTTTCTCCGTGCTTGGTCCAAACATTATAGTGTGGCATAAAACCCTTCTGAAGCAGGTGGAAGATCATTTCTCTATTTTCTCCCCTGTTCTTCTTCTTGCTCGAAGCTCATCCTCCATTTTGCCAAGCATTTGTCAGGATTTAAAGGCACCCCATCTATCCAAGTGTTCATAAAGGTTAGCAACTTTGCTCCTTCATCTCTCATTGCTAGATTAGCTTGTGCTATGCTCAAAGATATGTGATTTGTGGGTTTTAGCTAGGTTTTGGAGGAGTGATCATTATGTGGGAGTTTATTTGATTTATATGCAATTTGAGCTCAAATTAACTTGTTAGGTTGCATATGTGTAGGTGTGGTTAATTTGGTGCCTTCCCATCCCCGGCCGTCCTAACCACCGTCGATCGTTCGCACCGTCTCGTCGCGGCACCAACCACCTTGGTGAGACTCTTGTTCTTCTTCAAACCTTTTAAAAAAATTACTTGTATGATTTAGATAGCTGTGTGTACGATTTACTTACTTGTATTATGATCGCATTTGTTGTTGCATTTACATTAGATAGTTGTATGTTGTTTTATGAGATGTATGTATTAACTATAAGTATCTATTATTTGTAGTAATAACATTTGGTCACTGCTAGCTCTACTTTTGGTTGTAATGTGATGATGAAGTTGTATTAATTTGGTCACTTCGATGTTGTGTAGTGAACATGAGCCGGCAATGGATGTACGATGACCGACTAAGTCCAGGGTTTCTTAATGGCCTGCATAATTTTATTCGTGTGGCTGAGGCAAACAAGCAGAATGGTTTCATGTGTTGTCCATGTCATGACTGTAAGAATGTTAGGAATTATTCTACCTCAAAAACCCTTCACTACCACCTGCTGAAGTACGGTTTCATATCCGGCTATAGGTGTTGGACCAAGCACGGAGAAAGAGGGGTTATATTGGAAGAGAATGAAGAAGAAGAGTATGATGACAACTATCCTTTCGCCGATACAACAATGGGGGAAGCTGAAGAAGAGGCATCAATGGGGGAAGCTAGAGAAGAGGCATCAAATGAGCCCGCTGATGATTTGGGTCGGGCCAAATGATAAGGAGAGGTTGAAGTTGAAACGCATGTTAGAGGATCACCGGGGTTAGTTTAATATATCAGAAAAACTAGAGAAAAATTGGGACTCGATTTCATCGGGGTTTACCCGATGAAGTTTTCACAGATTCTCGAAATCCTAACAGTAAAAAAACTTATTTCAAAAAGAAGATTTTTTTCCTACAAAATCAAAAAAAAATATTTAAAAATAAATAAATGATGTCATATTTGGATTCCTCACATTTTTCTGATAATAATGGATATATTATTTGTTTAATGTCGATTTACAGATTTAAAGATATTAATTATGCCATATGAATTGAATATATGGCAAAAAATGAATAAAATAATAATATTACTTATTTTATTTTCATAGAAATTCAATATTATTATTATTTATTTATTTTATTTTAATAATTGTTTGGAATTCAAAAAATTAAATAATGTGACATCAAGACCTAAGGGTTAATAGGATTGATAGCTTACTATTGTCAAGAAAACAACAAGTGCAGACTTGGAAACAAAAGGTGATAGAATTCAAAAGTTAAGCGTGCTCGGGTTAGATGATTTGGAGTGAGGGGTGATTAGAGATTAAATTGTCAAATAATTCAAAAGCAGTGAAGAGGGGTCATAAGAGATTAAATTGTTAGATAATTCACAAATTTGAAAATCAGAAAAAAAATCAAAAATCAAAAATCAAAAATTTATTTTCAAAATCGGTTGGTAACACTTAGTACCGGTTGGTATCACCAACCGGTACTAAAGGTCCTCCACCACCAGCCCACGTAGGCAGACACGTGGTGGGCCTTTAGTACCGGACTATGGTCCAATCGGTACTAAAGGCCTGGACCTTTAGTACCGACCCATTAGTACCGGTTGGGGAACCGGTACTAAAGGCACATCCCGACCGGGACTACTGATCGACATTCTACTAGTGAGGATGCTTCGTATGTGCTCCATATTGAAATCTCTAAAAGATCTTATATTTAGAAACGGAGGGAGTGGCTTTAAAAGGAGTTTGAAGATTGTAAAGTGTTGTACAAGTTTGAATATTATTTTCCACAACAGTGCATATGTTATTACGATTATTTGTCAATCTATAATACAATCATGAAAATGTTCAGAGCAGCCGTGATATTATTTGATAAACAAGAAAAATATATTGAAAATGTGCATAACATCGACAATACTCCTGGAAATGAAATTAATATTGTAGACAATTATAGAGAACAACAACTAAACCAGTAGTAGTAGCCAAATTTTGTTTTTTTGCTTCTGGGTATAGTAGCACCCACGATCTTTAGGTGGATGCAACCAACAAAAGATGCACTCTACTGTTGTCGATATGTCATTTTTTAATTATCTTTTGTCAGATCATTGGAGTTTGGCTTTGTGCATTTTAGTTATGCAGAGGCAGGATGTTGCTCGGCATCCTTGTATCCACTTGATGCTACATTACGAGTTTATAAAAGTACCCTTTGTCAAAAAAAAGACGCAATAGACTATGAAGTACAATCACTACTAAATAGCGTTCCCAAGGATTTCCTAAACATATATCTCTATTGCACTTCAACCCACTTGCTTTAGCTGGTGTAAACCGGTCCATTGTTGTGTGGCAACAAAACAAAAACCACCCTAACTGAGTTTATTATGCTAACAACCATTCTATTTTGCAACCAATGGACGGGCCGCCATGTTGTAGAACAAGTAAAATCTAGTATATGACCCCAATATATTTTTCCATCAATTATAATATTCTACACTAAGTCTTCTATTTTGCCACCTATTATATTTTCTTAACCAAATCAACTACATTTGCGTGGATTTTTAACACCTGATAACAATGCCACCCCTCTGGGTGGTAGTGCCACCCTTGTTATCTCCGTTCAATTCATGCCCCGTGATCCATGCAAACACTATGCTATCATCATTCCTTCATCGGAGTTCAGTTAATGAAGCATGCTAATGATCACCCTAATACAGTTCCAGTAGAGTATGTGTCAAACTGGGGGTATCAAAATGTCAGGTCATGGATACCTGACCAAAAAGATTCCCTAAGAGTATAAAAAATAGTATTACTTTTAAACTTTTTGTAATAGTACAAAAAAATTGTTGGTGATTAAGACTTATATTCCTAAAATAAATTCTCCGTGAACTCCAAAAAGATGCCCCAAAAAATATCCTTGCCGTATACACAATATCAACATTTAACACTGTTACTGCTTAGTGCTAAGAAGTCATCTAAGTGCAAATATACAAATGAAAAACTAAACAAATGGCAAGCCTAAAAGATGCTATGCGAATCTTGGGTGAGGAATAGTTATTCTTCACCCCCCCTCTATTTTAACACCAATGCATCGTATTTTTATGTCCTGTAATTTTTTTCTTACTTCATACATAAAAAGAGAACGTAAGAAAATATTAGATCACCGTAAAAATTATTTTATGTCATGTAAAATTACGAACGTAAAAAATAGTGTAAAATACACATAAAATGTATTTTTTATGGTCTTATGACCAATAATTTTGCTTTCTTAAGCCAAAATTTTACGTAGTGAATCAATCTATTTGTATACCAAATGTAATTTATTCGTAAAATGATAGTAAGATTACCTCGGATAAAGAATAATTTATTCTGCACCCTGGGTGATGAATAGTATTATATATATATATATATATCAATGTCGAATATTTAAAGCAATTTAAATTAAGTGAATAAGCAATGTTCAATATTTAAGTAGCCTTGGCATGTATGTACGCATACACTGACACAAGGATTCCTAAGGAGGAGCTTGGCATGTATGTACGCATACACTGACACAAGGATTCCTAAGAAAAAGCTATCTATCTGAAGGCATGAAGAAGTGCGTCGCTGGCAAGCGAATAAGAAAAGAAGAGCCAGCAAATTATTCACAGAGAGACATTGCCCACGTGAAGAAAGCAAAGACTTGATAGATTCCTGAAGATTGAAGTTTGTCGGGGCACTATCTCTCTTATCGATAGCCTAGAGGGACACGCATGCATCCCTACTAAAAATAAAATAAAGAGGTGCATTCTCCAGGAAGACATCCAGAGAGCTCCCCTCTCGCCTATAAAAGGAGACATTTGCTGCGAGGAGGACACAACACCAGACGGAGGAGAACCAGCCACCGATCGAGCAAAGAGTTGCAACCCAGCTAGCAAGCTCATTGCTCAGTAGTAGTAGTAGTAGTAGTAGTAGTAGTAGTAGTAGTAGTAGTAGTAGTAGTAGTAGTAGTAGTAGTAGTAGTAGTAGTCCTGCCATAAGAGCCACAATATCCAGAGCATTGTAAGGCTCAAGAAGGTAGTTAGAAGGTAATTTCCTTTAGCTTGTGTAATCCCTTCGGGGCCTCCCGAAAGGGAAAGCCATATGTAAATTATGTTGTTGAAATGATGTAGTTTCTTGGTTTCACTTGGTATTTTTATTTATGAATTTATGGGACGAGTTCTTATGCTAGGGATCCTATAGGAGAAACCTCTGCATGTGTAGTTCTCTGTGTAGCCCAGAGTGGCGTTTGAATGAGAACCTTCTGGCCGTAGAGAAGTGTTCCCTTCAGATGGAACTGCCTGGGAAGACGATAGGAATTTACCCCGTAAATTTGCAATTAAAACTACTAAGTGAACGTAACTAGCTACATCTGATACAACATAATGAAAAATATGGTGAGTACTGAGTAGGATTTTTACATCACTGCGCACACCGTTTGGACGTATTATTGGCCTCGCCAACCCATAATAGATCCTGCATTAAATATATAATCAGGTGAGAACGTAAAAATTATAGCAAAAGAATTAAATATTGCTGCGAATAGTAAAATACTATTCCAAATAGTGTACTAAATAGTAAATACTATTGTGAATAGTGACCTACCTAGTGAATACTATTCAAGATAAAAAGCATCTGTCTACCAGTTTCACCTAATCACAAATTAACCTAAATAAAGTATTAATTAGTATATTTCTCTATATTTGTCGCTATATTGTTGGTATCAGGTCCAGCGTTTAATCATTGAAAGATTAAAATATTTAAACTTAGAAGTTAGCGCAGGTAAAGTAATAAATACTAAAGAAAATCTAAATATAAGGTGTAGAGTAAACCCATCTGAAGAGCATATCTGGCATACATCTCACAGCCAGTTAAATACAGTCGTCGATTTGATATATAACTTCTACATATCTTGGGGAAAAAGACAAGATATTTTAGACCAAAAATTTGAAAATATATTTAAAGAATAATAGAAACTTGCTGATAAATATTCAGGGTTGAATATTAAAATTGATCTAGCTTTACATAAGCTAGAGGAAGCAAAAGCAAGACAGAATACAATGTGCAAAAATAACGATTATATTAAAGAAGAAGTGTTATCAATAGGCCATTACCTAAGTCTCCCACGCACTGAAACAAGACAAGATATACTTGAAATAAAAAAGTTGGTGCAAGAGGTTAAAACTTTGATTATCTCATAATTATATGACTGAATATACTCAAGCACTAAACGAAGTAGCCAAATACCTGTCACCTCCTGTCGGATTCTCTAATCACGATTCGCCAAAAGAAGACTCCAAAATTATAATAAGACAAAATAACATTATCCTCCAATTGCTAATTCAGATTTTAAATAAACTCAATAGTGTTCAAAACAACAAGGAAATTGTGATTTCATCATCCGGAATAGTTGCCTCTGCTAGAAATATTAATTCAGAAAAATGGATGTATCTAAAGGCTTCCTTAGAAGAGACAAAACCCTCCAATTAGTAAGGCAAGATTCAAGACCTCTAGCCATGAAGCATAGACTATCATGCAAAGCTGATGATATTGATAGCATTGAAGAAGTTATAGATATACAAAGAGATCTAGAAAGATACCACAAAGATACCCTAAGAAAAATAAAGCCGCAACAAGTATATCACATGGGTATGTTTGAGAGTAAGAGTGGTCTATATAGAATATCCAGAGAAGTAGAGTTAAGTGTGTTAACACATCCGGTAGATTTAAGAATTGTAAGCAAAAATATTGAAAATGAGCTAAAATATTGTGGGTATAAATATATTCATCAAGGTATGTATATCATAGGAGTAAAAGGTATGACAAGGAAGAAATTAGGTGCAAATGTTTTAATAACCTTATTAGACAGAAGATGGGAATCAATAGAAAAAGCAGCATTAGGATTTTTGGAAGGAGACATGAACGAAAATAGATTAATAACCTATATAGCCCCAGACCTAATGATGCCTGTAAAAGAATTTATTGAACAAATGAGTTTTGGTTTTCAAACTAAAGGTTATGAAGATTTTAAAGGAACAAACTTGCTAGTAAGCATAGAATTTATAGGAAGGCTTACTAATAGAAGTAGCTCCAGATATAGAGTAAATGTGAATGACGTAATTAATAGTATGCAATCTAAAGGTATAAAATTTATGAACCCTCTTAAAATTGGCTCTGAAGAAAGAGCAGGCAAAGAATGGAAAATAGGTGAATTAATAGAGAAGAAAGAATTAAGGCAACCGGAAAGCTACATAAGCTATCAAAATTGTGAAGGAAGTAGCAGTATTCGATTTATGAATTATAAAGCTGCATCAATAGAAGACTCTGAATCTTTTATGTTAGAATCAGAAATTAATGATGATAAAAACAAAGGTGTATCTGAATGCATGGAAAAGGCTAATTTAGATGATGAAATAAATCATTGGGAAAAGAAGCTAAAGCACATTGAATGGGAATATAGTCATTCTATGACAAATGATTGACCTAAAATAAGGGAAAGAGAACTGTTTATTATTAGAGAAATTGCAAAGTTAAAGAAACTAAAAATGATAAAAAGTTTGCCACTAGTAGTTCGACCATAGAAGATAAAATTATAGCATCTACAGAAAGAAAGGCAGCTGCTATTATTAATAAAAATGCTATCATTAATAATAATAATAAAGATAAGAATATTATTCAAAAAGAAGAAGTTATTAGTGAAGAAGAGCAATGGGATATTAATAATAAGTTATTAGAAGAAAGTTATGAGGAGGAGGAGAAATTAATGTGGTTAGAAGATGAAAGATATGATGATTCAGAACGAAATAGTGATTTTTATAACTCACTAGATGACGTGGAGCTTCATAATTTAGATAATGCAATGGAAGCTATGGAAGTAGAAAGTAGTAATAAAAGAAGAAAGGGATATGGAGAGTCCTCAGTAAAAAGAGAAGGAGAAAGAGAGAGACCTACTAGATCAGCTGGACAATGGCCTCCAGAAAAAGATGATTATCAACCTACATATATCCCAGGACAATATAGATATATGGGTACTAAAAGAAGAGATTTTGAAAAACCAGTGCAATTTCAAAATTATAAAAATGATGGCGCTATACTAAACTTAGCCGCTCATGACCCAATAGATTGGCCAAATATAATCAGCATATGGAAAGGTTCAATAGTGCAAAAATATATACAAAACCAGTATAATATAGGCACTAAGGTAGAAGATATGTTAACATATCTTGAAACATTTTTAGGAGAATCTGTAAAGGTTTTATGGGAACAATGGGTAGAATCATACCCTAGTCAATATGAAGAAATTAAAAAGGGCAGGAAGTAATCCTAATAACTTTGCGAATGTTATCTCAAATATGATCATAGCAGAAGATCCAGAATTAGGACACACCTCATTACAAAATGAAAGACTAAGAGAGATTGAAAAGCTAACATTAACAAGCTGGAAAGGAATAAAAGAATTTTCCCAGCATTACCTATATAATGCTACTACCGCAAAACAAGGTTTTAATGTAGGTGTAGTAGAAAGATACTTTAATAAGTTGCCAGATCCTTTAGGGTCAATAATATTTGAGGAATATAAAAAAGAAACAGCAGGAAATGTGGTAAATATATCTCAGGCCGTAACATTTGTTTTCAAACAATTAAGAAAGGTATGTACTAGTATTCAAGCCCAAAGATCTATGAAGAAATCAGACTATAATTTTTGCAATAATATAGTCCAAATACCACTAACATATGGAGAAGAAAGGCATAGGAAAAACAAATATTATAAACCACAAAGGAGAGATAATAGAAATTTTAGAACAAAGAAAAGATATTTCTTAAGAAGGTCAGACAATAGAGCCCCATTCTTGCATAAAAGAAATGTAAGAAGATATAATCCTACGAAAACCTATGATAAAACATGCAGGTGTTTCATATGCAACTCTCCTGAGCACCTAAGTAGAACTTGCCCCAATAAAGACCAGAAAAGGTACTCCAGTAAATATGAAGAACAAGAGAGAGTTTTAATTATAGATAGTGTTAATGAGAATATATTAGTATGTGGTGATGAAATAAAAGATGATGAGTCAATATATTCAATCATAGAGACAGATGAGGTAGAAAATGAGACTCCAGAATATGAATCAAGTGAAGATACAATAGACCTAATAGATGATTTAGCCGGTTTAAAAATTGAAATGATGAACCAGGTAGATTGTGAACATGATTGGATTAGAGGAAAGGGTGATTATAATATAAAATGTGCTTTTTGTATATATTATCCAAGCGAAGATAATAGGTTCACATGTAGCTTGTGCTTAAAACAAGCCTGTACCTCATGTCTAAAAGCCAATAATCAAAAGTGGAGACAGGAAATAGAACTAGAGCCAGAAGAACGAATACTATCCAGCAGGGTTAGAAATTTAGAAAACAGAATAAATAAGCTAGAAGCAGAGCTAGAAAAACTTAAAGATGAGTTAGAAAATAGTAAAGAGCAAAATAATAATGTTGCAAAAAACACGAAAATGAAAGAGCAGATGGTAACAGTAAGAGATAAAAAAGGTGACAAATTAATACAATTGAAAGATGCAATTACTAGCTTTGGAAACAAATATATTGTTCAATTACCATTCAAAGAAGTGTTAGGGATAAGGATCCCAGTTAGGGTGGTTTTGAAGCCAAATATTTCATATAAAATACTGGCACTATTAGATACTGGTTGCACTAAGAACATCATCCATGATAAATATTTTATGAGATGTCCTGAAATAGTTGAAACTATAGATGATAATAAGGCTGAAGTATCTACTGATATGTCAGGAATAAAGAAAATCCATAACCAGTTGGCATATAATATTGAAGCTTACATAAATGGCACAAAATATATAATAGATGAAATTACAATAAGAGATTTGTTAGTAATTAATGATGACATGATAATAGGGTTAAGATTTTTACAACAATCTTTACAAACCACAATCATACATGAAGAAGGGGTAACATTTATCCCTTATCAAGATAATGTTCCATACATATCTAAAGTACGAAAACAAAGAAAGTCCTTGCAATATGTTGAAATATCTAATTTAGATGACGAGTATAGCACAAGTCCAGATCCCTTTGAATTCTGTAAAGACGAAGAACTTAGTGAGACCATAGAAGAATATCATATACAAAATACATGTACAGAACGCATTGGGTTACAATCGTTTTCGCCAAACTGGTATAGAGATATAAAGTCCAAAAAAGATATAGATAAGATTGTGCAAAGGCTAGAAAGCATACAGATTATTGGGGAAATACCAATGAAACATTAGGAAAAGAACTCTATAGTTTGCAAAATTAATATCATAAATCCAGATTATATAATTAAATCAGGACCAATAGAAGCTACCCCAAAGGATATCGAAGAATTCAAAATGCATATTGAAGAGTTATTAAAATTAAAAGCTATAAGAGAAAGCAGAAGTCCTCATCGATCTGCTGCTTTTATAGTTAGAAATCATGCTGAAGAAGTTAGAGGTAAATCTAGAATGGTGATTAATTTTAAGAGGCTTAATGATAATACGGTTGACGATGCATACAATATACCCAATAAGCAGGAATGGATTAACAGAATACAAGGAAGTAAATATTTCTCTAAATTCGACTTAAAGGCAGGATTTTGGCAAGTAAAAATGGCTGAAGAATCTATTCCCTGGACAGCATTTACTTGTCCACAAGGCCATTATGAATGGCTAGTAATGCCATTAGGTCTAAAAAATGCCCCTGCACTATTTCAAAGAAAAATGCAAAATATATTTAATGAGAATCAAGCATTTATATTGGTATACGTAGATGATTTGTTAGTATTCTCAAAATCATACAAAGAGCATATAGCCCATCTTGAAGTATTCTTTCGAAAAGTAGAACAAAATGGGCTCATATTATCCAAAAAGAAGATGGAAATTTGCAAAGAAAAAATAAATTTCCTTGGTCATGAAATAGGGGAAGGAAAGATTTATTTACAAGATCATATTGCAAAGAAAATATTAGAGTTTCCTGATAATATGAGTGACAAAAAGGTTTTACAATAGTTCTTAGGAATTGTAAATTATGCACGAAATTATATAGATAACTTAGCAAAGCTAGCAGGACCTTTATATGCTAAATTAAGAAAAAATGGTCAAAAATATTTCAATTTGAAGATATAAAATTAGTAAAAGCCATCAAGGAAAAGGTTAGGAATCTAAAACCTCTAGAATTGCCTCTAGAAGACAATTATTTTATAATTGAAACAGATGCATCTAAGGTAGGATGGGGTGCTATATTAAAACAAAAACCTAATAAATACTCTCCAAAAGCAGATGAAAAAATATGCAGATATGCTTTAGCAAGTTATAAGTTAAAGACAGTAAATAATATTGATAGAGAAATTCTTGCAGTTGTAAATGCAATAAATGCATTTAGGCTATATCTAGGATTCAAAGAATTTACAGTGCGAACAGACTGTGAAGCCATATGTCGATATTACAATAAAATTAATAGTAAGAAAAGCTCAACCAGAAGATGGGTCTTATTTGAAGACACCATAGCTGGGAATGGATATAAAGTTATTTTTGAGCATATTAAGGGAAAGGATAATACCTTGCCTGACATATTTTCTCGTGCATCAAATTTGCAGATATGATGAGGAAAGGATTATTCCACACCAAGGAGGAATATATCTTCTTTGGAGAAGAAAATAGGCTGAAAGTATTTCAGCCAAATACATTCAATTTCAAGCCAAAGGTTCATATCAAGCTTGATGAAGTTCAACGCTGCATATTGGATAATTTCTGGTTCCAATATACCACCAAAAGAGAGGAAAAGGGATATATGCTTTCAATTCTGAATAGCTTGGCAGAATATTTCAACGAACTAAACAAAAAATTGCCAAAGCCAGGAAAGACTGAAATACCAAAAGGAGAAATACTATATGTCATATTTGACGAAAATAAGCCTGGCATATATCTGGAATGGGAAAACATTATGATTCAAAAATTAGATGCAAAAAGAGAAGGTAAAGATTTAACATTCAAAAGATATGATAATATAGATGATGCCTTATCTTGGGCAAGAAAGGTATTCGGACCAGATTATTATATTGACCCAAAAGCTAAAGACTATATCCAAATGAGAAGAGGCATACCCGCTTCACCAACTCCAACAAAGGGGGAAGCATCTAAGAATATAAATAAAGAAGAATCTCCAAAATATCAAACATATCAAGAATGCCTTCTAAAGGGACTTGACCCTTTAGACAGTGAATACATAGACCAAGAATTGGATAAAAGATTTGAAGAATTTTCAAAAATAATAAAGAAGGAATTAAAAGAAGAAATATTAAAAGAATTAAGGCGTGAAATGGATGAAAAATTTGAAGAAATAAAGAGCGAATGTGATCAAAAATATGATTTCAATTTGCTAAATGATGAGGATAATATGGA
The DNA here is from genome assembly GCA_022496015.1 of Hordeum marinum. Classification (NCBI taxonomy): domain Eukaryota; kingdom Viridiplantae; phylum Streptophyta; class Magnoliopsida; order Poales; family Poaceae; genus Hordeum; species Hordeum marinum. The sequence continues at coordinate 44,889,375 of CM039676.1, read as the reverse complement.
CATAGCAGGGCACGGGCAACATCCTGAATGAAGCCCAAACTGCATATATTGATATTGCTATCAATTATTCGGGCGCGGAGGACATATGCTCGACCCAAATATTGATAGAAATTCTAAATATTGATAAGGTATTATCAATTATATGGGCAGGGAGGACCCCGTGTAAAAAAAATCAATGTCGAATATTTAAAGCAGTTTAAATTAAGTGAATAAGCAATGTTGAATATTTAAGTAGCCTTGGCATGTATGTACGCATACACTGACACAAGGATTCCTAAGGAGGAGCTTGGCATGTATGTACGCATACACTGACACAAGGATTCCTAAAAAAAAGTTATCTATCTGAAGGCATGAAGAAGTGCGTCGCTGGCAAGCGAATAAGAAAAGAAGAGCCAGCAAATTATTCACGGAGAGACATTGCCCACGTGAACAAAGCAAAGACTTGATAGATTCCTGAAGATTGAAGTTTGTCGGGGCACTATCTCTCTTATCCATAGCCTAGAGGGACACGCATGCATCCCTACTAAAAATAAAATAAAGAGGTGCATTCTCCAGGAAGACATCCAGAGAGCTCCTCTCTCGCCTATAAAAGGAGACATTTGCTGCGAGGAGGACACAACACCAGACGGAGGAGAACCAGCCACCGATCGAGCAAAGAGTTGCAACCCAGCTAGCAAGCTCATTGCTCAGTAGTAGTAGTAGTAGTAGTAGTAGTAGTCCTGCCATAAGAGCCACAATATCCAGAGCATTGTAAGGCTCAAGAAGGTAGTTAGAAGGTAATTTCCTTTAGCTTGTGTAATCCCTTCGGGGCCTCTCGAAAGGGAAAGCCATATGTAAATTATGTTGTTGAAATGATGTAGTTTCTTGGTTTCACTTGGTATTTTTATTTATGAATTTATGGGACGACTTCTTATGCTAGGGATCCTATAGGAGAAACCTCTGCGTGTGTAGTTCTCTGTGTAGCCCAGAGTGGCGTTTGAATGAGAACCTTGTGGCCATAGAGAAGTGTTCCCTTCGGATGGAACTGCCTGGGAAGACGATACGAATTTACCCCGTAAATTTGCAATTAAAACTACTAAGTGAACGTAACTAGCTACATCTGATACAACATAATGAAAAATATGGTGAGTACTGAGTAGGATTTTTACATCACTGCGCACACCGTTTGGACGTATTATTGGCCTCGCCAGCCCATAATAGATCCTGCATTAAATATATAATCAGGTGAGAACGTAAAAATTATAGCAAAAGAATTAAATATTGTTGCGAATAGTAAAGTACTATTCCAAATAGTGTACTAAATAGTAAATACTATTGTGAATAGTGACCTACCTAGTGAATACTATTCAAGATAAAAAGCATCTGTCTACCACTTTCACCTAATCACACACACACACACACACCCATATATATATATATAGAAAGTCTATTCATCACCCAAGGTGCAGAATAAGTTATTCTTCACTCAAGGTAATCTTACGATCAATTTATAAATAAATTATGTTTAGAATACAAAAAGTTACATTTATATTGAATCACAACGTCAAATTTGACATAAGAAAACAAAAATATAGGTCACAAGACCAAAACAATTGAATTTATTGTATATTTTCCACTATTTTTGTATGTTTGTAATTTTACCTAACATAGAATATTTTTTATGCTGATTATAAATTTTCTTACGGTTTGTTTTTACGTATGAAATGAGACAAAAATTATGAAATGTAAAATTACGGTGCATTAATGTTAAAATTGAGGGGGTGAAGAATAACTATACCTCATCCAGGGTGACGAATAGCGCGATCATATATATATATATATATATATATATATATATATATATATATATATATATATATAACAACCAAATACTTTGACATAATTTTGGCATCTTCAATGAAACAAATATCCAGATAGAGGTTTATTATACACGACCACTTTATATATAATCAAGTCACTTGCTAGATATTATACAGATGGAGGCTAATAATAAAATATTAGTCTACTTTCCTATCATGACTTCACTTAAGCAAGTTGACAAATATATTGGCTATCTCCTTAATATCACATCAGCACTTAATACTAAATTTATTGTTGATGATGACTTGAGTCGCGTTATCAACAAGTTTCAAGAAATAAAACCGTAAACATGATATGATGATTTGCCTCCAATGCCAGCACCTCCTGCCCAAGGTACAGGTAAGGATCACACCTCCTTTTGAACAGTTTCTCCAAATTACTCTTTGGAAGACCATGTTTGGCAACCTCAGCTAGCTGCATCGTCTTCAACTCAGGCGATAAGTCCTTCCTCTTGGACTCAATTAACTTGGTGAGTTCAGAATGCAAAGCCTTCCTCTTGTTCTAGGGCTTCTTGGCCACATTCTCTTTTGAATCGGGCTCTTGTTTCAGCTTTACCTCCTCGGCCTCTGACTCAGTATCATGGGTCTCAATGTCCTTGGAGTCAGATTCAGAGTCTATGACCTTGTCCCTAGGTTCACAATAATACTGAGTCCAAGGCCTATGAGATACAGCCCAAGCTATCGCTCTTTCAACGGAGAATGTGGCCGAGAAGCCCTAGCACAATAGGAAATCAAAATTATTGTAGGTCGAACTTGCCAAACCAACCGAGCACAGGAGGAAGCTTTTCGCCTCTGAAGAGCATGCAACGGTTCGGTTGATTGCTCAATATGGTTTGCCTAAGAGTAATTTGGAGAAGCTCTTCCAAGAGAAATACGATTTGTACCTGTACCTCCGGCAAGATGTGTTTGGCACTCAAGGCAAAGCATCCTGGGTTGCTTAAAATACCATTCTTGAAGCTTGTTGACGACAAGGGCCCTTAACGGTAAAGATGTTGATTGTCAAAATGAAGGTGCCGATGAAACTTGGTCATATCAAGAAAGAATTGTGACATCCTGGCTGAATAGGAATGATAGACTACTCATATCAATAAGAATATTTTTTTCTTTAAGAGATCCCGGGTGTATATGAGTGAGGATAAAATGCGCAGAAAAGACTAGTATTGATTTATAAGGCCAGTCTAGATAGGTGTTAGCCGGTCGTAACGTCCATGAACTGGTGGATTTGGATGGGGCGTTACAGAAGTTACCAAGAGGCTCATCAACTTAAGTGAAGTGATGGTTAGTCAAGAGATTAATCTTTCGTTGTTGTTCGCTATGTTCAAATTAAATAATGAACCTTATTGCATATATAATGTACATGTAGAATAAGCTTCTATTTTTTCATTTGTTTTAGCAGAGATGCCAATTCATGTCAGTATATTTTGGTTGGTCATATATAAGAACATACATACTTTATTATAAGTAAACAAATGCAATTGATATAATTAAGCACATGGAGAAATAATTGGTGCGTCCATTATTTCTGCCAGAATAGAACTCCAAGTAGCATATTAAATACTCTCTCCGTTCCATAATATAAAAGTACTTTTTTACACTATGTAGTATCAAAAATACTCTTATATTATGGGACAGGGGGAGTAATTATCAATAGTCCACCCTACGCTTCCAAAATGACGGCACTTTCCTGTACTATATCGTAACGCTGATTCAATTAGCTCACTACACTTACGGATGATAACCAGGAGAGCATACATTATCTAGCTGGGTATAAGTGGGCAAGTTGCAACATTTAAGTTTGATTAAAGTAGCTATAAAACAACTTAAAATTTCCAACTCCAAATGAAACTGAAATTACCTCACCTGGATGGATCACGTACCTCGTGACGTTGAGCCCCGCCATTGAACATCCATCGAAATTTTCTGTTTTACATACACACTAATTATTTTCTAATTACTCGCTGGACATTTTAACTGAACGTATGCTAAACATTTACCAAATGGACATTGAGCATGTTTTATGCACATGATGAATTTTTCTGAATACATGTTGAACATTTGTCAAATGCACACATTAAACATTTTTCAAATATACAATGAAAATTTAGCAACACAGATTGAACTTTATACATAAATTACATAAGTATTTTTTGAAAAGTGTGTGAACTATATTTAAGTGTTACGAACATTTTTTTATGGTAAGAGACATTTTTTTGAATTTACATCTTTTACATTTTTCTTCTTCTTAAGAAAACATGTAGCTAAGATAGTTTGAAATGCATGACATTTTCTATATGTGATTTACATTTTTGAATGATATGAACATTTTGTACAAATTGCATCAACATTTCTTTTATATTACATTGTTGGCCGTAGGGAAGCTTCCTTGTCCACCGGGGAGCATTGTAGATTTTTGGGCTTGGAGTGGTGAACGTCGGGGAAATTGCACGGCTAAGTTAGCATATCGGATGATAATGAACACAAAATTACAGAGGGATAATTGGATCAAGGAAAATGTTGGTACTTCGAATAATGAGACGGAGAGTAATGCATGTACACATTTATGAAAATTCCGTGTATCGTCTAAGCTCAAGGTCTTCTTGTGGCAACGTGCTCATCTATCAATTCCAACAAAAAATATTCTTCACAACAGAAACATGTCCGCGGCATCTACATATCTTCTTCGAGGCACACATGACTCGTGGAGAAACAATTTGATCATTATTCAGACGAGGTGATGGTTAAACATATGCGCACGAATCAGGCCGGCAATGCAAAAACTGCCTTTTTGCTATGCATGTTTCTTCACCCCAGGATAAGTCCATCCGCATAGTGGTGCCACTTTCAAATCAAACTTTTCTCAAAATTTTGAACAATTTAGTATAATGAATAATATTTAAAATTTGTGAACTTTTTCAAATTCGTGAACATTTCCCAATTCTACAAACATGTTTTCAATTTTCTGAACTTTTTTTATGAAATTCATGAACTCTTTTGAAATCAGCAATATTTTTTCAAATTCGCAAACTTTTTCTAAAATCCACAAATCTTTTCAAATTTGTCAACTTTTTAAAATCCATGAACCATTTCACTTCAATGAAATTTTCAAATTCATGAATATTTTTTTTATTTCTGACGTTTTTTAATTTACGAACATCTTATCCAACTTTGCAACTTTTTAATGACTCGTGATTTTTTTCAAAAGTCCACAGTTGACCGGGTAACCATGGATCTAGGTGACCTAGCCAGCTAGGGCAACGATCAAATAGTGGATCATGCAGACATCCATCACGCGTTTGGCCATCCCCATGCAAGCGGCCACACGGGCGATGTTTCATAAACTCGTGTGTAGGAGAACTTATTTTCCTTGAGATCACAAATTAAGTGATACCCCTTGAAAATGTTACACCATCTTTCTCTAGTGCTGACAAGCGACACACTGCGTATGCGTCTGTTGTTAAACATGGGAGCTTTCACTTTTTTTGTATATACATTTTTTAAATCAATTTATCTCTTGAACCATCTAAATCACAAACTGTTTTCTCTGTTGAATTTCTCACGCCAAGATCTTCAAAATTATATCTCATATTAATAGGTTTGGATGAATTTCGAATGCTAGAACAGAAAATACATGAAATTAAAAAGGAAATAAAAAACCTAAAAAATGAAACCAAACCGGAACAAAAAAAACCGAAAGCACAATTGTGATTCTTCTAAAAAAATGGGAATCAAAACTCTACTTTTCCTTTTTCGGGAAGCACATTTCGTGCTTCTCCTTTTCCAGGGAAGCACATGCGTGCTTTTCGAAAAAAGCACAACTCATGGAAGCACGAGTATGATTTTCACATTTTGGCAGAAGCACATGTTCCTTAGGAAAAATGCATTGTTTATCATGAAAGCGTGGTTTTTTTTCCCCTATATTTGCTTTCTTATATTACCTCACCTCTTTTAGATATGTTTTTTCTATAACTTATAGGATTTTATAGGAATATTTTTAAAATTTATGAATATTTTTAAAATTAGTGAACATACTTGAACTCAGGAGCATATTTAAAGTACCCAAACATTTTTTGCCATTTGTGGGCATTTTTAAAAAATCAAACATTTTTTAAATTTGACATGAATCCATAGTTGGATTTTTGTTTCTTCGGACTGCCGAGTAGAAAACCAGATGAACGAAAGGGAAATTATGCCCTATATGTTTGCCCACAAATAACTGGTAATGAGTGACGTATAGGCGGCCACACGCTTTTCCGAGGAGATGCATGAGCACAAGGAAGAGTTTAATGGTGGGTCCTACATTCGCAATTTTTTAATGTATTTCTTTTATGTGCAAAGTTCGTCATAATTTTGAACATTTAATGTTTCTACAAGTTCAAGTTTTCAAAAATTCAAATACCAAATGTTAAATTTTGAAAAGTTGAAGTTTACTTCGTCCCATCTGTTAGCAAAAGAAAAAAGAAAACATCAGTTTTGTTTATTTCACCTGTTGTCTTACAGTCAATTTTTTTAAAGTTTGAGAAAGGTTACAGAAAAAATATCACTATGCACGATACCGTATATGTATCACTAAATCTTGTATGAATTTGGTACTCCATCCGTTCGAATTATAAGATATTTTGGATATTTTAAAATGGACTACGTACGGTGTGAAATGAACTAACAAATACACTAAAACACGTCTACATACGTCCGATCAATAAAAATGTCATAACATCTTATAAATCAGAATGGAGGGACTACTGTTCATATATCATATATTTAATAGTATAAGACTATCGGTATAAAGTTTGAAGTAAGACAACACTAATTACTCCCTCCATTTCATAATATAGTGCGTCCGCGCTTTACCAAATCTAAGTTTGATCACAAATTTAACCAACGAGACCGATTGTGACGGGAGTAAAAATTATATCATTGATTTCGTATTCGAATTAAGTTTTCGATAGTAGAATTTTTACTCCCGTCGTAATCGGTCTTATACGTTAAATTCATTGTCAAATTTAAAGCTCGAAAACTGAGCACACACTATATTATAGAATGGAGGAAGTATTATTCTTAACACTTTCACATGACAGGTGGTCCCATCTAGAGTTTAAAAAAGCACATGCGTGATTTTCTCAGTCTCCATCATCACCTGATATAGAAATGATAACGGAGCACGTACACGTACACGCATTACATTATTCTCTGTGCATCAGGCCGAATATCTACAAAGCCCTCCCATGCACACAGATACACTACACCCAGACAGCACCCGCATTACGAAGCAGCGGGACAAGTTTGCCGCTAAGGTGAAGGGACATGATCTTGTCCGTGCATCCGGCGAGCCTGCCGCCGATGAACACCGCCGGCACGGCAGGGTTCCGGCCGAGGAGCCGCACCAGCGCCTTCTCCATCTCCTTCCCCGTAGGGTCCTCGTCTAGTTCCACCACCGTCGGGTTCGCCCCGAGATCCCGGAGGAGGCTCGTCACCGTGTGGCACATGCAGCACGAGCTCATGCCGAAGATCACCACCGCCCGCTGCCCCGCTAGCTTCGTCACCTGCTCCATCAAGCTTAGCGCTACTGCTGCAGTGAGCTCACTTAGTAGTACGATTGCTTCTAGCTAGCTCTTGAACACGAGGCTTTGAGCTGTGCTGGCTTGCTTAGAGCTTAATTAGCAAGCTCTTGTATACGAGGCTTTGACGTTGAGTTGTGCTCGCTTGCTTAGAGCTGGGCATAGGGCGTCTTGCATATATAGCCATGGAAATGTGCACCGGCAGGACGACCTTGGAGCAATTTGACCGGAAAAAGGTGATACGGGAGGGTTCGAACAAATGCCGAGCTCCTTTAATTTGCGCCACTCCACGTATGGGCTCTCGGTGTGGACTGTGGAGCATCGAATTTCTGGATGGCAATGGCGATGCGGCGACCTGATACAAAGGGGCCAAGATACGATGGACTATATAGTGGATAAGGCATGGAGCTCTGACTTTTAGTAAATTCTCCTCTATCCCCTATTCGACGGGTCAGATGAGAGAGACATGGAGCTAGAGGGATGCTGGTGAGATCATATGGTCCTCTGTTGATGGTGTCCGCTCAAAATGGCATTGAGATCATATTGTCGGTCCTTTTGTTCGATTCTTTCTTTCCATCACTTCATTTTACTAGGGAGTATTATTGGAATAGTCCAAACTAGTTCGTGTTGGAATCAGATAGGTTGATTGTATAAGTCGTATGAGCCGCGCTTCGGTACCTCTGCCCCCAACGTATAAGGGGCAGGGGTCATTTCATACGCCGTACCGTATGTCCGCTCGCGTCGCCGTACAGGTATGACGCCGCCCGCCCGGTATGGTGAAAAAAGAAAGTTTCGCTTGCCCAGCCGCCGCGCCCATGGAAAAACCTATCGTCATTGCAGTTTGCATCGTCGTCTTCATCTCCGGCCCTTTCTAGCCCAAGGGGAAATTTTGTCGACGGCGGCGGCGCCCTAATGCCCTGTCTGCCCGGAAACCCAACTCTTCATGTGGTCTCTCTGGCCAACAAGAACGTGTCGTCATCACCCCCCACGCCGTCGACGTCCCCCCCCCCCCCCCATGCGGTCGATGTCGCCCGCACGTCCTAGTCGCTCTCATGCATTTGTCACCAGCCAACATGGACGCTCATGTCCTCTCTGACGGCTGCGACGAGGTAGGCAAGCCCGGGTTCTGTAGGTATTTAATTTGTAATTTTTTGTAACTTTACATTAAATTATCACAGAAATGAGATGATTTGTTTTAGGAATTTGTTTAGTGCATCAAATCGTGTAACTACTGTTAAGCAATTGAGTGTGAAACTAATTATATTTGCGATGATGTTATGTGGTGTTTGGATTGATCTAAGACTATATTTGTGTATAGATGGAGCAAGAGATGGGTTATGACAATGAAGCGAGAATGGATCCTCGACATTGAATGTAAACCAGCATGGCAAGGGGAACTATGCGAGTTTGGATGAATCTTACAATGGCAATGTACGTGTCATGAACGTTGACATAAGCATGAAATACAAACAATCGCACTAACACTTAAATGTATTTCTTTTATGATGCGACAAGTGGCACCATGCTGGATAGCGAGTAAACAGTATGTGTTCGTGTGAATTTGCATTTTTTAAGATACTATGTAGAAGATTAATATAATTATCTAAGTTTCTCGATATTAGTAATATCTAACTTGTTGTATTCGTATGAATTTGTATTTTTCTTCTACAGCTTCGGCCCTTCCAAGATTTCTTTCAAGCTCCATCACCGCTGAACAGTACAACTACACTACATGGGAATACAACTTTAGTAGAATGTGAAGCACAAGTCATGTAGAAAACATTCTGTCAAAACCTTATCAGTGGAGATTTAGTTTTGAAGCTATCGATGCGAGGATCACGATGGTGAAAACGGATTTTAATTTAGATGCACTGCTCACATAGGTGGAAAATCCAAAAGACTTTCTAGAGGCACTAGTAGAAAACAGACCTTTCGTCCCAAGCATTAGTCCCGGTCTGGTTACGAGCCGGTACTAAAGACGGTATTAGTCCCGGTTCGTGCCGGCTCTAACGGCTAGGAGCAGGGCAACCTTTATGACCGGCTCGTGAGCGATCTTTAGTACCGGTTCGTGTCATGAGCCGGTACTAAAGGGGCGTGGCAGGCTTTTGGTCAGACTTGGGCCCTGCGTGCACCTTTAGTACCCTTAGTACCGGTTGGTACTAAAGACTTCCTACATATACGGTAATTTTTAGGTTTTATATAATTTTAGTTTCAACAATACTAGAGGTTTATAAAAGCTTTTAGAGTTTCTTTTTGCTATTAGAGTTTTATAAAAGCTTTTTAGTTGATTCTTTTCCCAATTGAAGAATATTATAGTTCATAAAATAATATTTAAATTGATTATTTTTGGTTCATTCTTTTTGCTGGATGCACTTCATGTACAAAACGGACAGTCTCTTTCGAAGTATCAGGTTTTCGGTCAAAAACTCATATGTTATAAAAGGCATTTAATTTTCTTAAACTTATTAAAATTTCAGGCTTTTTGTGTGTTCAAAATGCACCATTCAATGTCACATCATCAATTTTCAATCCTTTCTGACTTTATTTGTTATTTTTCATGCAGTTATTCATTTTTTTGAGCTAAACGACCCTGAAATTGCAAAGCACTATAAATGAACTCTGAAAAGGTTGAAAGTTGGCATGGTATCATCGTTTCACCCACATAACATGTGCTAAAAAGTTGAGAGGGTTACGACAAAAGCTGGATGCACTTCGTGTACAAAACGGACAGTCTCTTTCGAAGTATCAGGGTTTCAGATGGAAACTCATCGGTTACAAAAGACATTTCATTATCTTAAATTTATTTGAACTCCAGGTTTTGTGTGTGTTCAAAATGCACCATTCAAAGCCATATCATCAATTTTCAACCCTTTCCGATTTCATTTGTTATTTTTCATGCAGTTATTGACTTTTTTGAGCTAAATGACCCTGAAATTGAAAATCACTACAAATAAACTCTGAAAGGGTTGAAATTTGGCATGGTATCATCATTTCACACACATAGTATGTGTTAAAAACTTGAGAGCATTACGATAAAAGCTAGATGCACTTCGTGTACAAAACGAACAGTCTCTTTCGAAGTATCAGGGTTTCGGACGGAAACTCATCGGTTACAAAAGACATTTCATTTTCTTGAATTTATTTGAACTCCAGGTTTTTTGTGTGTTCAAAATGCACCATTCAAAGCTTATCATCAATTTTCAACCCTTTCTGACTTCATTTTTTATTTTTCATGCAGTTATTGATTTTTTTGAGCTAAATGACTCTGAAATTGAAAAGCACAACAAATAAACTCTAAAAAGGTTAAAAGTTGGCATGGTATGATCATTTCACCCACATAGTATGTGCTAAAAAGTTGAGAGGGTTACGACAAAAGTTGGATGCACTTTGTGTACAAAACGGACAGTCTCTTTCGAAGTATCAGGGTTTCGGACGGAAACTCATCTATTACAAAAGGCATTTCATTTTCTTAAACTTATTTGAACTCCAAGCTTTTTGTGTGTTCAAAATTCACCATTAAAAGCCACATCATCAATTTTTAACCCTTTCTGACTTCATTTGTTATTTTTCATGCAGTTATTGATTTTTTTGAGTTAAATGGCCCTGAAATTGAAAAGCACTACAAATGAACTCTGAAAAGGTTAAAAGTTGGCATGGTATCATCATTTCAACCACATAGCATGTGCTAAAAAGTTGAGAGGGTTACGGCAAAAGCTGGATGCACTTCGTATACAAAACGGACAGTCTCTTTCGAAGTATCAGGGTTTCGGACATAAACTCATCTGTTACAAAAGACATTTCATGTTTTTGAACTTATTTGAACTCCAGGCTTTTTGTGTGTTCAAAATGCACCATTCAAAGCCACATCATCAATTTTCAACCTTTTATGACTTCATTTGTTATTTTTCATGTAGTTATTGATTTTTTTAAGCTAAATAACTTTGAAATTGAAAAGCACTACAAATAAACTCTGAAAAGGTTAAAAGTTGGCATGGCATCATCATTTCACCTACATAGCATGTGCTAAAAAGTTGAGAGGGTTACGGCAAAAGTTGGATGCACTTCATGTACAAAACGGACAGTCTCTTTCGAAGTATCATGGTTTCGGAAATAAACTCATCTGTTATAAAATACATTTTATTTTTTTGAACTTCAGCTTCCCCATTGCAGCATCACCGTATTCAGGGAGAGGGTAGTTGCCGTCATCCTCTTCTTCTTTGTTGTCTTCCATCATAACCCCTCTTTCTCCGTGCTTCGTCCAAACATTATAGTGTGGCATAAAACCCTTCTGAAGCAGGTGGAAGATCATTTCTCTGTTTTCTCCCCTGTTCTTCTTCTTGCTCGAAGCTCATCCTCCATTTTGCGAAGGATTTGTCAAGATTTAAAGGCGTCCCATCTATCCAAGTGTTCATAAAGGTTAGCAACTTTGCTCCTTCATCTCTCATTGCTAGATTAGCTTGTGGTATGCTTAAAGATATGTGATTTGTGGGTTTTAGCTAGGATTTGGAGGAGTGATCATTATGTGGGAGTTTATTTGATTTATATGCAATCTGAGCTCAAATTAACTTGTTAGGTTGCATATGTGTAGGTGTGGTTTATTTGGTGCCTTCCCATCCCCGGTCGTCCTAACCACCGTCGATCGTTCGCACCATCTCGTCGCGACACCGTCCACCTTGGTGAGCCTCTTGTTCTTCTTAAAACCTTTTAAATTTTTTTACTTGTATGATTTAGATAGCTGCGTGTACGATTTACTTACTTGTATTATGATCGCATTTGTTGTTGCATTTACATGTTTTAGATAGTTGTATGTTGTTTTATGAGATATATGTATGAACTATAAGTATCTATTATTTCCAGTAATAACATTTGGTCACTGCTAGCTCTACTTTTGGTTGTAATGTGATGATGAAGTTGTATTGATTTGGTCACTTCGATGTTGTGTAGTGAACATAAGCCGGCAATGGATGTACGATGACCGACTAAGTCCAGGGTTTCTTAATGGCCTGCATGATTTTATTCGTGTGGCTGAGGCAAACAAGAAGAATTGTTTCATGTGTTGTCCATGTCGTGAATGTAAGAATGATAGGAATTATTCTACCTCAAAAACCCTTCACTACCACCTGCTGAAGTCCGGTTTCATGTCCGGCTATAGCTGTTGGACCAAGCACGGAGAAAGAGGGGTTATAATGGAAGACAATGAAGAAGAAGAGGATGATGACAACTATCCTTTCTCCGATACAACAATGGAGGAAGCTGAAGAAGAGGCATCAATGGAGGAAGCTGAAGAAGAGGTATGAGATGAGCCCGCTACTGATTTGGGTCGGGTCATTGCTTATGCAAAGAGAAACTACAAAAATGATAAGAAAAGGTTGAAGTTAAAACGCATGTTAGAGGATCACCGGGGTTAGTTTAATATATCAGAAAAACTAGAGAAAAATTGGGACTCGATTTCATCGGGGTTTACCTAGTGAAGTTTTCTCAGATTCTCGAAATCCTAAAAGTAAAAAAACTTATTTCAAAAAGAAGTTTTTTTCCTACAAAATAAAAAATAATATTTAAAAATAAATAAATGATGTCAGATTTGGAGTCCTCACATTTTTCTGATAATAATGGATATATTATTTGTTGAATGTCGATTTACAGATTTAAAGATATTAATTATGCCATATGAATTGAATATATGGCAAAAAATGAATAAAATAATAATATTACTTTTTTTATTTACATAGAAATTCAATATTACTTTTATTTCTTTATTTTATTTTAATAATTGTTTGGAATTCAAAAAATTAAATAATATGACATCAAGACCTAAGGGTTAATAGGATTGATAACTTACTATTGTTAAGAAAACAACAAGTGCAGACTTGAAAACAAAGGGTGATAGAACTCAAAAGTTAAGCGTGCTTGGGTTAGAGCAGTGAGAGGATGGGTGACCGGCTGGGAAGTTAGATGATTTGGAGTGAGGGATGATTAGAGATTAAATTGTCAAATAATTCAAAAGCAGTGAAGAGGGGTCATTAGAGATTAAATTGTCATATAATTCACAGATTTGAAAATCAGAAAAAAAATAAAAAAATATATTTTAAAAACCAGTTGGTAACACTTAGTACCGGTTGGTATATCACCAACCGGTACTAAATGTCCTCCACCACCAGCCCACGCAGGCAGCCACGTGGTGGGCCTTTAGTACCGGTCCATGGTCCAACCGATACTAAAGGTCTGGACCTTTAGTACCGGTTTGGGAACCGGTACTAAAGGCACATCCCGACCGGTACTACTGATCGACATTCTACTAGTGAGGATGCTTCATATGTGCTCCATATTGAAATCTCTAAAAGGTCTTATATTTAGAAACGGAGGGAGTAGCTTTAAAAGGAGTTTGAAGATTGTAAAGTGTTGTACATGTTTGAATATTATTCTCCACAACAGTGCATATGTTATTACGATTATTTGTCAATCTATAATACAATCGTGAAAATGTTCAGAGCAGCCATGATATTATTTGATAAACAAGAAAAATATATTGAAAATGTGCATAACATCGACAATACTCCTGGAAATGAAATAAATAGTGTAGACAATTATAGAGCACAACAACTAAACCAGTAGTAGTAGCCAATTGTTTTTCTTTTTGCTTCTGGGTATAGTAGCACCCACGATCTTTAGGTGGATGCAACCAACAAAAGATGCACTCTACTGTTGTCAATATGTCATTTTTTAATTATCTTTTGTCAGATCATTGGAGTTTGGCTTTGTGCATTTTAGTTATGCAGAGGCAGGATGTTGCTCGGCATCCTTGTATCCACTTGATGCTACATTACGAATTTATAAAAGTACCCTTTGTCAAAAAAAAAGACGCAATAGACTATGAAGTACAATCACTACTAAATAGCGTTCCCAAGGATTTCCTAAACATATATCTCTATTGCACTTCAACCCACTTGCTTTAGCTGGTGTAAACCGGTCCATTGTTGTGTGGCAACAAAACAAAAACCACCCTAACTGAGTTTATTATGCTAACAGCCATTCTATTTTGCCACCAATGGACAGGCCGCCATGTTGTAGAACAAGTACAATCTGGTATATGACCCCAAAATGTTTTGCCATCAATTATAATATTCCACACAAAGTCTAATTTGCCACCAATTCTATTTTTCTTAACCATATCAACTTCATTTGTTTGTTGTAGACCAATTACAACCCGGTATATAACCGCAAAATACCGTGACATAATTTTGGTATCTGAAACAAATATCCAGACAGAGGTTTATTATACACGAGAATTTTATATATAATCAGATAGAGTCTAATAACAAAATAATTGTTAACTTTCCTATCATGACTTCACTTAACCAAGTTGACAAACGTGTTGGCTATCTCCTTAATATCGCATCAGCACTTTATACTAAATTTGGTGTTGATGACGACTTGAGCCACGTTATCAACAAGTTTCAAAAAATAAAACCGTAAACATGCTATGATGATTTGACTCCAATGCCAACACCTCCTGCCCAAGGTACAGGTAAGGATCAGACTTCCTTTTGAAGAGTTTCTCCAAATTACTCTTTGGAAGACCATGTTTGGCAACCTCAGCTGGCTGCATCGTCTTCAACTCAGGTGACAAGGCCTTCCTCTTAGCTCAGCAAGTTCAGAATGTAAATCCTTACTCTTGTTCTAGGGCTTCTTGGTCACATTCTATTTTTAATCAGGCTCTTGTTTGAGCTTTACCTCCTCGGCCTCTGACTCGGTATCATGGGTCACAATGTCCTTGAAGTCAAATGCCGAATGTATGACCTTGTCCCTAGGTCCATAATAATACCGAATCCAAGGCCTATGAGATACAACCCAAGATATCGTTCTCTCAAAGGAGAATGTTGCCGAGAAGCCCTAGCACAAGAGGAAATCAAAATCATTGTAGGTCGAACTTGCCAAACCAACCGAGCACAAGAGGAAACTAATGGCCTCTGAAGAGCATGCAACGGTCGGGTGATTGCTAAATATGGTTTGCCTAAGAGTAATTTGGAAAAGCTCTTCCAAGAGAAATGCGATGTGTACATGTACCTCAGGCAAGATGTGTTTGGCACAGAAGTAAAAGCATCCTCGGTTGCTTAAAATTCCATTCTTGAAGCTTATTGACGACAAGGGCCCTTAACAGTAAAGATGTAGATTGTCAAATGAAGGTGCCGATCAAACTTGTTGATATTAAGAAAGAGATTGTGAAAACCTGGCTGAACAAGAATGATACAGTACTCATATCAATAAGAATAATTTTTCTTTTCAGAGATCTCGGGTGCACACGAGTAAGGATAAAATGTGTAGAAAAGACTACTATAGATTTGTGGGACCAGTCTAGATTGGTGGTAGACAATCACAACGGCCAGGAACTGGTGGATTTGTCTAGGGTGTTACAGAAGTGACCAAGAGGCTCATCAACTTAAGTGAAGTGATGGTAAGTCACGAGACTAATCTTTTGTTGTTGTTCGCTAGGTTAAAATTAAATAATGAACCTTATTGCATATATAATCATCATGTAGAATAAGCCTCTATTTTTTCATTTGTTTTAACAGAGATGCCAATTCATGTCAGAGTATTTTGTTTGATTGTACATTAGACATACATACTTTATTATTAGTAAATAAATGCAATTGATATAATTAAGCACATGGAGAAATAATTGTTGCGTCCATTTCTATCAGAATAGAACTGCAAGTAGCATATTAAATACTCTCTCCATTCCATAATATAAACGCATTTTTTACACTAGTGTATTATCTCAAAAACACATTTATATTATACGACGGAGAGAGTAATTATCAACAGTTCACCCTACTCTGCCAAAATGACCACACTGTCTTGTACTACATAGTAACACTGATTCAATTATCTCACTACACTGATGGATGATAACCAGGAGAGCATACATTAGCTAACTAGGTATAAGTGGGCAAGTTGCAACATTTAAGTTTGATTAAAGTGGCTATACAACAACTTAAAATTTTCAACTCCAAATAGAACTGAAATTACCTCACCTGGATCACGCACCTCTTGACGTTGAGCCGCGCCATTGAACATCCATCGAATATTTTTGTTTGTTTTACATACACGTTAATTATTATTTTAATACTCACTGAACATTTTAACTGAACGTATGCTAAATATTTACCAAATGGACACTGAGCATGTTTTATGCACATGTTGAACTTTTTCTGAATACATGTTGAATAATTTTCAAATGCACATTCAACATTTTTCAAATATACAATGAACATTTTGCAACACATATTGAAAATTTTACATAAATTACCTCAATAATTTTTGAAAATGTGTGAACTATTTTTAAGTGTTACGAACGTTTTTTTATGGTAAGAGACATTTTTTTCTGAATTTACATCTTGTACATTTTTCTTCTTCTTCAGAAAACCTGTAACTAAGATAGTTTGAAATGCATGACATTCTCTATATGTGATTTACATTTTTGAATGATATGAACGTCTTTTACAAGCTGCATGAACATTTGTTTTATATTACATTGTTGGTCATAGGGAAGCTTCCTTGTCCACCGAGGGAGCATCGTTGATTTTTGGGCTTGTAGTGGTGAACGCCGGGAAAATTGCACGGCCAAGTTAGCATATCAGATGATAATGAACACAAAATTACAGAGGGATAATTGGATCAAGGAAAATGTTGGTACTTCGAATAATGAGACGGAGAGTAATGCATGTACACATTTATGAAAATTCTGTGTATCGTCTAAGCTCAAGGTGTTCTTGTGGCAAAGTGCTCATCTATCAATTCCAACAACGAATATTCTTCACAACAGAAACATGTGCGCGACATCTACATGTCTTCTTTGAGGCACACATGACTCATGGAGAAACAATTTGATCATTATTCAGATGAGGTGATGGTTAAACATATGCGCGCGAATCAGGCCGGCAATGCAAAAACTGCCTTTTTGCTATGCATGTTTCTTCACCCCAGGATAAGTCCATCCGCACTGTGGTGACACTTTCAAAACAATATTTTCTCAAAATTTTGAACAATTTAGAATAATTAATAATATCTAAAATTTGTGAACTTTTTCAAATTCGTGAACATTTCCCAATTCTACAAACATGTTTTCAATTTTCTGAACTTTTTTTATTTGAAATTCATGAACTCTTTTGAAATCAGCAATATTTTTTCAAATCCTCAAACTTTTTGTAAAATCCACAAATATTTTCAAATTTGTCAACTTTTTAAAATCCATGAACCTTTTTATTTCAGTGAACTTTTCAAATTCATGAATATTTTTTTTACTACCGACGTTTTTTAATTTATGAATATCTTTTCCAACTTTGCAACTTTTTAATGACTCCTGTTTTTTTTCAAAAGTCCACGGTTGACAGGTTAACCATGGATCTAGGTGACCTAGCCAGCTAGGGCAACGAACAAATAGTGGATCATGCAGACATCCATCACGCGTTGCCCATCCCATGCAAGCGGCCACACGGGCGCTATTTCATAAACTCGTGTGTAGGAGAGCTCAGTTTCCTTGAGATCACAAATTAAGGGATACCCCCTGAAAATGTTACACCATCTTTCTCTAGTGCTGACACGTGACACGCTGCGTATGCATCCATTGTTCAACGTGGGAGCTTTCCCTTTTTTGGTATATACATTTTTTAAATCGATTTATCTCTTGAACCGCGCATCCAAAACACAAACTGTTTTCGCTGTTGAATTTCTCATGTCAAGATCTTCAAAATTTTATTTCATATTAATAGGTTTGGATGAATTTCTAATGCTAGAACATAAAGACATGGAATTAAAAAACAAAAAAATGAAACCGAACGGGAACAAAAAAAAACGAAAGCACAATTGTAATTCTTCTAAAATAATGGGAATTAAAACTCTACTTTTCCTTTTTCGGGAAGCACATTTCGTGCTTCTCTTTTTCCTGGGGAAGCACATGCGCTCTTTTCAAAAAAAAATACAACTCATGAAAGAAAATGGTTATGCTTCTCGCAAAAGCGCAACTGTCTTTTCCAGAAGCACATGCCTATTTCCCATGGAAGCACATGTTCCTTAGGAAAAATGCATTGTTTGTCATGAAGGCACGGTCTTTTTTCCTATATTTTCTTTTTTTATTACCTCGCCTCTTCTAGATATATTTTTTCTATAAATTATAGAATTTTATAGGAATATTTTTAAAATTAGTGAACTTACTTGAACTCAGGAGCATATTTAAAGTACCCAAACATTTTTTTGCAATTTGTGGGCATTTTATCAAATTAAACATTTTTTAAATTGAATCCATAAATGCATTTCTTTTCTTCAGACAGCCGAGTAGAAAACCAGATGAACGAAAGGGAAATTAGGCCCTATATGTTTGCCCACAAATAACTGGCGATGAGTGACGTATAGGCGGCCACACACATTTCTGAGGAGCTGCATGAGCACAAGGAAGAGTTTCATGGTGGGACCCACATTCACAAATTTTTAATGTAATTATTGTATGTGCAAAGTTCGTCATAATTTTGAACATTTAATGTTTCTACAAGTTCAAGTCATCAAAAGTTCAAATACCAAATGTTAAATTTTGAAAAGTTGAAGTTTACTTCGTCCCGTTTGTTGGCAAAAGAAAAAGAAAACATCATTTTTGTTTATTTCACCTGTTGCCTTCAAGTCAATTTTTTTAAAGTTTGAGCAATGTTACAGAAAAAATATCACTATTCACGATACCATGTATGTATCACTGAATCTTGTATGTATTTGGTACTCCATCCGTTCGAATTATAAGATATTTTGGATATTTGAAAATGGAGTACGTGTGGTCTCAAGTGAGCGAACAAACACAGTAAAACACGTCTATATATACATCCTATCAATAAAAATGTCACAACATCTTATAATTCGGAATGGAGGGATTACTGTTCATATATTTAATATAAGACTACCGATACAAAGTTTGACTTAAGACAACACTAATTATTATGCTTAAACTTTCACACGACAGGTGGTCCCATGTACAGTTTTAAAAAACATCTGCATGATTTTCTTAGTCTCCATCATCATCACCTGATACAGAAATGATAACGGAGCACGTACACGTACGTGTATTACATTATTCTCTGTGCATGAGGCCGAATATCTACAGAGCCCTCCCATGCACATGCACTACACCCAGACAGCACCTGCATTACGAAGCAGCGGCACAAGCTTGCCGCTGAGATGAAGTGACATGACCTTGTCGGTGCATCCGGCGAGCCTGCCGCCGATGAACACCGCCGGCACGGCAGGGTTCCGGCCGAGGAGCCGCACCAGCGCCTTCTCCATCTCCTTCCCCCTAGGGTCCTCGTCCAGTTCCACCACCGTCGGGTTCGCCCCGAGATCCCGGAGGAGGCTCGTCACCGTGTGGCACATGCAGCACGAGCTCATGCCGAAGATCACCACCGCCCGCTGCCCCGCTAGCTTCGTCACCTGCTCCATCAGTCTGGCCCGGTCTTCAGTGCACTAGTATATTAGGCTTTGACTTTGAGTTGTGCTCGGTTGCTTAGAGTTGGGCATAGGGCGCCTGCATATATAGCCATGGAAATGTGCACCGACAGGATGATCTTCGAGCAATTTGACCAGAAATAGGTGATACGGGAGGGTTCGGATAAATGCCGAGCTCCTTTATTCCGTGCGACTCCACGTATGGGTTCGGTGTGGACTGTGGAGTATCGAATTTTCGGATGGCAATGGCGATGCGGCGACCTGATATGCCAAAGGGGTACAATGGATTATATTGTGGATAAGGCATGGAGCTCCGACTTTTAGTAAATTCTCTTCTATCCCCTATTCGATAAGTCAGATGAGAGAGACATGGAGAGATGCTGGTGAGATCATATGGTCCTTATTTGTAGTTATTTTTAGACACAATATAAACACAGACGCTTATAAACACTCATTTCTCCTAACAAGAGTGCACTGAAACGTAGACATGGAGATAAGCAGGAGAATGTCGCCTCCCATTTAAATAACATTCTGTCTTTTCTGAGACACCCGCATGAGTTAAATTGGCGGTTTGATGGTTATATTTTGTAGAATTCATATGCTATTTGCTGGTTATCTGGTGTGTTTTTTTCTTGCCCTGAATGTTCTGTTTTTTCTGCACTGAAATTTCATTGAAATCTCACACATTTTTCGGCCAGTTTTCAGTCAAATTTCGGTAGGTTTTCAGGAAAAATTTAAATGAAAATTTCGGTCATTTGGCCGAATTGAAAATCGAAATCATTGAATTTCAGTGAAATTCAGTGAAATTCAGTGATTTTGGCAGGGGCTGAAATTTTTTGCCAACTGAATTTTTTTCCATGAAGCAGAGTGCACCACTGACACGCCATTCAATTCCTGGATACAAAATGCCTTGAGGGACATGGAGCTCTGACTTTTAGTGAATTCTCTTCTATCCTATATTTGACAAGTCAGATGAGAGAGACATGGAGAGATGCTGGTGAGATCATATGGTCCTTTGTACTCCTACTAACACACACATACATACTTAGATACTCATTTACGCTCATCCACATGAACACAATGCAGACGTAGATGCTAATATACATTCATACCTATAAACGCTCACAGAAACAATATGAGCATGTGAACGTCGCCTCTCACAGAAACAATATTTCGCCTTTTATGAGACACACAGAAATCAAACATGAGAATTATTACCTGGTGGGCTAGGGTACCCCCCCCCCCTTGCAATGAGGACATCATCAAAATTGATGTACCCATTGAATTTGCTATCTTGATCTATCAACAACCGTATGATCATGGTGATATTCTCTACCATTGCAACATGCATTAGTGCATTCTAAGCATGTTTTAAATCTTGTCACTTTTAATTATGCCATGCTTAATATTTATGCCAAGTTTTTAATTTTTATCCAATTTAATTTTTTCGCATGGTTTGAATCTTAATAATGAAGTTACACTATGTAAAATATTTAGAAACAAAATATCCAGTTCCATAGCAACGCACAAGTTATCATAGTTTTCATTTGATGATTGATTCTTTAGTCCTATATAGAACCTCGATGCTATAGACTATCAGCAGTCCAAGAAGATAGTCTTAAACTTATTTGAAATAACATGGAAATATTTAAAATTTGCAGGTGATGAACCAACAACTGAGAGTTGTATAAGTGATGAACATGTCCATGGTGCTCCAAGAGCAAAGAGCAATGTTTACGAGGAAATATTATTGCAGTTTACCCTTCATGTCAGTTTTTTTTTTTTTTTGCTTTTGTTACACCATCCACTAATAATATTGAAGTTTGGATAATCGTGAAGTGGTAACAATTTGGGCACAAACGTAAGATTTTTGAAATTGGCTTTTATGAAAATTTGTGGATCCTTCAACCGATATTTCTCAATTATGTGTTTATTAACTTCTGGAAAACAATTTTGTGATGCTTCATGTATTCATGCTTGCCCTTCTTCTGTTGGTTTAATCAACCTAATCACAACGATCTCACATGGCAAGAGATCACACTATTCTTGGACTATGATCGCACATAGAATCTCCTTCGAGAGTATTCATAACTTCATATCCATAGATGGTAACTATTTAGGGCCAGCCCTAGGCCATGACGAGAAGTGTGGTGGCCTAGGGTCCATCTTAAATAAGGGTCCAACATATCTACATAAATAAATACATTACCAAAATATAGTTTGTGCAACATAACACAAACACTAATAAGAACTAGGAAAATGACATGTTGATGGATACCTAACTCTATCAGCTGCGTACAACTAACTAAGTTGGAGCAGGGGGGTTTGCCCCCCCCCCTCCACCATCCACCTTATGTTAGCATATGATATTATTTCTATCCTGCCACCAACCGGAATCAAAGCCCTGTTCCTGGTGCGGTGGGAGTTTAGTCCCACCTCGCCGAGCGAGAAGCGCACATACTGGTTTATAAGTGCGGTTGAACTCACTGTCTCGAACTCCTCTCTACCGTAAGCAGTGCATGCCTAATTGTCTCTGCCTATTGGGCCTACTTGCCCCGTGGGCCTGCGTCCTGGCCCATGTATATTGGGTTACTAGTCGTATGCAAGCCATGGTGGCTTAGTAGGTGGGCATTTTTTTTATCTTTTTTTTGCATATTAAAAGTTCTTAACAAAAAATACTTTATGGTGGCTTAGTGTGTATTTATCATTATATTCTTTTTGCTATTAATTTTTTAAACAAACAACACTTTGATAATTTTAGTTGCATAATTTTCATTATTTTTGTTTTGTTTTTTGCTTTATTTATTTTTGCTTTATTTTTGTTTTTTGCTTTATTTATTTTTTGCTTTACTTTTTTGTTGCATTTTGTTCTCAGCCACAATCGAAATTTAAGAAAACCTAAATGGAAAAGCACTACAAATATATAATAGCTAGAGAGATATGTAATATATAATAGTTCAGATATCCATTACAGAAAGTACTCGTCCAAGCGAACACTAGTAGCTAGTATGAATCAGAAGAATATTCCCATGGTGGTGGTGGTGCGAGGTGACGCTGCCCATAGTTCACGATTCGAATCTTGCGGTACAACTCATATGCAACGTATGCATCTTTTGCTGCATACTCAATGTTGATAGGCTGAAGTGGGGTCCTCTCCCACTCTTTGTGCTGTGCCCTGGGAAATTTGGGCTCCATATTTTTGTAATCATCGTCGATTAAGGCGACTGCCATAGAAGCCATCGAAGTCCTCTCATACTGAAGCCTGAATATTTCTTGGATATCAATAAGGCAGTCAGCTGGTATCTCAATACCGAAGTTGTGCCTCATCTTCAGCTTGTCATTCCTTACATCAACGCTAGCCAAATGCATGTCGCTGCATAGGAAGTCCATGAGTGTTGGGCAGTGCTTGTCACTACTGCAACATCAACAAATTAAAATGGAACAAATGTTAAATATTACTACAACTTAAGAGAAATTGATCTTTGCCATAGGATTCAAAATAGAACATATATATTGCTATATCCTATATATATGCAATTTTCATATCCTATGAATTGATGAAGAAACCCTAAATTAACTACATGACATATATGTTCTCCCACGTTTTGCAACAAGGAAAATTGTTTTACTACAAACTTAAAAGAAATATTGATCTTTCCCATAGGATTCAAAACGGAACATATTTCTATCCGATGCAATTTTCATAATAATCTATAAATTATTAATTGATCAAAGAAAACCCTCAAAACTCACCTTGTCCATTGGAAGATCATGACATATTTCTTGAAACATAGCTGGATGACGGCAACATCTTCTTGCTTGGCCGTGTACTCGAGATCAAGCCCTATGAACTTGTCTTTCTCATCTGCCACTTCAAGCCATTTCTGGAAAAGGGAAAGAAAACGCGGCACCATGGCGCTGTCGTTCGTGTAGACGACATCAAGATTGGTCGTGCCATGTGCGAGCACCTCCCCATAGCGAGTGATTGGAGTCATGGTAGAACATATGGGGAAGAAGAGATGAGAATGGAGGATAAGAAGAGAGGAGAATAGAGGAGAAGAAGAGAGGAGAATGAAGGAGAAGAAGAGTGGAGAAGAAGAGAAATGGGCGAAGTTACTGTAGCGCTCGCCGAGGAACAGTTGCCTCTTTCTTGGAGCGCGAAACGTCGTGGGATGCGAACCGTTCGAACCTTTAGTCCCGGTTTGAGCCACCAACCGGGACTAAAGGGGCTCGCACCAGGAGAACGGTTACCCCTTTGGTCTCGGTTCCAGCCACGAACCGGGACCAATGGTTGTGGGCCAGGAATGAGGCACATTGGTCCCGGTTCGTGTCTTGAACCGGAACCAAAGGTGTCCTACGAACCGGGACCAATGTCCCACGTGGCCCGCCCGGCCCCCTGGCCTCACGAACCGGGACCGTTGCCCCCATTGGTCCCGGTTCGTGAATGAACCGGGACTAATGGGCTGACCCGGATTGAACCAATGCCCTGTTTTCTACTAGTGCCTGTCTATGTATGCCCACAAAAAATTCAAAAAAATCGCGTTATAGAAACTTATATTTTGAAAACAAGCTCCATGAAGCCCGGACTCTATTGGCATTTTCCGGTAGGGACTAGTTCTATTATGTAATTCCCGAGTTTCTGATTGACGTTGTACAATCAGACTTGTTCCCCCAAGATGAACAGAAAATGTCTTGATGGCGGTTCTAAAAATAGAGTTAAAAAAGTTGAAATAGCTGGTCCTTACAAAAGAGGGAGTAAATCCTGTAGTACTTCCTTCGTCTCATAATGTATGATGTTTTTTGACACTAGAGAGTACGGTACAGCTCATCTCTTCTCTGGACAGATGGCTCCCTCCTCCCCCTGATCGGCGTCTCTCCCCCTTCCCCGCGACCTCATTCCCTCTGTTTCCCTCCCCGGCGTGATTCCTCCTCTCTCCCCCTCTGGCATGTCCCTAACTGAGGCTATTGGCCTGTCGGGTAGCCAGGTCTCCTCCCCTCCCTCACCTCTTGCCGGCGCTTCTGCTCTGGTGTCCTGTGCGTCCAACTGTTTCTAGGCTCTGGAGGGGCCCGATGCTGACTCTGACGAAGATTCTGATCTCGCTCCTGCTTCGTTGGTGATGCTGCGAGCGGTCATAGATGTGGCGGCGCCCCGTCAGCGCAAGTTTGCGTCGGGGGGCCGTGGTCGTCCGGTGGTCTCTGCCTCTGGCCTGGAAGGGTGGTCGCTTGTGGCACGTCGGGGGCGTAGATCTGGTAAGGCTGCTTTCCCTTCTCTGGCGCTATGTGGTGGTCATGGCGTCTCCGATCACTGCCTTGGCTTGGCTATGGTGGTGCGTGCCCGCTCGTTGTTGCCGTCGGGCTCTTCTGGTGGCTCGCCGCCCCTCCGTTCATGGGGGGTGGGGGCGTCGTCGGTGGACAGTAGCGGCACGGATGCGGGGACACGGCTGCTCTCTCCATCCCTAGATGTGGCTCCTCCTCCTGAGGCTTGTGGGAATCCTCCTCCTCTGGCCTTTAGGACTCCTACTAATATTTCTCCGATTGCCCACAACCGCCTGGCCCGTTCAGCCCTTACGCGCGCTGCCTATGTGGGATACTTATGGGTGCACAAGGGTTCCATTCCCCCACTTCTAGGGTTTCCTGCCTCCTCCTTCGATCTGCGTAGACGCCGCGGCCCCATTCGGGTTTTCCATAGATCCAGTCCACCTCCTCCCCTCTCCCTCTCCTTCGCGGAGGTCCTTGGCATGGATAAGTCTAGGGGGTCCTCTAGCGAGTCCATATCTGGGAGTAAGCGTCGCCACGAAGTCTCACAGACGAGGGATGCGGATCTGGAGTATGAGGTGTCCCTTCGGTCCAAGCTCGAGGCTGAGAAGGCGATCCGCGAGAAGGTGGCTCGCGATCGCGACGCCCGGGCGGCCGGCCCTGAAAGGCTCCAGTGGGAGGAACGGGTGCAGTCGCTGGGTGGCTCCAGCTCCATGGCTACCAGTTCTGGTGGTGGTGTGTCGCCGGAGGCAGATCCTTGGGAGATGGCGGCAGCGGTGGGCGCTAGCTCATCAATTCCTCATCCTCCTCCTCTAGGGGCCCGACTGCTCCTCCTTGCACGCAGATCCGGGCGCCTGGTTCGGGCTCTGGTGCTCACCCTTATCTGCACAACAACTTTGGTCCACACCCTCCCCAGCAGGTCAAAGCTCGCCGCTTTCCTGCTTCGGCATTTCGCACCTCTTCTGCTTCCCTCGGCGATGGCATTCTTCCATCACCCCCGCCCCTACCTCAACGTCCCTCCAACCCCTCGCCGAACCCCTCGTCTTGTTGGAAATATGCCCTAGAGGCAATAATAAAATGGTTATTATTATATTTCCTTGTTCATGGTAAATGTCTATTGTTCATGCTATAATTGTATTAACCGGAAACCGTAATACATGTGTGAATACATAGACCACAACAAGTCCCTAGTGAGCCTCTAGTTGGCTAGCTTGTTGATCAATAGATGGTCATGATTTCATGACCATGGACATTGGATGTCATTGATAACGAGATCACATCATAAGAAGAATGATGTGATGGACAAGACCCAATCCTAAGCATAGCACAAGATCGTGTAGTTCGTCTGCTAAAGCTTTTATAATGTCAAGTATCATTTCCTTAGACCATGAGATTGTGTAACTCTCGGATATCGTAGGAATACTTTGGGTGTGCCAAACGTCACAACGTAACTGGGTGGCTATAAAGGTATACTACGAGTATCCTCGAAAGTATCTGTTGGGTTGGCACGAATCGAGACTGGGATTTGTCACTCCGTGTGACGGAGAGGTATCTCTGGGCCCACTCGGTAAGACATCATCATAATGAGCTCAATGTGACTAAGGAGTTAGCCACAGGATGATGTGTTACGGAACGAGTAAAGAGACTTGCCGATAACGAGATTGAACAAGGTATAGGGATACCGACGATCGAATCTTGGGCAAGTGTCATACCGGTAGACAAAGGAAATTGTATACGGGATTGATTGAATCCCCGACATCATGGTTCATCCGATGAGATCATCGTGGAGCATGTGGGAGCCAACATAGGTATCCAGATCCCTCTGTTGGTTATTGACCAGAGAGGTGTCTCGTTCATGTCTACATGACTCCCGAACCCGTAGGGTCTACACACTTAAGGTTCGATGACGCTAGGGTTATAGGGAAATTGTGTATGTGGTTACCGAAGGTTGTTCGGAGTCCCGGATGAGATCCCGGGCGTCACGAAGAGTTCCAGAATGGTTCGGAGGTGAAGAATGATATATATAGGAAGTGAGTTTTTGGTCACCGAAAGTGTTCCGGGCGTCACCGGTAACGTACCGGGACCACCGGAAGGGTTATGGGGGTCCACCGTGTGGGGTCACAGGCACCAGAGGCCTGCGTGTGCCGAGAGTGGGAAGGGACCAGCCCCAGAGTGGGCTGGTGCGCCCCCACCCTGGCCCAAGGCACAGCAAAGGAGAGAGGGGGCCAAACCCTAGGGCAGATGGGCCCTAGGCCCACCCTAGGGCTGTCGCACCCCTCTCCCCTCTATTGGCTGTCGCCCCAAGGTCCATCTAGGGCCGGCCGCCGCCCTAGAGTGGGAACCCTAGGGGGTGCGCCCCTCCTCCTCCTCCCCTTATATATGTGTGGGGTTTTGGTGTTGCCAACTAAAGAATTCTCTCTCTCTCTCTCTCTCGGCGCAGCCCTACCCCTCGTCCTCCTTGTTCTCCGTAGCACTTTGTGAAGCCCTGCCAGAGTACCACGCAGCTCCACAGTCACCACGCCGTCGTGCTGCCGGAGCTCTCCCTCAACCCCTCCTTCCTCCTTGCTGGATCAAGGCGTAGGAGACGTCATCGGTCTGCACGTGTGTTGAATGTGGAGGCGTTGTTGTTCAGCGCTTAGATTGGAATCCATCGCGATCTGAATCGCTGTGAGTACGACTCCACCAACCGCGTTCTTGTAATGGTTCCGCTTTGTGATCTTCAAAGGTATGAAGATGCACTCTCCCTTTGATCGTTGCTGGTTTCTTCATAGATTGATCTTGGTGACACGTAGGAATTTTTTTGATTTACTACTACGTCTCCCAACAGTGGCATCATGAGCTAGGTCTATGCGTAGAATGTATGCACGAGTAGAACACAAGTTGTTGTGGGCGTCGATTTTGTTAATTTTCTTGCCGTTACTAGTTTTATCTTGATTCGGCAGCATTGTGGGATGAAGCGTCCCGGACCGACTTTACACGTACACTTACGTGAGGCTGGTTCCACTGCCTGACATGCACTTGTTCCATAAGGTGGCTAGTGGGTGTATGTCTCTCCCACTCTAGTCGGATCGGATTTGATGAATAGGGTCCTTATGAAGGGTAAATAGAAATTGGCATATCGCGTTGTGGTTTTTTCTTAGGTAAGAAACGCTCTTACTAGAAACCTATATCAGCCACGTAAAAACTTGCAACAACAATTAGAGGATGTCTAACTTGTTTTTGCAGCATATGTCGTGTGATGTGATATGGCCAAAGAGTGTGATGTGATATATGTGATGTATGAGATTGATCATGTTCTTGTAATAGGATTCACGACTTGCATGTCAATGAGTATGACAACCGGCAGGAGCCATAGGAGTTGTCTTGATTTATTGTATGACCTGCGTGTCAATAAAAAACGCCATGTAATTACTTTACTTTATTGCTAACCGTTAGCCATAGTAGTAGAAGTAATAGTTGGCGAGACAACTTCGTGAAGACGCGATGATGGAGATCATGATGATGGAGATCATGGTGTTGTTGGGGAACATTGCATGAGAAAAAAAATCCTACGCACACGCAGATCTATCCATGGTGATGAGCATCTACGAGAGGGAGAGTGGATCTACGAACCCTTTTATATCGCTAAGCGGGAAGCGTTAAGAAACGCGGTTGGTGTAGTCGAACGTCTTTGTGATCCAAATCGCCGAGCGTCCTGTGATCCAATCACAATCCATCCCGATCAAGTACCGAACGAACGACACCTCCGCATTTAGCACACGTACAGCTTGAGGACGATCTCCGCCTTCTTGATCCAGCAAGAGGGTGCAGAGAGGAAGAAGAGTTCTCTAGCAGCATGACGGCGCTCCGGCGATGGTGGTGGAGCTATTCCGGCAGGGCTTCGCCTAAGCACTACAGAAATCCGATCTAGAGGAGAAACTATGCACTGGAGGAACGGGTTGCACGTGGCTAAAAATCTAGTGCAAAACCCCTAAAACCCTGTAGTATATATAGGAGGAGAGGAGGAGGAGGCCTGGACCTCAAGGGGTCAGCCCTAGGCTTCGGACGAACCAGCAGGGAGGAGTCCTCCTCCTCCACTCCTAGTAGGATTAGGACTCCTTCCTTATCTAGCCCTTTTTGGCCTTTTTCCACCTTTTTCCTTTTGGGCTTTTCTTCCCAGCCGCATGCGCCTTGTGTGGGACTTCCACCAGACCACTAAGGGCTGGTATTCACTCTCCCACATCCCATGAAGCCTCTTAGGTCGAAATACCCCTCCCGGTGGTCTCCCAGTACACTACCGGGACTCCCGGTACACTACCGATGAGCCCGAAACTTTTCCGGCGACAAAAACAGGACTTCCTATATATGAATCTTTACCTCCGTACCATTCCGGAGCTCCTCGTGACATTTAGGATCTCATCCAGTACTCCGAACAACCTTCGGTCACCACCATGCATAACTCTATACTACCGAAACGTCACCAAACCTTAAGTGTGCAGACCCTACGGGTTCGAGAACTATGTAGACATGACCGAGACACCTCTATGGTCAATAACCAATAGCGGGACCTGGATACCCATATTGGTTCCTACATATTCTACGAAGATCTTTATTGGTCGAACCTCTATGTCAAGGATTCAATTAATCCTGTATGATGTTCCCTTCGTTCTTTGGTATGTTACTTGCCCGAGATTCGATCGTCGGTATCTCCATACCTAGTTCAACCTTGTTACCGGCAAGTCTCTTTACTCGTTCCGTAATACAATATCTCGTGACTAACACTTAGTCACATTGCTTGCAAGGCTTATTGTGATGTTGTTTTACCGAGTGGGCCCTGAGATACCTCTCTGTCACACGGAGTAACAAATCTCAGTCTTGATCCATGCCAACTCAACAGACACCCTCGGAGATACCTGTAGAACACCTTTATAGACACCCAGTTACGTTGCGACGTTTGATACACACAAGGCACTCGTCCGGTGTCCGTGAGTTGCATGATCTCATGGTCATAGGAACATATACTTGACATGTAGAAAACAGTAGCAATAAATTGACACGATCATATGCTACGTTTGTAGTTTGGGTCTTGTCCATCACATCATTCTCCTAATGATGTGATCCCGTTATCAAATGACATCACATGTCAATGGCTAGGAAACCTTGACCATCTTTGATCAACGAGCTAGTTCACTAGAGGCATACTAGGGACAGAGTGTTGTCTATTTATCCACGCATGTAATGTGTTTCCAATCAATACAATTATAGCATGGGTAATAAACGATTATCATGAACAAGGAAATATAATAATAAACAATTTATTTATTGCCTCTAGGGCATATTTCCAACAGTCTCCCGCTCGCACTAGAGTCAATAATCTAGTACACATCACTATGTAATTTACATTGTAATGAATCAAACACCCATGCAGTTCTGGTGTTGATCATGTTTAGCCCTTGGAAGAGGTTTAGTCAACGGGTCTGCAACATTCAGATCCGTGTGCACTTTGCAAATATTTATTTCCTTCTCTTTGATGTAATCGCGGATGGAGTTGAAGCGTCCCTTTATGTGTCTGGTCCTCTTGTGAAACCTTGGTTCCTTGGCCAGAGCAATGGCACCAGTGTTGTCACAGAACATGTTCATTGGATTCAGTGCACTGAGCACTACTCCAAGATCTGTCATGAATTGCTTCATCCAGACACCTTCCTTCGCCGCCTTCGAGGCTGCGATGTACTCCGCTTCGCACGTAGAATCGGCTACCACGCTTTGCTTGGAACTGCACCAGCTTACCGCTCCCCCGTTGAGAATAAATATGTATCCGGTTTGCGACTTTGAGTCATCCATATCAGTGTCAAAGCTTGCATCGACGTAACCCTTTACGACGAGCTCTTCATCACCTCCATTAACGAGAAACATTTCCTTAGTCCTTTTCAGGTACTTAAGGATATTCTTGACCGCTGCCCAATGCTCCATTCCAGGATCACTTTGAAACCTTCCATCCATACTTATGGCAAGGATGACATCGGGTCTTGTGCACATCATTGCATACATGATAGAGCCTATGGCTGAAGCATAGGGGATGACACTCATCTTTTCTCTATCTTGTGCAGTCACTGGGCATTGAGTCTTACTCAACTTCACACCTTGTAACACAGGCAAGAACCCCTTCTTGGACTGATCCATTTTGAACTTCTTCAAAACTTTATCTAGGTATGTGCGCTGTGAAAGTGCTATTAAGCATCTCGATCTATCTCTATTGATCTTAATGCCTAATATGAAAGCAGCTTCTCCTAGGTCCTTCATTGAAAAACTCTTTTTCACATATTCCTTCACGCTTTCCAGCATTTCTATATTGTTTCCAATCAGCAATATGTCATCCACATACAATATTAGAAACACTATTGAGCTCCCACTCACTTTCTTGTAAATACAAGCTTATCCATAAACTTGTATAAACTCAAACACTTTGATCACCTCATCAAAGCGCTTATTCAAACTCCGAGATGCTTGCACCAGCCCATAAATGGATCGCTGGAGTTTGCAAACTTTGTCAGCATTCTGTGGATCGACAAAACCTTCTGGTTGCATCATATACAACTCTTCCTCAAGGAAACCATTGAGGAACGCTGTTTTGACATCCATCTGCCAAATTTCATAGTCAAAATAAGCAGCTATTGCCAACATCATTCTGCCAGACTTAAGTATCGCTACGGGTGAGAAGGTCTCATCGTAGTTAACTCGTTGAACTTGTGAAAAACCCTTTGCCACAAGTCGAGCTTACCGTCCGCGTCTCTGTTCTTCTAAAAGATCCATTTGTCCTGAATGGCCTTTTGCTCTTTAGGTAATACTTCCAAAGTCCATACTTTGTTTTCATACATGGATCCCATCTCGGATTTCATGGCCTCAAACCATTTCTCAGAATCCGGGCCCATCACTGCTCCTTCATAGCTCGTAGGTTCAATTGTTGTCTAAATCCATGACCTCCAACAAAGGGTTGTCGTACCACTCAGGAGCAGTACGCGCCCTGCTACTTCTTGAGCTTGCGTTGGTTTTTCCCTTGAAGATGAAAGGGCGATGCAACAAAGTAGAGATAAGTATTTCCCTCAGTTTGAGAACCAAGGTATCAATCCAGTAGGAGTATCAAGATGAGGCACCAAGAAACCTGCACAAACACAAACAAACTTGCACCCAACGCGATAAAGGGGTTGTCAATCCCTTCACGATTACTTGCAAGGTGAGATCTGATAGTGATAATAGGTGAATGTAAATAACTAGATAAAATTGCAGCAAGGTATTTTTGGTGTTTTTGTATTTAGATCTGAATATATAATATGTAAAATAGAGCCGGGGGCCATAGTGTTCACTAGAGGCTTCTCTCATGATAGCAAGTGTTACGGTGGGTGAACAAATTACTGTTGAGCAATTGATAGAATCGCGCAAAGTCATGACGTTGTCTAAGGAAATGATCATACATATAAGCATCACGTCTGAGACAAGTAGACCGATACTTTCTGCATCTACTACTATTACTCCACAGATCGATCGCTATCCAGCATGCATCTAGTGTATTAAGTTCATAACAAATGGAGTAACGCTTTAAACAAGATGACATGATGTAGAGGGATAGATTCATGCAATATGATATAAACCCCATCTTTTTACCCTTGATGGCAACAACACGATGCGTGCCTCGCTACCCCTTCTGTCACTAGGTGAGGACACCGCACGATATGAACCCAAAACCAAGCACTTCTCCCATTGCAAGAACTATAGATCAAGTTGGCCAAACGAAACCCATAACTCGAAGAGACTTACAAGGATATGAAATCATGCATATAAGAAATCAGAGGAGACTCAAATAATATTCATAGATAAGATTATCATAAATCCACAATTCATCGGATCTCAACAAACACACCGCAAAAGAGAATTACATCGGATAGATCACCATGAAGATCATGGAGAACTTTGTATTGAAGATCGGAGAGAGAGAAGAAGCCATCTAGCTACTAGCTATGGACCCGAAGGTCTGATTTGAACTACTCACGCTTCATCGGAGAGGTAATGGTGTTGATGAAGATGGCCACCGGAGATGGATTCCCCTCCGGCAGGATGCCGGAACGGTCTCCCGATTGGTTTTTGGTGGCTATGGAGGCTTGCGGCGGCGGAAATTGCGATCTAGGTTTAGTTCTGGAGGTTTGGGTATTTATAAGACCCTATGGCGGCGGAAACAAGTCAAGAGGGGCCACGAGGAGGTCACGAGCCTCCTGGCCGCGCCCTAGGGGGTGCGCCTCCCAGGCTCGTGACTCCCTCGTGCCTCCTCTCCGGTATATTTTCCTTCTGGTATTTTTGATATTTTCCAAAAAAAATCATGGCGAAAGTTTTATTCCTTTTGGACTCCGTTTGATATTCCTATCTAAAAAAGGTCAAAAACACGGAAAAAACAGGAACTGGCACTGGGCACTGAGTTAATAAGTTAGTCCCAAAAATAATATGAAATAGCATATTCATGCATATAAAATATCCAAAGTTGATAATATAATAGCATGGAACAATCAAAAATTATAGATATGTTGGAGACGTATCACGCCCTTATCGACCTACGAGGTTCAATAGTAGCTTGATCTGAAGCTTCATGATCATCATCATTAACTTCCTCTTCTACCGTCGTAGGTTCCATAGAAACATCTTTCTGCGCTGCGCTACTTTCTGGTTGAAGTAAAGGTTCAATAACCTCATCAAGCTCTATTTTCCTCGCACTCAATTCTTTCAAGAAAAACTCTTTCTAAAAAATGTTCCGTTCTTGGCGACAAACACTTTGCCTTCGGATCTGAGATAGAAGGCCAACTGTCTCTTTCGGGTATCCTATGAAGACGCATTTCTCCGCTTTGGGTTCCAGCTTTTCAGGCTGAAGCTTTTTGACATAAGCATCACATCCCCAAAATTTAAGAAACGACAACTTTGGCCTCTTGCCAAACCATAGTTCATATGGCGTCGTCTCAACGGATTTTGATGGTGCCCTATTTAAAGTGAATGCAGCTGTCTCTAATGCATAACCCCAAAACGATAGTGGCAAATCAGCAAGAGACATCATAGAAGACACCATATCTAATAAGGTTCGATTACGATGTTCGGACACACCATTACGCTGTGGTGTTTTGGGCGGTGTCAGCTGTGAAACAATTCCACACTGTCTTAAGTGACTGCCAAATCATAACTCAGATATTCACCTCCTCGATCAGATCGTAGGAATTTAATCTTCTTGTTACGATGATTCTCAACTTCACTTTGAAATTGCTTGAACTTTTCAAACATTTCAGACTTGTGTTTCATTAAGTAAATATACCCATATCTACTTAAGTCATCAGTAAAGGTGAGAAAATAACGATATCCAGCACACGCTGTAACATTCATTGGACCACACACATCAGTATGTATCATTTCCAATAAGTCACTCGCCCGTTCCATTGTCCCAGAGAACGGCGTTTTAGTCATCTTGCCCATGAGGCATGGTTCGCATGTGTCAAGTGATTCAAAATCAAGTGACTCCAAAAGTCCATCAGCATGGAGCTTCCTCATGCGTTTTACAACTATATGACCTAAACGGCAGTGCCACAAAAAAGTGGTACTATCATTATCAACTCTTCATCTTTTGGCATCAATGTTATGAACATGTGTGTCATCACTATCAAGATTCAATATGAATAAACCCCTCACATTGGGTGCATGACCATAAAAGATATCACTCATATAAATAGAACAACCTTTATTCTCCGATTTAAATGAGTAACCGTCTCGCAAAAAACAAGATCCAGATATAATGTTCATGCTTAATGCAGGCACTAAATAACAATTATTCAGGTTCATCACTAATCCCAATGGTAATCGAAGAGAGAGCATGCCAACGGCGATCACATCAACCTTGGAACCATTTCCCACGCGCATCGTCACTTCATCCTTTGCCAACCTTCGTCTATTCTGTAGGTCCTATTTTGAGTTGCAAATGTGCGCAACCGAACCGGTATCAAATACCCAGGCACTACTACGAGAGCTAGTAAGGTACACATCAATAACATGTATATCATATATACCTTGTTTGTCGTTGGCCGCCTTCTTGTCAGCCAGGTACTTGGGGCAGTTCCGCTTCTAGTGACCAGTTCCCTTGCAATGAAAGCACTCAGTTTCTGACTTAGGTCCATGCTTAACTGCTTTGCCATCCTTCTTGATTTTACCCTTCTTGCCCTTGCCCTTGCCATTCTTCTTGAAACTAGTCACTTGATGTTCTTTCCGGATTTCAGACTCAGCGACTTTCAGCATCGCAAATATCTCGGTGACTGACTTGTTCATCCCGTGCATGTTATAGTTTATCACAAAGCTCTTGTAACTAGGTGGCAGTGATTGAAGAACTCTGTCAATGATCGCCTCTGGTGGAAGGGTAATTCCCAACTCTGCTAGACGATTTGAATACCCAGACATTCTGAGTACATGCTCACTGATAGGCCCATTCTCCTCCATTTTGCAAGCATAGAATTTATCGGCGGTCTCATACCTCTCGATCCGGGCATTCTTCTGAAAGATAAACTTCAACTCCTGGAACATCTCATATGCTCCATGATGTTCAAAATGTCTTTGAAGTCCCGGTTCTAAGCCATACAATATTGCACATTGAACTACTGAGTAATCTCAAGTACGTACCTCGCAAGCATTCTTAACGTCTTCGGAGGTCATGTCTTTTGGTTGGTCACCAAGCGGTGCATCAAGGACAGGGAAGCCGTGAGGATAATCCTGAGATTACGGGCCCAGTCAACAAAGTTACTTCCATCATCTTTCAACTTAGCTTTCTCTAGGAACGCATTAAAATTCAGGGGTGCTACTGCGTGAGCCATTGATCTACAACATAAATATGCAAAGGTTACTTAGACTATTGTTCAAGATAATGAGTTTTGTTAATCAAATTACTAAAGCTCCCACTCAAATTGACATCCCTCAGGTCATCTGAGTGTCACATGATCCAAATTCACCAACTCAATTCCGATCATCATGTGAGTTGAGGTGGCTTCAGTGGTGAACATCATCATGTTGATCATATCTACTATATGACTCATGTTCGACCTTTCAGTCTCTTGTGTTCCGAGGCCATGTCTGTACATGCTAGGCTCGTCAAGTTTAACCCGAGTGTTCTGCATGTACAACACTGGCTTGCACCCGTTGTATGTGAACGTACAGTCTATCACACCCGATCATCACGTGGTGTCTCGACATGACGAACTTTCGCAACGGTGCACACTCGGGGAGAACACAATTCATCTTGAAATTTAAGTGAGGGATCACCTTATAATGCTACCGTCATCCTAAGCAAAACAAGGTTCATAAAAGGATTAACATCACATGCAAATCATAAGTGACATGATATGGCCATGAACTTATGCTTTTGATCTCCATCTAGAAAGCACCGGCATGATCTCCATCGTCACCGGCACGACACCATGATCTCCATCATCTTGATCTCCATCAACGTCTCGCCATAGGGGTTGTTGTGCCAACATGCTTCTACTACTATTGCTACCGTTTAGCGATAAAGTAAAGCATTACATAGCGCTTAATGATTGACATGTAGGTCATACAATAATTAAAAACAACCCTATGGCTCCTGCCGGTTTCCGTACTCATCGACATGCAAGTCATGATAATCTATACATCACATGATCATCTCATACATCACATATATCACATCATGTAATTGGCCATATCACATCACAACATATCCTGCAAAAACAAGTTAGACGTCCTCTAATTGTTGTTGCATGTTTTACGTGGTGGCTACGGGTATCTAGCAAGAACAATTCTCATCTACGCAAAAGCCACAACGATGATACACTAGTTGCTTTTAAACCTTCTCAAGGACCGCCTTTGTCGAATCCGATCCAACTAAAGTGAGAGAAACTGGCACCCGCAAGCCATCTATGCAACAAGTTGCGGTTGAGGGCACCGGTCTCTCGTAAGCGTACGAGTAATGTTGGTCTGGGCCGCTTCATCTCACAATATCACTGAACCAAAACACGACCAAGGGAGGAAGCAATCTAAGCATCAACGACCACAAATTCTTTGTGTTCTACTCGAGATCTCATCTACACATAGACCTAGCTCTGATACCACTGTTGGGAAACGTTGCATGGGAAATAAAATATTTCGTATGCACACGCAGATCAATCCATGGTGATAAGCATCTACGAGAGGGAGAGTGGATCTACGTACCCATGTAGATCGCTAAGCGGGAAGCGTTAAGAAACACGGTTGGTGTAGTCGAACGTCTTCGCGATCCAATCACAATCCGTCCCGATCAAGTACCGAACAGATGGCACCTCCGCGTTCAGCACACGTACAGCTTGATGACGATCTCCGCCTTTTTGATCCAGCAAGAGGGTGAGGAGAGGAAGAAGAGTTCTCCGGCAGCGTGATGGCGCTCCGGCGATGGTGGTGGAGCTATTC
The DNA here is from genome assembly GCA_022496015.1 of Hordeum marinum. Taxonomy (NCBI): domain Eukaryota; kingdom Viridiplantae; phylum Streptophyta; class Magnoliopsida; order Poales; family Poaceae; genus Hordeum; species Hordeum marinum. The sequence goes on along the minus strand of CM039676.1, from coordinate 44,851,760 downwards.
CCGCAGGGCTTCGCCTAAGCACTGCAGAAATTCGATCTACAGGAGAAACTATGCACTGGAGGAACGGGTTGCACCTGGCTGAAAACCTTGTGCAAAAACCCTAAAACCCTCTAGTATATATAGGAGGAGAGGAGGAGGAGGCCTGTATCTCAAGGGCCCAGCCCTAGGCTTCGGACGAACTAGGAGGGAGGAGTCCTCCTCCTCCAGTCCTAGTAGGATTAGGACTCCTTCCTTATCTAGCCCTTTTTTTGCCTTTTTCCACCTTTTTTCTTATGGGATTTTCTTCCCAACCGCATGGGCCTTGTGTGGGACTTCACCAGCCCACTAAGGGCTGGTATTCACTCTCCCATAGACCATGAAGCCTCTTGGGTCAAAATACCCCTCCCGGTGGTCTCCCGGTACACTACCGGCACTCCTGGTACACTACCGATGAGCCCGAAACTTTTCCGGTGACCAAAACAGGACTTCCTATATATGAATCTTTACCTCTGGACCATTCCAGAGCTCCTCGTGATGTCAGGGATCTCATCCAGGACTCTGAACAACCTTCGGTCACCACCATGCATAACTCTATACTACTGAAACGTCACCAAACCTTAAGTGTGTAGACCCTGCGGGTTCGAGAACTATGTAGACATGACCCAGAAACCTCTATGGTCAGTAACCAGTAGTGGTACCTGGATGTCCATATTGATTCCTACATATTATATGAAGATCTTTATCGGTCGAACCTCTGTGTCAAGGATTTAGTTAATCCCGTATGATGTTCCCTTCGTTCCTCGGTATGTTACTTGCCCGAGATTCGATCGTCGGTATCTCCATTCCTAGTTCAACCTCGTTACCGTCAAGTCTCTTTACTCATTCCGTAATACATTATCCCGTGACTAACACTTAGTCACATTGCTTGCAAGGCTTATTGTGATGTTGTATTACCGAGTGGGCCCTGAGATACCTCTGCATCACACGGAGTAACAAATCCCAGTCTTGATCCATGCCAACTCAACAGACACCCTCGGAGATACCTGTGGAGCACCTTTATAGTCAACCAGTTACGTTGCGACGTGTGATACACACAAGGCACTCATCCGGTGTCCATGAGTTGCATGATCTCATGGTCATAGGAACATATACTTGACATGCAGAAAACAGTAGCAATAAACTGACACGATCATATGCTACATTTGTAGTTTGGGTCTTGTCCATCACATCATTCTCCTAATGATGTGATCCCGTTATCAAATGACATCACATGTCAATGGCTAGGAAACCTTGACCATCTTTGATCAACGAGCAAGTTCACTAGAGGCATACTAGGGACAGAGTGTTGTCTATTTACGCACACATGTAATGTGTTTCCAATCAATACAATTTTAGCATGGATAATAAATAATTATCATGAACAAGGAAATATAATAATAAACACTTTATTTATTTCCTCTAGGGCATATTTCCAACAGGTGTCGTGCCGGTGACAATGATGATCATGGTGCCCCGAAGATGGAGATTAAAGGAGCAAGATGATATTGGCCATATCATGTCACTATATGATTGCATGTGATGTTTATCATGTTTTACATCTTATTTGCTTAGAACGAGGTAGCTTAATAAGATGGATCTCTCACTAGAATTTCAAGAAATGTGTTCACCCTTATGGTGCACCATTGCTAAGGTTCGTTCTTCTGAAGCACCACGTGATGATTGGGTGTGATAGGTTCTAACGTTCGCATACAACGGGTGTAAGCCATATTTACACACACAATACACTTAGGTTGACTTGATGAGCCAAGCATGTATAGACATGGCCTCGAAACACGGGAGACCGAAAGGTCGGACATGAGTCATATAGAAGATACGATCAACATGGAGATGTTCACCATTGATGACTAGTCCGTCTCACGTGATGATCGGACACAGGCTAGTTGACGTGGATCATGTGTCACTTGGATGAATAAAGAGATGTCTATCTAAGTGGGAGTTCATTAAATAATTTGATTATTTGAACTTAATTATCATGAACTTAGTCTAAAATTGTCTTTACAATCTATATTGTAGATCTAATGGCCCAAGCTAATGTTGCCCTCAACTTCAACGCGTTCCTAGAGAAAACCAAGCTGAAAGATGATGGAAGCAACTATACGGACTAGGTCCGTAGCTTGAGGATCATCCTCATAGCTTCTAAGAAATTATATGTCCTTGATGCACCGCTAGGTGATGCACCCATTTTCCCAGCAACTCAAGATGTTATGAACGTCTGGCAGTCGCGTTGTGATGATTACTCCCTGGTTCAGTGCGGCATGCTTTACAATTTAGAACCGGGGCTCCAAAAGCGTTTTGAGCAACACAGAGCATATGATATGTTCCAAGAACTGAGAATAGTTTTCCAAGCTCATGCCCGGGTCGAGTGATATGATGTCTCCGACAAGTTCTTCAATTGTAAGATGGAGGGAAATAGTTCTGTCAGCGAGCACATACTCAAAATGTCTGGGTTGCACAACCGCTTGTCTCAGCTGGGAGTTAATCATTCGGATGACTCGGTTACTAACAAAATCCTCCAGTCACTCCCACCTAGCTAAAAGAGCTTTGTGATGAACTACAACATGCAAGGGATGGACAAGTCCATTCCTGAGTTGTACTCGATGCTGAAATCAGCGGAGGTCGAGATCAAATAGGAGCATCAAGTGTTGATGGTCAATAAGACCGCTAGTTTCAAGAAAGGCAAGGGTAAGAAGAACTTCAAGAAGGACGGCAAAGAAGTTGTCGTGCCCGGTAAGCAAGTTGCCGGGAAGAAGAACAAGAATAGACCCAAGCCTGAGACTGAGTGCTTTTATTGCAAGGGTACCGGTCACTTGAAGCGGAACTGCCCCAAGTACTTAGCGGATAAGAAGGACGGCAATGTTAAAGGTATATGTGATATACTTGATATTTATGTGTACCTTACTAGCGCTCGTAGTAGCTCCTGGATATTTCATACCGGTGTAGTTGCTAACATTTCTAACTCCAAGCAGGAGCTGCGGAATAAGCGGAGACTAGCGAAGGACGAGGTGACGATGCGCGTTGGGAATGGTTCCAAGGTCGATGTGATTGCCGTCGGCACGCTACCTATACATCTACCTTCGGGATTAGTTTTAAACCTTAATAATTGTTATTTAGTACCAGCTTTGAGAATGAACATTCTATCAGGATGTCGCTTGACGCGAGATGGCTACTCATTTAAATCTAAGAATAATAGTTGTTCTATTTATATGAGAGAAATGTTTTATGCTCATGCCCCGCTGGTCAATGGTTTATTTTTGATGAATCTCGAACGTGATGTTACACATGTTCATAATGTGAGTACCAAAAGATGTAAGATTGATAACAATAGTCCCACTTACATGTGACACTCAAACCTTGGTCATATTGGTGTCAAACACATGAAGAAACTCCATGTTGATGGACTTTTGGAGTCTCTTGATTTTGAATCATTTGACACATGCAAACCATGCCTCATGGACAAGATGACCAAGACTCCGTTCTCCAGAACAATGGAGCGAGCAACTGGCTTGTTGGAGATAATACATACCGATGTATGCGTTCCAATGAGCATTGAGGCTCGCGGTGGCTACCGTTATGTTCTCACCCTCACTGATGACTTAAGCAGATATGGGTATGTCTACTTAATGAAACACAAGTCTAAAACCTTTGAAAAGTTCAAGGAATTTCAGAGTGAGGTAGAGAATCAACGTGACAGGAAAATAAAGTGCCTACGATCTGATCGTGGCGGAGAATATTTGAGTCACGAGTTTGGCACGCACCTGAGGAAATGTGGAATTGTTTCACAACCCACGTCGCATGGCACACATCAGCGAAACAGTGTGTCTAAACATCGTAATCGCACTCTATTGGATATGGTGTGATCTATGATGTCTCTTACCGACTTACCGCTATCATTTTGGGGATATGCATTAGAGACTGCCACATTCACTTTAAATAGGGCTCCGTCTAAATCCATTGAGAAGACACCATATGAATTATGGTTTGGAAAGAAACCTAAGCTATCGTTTCTGAAAGTTTGGGGATCCGATGCTTATCTGAATAAACTTCAACCTGAGAAGCTCGAACCCAAAGAGAAAAAGTGTGTCTTCATAGGATACCCCAAAGAAATAGTTGGGTATACCTTCTACCTTAGATCCGAAGGCAAAGTCTTTGTTGCCAAGAATGGATCCTTTCTAGAGAAAGAGTTTCTCTCGAAAGAAGTAAGTGGGAGGAAAATAGAACTTGATGAGGTAATTGTACCTCCACTCGAACTGGAGAGTAGCGCAGCACGGGAAGTTGTTTCTATGGAGCCTGCACTAGCTAGAGAGGAAGTTAATGATGATGATCATGAAACTTCAGATCAAGTTGCTATTGAACCTCGAAGGTCCACAAGGACACATTCCGCACCAAAGTGGTATGGCAACCCTGTCCTGCAGATCATGTTGTTGGACAACGGTGAACCTTCGAACTATGAAGAAGTGATGGTGGGCCCAGATTCCAACAAATGGCTTGAAACCATGAAATCCGAGATGGGATCCATGTATGAGAACATATTATGGACTTTGGTGGACTTGCCCGATGATAAGTGAGCCATAGAAAATAAACGGATCTTTAAGAAGTAGACTGATGGGATGGTAATGTGACCGTCTATAAGGCTCGGCTTGTCCCTAAGGGTTATTGACAAGTTCAAGGAGTTGACTACGATGAGACTTTCTCACCCATAGCGATGCTGAAGTCCGTCCGAATCATGTTAGCAATTGCCACATTTTATGATTATGAGATCTGGCAAATGGACGTAAAACGGCATTCCTTAATGGTTTCCTTAAGGAAGAACTATATATGATGTAACCAGAAGGTTTTGTCGATCTTAAGAATGCTAACAAGGTATGCAAGCTCCAACGCTCCATATATGGGCTGGTGCAAGCATCTCGGAGTTGGACATTCGCTTTAATGAGGTGATTAAAGCGTTTGGATTTATACAGCTTTATGGAGAACCATGTATTTACAAGAAAGTGAGGGGGAGCTCTCTAACATTTCTCATATTATATGTGGATGACATATTGTTGATGGGAAATGATATAGAACTTTTGGAAAGCATAAAGGCCTATTTGAATAAGTGTTTTTCAATGAAGGACCTTGGAGAAGTTGCTTACATATTAGCCATCAAGATCTATAGACATAGATCGAGATGCCTCATAGGTCTTTCACAAAGCACATACCTTGACAAGATATTGAAGAAGTTCAATATGGATCAGTCCAAGAAGGGGTTCTTGCCTGTGTTGCAAGGTGTGAGATTGAGTATGACTCAATGCCCGACCATGGCAGAGGATAGAGAAAAGATGAGTGTCATCCCCTATGCTTCAGCCATAAGCTCTATTATGTATGCAATGTTGTGTACCAGACCTGATGTGAACCTTGACATAAGTTTGGTAGGGGGGTACCAAAGTGATCCCGGAGCGGAACACTGGACAGCGGTCAAGAATATCCTGAAGTACCTGAAAAGGACCAAGGACATGTTTCTCGTATATGGAGGTGTCGAAGAGCTCGTCATAAAGGGTTACGTTGATGCTAGCTTCGACACAGATCTAGATGACTCCAATTCACAAACCGGATACGTGTATATTTTGAACGAAGGAACAGTCAGCTCGTGTAGTAGCAAGCAAAAAGTCATGGCGGCATCTACATGTGAAGCAGAGTACATAGCTGCTTCAGAAGCAGCAAATGAAGGAGTCTGGATGAAGGAGTTCATCACCGACCTAGGAGTGATTCCCAGCGCGTCAGGCTCGATGACTCTATTCTGTGACAACACTGGAGCTATTACCCTAGCCAAGGAGCCCAGGTTTCACAAGAAGAAAAGACACATCAAGCTCCGCTTCAACTCCATTCACAATTACATTCAGGAAGGAGATATAGATATTTGTAAAGTACATACAGATCTGAATGTCGTAGATCCGTTGACTAAACCTCTCTCACGAGCAAAACATGATCAACAGTAGAACTCTATGGGTGTTCGATACATCACAATGTAACTAGATTATTGACTCTAGTGCAAGTGGGAGACTGTTGGAAATATTCCCTAGAGGCAATAATAAAATGGTTATTATTATATTTCATTGTTCATCATAATTGTCTATTGTTCATGCTATAATTGTATTAACCAGAAACCGTAATACATGTGTGAATACATAGACCACAACACGTCCCTAGTGAGCCTCTAGTTGGCTAGCTCATTGATAAATAGATGGTCACGGTTTCATGACCATGGACATTGGATGTCGTTGATAACGGGATCACATCATTAGGAGAATGATGTGATGGACAAGACCCAATCCTAAGCATAGCGCTAGATCGTGTAGTTCGTCTCCTCAAGCTTTTGTAGTGTCAAGTATCATGTCCTTAGACCATAAGATTGTGCAACTCCCGGATACCGTAGGACTACTTTGGGTGTGCCAAACGTCACAATGTAACTGGATAGCTATAAAGGTATACTACGGGTATCTCTGAAAGTATCTGTTGGGTTGGCATGAATCGAGACTGGGATTTGTCACTCCGTGTGACGGAGAGGTATCTCTGGGCCCACTCGGTAATACATCATCATAATAAGCTCAATGTGACTAAGGAGTTAGCCGTGGGATGATGTGTTAAGAAACGAGTAAAGAGACTTGCTGGTAACGAGATTGAACAAGGTATAGGGATACTGACGATCGAATCTCGGGCAAGTGTCATACCGATAGACAAAGGGAATTGATACTGGATTGATTGAATCCCCGACATCGTGGTTCATCCGATGAGATCATCATGGAGCATGTGGGAGCCAACATGGGTATCCAGATCCTGTTGTTGTTTATTGACCAGAGAGGTGTCTTGTTCATGTCTACATGCCTCCCGAACCCGAAGGGTCTACACACTTAGGGTTCGATGACGCTAGGGTTATAGGGAAATTATGTACGTGGTTACCGAAGGTTTCTTGGAGTCCCGGATGAGATCCCTAACGTCACAAGGAGTTCCGAAATGGTCCGGAGGTTAAGAATGATATATAGGAAGTGAGGTTTTGGTCACCGGAAGTGTTCCGGGCGTGACCGGTAACGTACTGGGACCACCGGAAGGGTTCCGGGGGTTCACCGTGTGGGGTCACCGGCACCAGAGGCCTGGGTGTGCTGAGAGTGGGAGGGGACCAGCCCCATAGTGGGCTGGTGCTCCCCCCTCCCTGGCCCAAGGCGCAGCAAACGAGAGAGGGGGCAAACCCTACGACAGATAGGTCCTAGGCCCACCCTAGGGCTGCCGCACCCCTCTCCCCTCTCTTGGCCGCCACCCCAAGGGCCATCTAGGGTCGGCCGCCATCCTAGGGTGGGAACCCTAGGGAGTGCGCCCCTCCTCCTCCTCCTCTTATATATATGTGGATTTTTGGGGCTGCCAACTACAGAATTATCTCTCTCTCTCTCCCTCCCTCTCTCTCTCGGCGCAGCCCTACCCCTCCTCCTCCTCGTTCTCCGTAGCGCTTGGGGAAGCCCTGCCGGAGTACCACGTAGCTCCACCGTCACCACATCGTCGTTCTGCCAGAGCTCTCCCTCAACCTCTCGTCCCTCCTTGCTGGATCAAGGTGTAGGAGACGTCATCGGGCTGCAAGTGTGTTGAACGCGGAGGCTCCTTTGTTCGGCGCTTACATCGGAATCCGCCGCGATCTGAATCGCTGCGAGTACGACTCCACCAACCGCGTTCTTGTAACGCTTCCTCTTTGTGATTTTCAAAGGTATGAAGATGCACTCCCCCTTTGCTCGTTGCTGGTTTCTCCATAGATTGATCTTGGTGACACGTAGGAATTTTTTTGATTTACTACTACGTCTCCCAACAGTGGCATCATGAGCTAGGTCTATGCGTAGAATCTATGCACGAGTAGAACACAAGTTGTTGTGGGCGTCGATTTTGTTAATTTGCTTGTGGTTACTAGTCTTATCTTGATTCGGCGGCATTGTGGGATGAAGCGCCCCGGACCGACTTTACACGTACAGTAACGTGAGACTGGTTCCACCGCCTGACATGCACTTGTTGCATAAGGTGGCTAGCGGGTATCTGTCTCTCCCACTCTAGTCAAATCGGATTTGATGAAGAGGGTCCTTATGAAGGGTAAATAGAAATTGGCATATCACATTGTGGTTTTTGCGTAGGTAAGAAACGTTCTTGCTAGAAACCTATAGCAGCCACGTGAAAACTTGCAACAACAATTAGAGGACGTCAAACTTGTTTTTGCAGCATATGTCGTGTGATGTGATATGGCCAAAGAATGTGATGTGATATATGTGTGATACGTCTCCAACGTATCTATAATTTTTGATTGTTCCATGCTATTATGTTATGAACTTTGGATGTTTTATATGCATTTATATGCTATTTTATATTATTTTTGGGACTAACATATTGACCTAGAGCCCAGTGCCAGTTCGTGTTTTTTCCGTGTTTTTGACCTTTTTCAGATAGGAATATCAAACGGAGTCCAAACGGAATAAAACTTTCGCTGTGATTTTTTATGGAAAATATCAAAAATACCAGAAGAAAAAGATACCGGAGAGGAGTCCCGAGGAAGCCATGAGCCTGGGAGGCACGGCCACCCCCCCTGGCCACGCCTCGGAGGCTCGTGATCTCCTCGTGGCCTCTCTTTACTTGTTCTCGACACCAGACGGTCTTATAAATACCAGAACCTCCATAACTAAACCTAGATCGGGAGTTCTGCCGCCGCAAGCCTCTGTAGCCACCAAAAACCAATCTGGAGCCCGTTCCGGCACCCTGCCGGAGCGGGAACCCATCTCCGGTAGCCATCTTCATCATCCTCGCGATCTCCATGACAAGGAAGGAGTAGTTCACCCTCGGGGCTGAGGGTATGTACCAGTAGCTATGTGTTTGATCTCTCTCTCTCTCTCTCGTGTTCTTGAGATGTCTTGATCTCGATGTACCGTGGGCTTTGCTACTATAGTTCGATCTTATGATGTTCTTCCCCCTCTCCCTTCTTGTAATGAATTGAGTTTCCCCTTTGGACTTATCTTATCGGATTGAATCTTTAAGAACACTTGATGTATGTCTTGCACGTGTCTATCTGTGGTGACAATGGGATATTCATGTGAGCACTTGATGTATGTTTTGGTGATCAACTTGTGGGTTTCGTGACCTCGGGAACCTATGCATAGGGGTTGGCACACGTTTTGACTCTCCGATAGAAACTTTGGGGCACTCTTTAAAGTTCTGTGTGTTGGTTGAATATATGCTTTTGAGATTGTGTGATGCATGTCGTATAATCATACCCACGGATACTTGAGCTGACAATGGAGTATCTAGGTGACATTAGGGTTTTGGTTGATGTGTGTCTTAAGGTGTTATTCTAGTACGAACTCTAGGATAGATTGAACGAAAAGAATAGCTTCGTGTTATTTTACTACGGACTCTTGAATAGATCGATTAGAAAGAATAACTTTGTGGAGGTTTCGTACCCGACAATAATCTCTTCGTTTGTTCTCCGCTATTAGTGACTTTGGAGTGACTCATTGTTGCATGTTGAGGGCTAGTTATATGATCCAATTATGATATCATTGTTGAGAGAACTTCCACTAGTGAAAGTATGAACCCTAGGCCTTGTTTCCATGCATTTCAATACCATTCGTGCTCACTTTTACTATTAGTTACCTTGCTGTTTTTATATTTTCAGATTACAAAAACCTATATCTACCATCCATATTGCACTTGTATCACCATCTCTTTGCCGAACTAGTGCATCTATACAACTTACCATCATATTGGGTGTGTTGGGGACACAAGAGACTCTTTGTTATTTAGTTGCAGGGTTGCTTGAGAGATACCATCTTCATCCTATGCCTCCCGCGGATTGATAAACCTTAGGTCACCCACTTAAGGGAAAATTTCCACTGTCCTACAAACCTCTGCACTTGGAGGCCCAACAACGTCTACAAGGAGAAGGTTGCGTAGTAGACATCAAGCTCTTTTCTGGCGCCGTTGCCGGGGAGGTTAGCACTTGAAGCCATATCTTTAGATCTTCCAATAGAATCTTTTAGTTTCTTGTTTTATCACTAGTTTAGTTTATTAAAAGAAAACTACAAAAAAATGGAATTAAGGTTACCTCATATGCTTCATCTTTTTAATGTCTTTCGTGAAAATGATGGAAAAGAAAATTGTGCTCAAGTGCTAAAGGAAGAATTACATAGAATGCTTGGCATAAAATATGTGAATGATGAGCATGATTGCAATGTTGTTAGTATGAATTCTTTGAATACCCATGATGCTAATGATATGGAAAGCCACAAGCGTGGGGATGCTATGTTTGATGAGGATGATATTTTTAGCCCCCCCCCCCAAGTTTTGATGAGCAAAACTATTATGATTATGACATGCCTCCTATCTATGATGATTATTGTGACGGCACATATGCTATAAATAGTAATGGTTACCATGAAACTTTTCATCATGATTTTAATATTCAAAGTGGTTATGTCAATCAAGTATGTCATGATATTTATTTTGTTGAGTTTGCTCCCACTATTTTGAATGAGAAGAAAACTGCCTATGAGGAGAGTGAAAAAATTTCTATACTTGTGCATCATTAAAATAATGATTTGTGTGCTGGTTATATTGTGGAATTCATTCATGATGCTACTGAAAATTATTATGAGAGAGGATCATATGCTTCTACATATTGCAATAATGTCAAGTTTCCTCTCTATGTGTTGAAAATCTTGAAGCTATGCTTGTTTTGCCTTCCTATGCTAGATGATCCTTGCTCCAATAAGTTGTTTGTTCACAAAATCCCTATGCATAGGAAGTGGGTTAGACTTAAATGTGCTTGGCATATGCCTCATGATGCTCCCGTTATGTTTCAATTCTTATCTTTTATGTGAGCATCATTGAAATCATCATGCCTATCTTGAAAGGCATTAAAGAAAAGTGCTTGTTGGGAGACAACAAAATATGTATCCGTACTGTTTTTGTGTTTTCACATTATTAGTATACTGTATTAATCATGTTTTATAGCTTTTATTTCAATAAAGTGCCAAGTAAAGCCTTTATGATTAGTTTGGGTGATAGTTGTTTGATCATGCTGAAACAGACAGAAACTTTGTGCTCACGAAATTATTTTTCATTTTTATACAGAGAGAGATTTTGAGTTGATTCTTTTTGATTATGATTTATATGAAAATTTAATTAATTTTAATAATTTTTTAGGAATTCTTACAGGTTCATAAGTATGGTTATCATTCAGATCATTACAGACTGTTCTGTTCTTGACAGATTCTGTTTTCAATGCATAGTTTGGTTGTTTTAGTGTTCTCATAGATTATATTATGTGATATAAATTGTGGAAATGATAATATACAGTAGGTATGGTGTGGTAAAATTTATGAATCTTGTATTGACAGTAACAAAATGAATGATTTGTCTTTATTATACTAACCCATCTCACGAAGTTCCGTTAAGTTTGGTGTTATGAAGTTTTCAAGTTTTGGGTAAAGTTCGGATGGACAACAGAACAAGGAGTGGAAAGAGCATAAGATTGGGTATACCCAAGGTATACCAAGCCATATTCAAGGAAACCAAAGAGCCTAAGCTTGGGGATACCCCGGGAAGGCATCCCCTCTTTCGTCTTCAATCCATCGGTAACTTTACTTGGGGCTATATTTTTATTCACCACATGATATGTGTTTTGCTTGGAGCGTCATTTTATTTTATTAGTACTTTATTGATGTTATTTATATTAATTTTAATGTTTTCCATCATTTATTTCAATAAAAATGTCAAGGATAGCCTTTACCATGCTCAATTTGCAAGTATAGGAGTTGTTGTTCCAAATCAGAAAGTTTGCTTGTAGTGCAAAAATTCCCTAGAATTTTCTGTATGTCAGAATAACTTGAAATTTGGAAAAAGAATGCTATTATAAATTCCATACAGCATTTATTGTTTTTCAGATTTTTTGGAGTTACTTAAGTATGGATCTTTCTGCATTCTTCACAGACTTTTCTGTTTAGGCAGATTGCTGTTATGTTTGCATTGTTTGCATATGTTTGCATGTTTACTGATTCCATTTGATGATGAGAGTTTTAAATAAGCAGAGGCATTTAGTATGCAATGTCAAATAATAATTGTAGTAATTTTCTACAGTAGAGGATGATAAAGTTTTGCATTGATTTATACTAATCTATCTAACGAGTTTTTGTTGAGTTTTGTGTGGATGAAGTTTTTAAGATTTAGGGAACCGTCATATGAGAGGAATTAGGGAGACACAAAAGCTCAAGCTTGGGGATGCCCAAGGCACCCCAATACATATTTCAAGAAGTCTCAAGCGTCTAAGCTTGGGGATGCCCCGGTTGGCATCCCACCTTTCTTCTTCAACAATTATCGGTTAGTATCGGTTCAACCTAAGTTTTTGCTTCTTCACATAATTCGTGCTATCCTTGGAGTGTCAATTTATTTTGTTTGAATAAGGTACTTAAGATCTGAAGTTCTTATATGGGAGAGTCTTCACATAGCTAAATAATTATTCAACTACTCATTGAGCTTCACTTATATCTTTTGGAGTAGTATGTCTTTTGCTCTAGCGCTTCACTTATATCCTTATAGAGCATTGCAATGTTTATATTTTAGAGAAATTGATGAACTATAATTCTTCACTTATATCATTTTGAGAGTCTTAAACAGCATGGTAATTTTCTTAGGTCATGAAACTAGTCCTAATATGATAGGCATCCAAAAGGGATATAATAAAAACTTTCATATTCAAGTGTATTGAGTAGTAAGAGAAGTTTGATTCCTTGCAATTAGTTTTGAGATATGGATATGGTAATATTAGAGTTATTCTAGTAGGGTGTTGTGAATCTAGAAATACTTGTGTTAGTGATTCCCGTAGCATGCACGTATGGTGAACCGCTATGTTGGGAAGTCGGAGCATAATTGATTTATTGATTGTCATCATTTGTGTGGCGGTCAGGATCGCGCGATGGTTAACTGCTACCAAACCTTCCCCTAGGAGTAAGCGTTTAGCACTTTGTTTTGATTACTAATAAAACTTTCGCAATAAGTATATGAGTTCTTCATGACTAATGTGAGTCCATGGTATAGATGCACTTTCACCCTTCCACCATTGCTACCCTCTCTAGTGCCGCGCAACTTTTGCCGGTGCACAAACCCACCATATACCTTCCTCAAAACAGCCACCATACCTACCTATTATGGCATTTTCATAGCCATTCCGAGATATATTGCCATGCAACTTCACCATTCCGTCTCATGACATGTGCCACCACTTTCATTCATATAGAGTCATTATTGTTCTAAGTATCGAGTTGTAAGTAAATAAAAGTGTGATGATCATCATTATTAGAGCATTGTACCATGTGAGGATATAAAAAAGAGGCCAAAGATGCCCACCAAATAAAAAAAGATGCCGAAGAGCCCAAATAAAAAAAAGGTGGCCAAAGAGCCCAAATGAGAGAAAAAGAGAGAAGGGACAATGCTACTATCTTTTTCCACACTTGTGATTCAAAGTAGCAACATCATCTTCATGATAGGGAGTCTCTTGTTTTGTCACTTTCATATGCTAGTGGAAATTTTCATTATGTAACTTGGCTTGTATATCCCAATGATGGGTTTCCTCAAATTGCCCTAGGTCTTCGTGAGCAAGCAAGTTGGGTGCACATCCACTAGTTTTTATTTGTGAGCTTTCATACACTTATAGCTCTAGTGCATCCGTTCCATGGAAATCCCTACTCATTCACATTGATATCTATTGATGGTCATCTCCATAGCCCATTGATAGGTCAAGTCAATGTGACCATGTCCTCCTTTTTGCCTCACAACCTCCATGACACTCTATTCCACCTATAGTGCTATATCCACGCTCATGTATTGCGTGAGAGTTGAAAAAGTTTGAAAAAATAAGAGTGCGAAAACAATTACTTCGCCAATACCGAGGTTGTGCATGATTTAAATTCGTTGTGTGGGGATGATGGTGTTGGAAATATGCCCTAGAGGCAATAATAAATTTGTTATTATCATATTTCCTTGTTCATGATAATCGTTTATTATCCATGCTATAATTGTATTGATCGGAGACTTAAATGCATGTGTGGATACATAGACAAAACCATGTCCCTAGTATGCCTCTAATGGACTAGCTCGTTGATCAAAGGATGGTTAAGGTTTCCTAGCCATGGACATGAGATGTCATTTGATAACGGGATCACATCATTAGGAGAATGATGTGATGGATAAGACCCAAACTACAAACATAGCATATGATCGTGTCAGTTTATTGCTACTGTTTTTTGCATGTCAAGTATATGTACCTATGACCATGAGATCATGGAACTCACGGATATCGGAGGAGTGCCTTGTGTGTATCAAACGTCACAACGTAACTGGGTGACTATAAAGGTGCTCTACAGGTATCTCCTATGGTGTCTGTTGAGTTGGCATGGATCGAGACTGGGATTTGTTACTCCGTGTGACGGAGAGGTATCTCAGGGCCCACTCGGTAATACAACATCACAACAAGCCTTGCAAGCAATGTGACTAAGTGTTAGTCACGGGATCTTGTATTACAGAACGAGTAAAGAGACTTGCCAGTAATGAGGTTGAACTAGGTATGGAGATACCGACGATCGAATCTTGGGCAAGTAACATACCGAAGAACAAAGGGAACGTTATACGGGATTAACTGAATCCTTGACATAGAGGTTCGACCGATAAAGATCTTCATAGAATATGTAGGAACCAATGTGGACGTCCAGGTCCCGCCATTGGTTATTGACTGTAGAGGTGTCTCGGTCATGTCTACATAGTTCTCGAACCCGCAGGGTCTGCACACTTAAGGTTCGGTGACGTTTCGGTAGTGTAGAGTTATGTATGGTGGTGACCGAAGTTTGTTCGGAGTCCCGGATGAGATCCCGGACGTCATGAGGATCTCCGGAATGTTCCGGAGGTAAAGATTCATATATAAGAAGTCCCAGTTTGGTTTCCGGAAAAGTTTCGGGCTCATCGGTAGTGTACCGGGAGTGCCGGTAGTGTACCGGGAGTGCCGGTAGTGTACCGGGAGGCCTCCGGGAGGGGTATTTCGACCCCAAGAGTTCCATGGGCTGTGGGAGAATAATGAAAAGCCCTTACTGATCTGGGACAACAGCCACAAAGGCCCATGGCGCAGGAGAGAAAGTCCTAAAGCAAAAAGTGGAAAATCAGCCAATAGGAGGCAATCCTACTCCAACTAGGATTGGAGGTGAAGTAGGATTGCTTCCCACCTCCTATTTAGGCCGACCCAAAGGCCTTGGCTGCCTCTCCTATCCTCTCCTCCTATATATACTAGTGGATTGGGTGGTTTTTGGACAGAATTTCCGGCCACGTGCTACCCATTACACCGGTGCATAGTTTCTCCTCTAGATCGGTTTTCTGCAGCGCTTAGGCAAAGCCCTGTCGGAATTGCTCCACCACCATCACCGGAGCGCCGTCATGCTGCCGGTGAACTCTCTCTCCTCTCCACCTCCTCTTGCTGGATCGAGACGGTGGAGATCGTCATCAAGCTGCACGTGTGCTGAACGCGGAGGTGTCGTCCGTTCGGCGCTAGATCGGAAGGACCGTGATCGAGATCGCGAGACGGTTCGTGATGTGATCACGGAACGGATCGTGATGAGTTCGCGGGACAGATCGTGATCAAGATCGTGATACGGATCGTGATGAGTTCGCGGGATGGATCATGATGTGTTCGCGGGAAGGTTCGTGATTGGATCGCGGGACGCTCGGCGATTTGGATCGCGAAGAAGTTCGACTACACCAACCGCGTTTCTTAACGCTTCCTGCTTAGCGATCTACAAGGGTACGTAGATTCACTCTCCCTCTCGTAGATGCTCATCACCATGGATAGGTTTGCGTGTGCGTAGGACATTTTTTGTTTCCCATGCGACGTTCCCTAACAGTGGCATCATGAGCTAGGTTGATGGTTCGATGAGATCTCGAGTAGAACACAAAAGGTTTGTGGGCGTTGATGCTTCGATTGCTTCCTTCCTTGGTCGGATTTTGGTTCAGCGGGATTGTGAGATGAAGCGGCCCGGACCAACATTACTCGTACGCTTACGAGAGACCGGTTCCCTCGACGCAACTTGTTGCTTAGATGGCTTGCGCCTGACAGTTTCTCTCACTTTAGTTGGATCGGATCTGACAAAGGCGGTCCTTGAGAAGGTTGAAAAGCAATCTATGTATCACCGTTGTGGTTTATGCGTTTGTGAGAATCGTTCTTGCTAGATACCCGTAGCAGCCACGTAAAACATGCAACAACAATTAGAGGACGTCTAACTTCTTGTTGTAGGGTATGTTGTGATGTGATATGGCCAATTACATGATGACATATATGTGATGTATGAGATGATCATGTGATGTATAGAATTTCACGACTTCCATATCGTTGAGTACAGCAACCGGCAGGAGCCATAGGGTTGTCTTTAATTATTGTATGACCTGCGTGTCAATCATTAAGCGCTATGTAATGCTTTACTTTATCGCTAAGCGGTAGCAATAGAAGTAGAAGAAGGGCTGGCGCCACAACCCCAATGGCAACACATTGATGGAGATCAAGATGATGGAGATCATGGTGTTGTGCCGGTGACGATGGAGATCATGCCGGTGTTTCGAAGATGGAGATCTTAAACACAAGTTCATGGCCATATCATGTCACTTATGAATTGCATGAGATGTTAATCCTTTTATGCACCTTGTTTTGCTTAGTACGGCGGTAGCATTATAAGGTGATCCCTACTTGAATTTCAAGATGAATTGTGTTCTCCCCGAGTGTGCACCGTTGCGAAAGTTCGTCGTGTTGAGGCACCATGTGATGATCAGGTGTGATAGACTCTACGTTCACATACAACGGGTGCAAGCCAGATTTGCACGCGCAGAACACTCGGGTTAAACTTGACGAGCCTAGCATGTACAGACATGGCCTCGGAACACAAGAGACCGGAAGGTCGAGCATGAGTCATATAGTGGATATGATCAACATAATGATGTTCACCATTGAAGCCACCTTAACTCACGTGATGATCGGACTTGAGTTGGTGAATTTCGATCATGTATCACTCGAATGACCCGAGGGATGTCAATTTGAGTGGGAGTTCTTAAGTAATATGATTAATTGAACTCATTATCATGAACATAGTCAAAGTGTCTTTGCAAATTA
Source organism: Hordeum marinum (assembly GCA_022496015.1). NCBI lineage: Eukaryota > Viridiplantae > Streptophyta > Magnoliopsida > Poales > Poaceae > Hordeum > Hordeum marinum. The sequence continues at coordinate 44,834,530 of CM039676.1, read as the reverse complement.
TGTTGTAGATTACTAGCTCGCGCTGTAGCTCCCTTGTATTTTTATATGTTCCTAGAGAAATAGAATTGAAAGATGTTGGTAGCAAAATTGCGGACTGGGTCTGTGATCTGAGGATTGTCCTCATTGCTGCACAGAAGGCTTATTTCCTTAATGCACCGCTCAGTGCGCCACCCCATCTAGCATCGTCTGTAGATGTTGTGAATATCTGACAGGCACGTTTTGATGACTACTTGATAGTTTAGTGCGTCATGCATTACGGCTTAGAATTGAGGCTCCGAAACATTTTGAACGTCACGGAACATATGAGATGTTCTAAGAGCTGAGATTGTGATCTTAGGCTCGTGCCCGAGTTGCGAGATATAGGATCTCCAACGAGATTCTTTGCCTGCAAGATGAAAGAGAATAGCTCAATCGTTGAGCATGTGCTCAGACTGTCTGGGTACTACAATCGCTTGAATCGAGTGGGAGTTGATCTTCCAGATAAGATAGTGATTGATGTAGTTCTCCAAGTCACTGTCACTGAGCTACTAGAACTTGGTGATGAACTATAAAATGCCAGGGAAAGAAATGTTGATCCCTAATCTAGTCGCGATGTTTGACACCGCGAAGGTAGAAATCAAGAAGGAGCGTCAAGTGTTGATGGTTAATCAAACAACTAGTTTCGAGAAGGGCAAGAGCAAGGAGGGAAACTTCATGGATAGCAAGTCAGTTGTTGCTCCAGTGAAGCAACCCAAAGTTGAACTCAAACCCGAGACTAAGTGCTTCTGTTATGAGGTGAGCGGTCGCTGAAGCGGAACAACCCTAGATACTTGGTAGATAAGAAGGCTGGCAACATTGATAGAAGTATATTTGATATACGAGTTACTAATGTGTACCTTGCTAGTACTCTTAGTAGCACTTGGGTATTGGATACCGGTTCGGTTGCTAAATGTTAGTAACTCGAAATAAAAGCTACGGAATAAACGGAGAACTAGCTAAGGGTGAGGTAACGATGTGTGTTGGAAATGTTTCCAAGGTTGATGTGATCAACATCGCACGCTCTCTCTACCTTCAGGATTAGTGACGAACCTAAATAAATGTTATTTGGTGTTTTGCGTTGAGCATGAACATGATTAGATCATGTTTGTTGCAATACGGTTATTCATTTAAGTCAGAGAATAATAGTTATTCTGTTTACATGAATAATACCTTCAATGGTCATGCACCTAGTGAGAGTGGTTTGTTGAAATCTTGATCGTAGTATTACACATGTTCATAACATTGATGTCAAAAGATACAAAGTTAATAATGATAGTACCACATACTTGTGGCACTGCCGCTAAATGTCATATTGGTATAACGTGCATGTAGAAACACCAAGCTGATGGATATTTGGACTCATTCGATTTCGAATCGGTTGAGACATGCGAACCATGCCTCTTGGGCAAGATGACTAAAGGACCCCGTTGGATGGAGCGGGCAAGTGATTCATTGGAAATGATACATGTTGATGTATGCAATCTAGTGAGTCTTGTAGCATGCAGTGGATATCGTTATTTTCTTACCTTCACTGATGATTTGAGTAGATATAGTGTATATTTACTTAATGAAACACAAGTCTGAATCGTTTGAAAGGTTCAAGAAAATTCAGAGTGAAGTTTAAAGATCATCGTGACAAGAAGATAAAAATGACTGCGATATGATCATGGAGGTGAATATCTGAGTCACGAGTTTGGCATACAACTTAAGACAATGTGAAAGTTGTTTCACAACTAAACGCCACCTGGAACACCATAGTGTGATGGTGTGTCCGAACATCATAGTTATGCTCTATTGGACATGGTGCGTGCTATGATGTCTCTTGTCGTTTTTGTAACATCCCAAACTTTGGAATGTTATAATAATTATTAGAATGATTTTTTTTTGCTTGAGTGAGTGAAAGTGAGTGAAATTTCAAACTTTTGAAAATTTATTGAGAGGGAATGAAATGACTTTCCCAAAAATTTCAATCTGCATTTTTATCACCAGGAATTCAAATTCATTTCATCACAAAACCCTAGAGTGAAGATGACATGACTTCTTCCATTTAAAGAAATAACAAGGGAATGGAAAATGATTTGAATTTCCATTTTGAAAATATCTCAAATTCAGAAAACTTTACGCAACTCAATGATTTTCATGAGAGAAGATAATATGACTTCTTCAAATTATATGAAATATGAGTTGGAAGTTAAAAGAAGGAATTGAAAGAGCTTTTGAAAACCTCTGGATTATTTTGAAAATCCATTTCATATTGGTCCCTATCCAAAATTTTCAAATAATTCAAAACCCTGACAAAAATTTGAGAGGAGTAACATGACACTCCAAGACAGGGGTAATTTGTGAAGTTTTTGAATCATCAAACCCAAAAAGTTATTTGAAAAATATTTGCAAAAGTAAATAAAGCCAATTAAGGCATTTTCTGAAAAATGATTTTTAGAAGTATTCAAATGCCAGAATAAAAATGTCCATTAAATGGCATTTATTATTATGTTAATTTTGATATAAAATTTGACTATATTTGGAATTTATTCGAATGCATTGATCAAGTATTATGGCTCTGGTAAAATCATAAATAGAAAACGGTAACGGTTTTATAATAAAACGGCCAGCCCACCATCATTTAATGCCGAAACCGTTACCGGTCGGTCGCCCGCTGACTCGCCCGTCCTCTCTATCTTGCTGACCCCCTGGCCCCACGCGCCCGACCGAAACCGTCGCCGGTCATCACCCTCCTCCCGCGCCCGACGTCGTCGCCGGTTTTCCCTCGACGCGGATCCCCTCCCTCCTTACTCCCCCGACCCCCTGAGACCCCTATAAGTAGCCGTCACCTCTCCTCTTCCCATTTCCCCTGTTTTTCCCCCTCTTTCGTGCCTCCACCTCGCCGGAATCGCTCGCCGGAGCTTTCGGTCGCCGCCGCGCCTCTCCCTTCCTAGCGCCCGTCTCCTACCTCCCCGACCTCTCCCGAGCGCACCATCGAGCTCCTCTCGCCCGTGCGCACCACCCCATCCCCTTCCCGAGCCCCAGAGACCCCAGACCCGCCTCACCGTCGCCCTCGCCGGAGTAACCTCCCCACCCGAAGCTCGAGGAGCTCCTGCCCGTCAACTCCGACGCCCCCGAGCCTCACTGACGCCACCGACGTGCTCGCCGTACTCGCTGCCATCGACTAGTGCCCTCGCCGTCGCCGGAGGACCACCGGAGCGCCGCCCACGTCGACCACTTCGCCTCGGCCTCGCCGGAGAAACCCTCGCCGGCGACCCACCACCGCGGTGAGCTCCACCACCCCTTTTCCTTGTCCGATCTGGATCTGACGATCCAGATTAGAACCTATTAAACGCGAACCGTTTTCTTCTAAAGCACCGGTCGACCGCCCGAAAACCCCTAGCACACGCCCACCTGGACGAACTAGAGCATGCCACGTAGCCCCCTGACCGTTAGTTTAGATTTTTTTTTCTTTTCTGTTTTAATTTCTGTTTCCAGAATAAGTTTTGATTTTATTTTCTTTATATCTTTTAAACTACTTAATGTTTCTAATTGATTTTTTTTCATTAGCTCAAATTTTTTATTTAGTTTCTGTACATATCAAATTTGACCATGTTTGAACATTTAAATTTGAATTTGAACCGATTTGATTTAAATTTTGTTTTCTGAATATCCTGAGTTCTAAAATGAATTTTTGAATGATTCTTTTTCCTACTTGTCACTAGTGACCATACCTATCATTTGGTAGAGTTTGAGAATTTTATAATAATTTTAAATAGTGTTTTCAAACCAAACAGAATCTGTTTAGTTTCATATTAGTTTATTTATATTGATTTACTTTGTTTTATTTTGAACATCTGAATATGATTTATATTAAGTTTCAGATTCCATTTAGTTTTGTTGTTCCAAACATTAGTAAGCTGCTTGCTGTTAACAAAAGTTAATTTGTTTAGTTTATAAATTTTGTTGTAGGGATCTATACCCTCTTTCAAATAGGTATAGTTTATTTAAAACAAATTTGTTAGTAACAATTCTTTTAACTAAAGTTTTAAGTATTTAGATTCTGTTTTCAAATAAAGTTTTTACTAATTCTTTTCTGTAAATAAATGTTTTAAACAAAAATAGTTTAGTTTTACCCTATTATTATAGAAAACTATATTTTTCTTCATTAGGTAATGTTTTATAAAACAATTTAGTTTTAATAGTAATTCTTTCACAAAAGTTTTAGATGACTTAATTCTGTTTTTTAATAAAGATTTTATTTAATTACTTTCTGTTAACTAAGTTGTTTCATAATTTGTTTTCTCTTAGTTTATGGTTGTGCTTGTAGTTAAGTTCATTAGGCAAACACTTATGTTGTTTAGAATATTGTTTTTATAGTTCTAGTTGTCCTTCAAAAGTGATTCATTTTTGTTAGAAAAATATTTACAAAAATCCTTTTATTATTTTTTTACTTTGTTTTGGGTTTTGTGTTACTTTTGAATTTGTTGGAGTTTTGTGTTTCAACTTTGTCTTAAGTATTTCCTTCATCATCACCTCAGTTGTGTTGATGTAATTTGGTTGATCTTAACTTTTGTCTTAAGTATTTCCTTCATCAAGCTTGTTGCTTTTGTTCTTGTGTTTACCTTATGATTGTTAGAATTGATTGCTAGTATGATTGCTTATGTATGCAATGCTTGATTATAGATTTCATCGGAGAGTGACGAATAGTCTATCAAGTTATTTCTGAGAGCGATCTTTCTCTGCATCAACAGTACAGGCAAGTTCACTTTGACCATCCTTTCATACCTATGTTTTATTGCATGTAGTGACATCATTCAACAGATCCCTCCCGTAGTGTTATTGAAACTCTTGTAGTTGAGTAGAATGCATGAGGTAGGAACCCACCACTTGTTACTAAAGCCCCGGGAACGCTAGTTAGTGCAATGCTATGCTAAAGTAGACGGGGTTTGGTATGAGTGTTCGTGAGTGATGTGAAGGACTCCACGTCAAAACGACGACTTCATGAAGACATCTTCAAGTCCTGCATTTTCAAGACCTCAAGACTTCAAGACTCGAGAAGACAAGTTTTTCAATACATACTACTGGGTGAGGGATGGTTGATTGGGCATCCCTGGAGAAACCAGTGGATGGCCGGGATGCATGGAGAAGCGCCATGACATCTTGCGGAAAGCCTCACCCAGACTCAAAGAGAAGGATGAATACTTCATGCCCGGAAGCTTACCTGTGTAGCCACAAGTCATTATGGGCTCTGGCTTGGTTGATCTTTGTTGTGACTCTGTTGGGCAGTGCTACGAGATGTAGTAGTCGATGTTAGGATTGGGATGGGCACTGTCGGACAGTCAGGGAAGCACTCTGAAAGACCATGTTTCTTTCATCCTGTTCTCAAACACCAGGCAGTGCGAGGACTTACCAGGAGGGAAAGAATCTTGTGGGTAAAGTACACAACACTCTGCAGAGTTAAACCTAATCGATTAGCCATGTCCCCGGTTATGGACAATTTGAGCTTCTAGACTTGGATCTATCTCTGAACTCTCAACACTGGACTGATAACTAATTGTGGGCAACTTATGATACTTATGGGCATTGAGACATTGGTTGGCGGAACCATGTCATGATAGGTAACTCCATAGTGAAATTCCTGATATTCCTTTGTTGTAGGAAAATAAAATCAGCTTTTACGCAAAAACTTAGACACAGAGCCTCAAAGCCTTTGCATATAGAATAGTCTTTATTCTTCTGTTCTGCTATGGTGATCTTGCCAGTACATTCAATGTACTGACCTACACGGCTGCAACGTCTCATGTTGCAGATACTCTTCTACGACGGGTAAGAGTACGACTCAGGGTTACGGTCTGCACTCAACTTGCCGTTGGTGTTATTGGGACTCCACTCCCGTTGACTGTATCCGCTGCTATTTTAAGGTATATATCAGTTTTACGTTAATTACATGTGATTGCACTTTGATATATACATTGATGTACTGTGTGTGCCAGCATACTGATCCAGGGATGGCACAGAAAACACAGAGGCTTGACTCGTTTTGAGTCGGGTCGCTACAGAAATGGTATCAGAGCACATGTTGACTCTAGGACGTGACCCTAGAAACTGGAAAGCCCTTAGGAAATGATTTCTCAAAAACTTTGTTTTCAAAAGACCTTCTACTTCTCATCCCTTCTGAGTTTTATCAAGAGTTAGAAAATACCCTTCCCTTTTGACCACACGAAGGATCAACTGAAGCCACTCCAAGAAGGACAAGATATCGAAGCAACTGATGGTCCTTTCAAAGTAAATAAGATTTCACCATACGTTAGAAGAATTGAAGCTACCCAAGTTGAAGGCTATACAGATCTGAAGAAGTTGAAGACCATGAAGAATTTTCCAAGATGTTATGTCCCTAGAAGACCAAACCCCTGCTGTATATTTACGTTAGATACGATGATTTGTGCGCTGTCATTTGTGTGTAAGTTTTATTTTCGACAGCCACAAAAAAAAACTATTTTCAAAACCATTGTTTGTATGGTGTGTTTTCTCCTCCTTTCTCTCTACCATCTCATCCGAAAACCTTGAACCCAATAGATGGCATATGAAGCTGGACTTGTACTTTCTGGACCAATGACCCAGCCAGAGGCAGAAGTATGGATTCACAACATGGAGAATCACTTCCGGAGCAACTCGATAGCACAGAAGTATGAGGTTCAATATGCTCTCCAGCACTTTACCCAAAGTGCCGCAACTTGGTGGAAAATGCATCATGCCATACAAGGATTTAATGGAGCAAAAAAATTGGGAAGAACTCAAGAAGACTCTGTTAAGATCCCGTCTCATTCAGAAGCATTGTGTTATCCCGATAAAGAAGACACGAGCATGCAAAATCTGTGGAGAGATAGGACACACCCAAGAAGAACACAAGGAAGGATGCACTCATTGTGAAGAAAATCACCGAGCTGAGGAATGCCCAACTGGGCAGGTGACATGTTTCTTGTGTGAAGGAACTACTCATTACCCAGTTCAATGCCAAGTGTACCCCAAGGTACAGGAAGTCATCAAGAAACAGAAGGAAGCCATGAAGGAAGCCTTCAGAGGAGAATTTGGAAAATTTGTGATCAAGAAAGATGTTGAAGACCCTGATGGAGAAGGATTAACCAGATTTTACTCAAATGTCTGCTATACATGTGGAGAAGAAGGAAATTTCTCACAGGACTGTACAAAGGAAAGAAAAGAGTATCTGGGAAACTTCCCGACAGAAGAAGTGGAGTTTGATCCACAGGAAATTGAAGTTTTGATCGGAACAAAGAACCTCAGGAAGAGACAAGCCCCTGAACAGAAGGACTTGAGTCATGTTAGATGTTTCAAGTGCAAGGATATGGGCCACTATGCCAGTAAGTGCCCAAGAAAAGAACCAAGAACCCAAGGAGCAAACACCAACATCAAGAATCCTCGAGACTTGTCAGAAATCATCTGTTTTCATTGCAAGGAAGCAGGACATTATGCTAACGAATGTCCCCAGAAGAAGAAAGATAGAATGGAGGATTTCAAGGAAAACATCGCAAAGTTCCAGTGGTACTAAAATATCTCCAAGGGGAGATGAATGAATAAAGTTGAGAGTTGATGCTAGACCATACCAAACTATGTGGATAGCAGCATTTGTAATAAAGTACTTTCTAGGAGTTTTAAGAATGATTGAGGATGTAACCAAGGATTGAATATGAGAAGAAAACTAGAATGGGATAGTTACGTTTTGAAGATGGAAATACCTGTATCATGAAGCACCTTTGTTTTTCATGATCTTATCTTGTAACGGAAGTCTCAGAGTTGTAATAAATTCATGAGATCAATGGTATTTATGGTGTATCACATGAGTTGTTACTCTATGACCCAAAATCTCCGACCATTTTCAAGGATATGAGAAAATATGGTCTATGCAAGCATGAGTGCATTTCATTTTAAGTGTGGTAGTGACCACAGGTACCTCCCGGTTAAGGAATTTGGATAAGTGAATACGGATGAAGAGAATGTGGAACCACCCCAAACTGTGTGGATGATAACCTTTGTGACAAGGTACTTTTGAAGTTGGAATAGAGAATGATTGTAATGAAACCATGCCCAAGGTTAAACAGACCAATGGAAAGGAAAATGGATTCCGCTGAGTGGAATCTAAACAAGAATAAGTCTGTGATTTGTTACCTCAAGGGTATGGTGTAGTGAACTGAAGGTAATACTGGAATATGGAACGATAGTAACCCCATGGGTGAGATGAAGTTGTTCAAGTATTCAAGTGAATCCACAAGTCACTGACCTCAGGATTGATAAGGATCAAGCCCCACCTTTGTGAAGAACTTGGAAGAAGCTACGACTGATCAGCAAACGTTTTTCTTAGGAGTTTACGAAAACCCAAGAGTTGTGAAGGAACGCTAGATCTTTTGTTCAGCTTGCAGAAATCAAAGGATTTATCCGAACTTTGTTCGTTGACAAGAGAAATTTTTGCAACGCTTGTGAGGAAGCCCAAGTGTTAGAATACGAGATTACTAAACCTTATACAAGGTAATGATTTCAGTGCGACATGGTTTGGCCACCATGACGACTTACTCTTATCATTCTCTTGCTATTCGGAATGGTAAATCTGAGTGACTTACCCATAGTGAGAGACGTTGTTCTTTGAAGCTTTTGTTTAAGCCTTAGAAAGGTATGATGTAAAAAAAACCTTGTACATGACAGTTGCTGTCACACGTAGGAATTTTACGGTGAGAATGAAGCCAAAGACCCATTTCACTGCAGGATAACCACAAATGGTAGACCACCATGAGATCTTCGATAAGTTATTTAGAATGATCACGAGACCTGTCAGTTAAGAAGACCCAGTATCAGAGGAAATGCAGTTTGTTATGAGGACACAAGATTTTGATATAACCAAAGATCATCACCAAGGAAGATGCTGTGAAGTATGTGAACAGACAGATGCACCAAAGGACTGTCAAGATTTTGAAGGACCAATAACTCTCATTTTAAGTGTGGTAGACCCACATTTCCAGGTCAATGGAGTTTTGTTAGAAGACCCCCAAACCCTAACCTTTTCTTTCTAGCCCTTCCGAATCTCGAGGACGAGATTCATTTTAAGTGTGGTAGATTTGTAACATCCCAAACTTTGGAATGTTATAATAATTATTAGAATGATTGTTTTTTGTTTTTTGCTTGAGTGAGTGAAAGTGAGTGAAATTTCAAACTTTTGAAAATTTATTGAGAGGGAAGGAAATGACTTTCCCAAAACTTTCAATCTGCATTTTTATCACCAGGAATTCAAATTCATTTCATCACAAAACCCTAGAGTGAAGATGACATGACTTCTTCCATTCAAAGAAATAAAAAGGGAATGGAAAATGATTTGAATTTCCATTTTGAAAATATCTCAAATTCAGAAAACTTTACGCAACTCAATGATTTTCATGAGAGAAGATAATATGGCTTCTTCAAATTATATGAAATATGAGTTGGAAGTTAAAAGAAGGAATTGAAAGAGCTTTTGAAAACCTCTGGATTATTTTGAAAATCCATTTCATATTGGTCCCTATCCAAAATTTTCAAATAATTCAAAACCCTGACAAAAAATTGAGAGGAGTAACATGACACTCCAAGACAGGGGGTAATTTGTGAAGTTTTTGAATCATCAAACCCAAAAGGTTATTTGAAAAATATTTGCAAAAGTAAATAAAGCCAATTAAGGCATTTTCTGAAAAATGATTTTTTAAAATTATTCAAATGCCAGAATAAAAATGTCCATTAAATGGCATTTATTATTATGTTAATTCTGATATAAAGTTTGACTATATTTGGAATTTATTCGAATGCATTGATCAAGTTTTATGGCTCTGGTAAAATCATAAATAGAAAACGGTAACGGTTTTATAATAAAACGGCCAGCCCACCAGCATTTAATGCCGAAACCGTTACCGGTCGGTCGCCCGCTGACTCGCCCGTCCACTCTATCTCGCTGACCCCCTGGCCCCACGCGCCCGACCGAAACCGTCGCCGGTCATCACCCTCCTCCCGCGCCCGACGCCGTCGCCGGTTTTCCCTCGACGCGGATCCCCTCCCTCCTTACTCCCCCGACCCCCTGAGACCCCTATAAGTAGCCGTCACCTCTCCTCTTCCCATTTCCCCTGTTTTCCCCCTCTGCCGTGCCCCCACCTTGCCGGAATCGCTCGCCGGAGCTTTCGGTCGCCGCCGCGCCTCTCCCTTCCTAGCGCCCGTCTCCTACCTCCCCGACCTCTCCCGAGCGCACCATCGAGCTCCTCTCGCCCGTGCGCACCACCCCATCCCCTTCCCGAGCCCCAGAGACCCCAGACCCGCCTCACCGTCGCCCTCGCCGGAGTAACCTCCCCACCCGAAGCTCGAGGAGCTCCTGCCCGTCAACTCCGACGCCCCCGAGCCTCACTGACGCCACCGACGTGCTCGCCGTACTCGCTGCCATCGACTAGTGCCCTCGCCGTCGCCGGAGGACCACCGGAGCGCCGCCCACGTCGACCACTTCGCCTCGGCCTCGCCGGAGAAACCCTCGCCGGCGACCCACCACCGCGGTGAGCTCCACCACCCCTTTTCCCCGTCCGATCTGGATCTGACGATCCAGATTAGAACCTATTAAACACGAACCGTTTTCTTCTAAAGCACCGGTCGACCGCCCGAAAACCCCTAGCACACGCCCACCTGGACGAACTAGAGCATGCCACGTAGCCCCCTGACCGTTAGTTTAGATTTTTTTCTTTTCTGTTTTAATTTCTGTTTCCAGAATAAGTTTTGATTTTATTTTCTTTATATCTTTTAAACTACTTAATGTTTCTAATTGATTTTTTTTCATTAGCTCAAATTTTTTATTTAGTTTCTGTACATATCAAATTTGACCATGTTTGAACATTTAAATTTGAATTTGAACCGATTTGATTTAAATTTTGTTTTCTGAATATCCTGAGTTCTAAAATGAATTTTTGAATGATTCTTTTTCCTACTTGTCACTAGTGACCATACCTATCATTTGGTAGAGTTTGAGAATTTTATAATAATTTAAATAGTGTTTTCAAACCAAACAGAATCTGTTTAGTTTCATATTAGTTTATTTATATTGATTTACTTTGTTTTATTTTGAACATCTGAATATGATTTATATTAAGTTTCAGATTCCATTTAGTTTTGTTGTTCCAAACATTAGTAAGCTGCTTGCTGTTAACAAAAGTTAATTTGTTTAGTTTATAAATTTTGTTGTAGGGATCTATACCCTCTTTCAAATAGGTATAGTTTATTTAAAACAAATTTGTTAGTAACAATTCTTTTAACTAAAGTTTTAAGTATTTAGATTCTGTTTTCAAATAAAGTTTTTACTAATTCTTTTCTGTAAATAAATGTTTTAAACAAAAATAGTTTAGTTTTACCCTATTATTATAGAAAACTATATTTTTCTTCATTAGGTAATGTTTTATAAAACAATTTAGTTTTAATAGTAATTCTTTCACAAAAGTTTTAGATGACTTAATTCTGTTTTTTAATAAAGATTTTATTTAATTACTTTCTGTTAACTAAGTTGTTTCATAATTTGTTTTCTCTTAGTTTATGGTTGTGCTTGTAGTTAAGTTCATTAGGCAAACACTTATGTTGTTTAGAATATTGTTTTTATAGTTCTAGTTGTCCTTCAAAAGTGATTCATTTTTGTTAGAAAAATATTTACAAAAATCCTTTTATTATTTTTTTACTTTGTTTTGGGTTTTGTGTTACTTTTGAATTTGTTGGAGTTTTGTGTTTCAACTTTGTCTTAAGTATTTCCTTCATCATCACCTCAGTTGTGTTGATGTAATTTGGTTGATCTTAACTTTTGTCTTAAGTATTTCCTTCATCAAGCTTGTTGCTTTTGTTCTTGTGTTTACCTTATGATTGTTAGAATTGATTGCTAGTATGATTGCTTATGTATGCAATGCTTGATTATAGATTTCATTGGAGAGTGACGAATAGTCTATCAAGTTATTTCTGAGAGCGATCTTTCTCTGCATCAACAGTACAGGCAAGTTCACTTTGACCATCCTTTCATACCTATGTTTTATTGCATGTAGTGACATCATTCAACAGATCCCTCCCGTAGTGTTATTGAAACTCTTGTAGTTGAGTAGAATGCATGAGGTAGGAACCCACCACTTGTTACTAAAGCCCCGGGAACGCTAGTTAGTGCAATGCTATGCTAAAGTAGACGGGGTTTGGTATGAGTGTTCGTGAGTGATGTGAAGGACTCCACGTCAAAACGACGACTTCATGAAGACATCTTCAAGTCCTGCATTTTCAAGACCTCAAGACTTCAAGACTCGAGAAGACAAGTTTTTCAATACATACTACTGGGTGAGGGATGGTTGATTGGGCATCCCTGGAGAAACCAGTGGATGGCCGGGATGCATGGAGAAGCGCCATGACATCTTGCGGAAAGCCTCACCCAGACTCAAAGAGAAGGATGAATACTTCATGCCCGGAAGCTTACCTGTGTAGCCACAAGTCATTATGGGCTCTGGCTTGGTTGATCTTTGTTGTGACTCTGTTGGGCAGTGCTACGAGATGTAGTCGATGTTAGGATTGGGATGGGCACTGTCGGACAGTCAGGGAAGCACTCTGAAAGACCATGTTTCTTTCATCCTGTTCTCAAACACCAGGCAGTGCGAGGACTTACCAGGAGGGAAAGAATCTTGTGGGTAAAGTACACAACACTCTGCAGAGTTAAACCTAATCGATTAGCCATGTCCCCGGTTATGGACAATTTGAGCTTCTAGACTTGGATCTATCTCTGAACTCTCAACACTGGACTGATAACTAATTGTGGGCAACTTATGATACTTATGGGCATTGAGACATTGGTTGGCGGAACCATGTCATGATAGGTAACTCCATAGTGAAATTCCTGATATTCCTTTGTTGTAGGAAAATAAAATCAGCTTTTACGCAAAAACTTAGACACAGAGCCTCAAAGCCTTTGCATATAGAATAGTCTTTATTCTTCTGTTCTGCTATGGTGATCTTGCCAGTACATTCAATGTACTGACCTACACGGCTGCAACGTCTCATGTTGCAGATACTCTTCTACGACGGGTAAGAGTACGACTCAGGGTTACGGTCTGCACTCAAGTTGCCGTTGGTGTTATTGGGACTCCACTCCCGTTGACTGTATCCGCTGCTATTTTAAGGTATATATCAGTTTTACGTTAATTACATGTGATTGCACTTTGATATATACATTGATGTACTGTGTGTGCCAGCATACTGATCCAGGGATGGCACAGAAAACACAGAGGCTTGACTCGTTTTGAGTCGGGTCGCTATAGTTTTACTACTATAATTTTGGGGTTATGCATTAGAGACAACTACCTTCACTTTAAATAGGGCACCATCTAAATCCGTTGAGATGACACCATGTGAATTATGGTTTGATAGAAACCTAACCTGTCATTTCTTAATATTTGGGGATGTGACACTTGTGTGGAAAATGTTTTCACCTAATGAGGTCGAACCCAAGGCGGATAAATTGCATCTTCATAGAATACCGTAAGATCAGTTGGGTGAACCTTCAATCTCAGATCCTAGTGCAAAGTGTTTGTTGCTTAAACGGATCCTTTCTCGAGGAAATGTTTCTCTCGAAAGAATTGAGTGGGAGGAAGATAGAACTTGATGAGGTTGTTAAACCTTTGTTCAACCAGAGAGTAGCGCAGCGTAGAAAGATGTTTCTGTGAAGCCTACGTTAGTTGAAGAGGAAGTTAATGATGATGATCATGAAGCTTCAGGACCAAGTTACTATCAAACTTCGTAGGTCGACAAGGATGTGTACTGCTCCTAAGTGGTACGACAACTCTGTCTTGGAGATCATGTTGTTGGACAACGATGAACCTACGAGCTTTGGAGAAGCGATGATGGGCCCGGATTCCGACAAATGGTTAGAGGCCATGAAATCCGAGATAGGATCCATGTATGAAAACCAAGTGTAGACTTTGGTAGACTTGCTCGTTGGACGGCAGGTCGTTGAGTACAAATGGATCTTTAAAATGAAGAGAGACACTGATGGTGAATGTCACTATTTGTAAAGCTCGACTTGTTGCAAAGATGTTTGTGACAAGTTCAAGGAGTTGACTACGATGAGACTTTCTCACTCGTAGTGGTGCTAAAGTATGTTGGAATTATGTTAGCAGTTGTTGTGTTTTCAATTATGAAATCTGGCAGATGGATGTCAAAACATCGTTTCCTTAACGGTTTACTTGAGGAAAGGTTGTATGTGATACAACTAGAAGGTTTTGTCAGGCCTAACGATGCTAAAAGGTGTGCAAGCTTCGGTGATCCTTCCATGGACTGAAGCAAGCATCTTGGAGTTGGAATATATGCTTTGATGAGGTGATCAAAGTTTTGATGTTTATACAAAGTTTACGAGAAACTTGTATTTGCAATAAAGTGAGTGGGAGCACTATAGAATTTCTGATAAGTATATGTGGATGACATATTGTTGATCAGAAATAATGTAGAGTTTCTGGAAAGCATAAAACGGTCATTTGGAAAGTGATTTTCAAAGGAAGACCTGGATGATGCTACCTAATTGTTGAGCATCAAAATCTATGGAGATAGATCAAGATGCTCGATGAGACTTTCAATGAGTGCATACCTTGACAAGATTTTGAAAGAGTTCAAAATGGATCAGTCAGAGAAAGAGTTCTCGCCTGATTTGTAAGGTGTGAAAGTTGAGTGAGACTCAAAGCTCGACAACGGCAGAAGAAAGAGAAAGAACGAACGTCGTCCCCTATGCCTTAGCCATAGGCTCTATATTATGCCATGTTGTGTACCGCACCTGTGTGTGCCTTGCCATGAGTCCGTTAGGGGGTACAAGAGTGAACCAGGAGTGGATCACTGGACAGCGGTCAAGATTATCCTCAGTAACTAAGAGACTGAGGAGATGTTTCTCGATTATGGAGGTGATAAAGAGTTCGTCGTAAGGAGTTACGTCGATACAAGCTTTAACACTAATCCGGATGACTTGTAGTAGCAATCTGGATACGTATAGTGGAGCAGCCATTTGGAAATAGTTCCAAGTGGAGTGTGGTATTAGTGATTACGGTTTGACATAGAGATTTGCAAAGTACACACGGATCTGAATATCGCAGACCCGTTGACTATAAGACCTCTCTCACATGCAAAGCATGATCGAGCCCCACAACTCATTGGGTGTTAGATTCATAACAATGCGAATCACATGGTGATGTGAACTAGATTATTGACTCTAGTGCAAGTGGGAGACTGTTGGAAATATGCCCTAGAGGCAATAATAAATTAGTTATTATCATATTTCCTTGTTCATGATAATCGTTTATTATCCATGCTATAATTGTATAGATCGGAGACTTAAATGCATGTGTGGATACATAGACAAAACCATGTCCCTAGTATGCCTCTAATGGACTAGCTCGTTGATCAAAGGATGGTTAAGGTTTCCTAGCCATGGACATGAGATGTCATTTGATAACGGGATCACATCATTAGGAGAATGATGTGATGGATAAGACCCAAACTACAAACATAGCATATGATCGTGTCAGTTTATTGCTACTGTTTTCTACATGTCAAGTATATGTTCCTATGACCATGAGATCATGCAACTCACGGATATCGGAGGAGTGCCTTGTGTGTATCAAACATCGCAACGTAACTGGGTGACTATAAAGGTGCTCTACAGGTATCTCCGATGGTGTCTGTTGAGTTGGCATGGATCGAGACTGGGATTTGTTACTCCGTGTGACGGAGAGGTATCTCAGGGCCCACTCGGTAATACAACATCACAACAAGCCTTGCAAGCAATGTGACTAAGTGTTAGTCACAGGATCTTGTATTACGGAACGAGTAAAGAGACTTGCCAGTAATGAGGTTGAACTAGGTATGGAGATACCGACGATCGAATCTCGGGCAAGTAACATACCGAAGAACAAAGGGAATGTTATACGGGATTAACTGAATCCTTGACATAGAGGTTCGACTGATAAAGATCTTCATAGAATATGTAGGAACCAATGTGGACGTCCAGGTCCCGCCATTGGTTATTGACCGTAGAGGTGTCTCGGTCATGTCTACATAGTTCTCGAACCCGCAGGGTCTGCACACTTAAGGTTCGGTGACGTTTCGGTAGTGTAGAGTTATGTATGGTGGTGACCGAAGTTTGTTCGGAGTCCCGGATGAGATCCCGGACGTCACGAGGAGCTCCAGAATGGTCCGGAGGTAAAGATTCATATATAGGAAGTCCCAGTTTGGTTTCCGGAAAAGTTTCGGGCTCATCGGTAGTGTACCGGGAGTGCCGGTAGTGTACCGGGAGTGCCGGTAGTGTACCGGGAGGCCTCCAGGAGGGGTATTTCGACCCCAAGAGGTCCATGGGCTGTGGGAGAATAATAAACAGCCCTTTGTGGGCTGGGAAAACAGCCACAAAGGCCCATGGCGCAGGAGAGAAAGTCCTAAAGCAAAAAGTGGAAAATCAGCCAATAGGAGGCAATCCTACTCCAACTAGGATTGGAGGTGAAGTAGGATTGCTTCCCACCTCCTATTTCGACCGACCCAAAGGCCTTGGCTGCCTCTCATCTCCTCTCCTCCTATATATACTAGTGGATTGGGTGGTTTTTGGACAGAATTTCCGGCCACGTGCTACCCGTTACACCGGTGCATAGTTTCTCCTCTAGATCGGTTTTCTGCAGCGCTTAGGCGAAGCCCTGCCGGAATTGCTCCACTACCATCACCGGAGCGCCGTCATGCTGCCGGTGAACTCTCTCTCCTCTCCACCTCCTCTTGCTGGATCGAGACGGTGGAGATCGTCATCAAGCTGCACGTGTGCTGAACGCGGAGGTGCCGTCCGTTCGGCGCTAGATCGGAAGGACCGTGATCGAGATCGCGAGACGGTTCGTGATGTGATCACGGAACGGATCGTGATGAGTTCGCGGGACAGATCGTGATACGGATCGTGATGAGTTCGCGGGACAGATCGTGATACGGATCGTGATGAGTTCGCGGGACGGATCATGATGTGTTCGCGGGACGGTTCGTGACTGGATCGCGGGACGCTCGGCGATTTGGATCGCGAAGAAGTTCGACTACACCAACCGCATTTCTTAACGCTTCCTGCTTAGTGATCTACAAGGGTACGTAGATTCACTCTCCCTCTCGTAGATGCTCATCACCATGGATAGGTTTGCGTGTGCGTAGGATTTTTTTTGTTTCCCATGCGACGTTCCCCAACAGATGGAGCATAGCCAGACTATATAATTTTGTAGGGATAACTTTCTTTGGTCTTGTTATTTCAAAAGTTCATGATTACTTTGCTATCATACTTGAAGTATTATTGTTTTCATGTCAATATTAAACTATTGTTTTGAATCTTATGGATCTGAACATTCATGCCACAATAAAAAAAAGTTACATAGAAAAAATATGTTAGGTAGCGTTCCACATAAAAAACTCTGTTTTTATCACTTCCCTACTCGAGGACGAGTAGGAGTTAAGCTTGGGGATGCTTGATACGTCTCCAACGTATCTATAATTTTTGATTGTTCCATGCTATTATGTTATCAACTTTGGATGTTTTATATGCATTTATATACTATTTTATATTATTTTTGGGACTAACCTATTGACCTAGAGCCTAGTGCCAGTTCCTGTTTTTTCCGTGTTTTTGACCTTTTTCAGATAGGAATATCAAACGGAGTCCAAACAGAATAGAACTTTTGCTATGATTTTTTATGGAAAATATCAAAAATACCAGAAGAAAAAGATACCGGAGAGGAGTCCTGAGGAAGCCACGAGCCTGGGAGGCGCGGCCACCCCCCTGGCCGCGCCTGGGAGGCTCGTGACCTACTCGTGGCCCCTCTTTACTTGTTCTCGACGCCAGACGGTCTTATAAATACCAGAACCTCCAGAACTAAACCTAGATCGGGAGTTCCATCGCCGCAAGCCTCTGTAGCGCTGGCAGATGGCTCTGCGTGCTGAAGCGCTGGCAGCCCTCGCACTTGTCGACAAGCTCTTTGGCCGCCTCCAGGGCAGTCAGCCAGTAGAAATCGTGGCGGAATGCTTTGGGCACCAGGAACCTGGAGGAGGCGTGATGCCCGCACTTGCCCTGGTGGATGTCGAGGAGGATCTCGAGCCCCCTCTCTGGCTCGACGCAGCGTTGGAAGACACCGGTGGTGCTGCAGTGAACCGGTGGTGCTGCAGTGAACGCAGCGTTGGAAGACACCGATGATGCTGTAGGCTGAGGCCCGACGCTGAATTTGCCTCGTAGTGGACTCGTCGGAGGGGAGCTCGCCGCGCTGGAGGAACGCCGGTATGGGCTGCGCCGAGACAAGGATCGGCTCAGCCCCCGGGACCGGCTCGTCAGTCCCCGGGACCTGCTCGCCAGCCCCCCGGGGCGAGGAAGTGGTCGAGACGTCGTCCGTCGTCATGACGCCAGCGGCCTCGGAGCCGGCGCACGCACAGGTGGACGGCTCGATCGTCGTGGTGGGAAGTGCCGGCTCGGAGGCGGGTGGAGACGGGGCCGGCAGAGCCGCCACAGCCGGCGGGGCTGTTTGTGAAGCCGGCTCCGCCGAGGTGCCAGCTGCGCTCGCCGGAACGAAGATGGACTCCGACTCGGGGGAGGGCTTGATCGAGGGCTTCAGTAGCCGCTCGAGGGAGACGCTGGCTGGGATGGCCTGCCGGGTGGAGCCAATCTTGGCCAGCATGTCGGCCGCATCATTGTCCGCACGGGGGACGTGGTGGAATTCGCAGCCCTCGAAGGAGCCGATGAGCTGTTGGACGAGGAAGCGGTAGCTGGCCATGTTGGCGTCCCTAGCGTCCCATTCGCCAGAGACCTGTTGCACCACAAGGTCGGAGTCGCCAAAGCAGATAATGCGCCGGACACTACTAGGAAAAGGCCTGCTAGTGGCGCACCTGTTTTGGCTACTAATGGCGCACTACAGGTGCGCCACTAGCATCACGCCATTAGAATTTTTTACTAATGGCGCACCTGTGGTGCGCCCCATTAGTATCTGGTATACTAATGGTGCACCATGCAGTGCGCCATTAGTATAGCTCACGGTGCATCATTACTATCCGACTTAGTAATGGCGCACCACATACGAGTACGCCATTACTTTTTTTTCAGATTTTTTTTTCAATTTTTTTGTTTTTTTCTTAATGTCAAGTCACTATGGCTTAATCTCGGGTCAATATGCTTCAGCCCAAGCTCCGTGGTCAAACTTCCCGAAAGGTCCCGAGCACGCTTAACTTCTCAGTTCTATCCAACCCCAGCACCAGCTCACTTAACAAGCACTTGTTGATATATCTATCATATCAATCCTATTAAACCTTGTTGATGTCTGAGACTTTGTTCATGTTCATTTGTGTTCATGAGTGTGATGAAATTTTGAAAAAATATTTCGAACTTCCCAGTCATATTACGTATCATATTTTGAACATTTTTTCCAAATAAAAAAATCAAAATAATTTTTTTTCTGTTAAATTTCCCCTCTACTTAAAAGCCCCGTATCTTTTATTCTGTTAGGTTTTTGGGGATTCTAAAAATCTTCAACGGGGTTCCCCCAACTTTTTAATCCGAGTTCGTATGCAAAAGTTATGCCCATTTTACTAAATTCCAGAGAGATTTTGCAAATAAAGTCGAAATTCATATTTGTAAATTTTCCATACAACTAGACCACATATCACATGGGAAACTTATTTTCTCTTATTTTTTGACATTTCCATCATTTTCTTTTATTTATTTTAAAACTGAAAAGGCGGTTCACGGGGGGTGCATTTTGTAGTACTGCAAAACTACTAATGGCGCACCACCTAACTGGTGCGCCATTAGTAACCCCTGGTTACTAATGGCGCACCAGTTAGGTGGTGCGCCATTAGTAGTTTTGGAAAAAAAAGGTTTTCATACAAAAAAAAGTTAGTAGTGGCGCACCGTGTGTGTGGTGCGCCATTACTAGTTTGAAGTAGTAATGGCGCACTATACACTGGTGCGTCATTACTAGTTATAAAAAAAAGTAAAAAAATTGTTAGTAGTGGCACACCGGATGAGTGGTGCGCCATTACTAGTTATAACTAGTAATGGCGGCGCACTGTGCCCTGGTGCGCCATTACTAGTTTTGGAAAAAAAAAGTTTATTAGTAGTGGCGGACCGTGGGTGTGGTGCGTCATTAGTGTCCATCAGGCTATTCGGGTGGCACATCTTCTTAACTGTAAACAGGGCTCCTTCCGTTTCAAATATTTGGGCCTCTCGATCGCCCCGGACAGATTATTTGCCAAAGAGTTTGCTCCCATGGTTACGAAGGTTGGAAATAGGGTTCTTCCATGGAGAGGTAGATATAACACGAATGCTGGGAAGGTTGCCCTGATGAACTCTTGTCTTTCTTCCCTCCCTATGTTCATTATGGGCTTCTACCTATTTTCTGCGGTCACTCATGAAGGTTTTGATAAGCACAGCGGTGCATTTTATTGGAATTCTGCTGATAATAAGCATAAATACAGGATGGTCAAGTGGAAACATATCTGTAGACCTAAAAACCTTGGAGGGTTAGGGATTATTAACACGGTGGTGATGAACAAATGCCTTATGATCAAGTGGTGGTGGAAAATTATGGCTTCTGGTCCCGGCTCTTTGTGGCTTTCTATTCTTAGGGCCAAATATTTCCCCAGCGGTAGTCCCATGTTGGCTTCCTCTCGGGGCGGATCCCAATTTTGGAAAGACCTTGTGAAAGTTTGCCCCTTGTTTAAAGAGCATGTCAGGTTTGTGGTTGGTAGGCTCCTCGGTTCGTTTCTGGCTTGATTGGTGGTGTGGTGATTCTTCTTTGACGCTGGCTTTTCCAACTCTTTTTTCTTACCGCCCTAAGCCGGAAATCTCCATCGCGGTGCTTCCGGAGAATAATTGGGACCTTGCCTTCCGTCGCTCGCTTTCTCCCGTAGAGTTGGAAGAGTGGCGGTGTCTTGCCGCCTTCTTCCCTTCGCTCTCGGAGAATGAGGACGCGGTTGTTTGGCCCCACATGGCTTTGGGTCGTTTTTCTGTTAAGTCGCTTTTTGCTAAACTCATTGGTGGCTCTCCTACTAGCAAGTTCACCCCTATTTGGCACGCTCGCATCCCCCCTAAGATGAAGATTTTCATGTGGCAAGCTTTTAGGGGTCGTCCTCCGGCGACTGGTCAGGTTCGAAAGTGCATTGGCCCTGGCTCTGATCGATGTGTGTTGTGTGATGACCTAGAGGATACAAATCATATTTTCTTTCATTGTGTACTTGCCAAGCTGGTCTGGAGGTGCTTTAGGTCTTGCCTCCACGTGTCTTAGGATCCTTCGGCCTTCAGTGATCTTCGACCTCGCGCCAATGGTTTAACGGGGATTACCAAACGGCTATTCTGGGTGGGCCTAAGCTCTATATGTTGGGCCTTGTGGACCATCAGGAACAAGTATACTATCGAGCATGCGTTCCCTTCCAAACCGTCTGACTGTTTATTTAAATCTTGCTTGTTTCTGCAGCAGTGGAGATTATTGACTAAGGTTGGAGACCACGACGGATTCGACCTGCTTCTATCTAAGATCCGGGCTTCGGCGTCCTCCTTAGCGTGGCAGGAGCCTGCTTCATAGTGTCTTCACTGTTGCTAAACTTGGGCCATGCTTTTTCTATTGGTGGAACTTTATCTTTATTGGCATGCGTGCCGTGGGCTGGCCTCAGTGCCATGTATCTCGTACTTCCCTGGTCTGTTATGTTCTGGTTTCGATGCTGGTTGATGGTTGTTGATGTTTGTCTTGTTTCAATGCTGCCTGATGGCTTTATTTATAAAGTCGGGCTAATGTCTTTTCTCTAAAAAGAGAGTACGGTACAAAGCATCTTCAATGGCTGAGATCCCCTTGACTTAAATTACACGACTTTAGGATCAATGACATGTGGGCCCCACATGAGGCAGGTCCACATGCCACTCACACCTAAGCCATAGAATCAATGACATGTGGGCCCCCACCCCCTCCCTGCAGTGCTAAAATAAAACGACCTGCATGGTTTTTCTTTACCTTGATATAGTCACCTGATAGAGAAAACGGAGCACTTGAGTTAAAAAAAACAGAGCACTTACGCATACTTGCTAGCAGTAGTACATAATTCTCCACTGTCCACTGCACGCGCGTCTACAAAACCATCTCCCGCGCGCTAGACCCACACAGCGCCTGCGTTACGAAGCAGCGGGACAAGCTTGCCGCCGAGGTGCAGGGACATGACCTTGTCGGTGGACCCGACGAGCCTGCCGCCGATGAACACCGCCGGCACGGCCGGGTTCCGGCCGAGGAGCCTCGCCAGCGCCTTTTCCATCTCCTTCCCCCTGGGGTCCTCGTCCAGCTCCACCTCCGCCGGGTTCGCCCCGAGGTCCCGGAGGAGGCGCGCCACCGTGTGGCACATGCAGCACGAGCTCGCGCTGAAGATCACCACCGCCCGCTGCCCCGCCAGCTTCGTCACCTGCTCCATCAACCTCGCCCGGCCTCGATCTTCACCACCAACTCAAAAGAAAAATGCTGTTGATGAAGATGTCATACACAAGTTTGGAGTTGTGCTCGCTTGCTTGGAGTTGGGGACGGGTCGGGGGCGGCTGCATATATATATAGCCATGGAGATGTGCACCGGCCGGCTGGATGAGCTTGGACTTGGAGCAACTTGATCGACCCGAGAAAAGGGTTCGGATAAATGCTCCTTTAACTTGTGCGGCTCCACGTATGGGTCTAGGGTGGAGCATCGAATATCTCGACGGCAATGGCGATGCGGCAACCTGATACCCAAAGGGCTTTCATGCAATGGATTGCAATTGTTGATAAGGCCTGGAGCTCTGACTTTTATTAATAGTTCTCCTCTATCCGGAAATCTGCTATCCCCTGTTCGACAAGTCAGACGAGAGAGACTTGGAGAGATGCAGATGCCTAGTGAGCCCATATGGAATCTTGTCTAATCTTACATAACGTAAGCTTGTAAAAAACGTCTTTTATATTGTGGGACAGAAGAAGTACTAAGCAAGCGAACATACCCAAGCTTGGCACATCCCTTGAAGTAAAAGAACCTGCAGACTACAGACGTTTTTTCTTGACAGGAGCTGGAGACTGCAATCTTACAACAGCGGGGAAAATCGAGCAAACCACCAATCTTTAATGACCTAGCAACGAAAAATCTTTCTTCCCACATGTTCATGTTGGGCATTTGAATGTTCAGAAAAATTGGGGCAGGGAGACAAAACTCCTGTCATACCTTTCTACTCTACTCCCTCTGCAAACAAATAGCGATCAAAACAGTCTTATATTTGTTTACAGAGGGAGTACTTTAGAACCTTCAACAGCCTGAATGCACCAGCAGCAGCAGCAGTGATAAAGCGCCTTCCGGGTTGATTATTGCCGGTAAGTGGACCAAAGTTTATGATCTGGAGTTGGAGTAGATCCATTGGCCATTGAGTTACTACTCAGAGAGACCCGGAGTTGTGCATGTTTAAGCCAAGGCCTAGGATCTGAGCTTGCATAGGCTGGACTGGGTACACCTTCACAGGAAACCGGGCTTGTAACACCGGTCTCCAATATGGGAAAAAAACTTCTCTTCGTGTATGTGGGATCCCATCCTCCGCGAACTATCTTTCTCACAGCCTGTCACATACAGTAATACATTAGATATGAATGATGCGCAGTGTAGTACTTGAGTAGCATGCTTAAGCACATACTTTTGTTATTCCCACTGAAACATCGCAACTGAAACATGCTTTTGTTATTTCCTCTAATGATTATACTACACTTCATCTTCTTGTATCAGAATCTGTCTCACAGGCACCAAATAAATTTCAGACGCAACACATCATTCAAGAATACTAAGATTGTTGGAAATAACAATAATGTGCAAGTCCTCTCGATGAAGTCCCAACGTTGACGTTACTTGGAACCTACAGTTCAGCTATGTCATTAAGCTAATTAAGCATGCTTTTTATTGCGTTTATCCCTTTTCTTTGGTAAAAAAAAACAGATGGGAAACGCATTAGGATGGCAGAGATGAACCATATTTGGAATGTCATGGCATTGGAACAGGTGATATGTATTTGGACTTTTGGAGGCAACTCAAAGCAATGCCAAACTAGCTATCCCTTTCTGCTTCAAAGGAAGGCAAACAAACCATGGTGGCTGTCGAGTGCGTCGGATATGAGGAATTGCCTAGATAAACAGAGTTCCCATCCATAAAGACAAGTATTGATTATTACTTTTTGCTTGGCTGTTCTAGTAGCAAAATCTAGTTTCTATACATGTCTGCGTGAACCCACACTAGGTATGGTAGGCTAGAATTTAGATATTTTGCAGCTCATTTAATGAGCACTAGAAGCAGCTTGAGCCTGTCCAGGTTCAGTAGCCAAAGTCCATTAGAAAACAAATAACTTGTACTCTATAAATATGGCTGAATACGCTACTAAAAAGCTGCCCAGCTTTGCAGCATCCAAACCATCACTTTGTGCTCTAGTTACTGACTCATTTGTGCTGCCATAAGGTGTAGGCAAAGCTACTTGTTGCTGCTGCACCAAAATCAGTATTAAGGTATAATGGATTACTTGTGTTTGTGTAATGTGCTGCCGTACCATAAGGAAGAGGCTGTCATTCCAACAGTTGTGACCTGAACTGAAGATTAGGGCAAGATGAGCAGAGTCAGAATTAAAGAAAATGTGCCTTAAAACAAAGATTCTATTATGTATCTGAAAGCGTTCATGGGATTTCTCAATTTGGGAATTTGACCTCTTTACATATTTTGTAAAAAAATGATGTAAAATAAAATAAAACAGGACAAGAAAAGGGTAGATATTCTTATAGTTTCATTCTTTTTGCTGCCACAATATCATTACTCATTACTCATTACCGAACACCATCAATCTATCAAAAATTAGATCATACTCAGATTGATTCTCTTTACCTTTTCCTCTGCAGCATCCAGATTGGCTGTTTCTGTAACTGCCGTGTTTGCATCTGTAAGCCCTATTATCCATTTGTAAAAAGAAGGGGAGAGGTTAGGACCCGGTTTTAATGTAAAAAGAATCACTTGAGCCCAACATACCTCTGCATGACTCTCCGTCTGACTTTCTGCAGTCATAAGGCCAGCTTCAAGAAGTGGAAAACAAAATAAAATAATCAGAAAAATAACCTTTTATTCACATAGCAAATTATTGTGTGAAGCAATACTAAGAGTAGTGCAGGTTTATAGTGTCCATGGAATCTCCAGTAGGGAAAATCCATACTCATTGAGGATAGATGAAACATATTGGAAGACCTCCACATGGGGCACCTACATGAACATACATGCTGTTGTATAAGGCAATATATCGCTAACATAGATCTACTGTTTATACAATGTAGCAATTATACAACAAATTGTAAGAAGTGAGATGATTGAAAGAATTGTTTGGAGGAGAAAACTGTAATTATGCGATATGAGTTAGATGGCAATAGAACAGTGTGCAAAAAGAGTTACATTCAATTCATTACTTGGTTTTATAAACTGCATAATATACATATTCGGATTCATTAGATTGATGCATCATGTCTATCTTAAAGCAAAATCTGTTAGCTTCTACAAGTTCTGTAGTCAGAATTTATGATCTAGACGGTTCAAAGGTACGAGTCAAGAACTGCATCACACTTCTGAATATTTAACTGAACTTTACAGTTATTCAAATGCCAACTATTTGAAATCACTTTAATTGTTTTTTTGGTTTCCCAAAGAGAAAAGTCTAAATTTCTTCAGGCTATATGATCCAAATGAAGTTCCTACAGACTTAAAGATGTTAGTCATGAATTGCATACACCTAGTGTTTGCTGAACTAAATTGAACTGTCCTCCAGGCCACAGACAAGTTTAGGTAATGAACCCCAACTCCCTGTTTGTTGCAGGACCTGGAGTTTGTAGGCTAAATAAAGTACCATTAGCATAAATTTTCAGTCTAGCATGAATAAAGAAGGCTCATGTCAACACCCTCAATATACCCCCAGCTCCAGCACCTCGATTTTTTGGAGCTGGGAGTCATGCCAAACAGCTGCCACCATAATAAAATATGGAAGTGCTCATTTTTGCCAATTTATCTGCCATGCATCCAGAAAATAAACAGAGAGAAATTACACAGGCACATGTTCTCTATTCGTGCACCATGCAATAGCATTAACCAAACACTTGATGTTGATATGGGCAATTTTACTGCTACAAATGATACAAGGCAGTGACAAAACCAGAAAATAGACATAAGTGAAGCCAAGAACAATGTAACATCAATGCAGAAATCATCAATAATTGTATCTACCATGAACTCGTATAGCAATCTCCTTCACAATGTAACATATCCAAGCAATGTCTTAGAAGATGAAGCACAAAAGGTGTTCTTACAGTTTGTTTGTCTGTTCGATGATGAAGATAAAAGGAAAGAAGTAGACAGACAGGGATATGATGTGGATGAGTATATGGATAACGAATAACAGGCTGGTTGTTACTACTACTTTTGACATAGAACATTTCATTAGAATAACTAATACAACAGCTTTACTCCATCAATTATTGCTCTTGTTTCATTATCTCTGTCATCACCGTTCCAAGTGTTCAGAAATAAGAGGGGTTTGTATGTCTACATTATGTGACAGGCTAAACATTAGAGCAAGAATCAGCTAGTCAAGCAACAAACCGGGTTTTAGATTCTTTCAGTTAACAAGAACAGAACTTAGTGAGAAAAATATTAGAGAACATGTTAAATTGATACAGTATATAGCATCAAGCAAGAAAAAAGAAATATGCTTCTTGAAAAATATTCACAAACTACGCATTGTCCACACATATTACCAGGAAACAACATCTTTTTCTGCAACATTAGGCCAACAGGTCAACCACTCTGAGGTCAGCAGGGCCACATGTGCATGACATGTGGTTCATAGTTGTCCAGCTGGTAA
Source organism: Hordeum marinum (assembly GCA_022496015.1). Lineage (NCBI taxonomy): Eukaryota > Viridiplantae > Streptophyta > Magnoliopsida > Poales > Poaceae > Hordeum > Hordeum marinum. The sequence continues at coordinate 44,807,550 of CM039676.1, read as the reverse complement.
AATGTGCAGCATTATGATAACACTAGGTCAATAGCACAATAAGTACAAATCTGGGATAAGGGTTCGAAAAAGTAGTAGTTCTGTGGCTATTTTGAGATAGATAATTGCTGCAAGGAAAGTTCATTGGTTTAAGCAAGATAACTCTGAAAACATTGCAGCAAAAGAATTAAACAAGAGTGGTGTAAAATCAAATGCAAGGTTCAACGATATATAACAGTTCCATTCTCCATATTACCCCAAAGAAAACCTCCGATATGCTACATAATATAAATGTGTTGCAATCTTATTATTGCTTGAAACTTGGCTTTCAGGTAGAATACACCAACTCTGGAATTCAGATACTCCCCCCGATCCTTATTACTTGCCACTCAAACGGATGTATCTTACACTGAAATACGACTAGATACATCCGTATGAGTGACAAGTAATATGGATCCTAGGGAGTACTAAAACTCTTAACAGTAAACAAACAATATCAATTACCTAGCATCACTAGTGCAGGAAACAGAGTAAAATAGATCAATATTTGTTTTCGTGCGATTGCTCAATCTCGAAAGCAATCACATCACATGATAACCGATACAGAGTATGCGGAGAACTACTAGTAGCATAAATAGTTAAGCTAACTGCAAGAGCTCTGTACAAATTAATCCCCAGAAACTAACTCAGACAGGAAATTTTACCTATCTGAGTGAACCAGTATTCGAGCCAGAAAAAGAGATGGAATCTGAATTCCAGTGAAGATCACCGCATGATGTCAGAACTTTTGAAAGCATAAAGTCATCAGCATCGTACCCTTGTTGCTGCATTAGGTACATATACTTAAAAGCCTCTTCACAGAGGCCATTCTGAGCAAATCCTGTAATTATCACTTTCCATGTTACCAAGTTGTGTTCTGGCAGGGCGCTGAAGACTCGTCGAGCTTCGTCAACTTTCCCACACCTCATGTACATATCGATCAATGAGCTTCCCACAAACACATTTGAGAAGGCAGGAGTCTTGTTAACAACACCGTGAATCCTCCTTCCATCTTGCAGAGCCTCTAGTTTCGCACAGGCTTTCAAAGCTGAGGAATAAGTGTAGGTATTTGGAGTCACACCATCCCATAACATATCATCTAATGACTTAAGTGCTTCAGCACTATGACCAACGCTATTGTAGCCTGAAATCATAGCTGTCCATGAGACAGCATCACGGTCTGGCATTTCTTCTAGAATTCGTGCAGCATATGTATACTCTCCACATTTACAGTAGCACCAAACAAGCGTACTCCCAATTTGAAGATTCTCTTGAATGGAATTCTTTATTACTTGTGCATGCAGTTCCTTACCAAGACAGAGTGATCTTATGGCGCCACATGCACTAAGAAGACCAACAATGGTAAGGTTGTTAACAGACACCCGTCGCGTCTTCATCTGTCGAAACAACATGATAGCCTTTTCGGCATGGCCACTTTGCGCATAGCCCGAGATCAGAGAAGTCCATGTAATAGTGTTTCTTTTAGGCATCATATCAAACACTGCCTGAGCATCAGACACTTCCCGGTTTCTGGCATACATGGTAACAAGAGCGCTGCCGACATGGATGTCATTTTTGAACAACTTCTTCACAAGAGCACCATGCAGCTGCTTCCCACATCTTAGAGCCTTCTCTTCTGCACAAGCCTTGAGGATGCTGCACACCGTGAACTCATTAGGGTGAAATCCCTCAGAGATCATCGCGGAAAACATCTGAAGGGCTTTATCCCCATGCCCATGCTGCACATAAGCCGTGATCATTGTTGTCCACGAGATGACATCACGAGAGGTCATCTTATCAAACATCGCTGAAGCACCGGCAACATCACCACACTGCGCATAGAAGTGTGCAACGGCACTATCCATAATCACATTGCTCCACCCTCCTTTCACAACACAGCAATGGACCTGCTGCCCTAGCTTAGCATCGCATTGCTCACCACAAGACTTCAAGAGGCAAGTGAAACTCAAGCTGTTACCTCGCTCCCCGCTGTCCATCATATCCAAGAACAGCCTGACGACCTCGGTGTAGCTGCCCGATTTCCGGTACCCATTCATCATAGCCGTCCACGACACAACAGTCCTCTCAGGCATTTCGTCAAACACCTTCCTCGCGTCTGAAATCTCATGGAACCTCGCATATGAGGTGATCAAATTATTAGCCAGAAAGATCCCAGGACCATCAGGCGACCGCACAGCAACCCCGTGGAGTCGCCGAACATCGGCCACGCTGCCGCAACAACGCAGCCAGGAAGCAAGCGTCTCCGGGTCCGGGGAGCCTGGCGAGTGCCCCTCGGCCTCAGGGTCTTGCTCGGGAGGGCCGTAGCCATCCTCTGGGTGCGCTTGGTCACGCAGAGGTTGGTCCCTGGCTCGCGTCCGGGAAGATTGCGCCTTGAAATGTTGATAGTCGGCCTTGCTGCTCTTGCGCCGGCCGAAGCTGCGTGCTTTCCGCGGGGAGCTGCTCTGCTGCTGGAATGGTGGGAGCGGATAAATTTGGATTCCTGGGGGCGAGAGAGAGCAACAGAACAGCATCTGGTTTCCTCCCTCCCAGCTCCGGCGCGCGGGTGGAGTCGGAGAGCTGGAAGAGGAGCGAAGGGAAGATAACACCAGGCACGGAAGTGGTGTACCTGGTGGTCCCCCGCCCGCTCTAGGAGGCGACAAGCAAGCGGCGCAGCACCGGCGGCGGAGGGTGGGGAAGTGAAGTAGCTGGAGGTGACGACGGGGAGACTCGGGTTGCCTGCCGGAGGCGTTGATGATGCCTGTTTGGCGTCGCTCCGGCGAGTGTGGGTGGCGTCGGCTCGGAAGTGTGGGGTGGATGGGTTTTTGTTTTGTTTTTTCCTCTCTTTCGTGGATTTTGTCGAGCGAGTGGACCAGGGTTTACAGAGGGTAAATATTTGGAAAAGTCTAACACTCAGCCGGCGGATTCAACCTGAAACATCCGTCATCACTAACGCTTGACACATGTCCTCTATTGGCCGGTCGCCGCTATGCTCTCGCTCAGCCAATTTACTTTTCTCCACCGCTTTGCCTCTCTGCTCCTCTTTCTGCAACATGATCTTTACTGTAATTTTTTTATAACATGATCTATGTTGTAAAAATTTGTGTAGCAAGATTTATGTTACAAAGGTTTCCACAACATGACCTTTGTTGTAAAAATAAAGAACCACATGCGCCCGCTAGATTGCGATATCTGATGGCGATCCGCCGACTGTTTGTTTTAGAAGTTGCTTCTGCAACGTGCTCGTTGTTTTTACAACGCGACTGTTGTTTCAGGAATTGATTCTACAACATGGTCATTGTTTCTGCAACGGTGATGATGTTTCAGAAACTAATCCAGGCTTCTCCACGCCATCTGCTGGAAGATGACAGTTTAGCTCCTGCACGCCGGCAGCGGGCTGATTTTGCGGCGCGCTGGTGGCGGTGCCGCGCGGGGTGCATCTATGTCGGGGCGCGAGAAAGAGTGTCTAGTTTTTGCAACAGACCGTTTGTTGCGGAAAATAACGACTAACCATGCGGCAAGATGCAGACGCTAGATCAAACGGCTCTCAGCTTGGCATCCAACGGCTGCCCAGGTGACGGATAATTTTTAGAAATCAACCAGCAGACGCGTAGCGCTCCCCTAAATATTTTTCAATTTTTTTAATAAATCCCGATGGTTCGACATTTGACCATGACATAGTACGGACGCAACTATTCTTATAGTCCCTCCGTCCGAAAATACTTGTTCTAAAAATGTGTATCTAGACTTATTTTAGTTATAAATACATCCATTTTATTTATTTGTAGGACAAGTATTTTCGGATGGAGGAAATACGCGCATATACTTACCCATATGCACACATGCACACCTTACCCCTATAAGCAGAGCCGTATATCATTTTAAGATTTACAAAATCATCGTGAACGTCTCGTCGTCCACTGAATACGCATCACGAAAAATCCTAAAATAAATTTAGGAATAATGCAAGCATCAGGACTTGAATTCGGATGGCTGCAGATACCACTATTCTTTTAATCATAAATTTATTAAAATGAGAATGACAAGTTTAGTTGTCACGGCAAAAGGTGCACAAAGTATGGATTTATCATGCTTGCCAACTAAACCTGCATCCTCACGTCACTATATTTTTTATTAAAAACGTTTAATTTCAGGTGCTACGGTATTGATATTTTGAAATGGTTTTGTTAGAGCATGTACAATCACAATTGCCTACTCTACCGCCATATACGCCCACAGCCCACAGGTGCGTCCGAACTCGTCCATTGACAGTTTTCGGACAGAGCCAATTTCATCCACTCCACAATCACAAGCCCCTTATACTCGCAAACTATTTCATACAAACTTATGCATAGTACACAGATCATAGCAGATGACATAAAACCATACCAAATCGAACATCAGACATATATAATTCAGCTAAAAGAGCCGACAAAGTTCAAACTTAACCCTAATAGAAGATAAAATAACTAAAATGTAACATGGGGCGGCCGGAGTTCACCATTTCCTCGTCGACCTCTTTCCCTTGGTGACGGTGTCAAAACCGGCGGATCTCGGGTAGGGAGTCCCGACTGTGAGACTAGGATCGATCATAACAGGGGGCGAAGGAGACGATGTTTATCCAGGTTCGGGCCCTCCTATTGAGGTAAAACCCCGCGTCCTGCTTGATTATATTGATGGATGAAGGTTACAGAGTTGATCTACCTTGAGATCGAATAGCTAAATCCAAGATGAGTTGTTCTCTTTCCTACAACATAAAACCGTCTGGCTTATATAGACGCCGAGGGTACCTAGCGTTTACACATGGTCAGTTACACATTGAAGGAAAACATGTCTATCTACTGTCGAAAACTTGGAGGACACATCAAGACTCCTTGAAGCTTCCACTCTGGCAACGGGGCTTTTGACCATCTAATGTTCACCCAGCGACCCACATAGTTCGGCCCATAAGAAACAGGTCGGCTATCCGAGGACTCCTTAAACCAAGACTCCCTCAGTAGCCCCCGGACTAGCCTCCAAAGCCGAGGTATATCCGGACAATCTTGTGTGTCGAAGTCTTCGGCTTGCGAGGCAAGTCCCTCTATCCCTTCTTGTTCGGCAACCATCTTGTCATCGGTGAGATCCCAAGCGTCACGAATTTGCCGAGTCCATTTTAATAACCTTCAGCGTTTCTCGATTTGCATGCACAGAGGGGAGACGAGCAGTTCAGCTACTTTTTACAAGACTGCCCCTCCCACAAAGGAGGCTCCACCCATTTAAACAAACTGAATCGTGGTCTAAGCCACATCCTCTTCTTCCTCCCCATCGGGAAAAACCTCCAGTGAGAGATCGCCACAAGAATATGGCGAGCGCCCCTAGATCTTCCTCACGCCCTTACGGATCCCGTCATAGGGATTGGACAAGCTGCTCTGTGTCCCTCCTTCGACTGCGCATCCTTGAGACCCAAGGGTATCTTCCTTCCTCGGATCTGGAGGTTACCCGTGCCGGTTTGACTTCATTCAACGATAAAGCCTTCGCGGAAAATTTTCCCAATCCACAAAAGGGGGAGCGTGTATGTTTCGTGCCCTTCCTCTCGTGGGGTCTCGGGTTCCCCATTCATCCATTCCTGAGGGAGTTATTGGAGTTCTATGGGATCCAGCTCCATCATCTCACCCCAGGGTCTATTCAGCATATCTCGGGCTTCGTCGCCCTTTGCGATATGTTCCTGGGATGTGAGGCAAACTTTGAGTTATGAAGGAAGTACTTTTGCCTCATCCCTCGTACTCGAGAAAAGACAATTTTAGAGGTCGGAGGAGTCGAAATATGCCGCATAGCGGAGACGGGGTATCTAGTGGGAACACCGAAGGAGTCCGAAGAATGGTCTTAGGAATGGTTCTACATCGAGGACGTCCCCCTATTTGATGAGATCGGAGGGGTTTGCCCGAATACTCTGATGCCCCCTTGAAGAAAAGGTACAACTGGCGACCAAAGAGCTCATCCCAAGAGGACGGCGTTGAAGTGCAACGCTTGGTAGCACATGTGAGGGTACTAGCCCATCACAAGTTGACCATGATAGACGTCATGGCCGCCGCCATCACCCAGTGCGTTCAGCCTCTTAAACAAAGAATACACCCTTTGTGGTATTACAACGGGACAAGCGACACCACTCACTCCCGATTACTGGGCCCTGCCGGTCAAACGACATTAGCCGCCACACTTGCCGACCTATACAAAGGGGGGCAAGAAGATTTTGTTCGGCTACCAACAAAGGAGGGCTAGTCAAGTCACAATCACATCGAATGGGTGAGCATTCCAACTTCGTCACCAGAATTCGGGTTTTTAATTTGTCCCTTTTTGACCGAAGCCTTTAACTTATGTGATCAGGAATGGAGGAGCTTCATCAAGATGGTTAACTGTCCGGCCCCCCAACCCGAGGACTATTCTCGTGATGACAATCCGGGCTTTCATGATGACCCATATCTGTCAATTGAGCTCGAAGATGGGGTTTTCTGCCAGGAGAGCCTCGACCGCTCCAAGGTGGCTATCGTAGCCAATTACCTCGGATCATTCCCTTCTCCTACGGTAAGCAAGAAGAAGAAAAACTCGTCTCACAAAAGGCAAGTATCTTCCAACGACCCAAACGCGTCGCCTCCTACTCCCAAGCATCATCGGTCCACGCGACATACATTGGCTACGGTGGTAATGCCTGGGCCGGAAAGCAATAGGGATCCGTCAAATGAGCGAGTCATGGGGACAAGCCCGCCCACTCGTTCAACTCAAAGGTATTTTGTTCGTCTCTTTTAATTTATTATCACGACCAATAGAGCCTCACAAGAGACCTTATGTCAAAATACTCAGGTAAAGAGTTCAGCCATCTTCTACCGAGGATGTTGCTAGGGTGTCCGACAGTTCTCATAACTCCAGATCTTCTGCTCGTGCCAAACCTGTTGAGGCGGTTACTACGGTCAATTAGGCCCCTGAAGACTCTGGGGACGCGGTATCAGTTACCAAATCCGAGGTAGAGAGCGCTATGAATCACCGGCGGCAACAAGAAGCCCTACGCCACCCAATGCTGTCCGAACAAGAATTCAATGCTCTATGCTCGGCTGACGCACACATCGGAGCTGCCCGAGCTGGGTTCGAGGAAGCCATGCAACTGATATCGTCCAGCCTACAGGTGAGTAATCGGCTATAAGAGTCCGAACACCCATGAAAACCCAGTAGCCCCGAGCCTTAAATTGGTCGGAACAACCAAATTAAGGGTCCTCGTATTGTTTTACTGCTAATGCAGGCTTCGAGGTAGTGGAGCGAGCAACTGGACAAGGAACTGGAGGCAAGCCAAACATAGGTGGAAACCGTGAAGGCCAAATTGGATCACGTAAAGAGTTTTACCCGAGAGGCACATGGTGAGTATACCTGTTCTGCTGATCTTAGTATATAATCCCATGTTGATGCAAGGGTACTTTGTAGCAGCTGGATCAATAGGGAAATTGCAAAAAGATTTAGAGGCGGCCCGAGAATCTCAACGGTATGCCGAGTCCCAGCATGAGGCCGACTGTCGTTCATTGCAACAAAACCTTGAAGAGAAGAAATGCCTCTAGGCGGAAAACAAACAGCAGGTCGTAGAAATTGAGAGCTTAAAGACTCAGTTGGCCCAGGCCCAAGAAGAGAACCAAAAATTATAGAGGGGCATGTATGGTAAGTGTGATTCTAACATTGGACACTACTTCTTATATATGAAGTATAATGGACATGCCTTGACTCATGTATACATCTCTTGTCCGGGCGCCCCGAAGAAGAGATAGGATCCTACCGGGGGAAGCCTTCTGAAGGAGATGTCCGCCCTTCATGAGCGGGATCAGAAGGCCATGAAGAGTATGATAAAAGCATTATGGCCTACTGAGCAACCTCCAGAGGAGATGACCTAACTAGTTGATCGATTCAAGGGTGCACGAAGTAGGTTCGAATTATGGAAGACATTGGCCTACCGAGAGGGAGCACGAGAAGTGTGGGAGATGATTAAGACCCGTTATAATGGCCTAAACCCCCGAGCATATGGCTCAGGTTGGGACGGTAGGGTCAGATGGGCAAGAAATGCCGCTTCACTTGGTGTACGACCAAGTGATGCCCGCCACCCGTCTCTCACAAGAAGATTGTTCCCTGGACGCCTTAATAGACTATCTCAATCAGCAGCCAGATGTATGATTATATGTAACTATGTACTAATAATTGAGAAATTGCTCCGCCTGTGGTGTAAACTTTGTCTTAACCGGCCATCGGCTTCGACCTCCCGCGCTAAGAGCTTGGGAGTGTTCCTTATAAAATATCACTCGAGAAGAGTGAATTGTGTTCGGGGAACCAGGCAATCCCGCCATTTGGTGCGAACGGAAAGAAAGCACACAGGGAGATATGTTATATTACTGCTTAGCGTAGAAATATCTTCCGAAGAAACTTGTACCTGTATCGATACCTTTCTTCAGGGTGCTACGTAAATCGTAGGTAGTAAGGTCGTATACTGGTAGCATGCGACCAATGGTTTTGTGAGAAAAGAAGCCCGAATAATGGTAATAACGACCAGTCTTATTTGTTGCTTCCGTCGTAGCCGACCAATTGTCTGCTGAAGATAGCTAGCTTTTGGCTTCACCCATATGAGGTATGTATCCAGATGACCCGGCCATAAAAATTGCAGAGGTACTCCCTTTACCCTCTAGCCAAATAATCGAAAACGTAGAGGGTAAGCACAGGAGTGAGGCAGCCCAGCTTGCAAAAATCTTAGTTTGAATTGATGCATATAATGGCTTAAAATCGACAAGGGAAACATGTAAATGTGAATAGATGATTGGAGTATAAAAGCATTGGCTTCGGGAAGAAGCCCCCAGGTGTTGTGTTCGAATTCAATAATTAAGGGTGTAAGCCGAAAATCTTAATAAACAATCGGTTGAACTGAATATAGATTTGGGAAGAAAAGGGAAAAAATTCAAACCTACCAAAAAAAGTGGTAGGGAAAGGAAAAATAAAGAAAAAGGAAAGAAAATGAGGTAAAGGGTAAAGAGTATGACGATACCGGTTTATCCGTGGAAGCGCCAAAGACGAGCTGCGTTCCATAGGTTTGGTTCAAGGCGGTTACCCGACGGGTTTCGAAGACGGTAAGCCCCTCCCGCGAGTACTTCATCGATTATGATGGGGCCCTCTCATTTGGGGTTGATTTTATGCTCTTGCTTATCCGGGAGCCGTAAGACGAGTTCACCCACATTAGACACTTTTGCCCTTACCTCCCTACTCTGGTAATGTCGGGCCTGCTGTTGATAAAAAGTAGAGAGAGCCCGAGCTATGTCGTGCTCTCTTCTAATGCATCCAGGTCATCTTGCCGATCTAACTCGACCTCCTTTTCCTCGTACATGCGCACCCTTGGTGCGTCGTGAATAATGTCACAAGGGAGGACTACTTCTGCCCCATAGACCATGAAGAATGATGTGTATCACGTTGATCTATTCGGGGTGGTGCGCAGGCCCCATATAATGGAGTCAAGATCCTTCACCCAATGATAGTCGGACTCATGAAGAGATCGGACCAAACATGGTTTAATGCCACTCATGATGAGACCGTTTGCTCGTTTGACTTGTCCATTGGTCTGCGGATGATGCACTGATGCGTAATCGAGCTTGATGCCCATTTTTGCACACCAGTCTTTGACCTCTTGGGCCGTAAAGTTAGATCCATTGTCCGTTATTATACTGTGCGGGGCGCTCTAATGGTGTACCACGCCGGATATGAAGTCGATTACTAGTTCAGACTTGACTGATTTGACAGGTTTTGCCTCTATCCATTTGGTGAACTTGTGGACCATGACCAGTAGGTATTTATTCTTCTTGGTCCCTCCTTTAAGTGGTTCAACCATATCCAGCCCCCAGATCGCAAAGGTCCAGGTAATCAGAATAGTCTGAAGAGCTATTGGGGGCATGTGACTTTGATTTGCAAAAATTTGACATCCCACGCAGTGTTTGACAAGTGAACGACGTCCGCTCGAGCTATGTGCCAGAAGAAACCAGCCTAGAAGGCCTTGCTAACTAAGGCTCTTGCTACGGCGTGATAGTCGCCCTTCGCTACATGGATTTCGGCTAAGAGTTGTTGTCCTTCTTCCTCGGATATGCACCGCTCTAGTATTCTGGTGGTGCTTTTCTCGTATAACTCACCCTCATGGTCTTTATAGGCCTTAGATCGCCGGATTATGCGTCGCGCCTCCGTCTGATCGTCGGGGAGTTCTTTGCGAAGAAGGTAGGAGAGGAAGGGCTCGATCCATGGTGCGATTACTGTCATGACCTCATGAGCCGAAGGCGTTTCCTCCATTATAGAGCCTCTGGTGATTTGGTGATCTGATTCGTTTATAGGGGGACAACCTCTTCCGCGCTGGTGAGACCGGCACCCTTACGATAGTCCTGCCAAACCACTGATGGCTTAAAGAGTCGTTCCAGGAAAGTGTTTTTTGGGATAGGGCCGCGTTTGGCCCCCATGCGGGCCAGTACGTCGGTGGCTTGGTTGTTGTCTCTAGAGACGTGGTGAAATTCTAGCCCCTCGAACCGTGTGGATACCTTGAGGACAACGTTTCTATATGCCGCCATCTTCAGGTTCTTGGCATCGAATTCGCCGTTGATTTGGGAGATGGCCAAGTTGGTGTCTCCGCGTACCTCCAGTCGTCGTATGCCCATTGATGATGTCATCCGAAGACCGTGGAAAAGTGCTTCGTATTTGGTTGCATTGTTGGAATCGGTATACATGATCTGCAACACGTATCGAATGTTGTTGCCTGTGGGGGATGTGAGAATAACTCAAGCCCCTAATCCGGCCAAAGTTTTAGATCCATCGAAGTACATCGTCCAATGGCAGCATGTACTATATTCCCTAGGGAGCTCGGCCTCTATCCATTCGGCGAGGAAATCTGCAAGCACCTGAGATTTGATAGCTCGTCGTGGCTTGTAGGCGATTTCAAAGGGAAGGAGTTCAATGGCCCATTTGGCTATGCGGCCGGTGGTGTCCCTGTTGTTGATTATATCGTTCAGTGGTACATCAGATGCCATAGTAACCAAACACTCTTGAACGTAGTGTCTGAGTTTCCGTGATGCCATAAATATTGTATATGCTATCTTCTAGTAGTGCGGGTATCTAGACTTGCACTGTGTTAGTACTTCTAACACGTAATACACTGGCTTATGTATCCGGAATTTGTGTCCCTCCTCCTCTCATTCGACGACAAGCAGTACGCTAACGACTTGGTTGGTGCTGTGAGTATGGGATTGCTTGCCAGCAGTGTTTTAATTTCTTCTAACGCAATCGCTGCTTCATTGGTCCATTTGAAGTTGTTGGTTCATTTCAACAGTCTGTAGAGCGGTAAAGCCTTTTCCCCGAAGCGGGAGATAAAGCGGCTTAGCGCCGCCATGCAACCAGCCAACCTCTGGACGTGCATTAGCTCTATGGGAATTGCAAGTTTTGATAGGGCGCAGATCTTAGCCGGATTCACTTCTATTCCTCTATGGGAAATGATGAATCCGAGCAGTTTACCAGCAGGAACTACGAATACACATTTCTCCAGATTGAGTCGTATATCGTACTCGCGTAGGCTGGCAAAGGTTTGCCTTAAGTCGTCGATCAGTTGGCTGACATGTTTGGTTTTTTTGGGGATATAACCCCATGGTAAGACCCGCCCAAGAGGGGCCGGATCATACTTGGCGGCTCGTTAGTGTATGGGATGGAAGAGGAAGATTGGGCTGCACGGTGGCTCACCAGATGGGCTGAGACGGAGGCCTAGAGTCAGGAAGAAGACACAAGACCCAGGCGCGTAAACCGCCCGGAGATAGCCTCCCAGAGTCAGCAAGGCGGCTTAGAGACAGAGTCAGACAAATTGTAAGAGTCGGTATGAGAATTTTGTAACCCATGGTCTTGACCTCCTATATAAAGGCGAGAGCCGGGGACGGCTTAGACAGAAACCAATCGATCGAGAGCTAGGTCAAGCGAATATGCTCCCTTGTAATCGATAATCCAATCAATATACGCAAAGAAGGACTTAGGCTTTTACCTCATCTCAAGGGGCCGAGCCTGGGTAAATCCGTGTCTTTCGTCCCAACCAACCCCTTTGAGTCCACCGCCTTAGCGATGGCCTTGAACTTAAGTCTTTGGACATCTACCGTGACAAAACCACGACAGTTGGCGCCCACTGTGGGGCTAGCGCGCGATGGCATTGAGTTCTCAAAGGGCTTTCTCTCTGGGATCGAAGCATACGCCGTCAGTTTGATGACAAAGAGTTGCCACGGAAAACTCTACATCGACGATTTAGGATGGGGGCCTGAAGCTGGCTCAGTCGAGTACGGTTATCGGGCTCCCATTGGCAAGATGCACATGTTCATCGGCAATCTGGACGGATCTACACCCGGACCGGATATCTGCACCGACCTCGTCGAGCCAGACCGACGCGCGACACCCTCCCGTGTTCAACCTGGGCGGAAGAGTGTTTTTGTCGGCTTTACACAGGATAGAGGAGATTCCTTGTCAGGAGAGACCTTGGCTTTCTCAGATGAAGGATCTTCCAACGAGGATGGGGAATCGATCTATCAACTTCATGACGGTGGGTTAGGGGCTATGCCGATGGCGAAAATATTCTAGAGCCCTATGACCCGCCGAGCCGAGCCGTTGTGTTCATGGCATGCCCAGGGCCAGCTTCCAACGGTGCGACTTTCAGAGCGACGCCCAGAGTGCCCCCCCGATGTGGAGCCTCATAAGATGTCGGCTCAAGCTTTACTGGAGCTCATGGAGGAGCTAGCGGCTCTGATGGCCACGGAGGTGATAGTCGAGAATCAGGCGGAGCGTAACGCCGAGATTAACCGAATCAAGGGACAGATGGCTCAGGCCCAAGAGGATATCAATGCAATGCAAGCTCAGATGAATGCTGAGTCGGAACGTTTGAGGGTGGAGGCTCTCCGTTTTGATCTGGATCGGCAGGCATCGGAGGCGGTTCAGCGTAGAAGGACTCAAGTCAGACTACCTATTCAGCCTCGGAATCTTTTCAATACTCCTGGGGCCAGGCCAAGTACGCCGCCAATGGTGACCCGGGTGGCAGAGGCACCACGGCAGTTAGACCCGCCATGGAGGAACGGACCTTTGTCGTGGCACGTTGTGATGCCACCTGGCCATTACTCTAATCCGGTGAAAAATATGATAGCAGTGGCTGCCAAGCTTGATGCTCTCCCCTTGGTCGAAGGGACGCCATTTGAAGAAGAGGCAAGGAATGCGATTAACCTATTGCAGACAGCGGTGGCTCAACAAGAGAGGTACACACACATTCGGAGTCGGGTGCACTCCATGCCGGTTCATAGCCGTAGCTATAGCCGACAGATTGATTCGCCTGCGGTCTCCAATAGTGAGCAAAGGCGAAACCCGCCCAATAACAAGCCGCCTGAGATGGATATTCAGGGGTCTATGGATAGGGGTCAGGATCAACAAGGATCAACACCGGTGATGGATTACCCGGAGGTCCCTGAGCCGGCATCGGCAACACCCATCAGCGTTTCTGCCAAGGCATTTGGTGTGCAGTGTCTCACGGTCGATCTGAGGAGTGCACATGTGCCCAAGGACTTTAAGGGGCCGCGGAAGGTGCCCAATTACATGACGGATCCACCTCTAGAGGCTTGGATCGAAAGCTATGAGCTTGCTATGGAGATGCTAGATGTCAACGAAGCAGTTTGTGTGAAATACTTCATCATGATGTTGGAAGTACCGGCCTGTGCTTGGTTAAAGGGGTTGCCACCCAATACCATCACGTCTTGGGCCGAGTTGAAAGCACGCTTCATCAAGAATTTCAAGGGAACCTGCAAGCAACCAATGACGATTGTGGATCTGGATCTTTATGTGCAGCAGGAAGGTGATTTGGCCCATCATTGGGTGCGGCGGGTCTCGACGGTGATCCACTCGTCTAAGAATATTTTAGCATCCCAGGTGGTTCTGATTTTGGAAAGGAATTGTTGTTTTGTTCCCCTTAAACAGAAGCTCGGGCGGTTGAAGCGTTCTTGTCAGGATATGAGTGAGCTCATGAAGGCTCTCACCAAATATGCGGATTCGGATACTACCAAAGACTTAGACTCCAATGATGAGAAGTCAGGTTAGGATAAGAAGGGAAGAAATGGTAAAAACCAGTAGGGAGGTGCTGGAAACGGCAGCCAAGGCAAGCGGAAGAACCTAGATGGCGGCTTAGAGTTTGTGGCGACCACCAACGCACATCCGACCGGGAACGGTCGCCCTAGAGGCAATGGGAACTTTAGGCCACCGTTCAACAGGAATAGGGCACCTGTTCCTTACACCTTGGAAGAGGCACTGAACAGGCCTTGCCCAACGCATAGCCGGCCGGACAGGGAGGCCACCCACACTTGGAAGGAGTGCAGCATTGTGCGCCAATTTTCGGAGCAAAGCCTTCATCAAAATCATAAAAATGGTAACGGCCCATCAGGCGGGTAAGGCCGGGCGGCTCAGGAGCCGGCTTCGGTGCTGGCGGGTCGGGTTCATGTCATCAAGGCCAAAACAATTAGAATCGAGGAAATCAAGGAAATCATCACCAGCAGAGCAATGGTGGTCAGCAACAGAATAATCACTCAGGATATCAGAGCAAGCCGAAACATCTTAGCGAGGGACAGTATCATGTCTTCACTACAAGCCTGGATAAGTGGGATCAGAAGCTGCACAAGAGGGCAGTCAATGCAGCCACGTCGGCTCTCCCGTGATACTTAGAATGGTCAGAGTACTGGATTACATGGAGCCGGGAGGATCACCCGCCACGGGTCGACAATCCGGGTCATTTAGCTCTGGTGGTCGCTCCTCGGGTTGGAGGGTACAAGTTCACAAAAGTGCTCATGGACGGTGGTAGCAGTATCAATATCCTATACTACGACACGTTCCAGCGGATGGAATTAACTGACAAGGCTCTTAAACCGTCATCGACCATTTTTGATGGGTTGGTACCAGGCAAGTCGGCCTACCCAGTAGGGAAGATTGCCTTGGAAGTGGTGTTTGGAGATGAGTATAACTACAGGGTGGAGACCTTGTGGTTTGAGGTGGTTATCATGCTCTGTTTGGCCGGCCGGCTTTCGCAAAGTTTATGGCCAGGCCTTATTATGTTTATCTGCAGCTCAAGGTGCCGGCTCTCAATGGAACAATCACGGTCCATGGTGATCGGAAGGTAGCCATCGAATGCGAGGAAGGAGACGCGGCTTATGCAGAGTCAAGCTGCGTAGAGGTAGAGCTTAAGTTTTACAAGGATAAAGTTGACCCGAGAAATATGACTCCGTTGAAGAAACCCAGTACAAAGTCTGATCCGCCCCTAAAGTTTGCGGCTGATGACATGAAGCTGGTGGATTTTACTCTGGGCGACCCATCCAGGCAGTTCACTATCGGGGCTAACTTGGACCCCGTATAGGAAAGCGCGCTCATCGAATTCATCCATGAGAATCGGGGCATCTTTGCATGGAAGCCATCTGACATGCCGAGTGTACCGATAGAGTTTGCTAAGCACCACCTTAATGTGGATCCTAAGTTTAAGCCGATTAAGCAATTCCTCCGTCGTTTCAACGAGCAGCGGCATAAAGCAATTGGAGAAGAGGTAGCCTGGCTCTTGGCAGCAAGGTTCATCGTGGAGGTATTTCACCCAGAGTGGTTAGCCAATCCTATGCTGGTGCTCAAGAAGAACGACACATGGCGTATGTGTATAGATTACATGGATCTTAACAAGGCTTGTCCAGTTTACCCGTTTGCTCTCCCTCGCATCGACCAGATTATTGATGCGACGGCGGGTTGTGAGAGTTTATGTTTCTTGGACGCCTATTCAGGCTATCATCAGATCAAGATGGAAGTCAAAGGCTAAGAGAAGACCTTGTTTATAACACCTTTTGGAGCCTTCTGCTATGTGTCCATGTTGTTTGGGCTCAAAAGTGCGCAGGCGACTTACCAACGTTGTGTGTAGAATTGCCTTCACGGTCAGATTGGGCGCAATGTTCATGCTTATGTGGACGATATTGTGGTTAAGTCAAGGAAGAAGGGGACATTGCTGGATGACCTGAAGGAAACATTTGATAACTTACGAGTTTATAAGATGATGCTTAACCCGGCTAAATGTGTTTTTGGGGTGCCTGCAGGCAAGCTTCTAGGTTTCTTGGTTTCAGAACGTGGTATCGAAGCCAACTCGGACAAGATAAAGGCCATCACATCACTAGCTAAGCCGGCGAGCATCAATGATGTGCAGCGCTTGGCGGGTCGTATTGCCGCTTTAAGCCGCTTCACCAGTCGCCTGGGGGTGAAGGCTATTCCTCTATACCAGATGATGAATAAGACGGATGACTTTGTTTGGAGTAAGGTTGCAGATGAAGCTCTTGAAACGCTTAAGAAGCAGTTGGTTGAGTCGTCGATCTTAGCCGCTCCAGCTGAGAAGGAGCCCTTGCTCCTTTATGTGGCGGCTAACAATAGGGCGGTCAGTGCTGCGATTGTAGTGGAGCGCAAAAAGGCAAGGAAAGAGTATCCGGTCTAGAGGCCGGTTTATTATGTCAGTGAGGTGCTTATAGAATCAAAGCAAAGATACCCACACTGCCAGAAGCTAATATACGGGGTGTTCATGGCAAATCGCAAGTTGAAGCATTATTTCCTTGGACATCAGATCACGGTGGTTAGCTTTGCTCCGTTGGGAGATATAATACAGAATCGAGAAGCCACTGGTAGAATTGCTAAGTGGGCACTGGAGCTTGGGCCTCTCAATCTGAAGTATGCACCTCGCACAGCCGTGAAGTCTCAGGCATTGGTGGATTTGATAAATGATTGGAGGAAGTGTCAATTGCCAGAGCAAAAGCCGGACAACACATATTGGACCATTCACTTTGATGGATCCAGATAGTTGGAGGGCTCGGGGGCTGGAGTTGTCTTAACCTCCCCCAAAGGTGATAAATTTTGTTATGTATTAAGGCTGATGTTTCCTTGCACGGACAATGCAGCTGAGTACGAAGCTTTGCTTCATGGACTTCGCGTGCCAAGGAGATGAACCTGAGCCGGGTTAGGTGCCTTGGCGAGTCAGACCTTGTGGCACAACAGGTGTCAGGCACGTGGGATTCCAAGGACCCATGAATGGAGGCTTATCGACAAGAGGTAGATATCGTCGCTCGTCATTTCAAGGGTTATCAGGTGGATCATATTGATCGTCGCAAGAATGAAGCGGCAGATGCATTGTCAAGATTGGGCTCTTAGTGTAAACCGATGCCGCCTAGCACTTTCTTGGATGTACTTTATCACCCGTCGGTTAAGCTACCTTCATAGGAGGATCTGGCTATACCTGACCCGGAAGGGCAACTAGTGGCGGCTTTACATGCTATTCCGGACTAGACATTGCCGTACCTGGCATACATGACCCGGGGCGAGTTGCCTGAAGATGAGACTCTGGCGCAGCAAATCGTGAGGCATTCTAAGTCCATGACCATAATTAGAGGGGAGTTGCACAAGCGTAGTGTCATCAATGTTTTCCCGCGTTGTGTCTCACCGGAGGAAGGCAAGGAAATCTTATATGAAATACATGTTGGAGATTGCAAACATCATGCCGGGTCAAAGTCTTTGGTGGCTAAAGCTTTCTGGCATGGCTTCTTCTGGTTGATGGCTCATAAGGACGTGCAAGATCTGGTCAAGAAGTGCGACGGGTGTTAGAAATTTGGATGACGTGCACACTTGTCGGCTCATAAATTGCGCATGATACCAATCACTTGGCCGTTTGTAGTATGGAGGCTTGACATGGTTGGAGCTTTCAAATGGTCTAAGGATAAGAAGACCCACCTCTTGGTGGCAGTGGAAAAAAAATCACCAAGTGGGTGGAGGCTGAGCCGATCAGTAAGTGTGATGCGGCCACGACGGTTCAGTTTTTCAAAAAAATTGATCTACCGGTTTGGATACCCTCATAGCATCATTACAGATAACGACACAAATTTGTCCAAGGGGGCTATGAAGGTGTTCTGCGAAAGCGAGCACATCCGGCTTGATGTTTCGGTTGTTGCTCATCCACAATCCAATGGTTAGGCAAAACAGGCCAATTAGGAAGTCTTGAGAGGTATCAAGCCCCGTCTCATGGTTCCTTTATAGAGAACACCGGGTTGTTGGGTTGAGGAGCCGTCCTCCGTCCTTTGGAGCATCAATACTATGTCCAACAGGTCAACAGGTTACACCCTCCTTTTCATGGTTTATGGTGCAGAAGCCATGTTACCAAGTGACATACGTCATGATTCACCACGGGTGGCGGCTTATGTGGAAGTTGACAATGAGGTGGCGCGTTAGGATGCATTGGATGCTCTAGATGAATCACGTGATTTTGCAGCAGCTTGATCGGTGATTTATCATCAGGACATGCGTCGCTACCATAGCCGCAGGGTCAAGACTGAGACATTCCAAGAAGGCGACTTGGTGTTACGTTTGATTCAAGATTAGATAGATGCGCACAAGTTATCACCCCCATGGGAAGGACCTTTCGTGGTTAGCAGGAATCTGAACAATGGGTCTTATTATCTCATCGACGTGCAAGATGAGTCATGTACCTCCGGGCAGGAAACTCACTGGCCGTGGAACATTGCTCATCTATGACCTTACTATACTTGAGTCATCGACTCTTATCTTTGTACATAAATATTTCATTGTGTTTATACTTCTCATATAATAAAGTTGGCATCCCTGCAAGACGGGGCCTCTGCCATTTTTCTCTTTTGCATTACAGATTTGTGCAAAGATAAACACCTCTACATGGTCACTTAGGGGCTTCCAACCTGCCGGGTTTATCTTGCTCACCCTTTTTGACCAGCTCTTCATCCAAAATAGTACCATTGTGCAATGACTTACAAGATGCCGGTCTGCAGGATGGCGGCTTACAAATAGGGGGCCCACGCGATGGTGGCGTGCAAGATGGAGAAAGGCTTAAGGTCGCTCAAGAGGATGAGCCAACACATTGCGAGATGTTCAAAGATGGGTGCACCGCCTTATTGACGAAAGATTTAAGGTCACCCAAGAGGATGAGCCGCCTCGTTACGAGCCATTCAAACATGGGTGCACCGCCTTATTGATGAAAGATTTAAGGTCACTCAAGAGGATGAGCCGCCATGTTGCGAGCCGTTCAAACATGTGTGCGTTTATCATTAGCAAAAGATTCAAGGTCACTGAAGAGGATGAGCCGCCACATTGCAAGCCATTCAAACATGGGTGCCCTACCTTACCAGTGAAAGATCTCAAGTCTCTCAAGAGGGCGAGCCACCATGATGCGAGCTGTTCAAACATGGGTGCCATGGATGCCAAAGAGGATGAGCCGCCATGACGTGAGCCGTTCAAACATAGGTGCCATGATGCAAGACGGGTCGCGGAACCAGAGCAAGTTCAAGAGTGGGTGAAGGTCGCCCCTCACTCTTGGTTGGCTTTTCAGCCGTTGCAAGACTGGGTTATACCTACCTGGATGTCGTTGTTACTCGTTTAGGGGTGCAGCAAGCTGTCAACTCACCCCTGCGAGGGCCTCATACAGCGGCGAGGGAAACTCTCTCATCTACTACGTACTCTCCGCGAAGTGGCCCGTCGTACTCTTAACAAGTGATGTTGCTTAATGTTCAAACGACGGATTTATGTCACGTGAGAAGTAGCTTATGGGCCTAGGGGCACTCACCCCGTTGCAAATTCTGATCTGTTGCACCCTTAACAATTAATCTCACCTAGAGATCCTGAGCCGTGCAAGATTGGCGGTCACTCTCATTAGAGACCCTGCACTGTTAGGAGGTTCAAAGCAACAGTACACCCCAGAAGGGCCAGCAAATGAGTTTTCGAAAAACAAAAAACAAGGGGAGAGCAAGATGATCATGCATTACATCACATATTGCATCATACATATTGCATTATACATTTCATCATACCTACATCATACATTGCATTCATATCATAAGTCAGGCCAGAGCAAGATTGTGAAAGATGAAGCAAGGCTATATTAATATCTCTGGGTTATGCTTTTCTAAAGCCGCCCAGGAAAACATTGTAGAGTATTTTGTTTGGTTTTTGCAGGCTTTATCTCTAAAAATGACTCGTCATTAAGACATAAGAAGATTGCAAGGTATATTGCAAGGCTCTCCAAGAGCTCAAAAGACGAAGGACTTAAAAAGTTTTTGCATTTGTTCGGCTCAGCTGGCCGGGTTACAATCAATTGGGAACAAAGAGTTTAACTAGCTGGGGGGTCATCATGCGTCGGGTCTTCGGGCTCTTCGATCTGAAGATGATCCACATCCCAGTTGGAGTTTAGTAAGGCTTCGAATTGTGCATCATCAAAAGTGGAGATGGATCAATGTCAGGGGCGAAGAGTGGCTTACGACGTGTAGGGACTAATTCTTTGGCTTCAAAGGTCGGGCAACGCATCCGTTGATTGTTTTTGTCATAAGCGGCCTGGTAAGGAACCAGGTCCGTCTCATCAACCAGTATGAAGGCAAGCCGCCTGGAGGCCTTAATGCACGTGGCATAATCTGCTTCGGTGAAGTCTAAGCCGTTGTCCTTCTTGGAAGGGAAGCCATTCATCATCTCTTCAACGGTTA
This sequence comes from Hordeum marinum, assembly GCA_022496015.1. Taxonomy (NCBI): domain Eukaryota; kingdom Viridiplantae; phylum Streptophyta; class Magnoliopsida; order Poales; family Poaceae; genus Hordeum; species Hordeum marinum. Next base: position 44,786,947 of record CM039676.1, on the reverse strand, counting down.
AATCAGGAGCGAAGGCCAGGGACCGCTCAGCACAGCTATGGCCCCTCTCCTGGCGGCTGATCGCGTTATTTCGTCCACTTGCTTGGGAAAAGTTGATAAGACTTCTATGATGCCCTTCATAAACTTGGGGATATACTTGGCTATCATCATGGCCTTGATAGTACAGAGGACGCTGCTGTAGAGTTGTTCCGTCAAAGTATAGACTGCTTTCAACTTCATTAGACTATCAGAGGATAGCTGGCGGCTCCTTTCGCCTGCAAGGAAAGGTCAAAGGTATAAGCTGCCTGGCGGGTATTTATTTTAGGAAAGTATTCTTTAAGCCGTATGTACTTACCAAAGATAGTGGCAATCATCTTGGAGATATGATCCTTGAGAGTCTTCAGCTGTGCTGATGCAAGATTGAGTTGTTCCTCTGTATTACTCGGAAGCTTCACCAGGGCGGCTTGCTCAGTTTTGGCAGTCTTTTTATATGCAGTAAATTCAGCCTGGAGTTTCTCAATCTTTTGAACAGTCGCCCGTAACTTCTCTTCTGTTATGGATCGGGCGGTTTGTTTAGTTATCAGGGCTTCCCTTAAGACGGCCTGCTCAGACTTAGTAGTATCTAATGCTTCCTGCATTTCACAAGTGAAAGATTATCAATGTTTAGTCGCCAGGATGGAATTGTTCTTACAAGTCCCAAGCACATTGCAAGCAATATACTTGGCACTTGGGGGCTAATGTCTGTGTTTTCATTCTAAAATCTACGATGAAGTTCCGGCTCATCACTAGCATAATGAACCGGACTTGGGGGCTATAGCCGGCGAGCTTTTCAAATATGGAAGATCCGGCTCATCATTATCATAATGCTCCGGACTTGGGGGCTACAATTGGATCTATGACTTAGTATGAAGTGCCGGCTTATATGCAATTTAACCCAGTACTCGGGGGTCACAGGTTAGGCTCTATACAATATGATTGAAGGCTTGGAAGACCCGGTCTATTATTTGCAATATTAACCCGGTTCTTAGGGGCTATGTACGGGTATACGAGAAAGATAGAAGATGAAAGATACCTCATATTTTTTATTCATCAAGCCAACAAGCTTGCTCTCCATGCTGCGACTAGCAGACATGCGGTTCAGTTAGCCAGCGTGTAAGTCGTCTGCAGTCATCTTCTCCTAGACAGGGAATTCGAAGTCAAGCTTCTCGGGAGAGTAAGTAGCAACTTTGCTGGAATGCCTATTCAAGGTATGGTGTGTGGGAGATTGATAACCCGTCCAAGTGATGGTAACGTCAGGGAGGGACGAGTCTTCAGTGGTAGGATTGGGCAGCTTAGGGTCAGTTGCTCGGCTATCGGAAGCCGCCGAATGATGACCCGCAAACTCTAAAGGGGCAGGGGAGATGGCTCAGGTGTTTCTTTGTTAGGTTCAGAAGGTTTAGCGGGAGAGAGGGATGGCTCAGCAGTATCCGGCTGTTGAACGGTTGGAGCAATGGTAGACCCGCCTGCTTTCCTGCGTTTAGCTTGCGCCCTGAAAGAGCAAATAATCAGCACATAATACAAAGGTAATGCAGGTAATATACACACGGCATAGGTGAAGACATACTCTGGGTTGACCTTCATGGGAGGAATTTTAGAGGAAGTTGAGTCGCCAGAAGGAGGTGACTCCTACAAATTAAGACAGTTAGACATAATAGCAAGGCAGCATTATGGAAATATAAGACAAATATTGGGTTCCTCATAAGTACCTCCACGGGACGTTTCCGCGATGCCGGGGCATTAGGTAAGCCGGCCATAAGATCCCCAGAGCTGGTGCTCCGGGTCTGACGTCAAAGAGTCGTTTTGTTGATTTTTCATGGAAAATTCGGGATCTAAGTAAACGAGAGGGTGCGAAAAAGGAACTATTCGGACGACCCGCCGCATCTTCGGTTGTGTGATGATTTCTGAGTCGGAAGAAAGATAAGTTACCTCAGGGGCGTTGGTGTGGCTCGTCTCTGTTTCCTCCTGTGTACAGTCATTGTCAATAAGTTGCCTAAAAAATTGCCAAGGGAATCAAGTTCTACCTCTGAGTTGTCAAGCTCAAGCAGGTTTTGAGACGACGTTTTTGATTTGTGGCCGCGGGTGTTACCCGCCTGAGACTTCTTCACTCGAGGAGTGTATTTTTTCTTCAGAAGCTGGAGTTAGCCTGTAAGCGAAAGTGGCCAAGAGAAGTTAAGATAGCTATATATATATATATATAATCAAGACGGAGAGAAAAGTAAATTTTAAAGCCGCCCTTATGTCTGGAGCCGGGTTTGTGGCACAGAAAGGTTTTAACCCGACTGAACGACAAGCTTCTTGGGATTCGCGAGTAAGTCGCCTGATAGCAGAGGTGATGTTCTCTTCTGTCAAGGGTATGTGGTTGAAGCAGAGAGGATCATTTGCATCGCCTGTGTATTCACACATAAGCCAATCATGCCGGCTCAATGGTAAGACCTTCCATGAGATCCAACAGCGGGTTAAGCCCACTCCCGTCAACCCGTTCGCCAGAAGAGCATTGATTTTGGTGAAAGCCGAAGCATACTTCGCTCATGCCTCGGCTGACATCCGGTCTGGAAGCTCAGTAGAAGTACAAAGCCGGGTAGGACGATAACCCGATAGGGTTTTTTCCACCCTCTGGAGACGTATCTCTACAATAGAGCCAAGTTCTGTTCCAGTCTTTGGGATGGCTTGGCATTTGAACAACCGGGTAAACCATATCTCTTCGTCTTTGGATGGAGACTCCGCCGAGCTCCAAGCTTGGGCCGGCTGCCACATCCATTTGGCGGTTGACATAGAAAAATCATGGAATAGATTGACAGACGGCTCTTCTTGCAGGTAAACGTCACACAAGACTTCAAAGTTGCACAAGTTGGAGACAGAGTTCGGGGCAATGTCTTGAGGATGCAATTTAAAGAAATGGAGGACGTCTTGGAAGAACTTAGATTTGGGCGGGCTGAAACCACGCATAAGTTGGTCGGCAAAGATAAAAACTTCACCCTCTTGAGGGATGGGTCTCTTATCTAGCCCTCGAACCTGCCAATGAATGATGTTCTGAGCCGGCAATGTTCCTGCCTCTACAAAATCCTGTAGGAACTGTTCGGAGACTCAAGGCCGACCCAGTCACAGGAAGAAGATGTTCGAGACATGATGGCAGGTCAAGGCTATGAAAGGGGGCAGTACGCGGTGGGTTAGAAAGTGACTAGATAACCAAGACGACTGATGAAATTAAATACTATGATGTTAAGCTGTCGGTATAGTTTATCGGAAGAGTCGGAGATTTGATGGTGTGTTAAGTGAAGAAGGCCATGATGCAAAAATTACTAAGGACATACAAACAGGTTTTACATATTATGCTGAAACTACAAGATCTACAGGCAAGGAAAAATCAAATATATTCTAACCCTAAAAAGGGGCTAAGGAAGAAGAGGCAGTTCGCGCAAGTGGGGGGGGGGCAGTATATGGATATAAGATAAAACGTCATTAAACTTTGCATGGATGACCGCGGTGGATTAAACAATACCACAAGATTTAAGGAGCTACTCATCAGTTGACATTATAATGATGAACATGCATGCTAATGGAGTCCGATGAACTCGACAAGATTCAAGTGGGAAGTTATAGATCTGAAAGAGGACGAAGAACATACCTTAAGGATGCGTCGGACACGGGCGAGTGTCTGGTAGCATTCAGGTTATTGCAGCGGCCAAGTTCGTCGACGACAACGGGATTCCACCGGCACGATGGAGCTCAGGAGCACTGGTGTCGAGAGGAAGAAGAAGAGTAGTGGCGGTAGAGAAAATGAAAAGACCCCCTCATGGCCCTATTTAAGGGGGTGGGAGGCCAAACAGGCACACGGGAATCAAGGCGAGAAATGATGACCAACCGAGACAGACGCCTCGATTTTTGAGCCGGCCGTTTAATGAGACGATCTACGACATACGTCATAGAATCTTTTCGACATGTATGAAGGTGACGTCATGGCGGGTTAGGTGTTTTCCCTTTCATGTGACAAGGGTGTGAAACTCGCCGCTGGTTAAAAAGTGGAGATTGACATGAGCAAGCTCAAATCAATCTGGGGCCTAATGTTGGGGATATAACCCTGTGGTAAGAGCTGCCCAAGAGGGGCCAGGTCATACCTGGCGGCTCATTAGCGTATGGGCTGGAAGAGGAAGATTGGGCTGCACGGTGGCTCACCAGATGGGTTGAGATGGAGGCCCAGAGTCGGGAAGAAGACGCAAGACTCGGGAACGTAAGCCGCCTGGAGATAGCCTGCCAGAGTCAGCAAGGCGGCTTAGAGACAAAGTCAGACAAGTTGTAAGAGTCGGTATGACATTTGTGTAACCTGTGGTCTTGACCTCCTATATAAAGGCAAGACCCGGGGACGACTTAGACAGAAACCAATCGATCGAGAGCTAGGTCAAGCGAATACGCTCCCTTGTAATCGATACTCCATTCAATATACGCAAAGCAAGACATAGGCTTTTACCTCATGTCAAGGGGCCGAACCTGGGTAAATCCGTGTCTTTCATCCCAACCAACCCCTTTGAGTCCACCGCCTTAGCGATGGCCTCGAACCTAAGTCTTCAGACATCTTCCATGACAAAACCACGATAGTTTTGATTACCACGTCGTCTATGTATGCTTCGATTGTTTTACCAACTTGTTTTGCGAGATATGTTTGGATCATGCGCTGGTACGTAACCCCAATGTTTTTTAGCTCGAAGTGCATTGTGTTGAAGCAGAATGGCCCATAAGGGGTGATGTATGTTGTTGCAGCTTGATCGGATTCCTTCATTTTAATCTGATGGTATCCAGAATAAGCATTGAGGAAACAGAACGAGTCGTGTCCGACTGTGGTGTCAATAATTTGGTCTATCCATGGTAAGAGGGAAGGGTCCTTAGGGCAGGCCTTGTTGAGGTCTTTAAAGCCGACGCACGACCGCCAGGATTTTTCTTTCTTTGGTACCATCACCAAGTTTACAAATCATTCGGGGTGCTTAATCTCCCGAATGAATCCGGCCTCTAGCAGTTTTGCTAATTTGTCACCCATAACTTGTCGTTTGTGCTCGGAAAAGCAGTGTAGAGTTTGTTTAACGGGCTTAAAGCCTGCAGTGATGTTCAGACTATGTTCTGCGAGCCATCATGGGATTCCGGGCATATCGGAAGGATGCTAGGAGAAGATGTCCCAGTTTTCTTGTAAGAATGCCCGTAGTGCTTTGTCCACTATGGGGTCGAGCTGGGCTCCGATGGACGCAGTCTTGTTGGGGTCCGTCAGGTGTACCTGAAATTTAACGATCTCATCTACTGGTTTAAAGGATGTGGGTTTGGGCCTTTTGCTAAGGATCACATCATCCTTGTCTACTATTGACCGAAGTGCGGTCAGTTCTTCTGCAGCAAAGGTCTCAGGTAGTGCCTCGAGGTTGAGCGCTGCTATTTTCTTTTAAGCTCGAAGGGCTATATTCGGATCACTGGCGATTGTGATTACCCCGTTTGGTCCTGACATCTTGAGTTTCATATACCCGTAATGTGGTATAGCTTGGAATTTTGTGAAGGCGTCATGTCCTAGCAGGGCGTGGTAGCCACTAGGGAAGGGAACGATATGGAAGAGGAGTTCTTCAGATCAGTAGTTTTCGGGCGTGCCGAACAGTACGTATAGGACGATACGTCCTGAACAACGAGCCTCTTACCCCGGAATGATTCCCCGGAATGTCATGTTGCTATGCTTGATGCGAGATCGGTCGAACTGCATTTTTTCTAGGGTATCTTCGTAGATAAGATTTAAACCAGTGTCGCCATCCATTAGCACTTTGTGTAACCTGAAGCCCTCGGCGATGGGGTTTAGGACCAGTGCGGCCGGTGTATGACCGGAAAGAATGGGTGGTCGGTCAGTGCCTCCGAAGGTAATGGTTATGTCTTCCCATGCACTTATTGCTACCACATAATAGACCTATTCGAGTTCTTTAAGAGCTCCTTTTCCTCCCGTTCCTTGAGGGGAGTGTTTCGTACATCGTTAGGACTTCGGTGTTGTATTCTGGTGGCGATCTGGAGCGCCTATTCGGCGGTAGTGCCTCAAGAATGGCTTCACCGCTTTTTGCGACCTGCCTGATGACCCAGCAAGCTCTAAGGCTATGAGTCGGGCTTGTGTTCAACAATACGGAATGTATGGGGCATGGTTTATCCAAAAGCCCGTCAAGGACAATACTGACCCCTCTAAGGGGCCTATTTCTCTGTCCCGCGGGTTCGAGTTTGTCTGGCCGATTCGGAGGTATCCTCTTTTTCCGATCTCCTCTAGGGTACTCAGTAAAGGTTGGTTCCAAAAATAGACCCGACATAGTCAAAAGATCATAACCCGGCATCATCAATGATTATGACCCAGCAAAGATGACCTGCCAAGAGCATTGGAGGCCGACTCAATGGCATATGGATGTTTTATTCCCAATATTTTTTATTGCAAAGGGCACATATCTGCAAGATGATGGTGAAGAGGGCTCATTCGTATGAAGAAGAAACCCGGATTTTCAAGGAGCTATTTTTCAATAAGCCGAGAAGGGAGTGAGCCGGTCACTTAACATATTTATTGTTATTTCAGGAAGCTTAGCATGAATAAATTCAAGCTAACCTGGGGGCTAATGTCGGGGATATACCCCATGGTATAACCCGGCCGGAAGTATGACCTGGCCAGGACTTGGCGACTCACAGGAGACTAGGACGAGACTTGACGATTTATTAGTAACCCGGCGGGCGGGTCATAAGAGCAACAAGGCCCAAGACCCGACGTGTAAGCCGGCGCGAGGCGGCTCACAAGAGAAGGCCCAAAGGAGAGAAAGGATTCCCTTACAAGAGAAACAAGACCCAGATTAGGATTCAAGAGAGACTAATCTTAATCCTACTCCTATTAGGACTTTACATGTAAACCTACCCTTTCCACGTATATAAAGAGGGGTAAGGCGCCCCAAGAGGGACAAGTTTTTTAGACGTCTCAATAGACAAGCTACAAGTTTTAGTGGCTAGAAAACACCCTTGTAACCGAGATCGTCATCGTCATCATCAGTACAAGACAAGCAGGACATAGGCTTTTACCTCCATCGGAGGGGCCGAACCTAGGTAAACTCCCGTCTCTCAATTCCGACCAACCCCTCTCAAGCCGCCACATAGTTGCGACCGCCCCGAACATAAGTTCGTTCACCCGGACATCCTGCCGTGATAAATCCACGAAAGTTGGTGCCCACCGTGGGGCACGCACACAGTGGTGTTGTGTTCGTGAAGGGATTTCCTCTGGGGATCAAGAAGTTTGAGATTGACCGGATGAAGAAGACCCGACATAAAACAATCAAATAGGGACAACCTTAGGCAGAGAAGGCAAATTAATCGTCTGATGGTCATAATCGAGACCAGATTTGGAGATGGCAGGGACGAGAAGGAAGATAAAGGTGAGAATTAGGGTTTGTGTTGGTGCGCTGCCACAGAGTCGCCGAGATCCACAAGATTTTCCGCTATAGTGGTTTACCGAATCCGATGCAAATTTTTGCTGAGCGGCCATCGAATTGGTACTACGTATAGACGTGCAATCAGTCATTTGAGCCAACCAAAGTTACTGCTACTATTGGCATGGAGGTTACAAACCTGCGTTTCTACTCTATCTACTACAACGATCCAAGAGTCAACGCGGAGACAGGTACGGGTACAACCCGGATTCATCACTACGGCCGTACTCTCGCCAAGATCCAGCTCCGCCTAGAGTCGCCTACGTCGGCTGCCATTGGGCTTGCCGCTGCCTCTGCCCTCGCGTGTTGAGCCGCCCGCTGCATTCGCCGTTCGCTCCGCCACTGGCAGCTTTCCACCATGACCCGCCCGCTGCCCTGCAACCCGGACGGCCTCCACATTGGCTTGCCTGGCCTCCCCGGTTTTTTCCGCCATTGCTCCAATAGGACCTGCCTCCGCTGTTGTTGTCCCTTACTCCACCGGCACCTCTCTGGGTCGGCCTTGTCCCCGCGTTGCCGATCTCCTACTGCACCATGCCCTGGCGGGCTTCGCCTGCGCCATTTCTCCACTCGAGCCGCCAGACTCCGTTTGCCACGACCCAGAGATGGAGTCGTCCTCACGCCGCCGCGCCATACGTGCCGCCGCAGAGTTCGACCTGCCGTTGTCCCCCTCACCTGCCGCCTCGTAGCTGCCGCACCTTTTTCCACTGCGCCGGGTTCGCCCCGCGGTTCCACCTTGCTCCGTCGTTGCACCGTGGCCGCGTCACCTTGCCCCGTGGCGGGTCGTCCACACGCGCCTCCTCTCCTACGCCGGCCATGCCGCGGGCTGCCCCTGGCCACCGGTTCTGCCGCGCCAGGGCTAGCTCCCGCACGCGCGCGCCGCCCTGGCTCCATGTGATTTGTTATACATCAGCAATGTCAGAACCGTCTCTCGCAGTCCCACCGACTCACAACGCCATGGCCGTCTCACACGACTGCATCGGCTTACGATGCCGCGGCTGACTTTTGTGATTACATCAACAAGCCAGAGGCTGCATACACCAGTACGAACCGCCCAATTAACGGTTCTGAATCACCGCCCTGCGGTCCAATCAAATATCAACATATCAGTACGGTGCTCGCCTGCACAAGCCGCCCAACGGATGCGGGCAAGACGCCACCCACAGGCTGATCTACATCAGTGTATCGGTGCGGTGTTCACCTGCACAAGTTGCCCAACGGACAGGCGCACAAGTCACTGCCATTGTAGTTTGGTTAACTTCACCAACCAGCCGGGACGAACCATTGACCGGATTATCAAAACAATTCATACGTGATCATCTATAACCCGCCACGATGAAATATGGAGATTCTCAAGTGGCCTCTTTGAGTCAACTTAAGACTCAGAGACTATAGGCATGGCGAGACACATTTGGTTGTTTTCAACGAGAACCCTGGGTCATTGCAAAGTTAACCCGATCCTGGGGGCTACTACATTATTGGTGGAAGAATTATAAGTCGCCCAAGAGGACGAGCCGCCATGATGCGACTGTTCAAACATGGGTGCCCAATTTCATTGATGGGCGATTTAAAGCCGCCCAAGAGGACAAGCTGCCATGTTGCGAGCCGTTCAAACATCGGTGCACCGCCTTATTGACGAAAGATTTAAGGTCACTCAAGAGGATGAGCCACCACGTTGCGAGCCGTTCAAACATGGGTGTGCTGCCTTATTGGCAAAAGATTTAAGGTCACTCAAGAGGATGAGCCGCCACGTTGCAAGCCATTCAAACATGGGTGCATTACCTTAGTGGTGAAAGATCTAAAGTCGCCCAAGAGGATGATCTGCCACGTTACGAGCCGTTCAAACATGGGTTAGGGTTAGGAGGGGGTGAAGGTCGCCCTCCCTCTTGATCGGCTCTTCAGCCACTATAAGACGGGTCGCGAACCCAGAGCAAGTTCAAGAGTGGGTGAAGGTCGGCCCCCACTCTTGGTTGGCTTTTCAGCCATTGCAAGGCTGGGTTATACCTGCCTGTATGTAGCTGCCGCTTGTCTAGGGGTGCAGCAAGCTATCAACTCACCTCCTGCCAGGGCCTCATAAAGCGGCGAGGGAAACTCTCATCTGCTACATACTCTCCGCCAAGAGGCCCGTCGTACTCTTAACAAGTGACGTTGCTTAAGGTTAAAACGACGGATTTATGTCACGTGAGAAGTAGCTTATGAGCCTGGGGCACTCACCCCGCTACAAATTCTATTCTATTGCGCCCCTGACAGTTAATCTATCCTAGAGACCCTGAGCTGTGGAAGATTGGCGGTCACTCTCGTTAGAGACCCTACACGGTTAGGTAGTTCAAAGCAACATGTCCCCTAGAAGGGCCAGCAAATGAGTTTTCGTAAAACAAAAAGGAAGGGAAAGAAAGAACATCATACATTGCATCATACATAACATCATGCATTGCATCATACATTGCATCATATTCACATGGTATGCCGGCTTCTCAAGCTGGGTCAAAGCAAGATCATGAAAGAAGAAGTCAGGTTATACAGATGTTAACATCTCCGGGTCATGCTTTTTCAAGCCGCCCTTACAACAATGCAGAATATATTTTGTCTTGTTTATTTTTGTAGGTCCTGTCTCTTAAGATGAGCCGCCGTTAAGTATGATGAAAGAACTTCTGCAGGAACAAATAGATCTTTGATAGCCAAAATGGTTGGATCTTCATCATGGTTTATCATAACCAGTATTAAGTGATTGGGGTTTTATCAAGCCGGATTGGAAAGTTGATTATTCTTGAAGAGCCTCCCTATCAGATATAATGTCGTGTCATTTAATTGACCAGCTATTGGTTTTCTTCAAATGTGCTCTATAGTAATCTACAACACGTATGGATTTCTCAAACATATATTTACTCGGTTGCACTGCAACCACGAGTAGGGATCTCATATCAAGGATAAAGGTATTTCTTCGAGGATATTCATACCGGGTTACTACCGCGGTCAACAATTCATTGAACAAATTATGCCGAGTCATATTATTCTCACATAGTCCCGAGTCGCCACAGGCAGACGACCTGACACTTGGGGGCTACATCATTCAAATACAGTTTATATCAAGTATGCAAGTCCCATGTCGCTGCAAGCATGCATCACGCCACTTGGGGGCTAATGCAAGATGCTTTTTAAGGAGATAAGCCAACGTTTCTATATTTTTCTAAGTCCCGGCCCAGTACTTCTTTCTGACCCGGCACTTGGGGGCTACACCGCTAAGATCAAATTTTCTAAAGTCCCAAGTCGCTGCAGGCATGGGACCCGACACTTGGGGTCTACAGTATTCAGTTATTCAAACAGATTATGAGGTTCAAATTGAATACCCGGCCCATCACATACTGATGAGCCGACCCTTGGGGGCTACACCCACTGAAGCTTTACACAGTATAAGGTAATTTCAAAGTCCCATGCTGCTGCAGGCAAGACAACCTGGTACTTGGGGGCTACACAATCACAGATATTATTGCAAAGTGCCAAGTCATCATGGATAAACTTGGAGCTTGGGGGCTACAGGTGATATATCAAAAAATTGAAGAGAATTTTCAAGATGCCAATTTTGAGTGAGACCGTCTCAACAGATTTTTATTTAGCCGAAGCATTAAAAGACCGTCTCTACATCAGATGGATTTTCATACCCATATTTTTATCAAGTCAACTAGAGTGTAGTTATTTGTCCCAACGTCACCAACAATCATGACCCAACATTGTCACAAGATCATAACCTGGCATGATCAATGATTATGACCCGACAGAGATGACCCGCCAAGAGCATTGGAGGCTGACTCAATGGCATATGAATGTTTTATTCCCAATATTTTTTATTGAAAAGGGCACATATCTGCAAGACGATGGTGAAGATGGCTCATTCATATGAAGAAGAAACCCAGATTTTCAAGGAGCTATTTTTCAATAAGCCAACAAGGGAGTGAGCCGGTCACTTAACATATTTATTCTTATTTTAGGAAGCATAGCATAAATAATTTCAAGCTAACTTGGGGGCTAATGTTAGGGATATACCCCGCGGTATAACCCGACCGGAAGTATGAACCGGCCAGGACTTGGCGACTCACAGGAGACCCAGTCGAGACTTGATGATTTATTAGTAACCCGGTGGGCGGGTCAGACGAGTAACAAGGCCCAAGGCCCAACGTGTAAGCCGGCGCCAGGCGGCTCACAAGAGAAGGCCCAAAGAAGAGAAAGGATTCCCTTACAAGAGAAACAAGACCCAAATTAGGTTTCAAGAGATACTAGTCCTAATCCTACTCCTAGTAGGACTTTACATGTAAACCTACCCTTTCCACCTATATAAGGAGGGGTAAGGTGCCCCAAGAGGGACAAGTTTTTTAGACGTCTCAATAGACAAGCTACAAGTTTTAGAGGCTAGACAACACCCTTGTAACCGAGATCGTCATCATCATCATCAATACAAGACAGGCAAGATGTAGGCTTTTTCCTCCATCGGAGGGGCCGAACCTGGGTAAACTCGCGTCTATCAATTCCTACCAACCCCTCTCAAGCCGCCACATAGTTGCGACCGCCCCGAACCTAAGTCCATTCAACCGGACATCTTGCCATGATAAATCCACGACAGTGTGCAACAAGACGTTGCCACCCGTGAAGATCTGATCAGGGATGAGAATACCCTGGCTGCAGATCTCGTTGCTTGTGACAAGGTGATATGTCTCCAATGTATCTACTTTTCCAAACTCTTTTGCCCTTGTTCTGAACTCTAATATTCATGATTTGAATGGAATTAACCCGGACTGACGTTGTTTTCAGTAGAATTGCCTTGGTGTTATTTTTGTGTAGAAATAAAAGTTCTCGGATTGACCTAGAAATTTATGGAGAATATTTTTATAATTAATAAAAAATATTGGCAAAATAATCAACTACAGGGGGCCACCACCTGGCCACAAGCCTGGTGGGCCCACCCACCCCCTAGGCCGTGCCGAGCAGGCTTGTGGGCCCCCTGCTGCTCCTCTAACCTTTTTTCCACTTTGATATATTCCTATCCTGGGAGAAAAAAATCAGAGAGAAGAGTTCATCGTGTTTTAGGATACGGAGCCACCGCCACCTCCTGTTCTTCCTCGGGAGACCAGATATGGAGTCCGTTTTGGGCTCCGGAGAGGGGAAATCGACGCCTTCGTCATCACCAACCATCATTCATCACCAATTCCATGATGCTCTCCACCGTTTGTGATTGATATCATCGTGGACTTTCTAGACAGTGATGGGTTGGATGAGATTTATCATGTAATCGACTTAGTTTTGTTAGGGTTTGATCCCTAGTATCCACTATGTTCTGAGATTGATGTTGCTATGACTTTGCTATGCTTAATGCTTGTCACCAGGGCCTGAGTGCCATGAGTTCAGATCTGAACCTATTATGTTTTCATGAATATATGTGTGTTCTTGATCCTATCTTGCAAGTTGTAGACACCTGTTACGAGTTATGATCCGCATCCCCCATGGTGGCATAGTTTGAGGAGTTCATGTATTCACTAAGTGCTAATGCTTTGGCTCGGTTCTCTATTAAAAGGAGGCCTTAATATCCCTTACTTTCCAATAGGACCCCGCTGCCATGGGAGGCTAGGACAAAAGATGTCATGAAAGTTCTTTTCCATAAGTATGTATGACTATATATGGAATACATGCCTACATTACATTGATGAATTGGAGCTAGTTCTGTGTCACCCTATGTTATAACTGTTGCATGATGAATGCCATCCGACATAATTATCCATCACTGATCCATTGCCTACGAGATTTCCATATATTGATCTTTGCTAAGTTACTTTTCCGTTGCTACTGTTACAAACACTACAAAACTGCTACTATCACTTTTGCCACTGTTACAGTTACTTCCATATTACTTTGCTACTGAATACTTTGCTACAGATATTAAGTATTTTAGGTGTGGTTGAATTGACAACTCAGCTACTAATAATCGAGAATATTCTTTGGCTCACCTTGTGCCAAATAAATAAATTTGGGTTGAATACTCTATGCTCAAAAACTGTTGTGATCCCCTATACTTGTGGGTTATCAAGTCCTTTTTCTGGTGCCGTTGCCGGGGAGCATAGCTTTATTATCTGAGTCACTTGGGATATATATATATATATATATATGTTGATCACTATGAGGAATCTTAAAGATCCAAAAACCAAGATCTATCCCTCAACTACGAGGATAGGTAAGGAACTGCCTAGCTCTGCACTTGATTCACCTTCTGTTATGAGTAAATTTGCGACACCGCCACCTGCTAGTAATTTTGGTACATCCCAAGTAATTTATGATGCTACTTATAGTATGCATGATGCTTATGATGATACTTTGCTTGATGATATTGTGCCACTTGGTGAATTTCTTGATGAACAAATTGCTAGAGCCAATGCTGAAACTGGTAATATTTCTGAATCTGATTAAATTATTGAAAACTAAACACTATTACACCTGCTAGACCTAGCTCTACTAGATATGAATTTCCTGATATACCTGAGGGTTATGTTATGGAAGGAGAGGTAGCTAGGGACTTTCTTGCTTGTAAGGATAGAGATGATCTTAAGAAATTGCTTCGCAGGCGGAAGGGAAAATCTTTGAATGCTAGAATGCAATATGATCCTAAGTTTGCTACTTCACCTATCTTTGTTACTGATAAGGATTATGAATTCTCTGTCGATCCTGAGTTAATTACGTTGGTTGAATATGATCCTTTCTATGGTTATGAATCTGAACTGTTGTGGCACATCTTACCAAATTGAAAGATATAGCCACCCTATTTACTCATGAGGAAAAATTTCGCTATTACTATATTCTTAAGTTGTTTCCTTTCCCATTAAAGGGTGATGCTAAGATATGGTTTAATTCTCTTGCTCCTGGTTGTGTGCGTAGTCCCCAGGATATGATCTGTTACTGCTCTGGAAAAAAATTCCTGCCCATAAGAAACAAGCTGCCTAGCAAGAAATATTTAAATTTGTGCAGCTTGAAGAAGAGAGTCTCCCACAAGCTTGGGGGAGGCTAGGGACTACCTAGATAGTTGTGCTGATTGTGTTTTCAGGGAACAAACTATTGAACAAGCTGAATTACTATTGCATGATGAATGCCATCTGACATAAAAAAAAAGATGTCATGCAAGTTATTTTCCATAAGCACGTATGAATATATATGGAATACATGCCTACATTACATTGATGAATTGGAGCTAGTTCTGTGTCACCCTAGGTTATAAATGTTGCATGATGAATGCCATCCGACATAATTATCCATCACTGATCCATTGCCTACGAGCTTTCCATATATTGATCTTTGCTAAGTTACATTTCCGTTGCTACTGTTACAAACAATACAAAACTACCACTATCACTTTTGCCACTGTTACTGTTACTCCCATACTACTTTGCTACTGAATACTTTGCTGCAGATATTAAGTCTTTCAGGTGTGGTTGAATTGCCAACTCTTTGGCTCCCCTTGTGTCTAATCAATAAATTTGGGTTGCATACTCTACCCTCAAAAATTGTTGCGATCCCCTATACTTGTGGGTTATCACAAGGCGAGCCATTGATTCCTTTGGTGACCGCAGTAGAACTCTCAATGAAAGCACCAATGTCGGTGTCAAAGCCGGCGGATCTTGGGTAGGGGGTCCCGAACTGCGAGACTAGGATCTATGGTAATAGGGGACGAAGGAGACGATGTTTATGCAGGTTCGGGCCCTCCTATGGAGGTTAAACCCTACGTCCTGTTTGATTATTTTGATGGTATGAAGGTCACAGAGTTGATATACCTCGAGATCGAATAGCTAAACCCTAGATGAGTTGTTCTCTGTCCTACAACCTAAAACCCTCTAGCATATATAGACGCCAAGGGTACCTAGGGTTTACACATGGTCGGTTACACACTGAAGGAAAACATGCCTATCTACTGTCGAAAAATTGGAGGACACGTCAGGACTCCTTGAATATTCCACCCCAGCGACGGGGCTTTTGATGATCTAATGTTCATCCAATGGCCCACATAGTCCGTCCCATAAGAAACAGGTCGGCTATCCGAGGACCCCTTAAACCAGGACTCCCTCACTTGGTATCCTCGTTGTACACATCCACAATGGGCGAAGTGTCATCATCCCCCGTCTATACCATGACAGCTTCCATCCACGAAGGACTAGCCCAACTTGGGGTAGATCTTCACGAACTAAGCGATCTCCTTGCCCTTGAAAACTTCTTGGTTCACTCCACAACACAAAGTAGGAGGCTCCCAAGCTACACCTAACCAATCTAGGAGGCACCACCCTCCAAAAGGTAATAGGCTCGATAATGTCGATGAACTCCTTGCTCTTCTGCTTCAAGATGATAGTCTCCTCAACACACAATTACTCTCTCACAGATTTGACTTTGGTGGAAGAGATTGATTGGGTGGAAAGCAACTTGGGGAGGCTAGAGATCAAGATTCATATGGTTGTAATGGAATGGCATGATGTCAACACATGAGTAGGTGGCTCTCTCTCAGAAAATCAGTTGTGATAAGTGGGAAATGTTCTGAGTGCTTCTCTTGCGAGTGAGTGGTGGTGGAGGGGTATATATAGACATCTCCGAAAATCTATCCGTTACACCTAATAAGTCCAACTCGGTGACTGTCGGTGTGAAATCCGGCATATCTCATAGTACGGGTCCTAAGCTAGGCGTCTTGGAGCGATGGTAACATGAACACAGGATTTTACCCAGGTTCGGGCTCTCTCAAGGAGATAATACCCTACGTCATGCTTTTGATTGTATTGATATGGGGATAGTACATAGTACATATATCTACCACAAGATTGTAGTAATGAATATGAGATTGAGATTGTCTATTGACTAGCCCGGCCTCGGTTTATATAATGCACCGTAGGGCTAGGGTTTAGAGGAGTCCTTGTGTTGTGTGCCAAGTCTTGTGGAATCTCCCTTGTATGCATCATGGGCTCTCCGAACTGGCCCATTAGTGAATTGACCTGGGGGTCGTTGGCCCGACCCACTGGTCGGGAGATGACGTGGTGAGTACCCCCTAGTCCAGGACACCGTTAGTAGCCCCTTGAACCGGTATTCAAGTTAGGCACTCCTCGGTTCTTCCGAACCGTTCTTCATCTTCAGCCGTCGGTCTTGAAAACTGGTTAAACAAATCTTCCCATCTCCGATCTTGAGGATCGCCGAGGTGTATCTGAAGAGTTCGCACGTCGGGCATCTAAGGAGCCCATTTAAGTTCTCGGACATTATCAATGCCTTGTTATTTTTTATGCCACATCTCAGGGTCAAAGTGTTTCCCGTGCGACGATGTCCTCTTGCGTCGAGATCCAATGTCAAACTGCATCTGAGGTGTCTTTTTGCAGCCGAGCTCCAACACTGGTCGGCATGTGAGCGCCAATGATGGGCTGTGCCCGAGCTCCAATGTCAGATTGTGTACGAGGTATCTTTTTCAGCCGAGCTCCAACGCCGGTCTGCATCCGAGGTTTCATAGATTAACTCATTCTTGAAAAAGTTTGAAGGAGTTTATCTGAGCTTAATGCCGGTAATAGTCTTTTATGTAGCCAGTCGTTCACATCCGAGCTTTATGCCGGGCTGCTTTGGAGGTGTCTCTGATCTTGAGCTTTATGCTGGACTGCTTTCGAGCACCAACGCCGAACTGCATTTGAGCTCCAATGATGATCAGCGTCTGAGGTGTCATATGTTACCTCGGTCTTTAAAAAATTGAATGAGTTCAACCGAGCTTAATGCCGGCAATTCCCTCTATGGAGCCAGCCACTTGTTCCCGAAGTTTATGCCGGACTACTTCCGAGGTGGTGCACCACCCCGACCGTGGGCTGATTTTTTGTGAATATTTTCTATTGGTGCAGTTTATTCTCTACTGAGATATATAGCCAGTAGCCCTCAAGGTGTGTGTCGGTCTATAACCCGAGATGCACCTGAAGGAAAATATAATAATCAAAATAAAACCACTAATCCCAGTAACCCCTAAGATTTAGGTTGATTTGCAAAATCGGCCTCAGGATCAAGTTCTTGCTCGGCGGCATACGTTAGGCATGTAAATGCTGTACATAGTAGTTTCCGATACTTGTGTTGGGTGCGGCCGACCAACCAGAGGATAGAATCTCCTCGAAAACTATATTGCACTTTGAATTTACTCCATTGAATAGGCAGTGCAGTAGCCCCCGAGCCTTAACCTAGCATGGGTGGTCGAATTAAGGATCGATATTTATGTGACACAAACTTTGTTACGTTTCACACAATTTATGTGTAATGATTCTATGTATCCAAGTACTTTACATCATTAATGCTCGGATCCGCATTATACAAGACTTTGTTGACCGACCTCGGCTTCAACCTCCTCGACCAGTAGCCGAGGAGTGTTTGTCCTACTTTATAAAGCCTTTATGAGGGCAAAGATTTACATCAAACAAGGCAATCCAACCATATGGTGTTATACACAAAGGTACGCAAAGAGATATGTTATATTACTATTTAACGTAAGAAACATCTTCTGGGAAAAATAGTTCCTTTATAAGTTCCTTTTCCCAAGCTATCATGTTGATCATGATCGTGAAACCTCAACTCCGATCAATGTGGGAGATAAATATTGAGGATTTAGTTCGGGGAAAGTTTCCGAACTCTGTGGTCCTTAGTTGTCGTTGATTTATCACGGCAGATGTCCGGGTGAACGGACTTGGATTCGTGGCCATCGCTAACGGCGTGGACTCAAAGGGGTTGATCGGGACGAAAGACACGGATTTACCCAGGTTCGGCCCCTCAAGTCGAGGTAATAGCCTACGTCCTGCTTGTGTTTGTATTGCTTGTGTATCAATTACAAGGAGCTAGAAGCTTGACCTAGTTCTCGATAACCTTTCCTCTAAGTCCCCCCGGGTCTGCCTTTATATAGGAGGTCATGACCACCGGACATTTACAATTATCTATCCGTGTCTCCTTGTGACTCCGAGTCTCTCTCTCTATCTTCCTGTTCAAGTTGTCCTTGAGGCGGCTTACACGTCCGAGTCTTCTCCGTCCGAGCCATCGTGCGACGCACACCTTGAGCCGCCTACCTTCCTGGGCCACCAGCTTTACGGCTCACCCTTGGGCCAGCTTACGAGCCAACAATATCAGCCGGAGCCTCCAAGGCGGGTCATATTGCGGGGTTATATCCCCAACATTAGGCCCGAGGTTGAATTGAGCTTGCTCACTTCATCCTTCTCTTCTGATTTTGGTGAGTCGCCCGGAAATGACCCGGTGTGACGTCATGGGATCTACTGACGTATCACCGAATCTTTCATTAACTGTCATCCCGAGAACCGAGGCGTCCGCCTTGGTCAAACGTTGTCGTCGCCTGGATTTTCGCGCCTTCCTCATTCCTTCTTTAAATTCGACCCGTGCGGGTCGAGGCTTTTCACTCTTCCCACTCACGCCTCTTCTTCTTCTTCTTCCTGTCGCCGCTGCTCCAGCGTCCTCGTGCTCCGCTCTAGCATCGTCCGCACGTCGTCCCCAACTTGGCCGCTGCATCACCCTGGTCATTCCAGATCTTCTTCCGCCTCCGCCGCGACACCTCTTGTGAGTTTTCCTACTTCTTGGACCGCCACCGCCGTAGTAGGGTTTGACCGGGGGCTCCACGGCCTCCGCTCGGGCTCCGACGCCGCCACCTGCGAGTATATCTTGACGCCATTGTCGTTTTTAGAGTGCGCTTTCGCTCCGCCACCGTGTGCGGGCCGGCCGCGCGTAATGCGCGGACCGCGATGGCTCCAGTCCATTTTCTTTCCTTCCACTGTTCATCGCTAGGTCAGTATAAAACGTCTTTTCTCCGCTTTTGTAGATCCATAGCCATAGTAGTAGTTTGCGGAATCTGTTTTTTAGGACTTAGCCAATTTTCAATCTTCCTTTCCTCTGTTGAGTCGCTAAGCCATCTCCGTCTCTTGTCACCCGGACGGGAGCATGATATTGTAGAGTCCTTAGAATTGTAAGCCGCCGTAGATTCCTGCTTGTTCTTGACTCGCCGTTTTTATCTCCTTTGTACAGTAGTTAAGCTGCCGCCATGTGTCGTGCGTCCAACTAATGCAACTGGGTTGGTTCTTGTGTCACGGAAGAGTATCTGGCGGACCTTGTCGAAGCAGGCACTCTCCCTCCAAAAGAGGTCCTTCACTGGTGGGTTCCGGGTAATGAGACCCGGCCTACACCCAAGAAAGGAGAAGTAGTCGTTTTCACCGATCACATTGAGAGAGGGTTCGTGCCGCCCGACTCTAAATTTTTCCGGGACGTTCTTCATTTGTATAAACTGCACCATCAATACTTGGCCCCCAACTCTATCTCAAATATATGCAACTTCCAAGTGCTCTGCGAGGCTTATCTGCAGTCTAGAGCATCTATTGGTTTCTTTCAAGAGTTCTTCTATGCCAACCGCCAAATTGAGATGAAGAGCGGTCCGACTCTGGAGCTTGGAGGGATCTCTATTCAATGGCGCAGAGACATTAACTTCCCGGCTATGAGGATGCCGAGTCACCCAAAGGACTAGAATAAAACCTGGTTCTACTGCAAGGATACTTCTCTTGAAGGTGAGCGCCCCTTGCCGGGTTATCGTGCTTCCCGGCTCAAGACAGATTCAGAACTTCCGGGCCGGTTCTCAGTATCGGAACATGCCAAGTTTGAACCGGCTCACGCAAGGCTCAAGGCGCTCATGGCCAACGGATTAACAGGAATGGATCTGATCTGCTGCTGGGTTTCTTGGCGGATCATGCCCTTAAGCCGCAGGGGTCGGCTAATGTGCGAGTACGAAGGCAAGTATGGCAGCTCCTTGTGCTTCAGCAAATCAACCTTGATAGAGGATGATATCGCCATGACCGTCCGGAGTCTTGTTCACAAAGCCTCCGGCTCCTGCAGCACCATCGGGCTAGCGCCTTTCTGCGTCACTAACCCCGCTACGGACGTAAGTTGATCTCTTCACGTCCGTCTCTTGTATGTTGCTTGTAACTTTGCTGATTCATTCCCCTTTTTTCCAGGTCACTTTTCTAGGCCAACTCAGACTTTTGGAAGAAGGAGTATGTCCCTCCTCCAAAGAAGGCCAAGAAGAAAGCTGCGGGGAAGAAGCCAAAGAAGAGCGCTCCACAAGAAAACTGGCTTGAACAACCAGCGTCCTCCGACTCAGAGGTGAAGTCTTGATTTGCCTGCTTGACCCTTTGCCCTCTCTGCTTTTTATTAATGTTTATTGTATTCGCAGGATGAAGTGGAAACCAGCCACACCAATGCTCCCGAGGTAACTTATATTTCTTCCGACTCAGAACGTTTTGCCCCCCGAAAGCCGTAGCGGGTTATCAGAAAAGTTCCTCTCTCTCATCCTTTAGCTTACCTGACTCCCGACTTTCTTTTGAAAAAGCAACAGCAGGCCGAGCGTCGACAGACTCGGAGCACCGGCTCTACTGAGCTCGTGTCCAGGTTACCAAACTCTCCGGCTCCCAAGAAGCGCCCTGCAGAGGTTTACGTCTCTACTTTTCCTTTGACTTTCCTTTGTAATCTTGATGCTTTCTCATTTTTCCTGTTTTATTCTTTCAGAAAACCCCTTCCTCTGGCGACTCTTTGGCGTCGGTTCTACCACCGCCCAAGATCAATCCGCTGTAAGTATTCTTTATCATGGCATCCGGATCTCTGGCTCTTAATACGATAGTAACTTCTTCAAACGCTGCTCCTTCCATTTTGCAGTGCTCAAGCGAAGCGTCGTAAGACCAACAAGCCCTCCCCCGGCCATGTCATCCAAGACCAGGAACTCAAACAACCGAAGGAGGCTCATCCAGAAGTAGCTCCACCGGTTGCCTCCACGCAGCCGGCCATTGAAGACGTCATTATGGAGAGTCCTCCCAGAGCTCGTTCCAAGCTGCCGACTCCTGCAAAAACTCCTGCAACTCCAGAGGTTATGATCACCGGGTCAGCTCAGCAGACGCCTCCGGCTCATGTGCTGACTAAACATACCGAGCGTCTGAGGCCTCAAGGAAATTAAATTTTGACTCTTCATACGAGAAGATGACATCTGACGAGCTTCACGCCGGATATATGAACCGGCTAAACACCAGTCGTGACCTGGAGCTTCGGCTGGTGACCTTGATGAAAACAAAATATGAGGTACCCTTTCTTCTTACCATATCCTTACTTAGCCCCCCAAGAGCTGGTTTAATCTAGTTGATAGTTGAGCCGGGTCTTTCTGTAACCTCTGTAGAAAATGCATTACATTGTCATGCCAAATTCACTTAGAATTGTTTTAGCTCAGCATTGTAGATAAAATGAACTGCCAATCGTAGCCCCCAAGGGCCGACTCAGATTTTATTTGAGTCGGGTCTTTAGTGTAGACAGCTTGAAGATCTAATCGTAGCCCCCAAGGGCCGAGTCAACTTTGACAAAATTGAGTTGGATCTTCCATCAGGAGTATTTTTTGAAGAGCCAAGCCGTAGCCCCCAAGGGCCGACTCAAACTTGATCAAGTTGAGTCGGTGCTTCCATTATTAGTACATTGCAGAGCCATAGTGTAGCCCCCAAGTTCCGGATTAGCTTCGAAGGAGATGAACCAGAACTTCATTGCATACCGAAAGATCAAATATACATTAGCCCCCAAGTGTTAAATATATTGCTTGCAGTCTGTTTGAGACTTGCATAAATTTTCTTTTAACACTCGTCCTATATTTTGGCGATTCATCTTGTATTTTGATGTATTATATGAAGCTTTAAACGAAGTCGGGTCTCAGTTGACTGATATGAAGGCAAACCTAGCGGCTCAACAAGAGGCCCGCAGTGTCTCTGACGAAAAGTGCCGGCTGCTGTCTGAAGAGCTAGTCCATGTTAAGGCGGAGCTTGCTGCTCTCAAAGAATCTGCTGAGTCGGAGAAGGCTGCTTTGACCAAGCGAGCGGATGACGCCGACCAGCGGCTGATAGCCATGGCGGATGAGCTCCAAGGCCTAAAACGTCATATATCTAAGATGGCAGCTGCTCTCTTTGGTAAATTCTTAATCACTTTATGTTTCCAGCATGTCTCACTTATCTTGAGTTGGCGACTCATCTGTTTTGTTCGACCCGTGTAGGCCCCAGATGCCGGCAATTGGTCTGAGATAGCCTTTTACCCTTGAAGGCTATTTACACCTTTGCAGAACAACTTTACTGCGGCGCCATCTTCACTATCAAGATGGTCCAATACAAAGAGAAAATCCCCACAGCTCTGAAAGGCATCTTGGAACTCTTCTCCACAATGCCCAAACAATAGAGGAGTTGAAGAAGTCGTCTTTCCGCCAAGGGGAAGTTGCAGGATTGAGCCGGGCTCTGGCCTTCGCCCCAGAGCTAACGCCGACTGAAATGATGGATGGTTATCCATCCAAAAAAGATGATGGCTCAGAGTTCACGGAGGAAGATTACGTCCATTGTGTCAAAGACTCACGATATCTGGCCTCTATGCTGGTGGATGAAGCTGATCTAAACACCTATTAGGCGGCTTATGACGCCAAAGAGAAGAGGATCCGCGGGCCTCTCTATGAGTGGAAAGATCTGACACCCGCCCGCAGTAAGGATCTCTTCCCTTGTGAGCTTGACGTGTCCCCTTTCCTTGAGGGGTCTTTCGCTGCTCTGGCTAACTGTAATTGGGAATTGGGAAACCTCCAGATAAAGCCAACAGAAGAGCCGGAGCAGGATGAGCCGGCCACTAATCGAACTTGTACTTTTCTCTTCTGAGCCATGGCTCATGTAATGACCCGCCGTGGGCGGTGAAACTTAGCAACACCTTTTGACTACTTCTGAGAGTAACTTTTGTAATAGCTTAAGGATAACTCTGCCATTTTGAATGTAGTGCTAGCTGTATATATCTCCATCTCTCTGTGTATATTTTCATCTCTCTATGTTTTAATCTTATGTGCTGCCAGATCTCTATTGATTAATTGTTCCTTTGCATAAATAAGTCTTGAGATTTTATGACAAGAGGTGCTTGTCCTTGAAAATGCCATGCCTTCTCCAGAAATTTAGAGCCGAATAACATCTTTGAAACTTGGAATTTATTAACCGGAGCAGCATGACTCCGGCTCTTGTAAGATGAAATCTGTCGAGAACCGGTTGTCGTAGGGTAATGTAAGCTGTGCTCAATGGTAGGAAGCCTCCATCGACAACCGCGGCTAATAATGAGTCAAAAGCGGCCTAAAGCTGGCTATTTTGCAGGGTGACGTAAGCTGTACCAAAAGGTAAGAAGCCTCCTGTTTTGAATATTGTATGCGCGGACGCCGGCTGTCGATGGGAGATGTAAGCTATACCCTAAGGCAAGAAGCCTCCATCGACAACCGTGGCTAATGATTAGCCTGGAATGGCATAAAGCCGGCTGTTTGAAAGGTGATGTAAGCCATACCCGAAGGCAAGAAGCCTCTTTCAACAGCTACAGTTGATATGCAACTGAGTTTTGGCGTAAATGCCGGTTGTTAGGGTGAGATAAGCGAACTCGTCTATAAGAAGCCCCCTTCGACAACCGCAGTTAATAAGTAACCGGAAGTGGCATAAAGCCGGCCATTAGGGTGAGATAAGTGATACCTATTAGTAAGAAGCCCCCTTCGATGGCCGCAGTTGATAAGCAATTGGAATTTGGTGTACATGATGTTGTCTTAGGGTCATGTAAGCTACACCAAAGGTAAGAAGCCTCCATCGACAACCGCGCTTAATGTAACCAAATTGGGCATAAAGCCAACTATGCAAGGGAGATGTAAGCTATACCCGAAGGCAAGAAGCCTCCTCGCAACAGTTTGATAACAGCTGGCTGTGCAAAGGTGCACTACTAGAAAAAGGCCTGCTAGTGGCGCACCTATTTTGCCTACTAATGGCGCACTACAGGTGCGCCACTAGCATCACGACAGGTGCGCCATTAGTATCTGGTATACTAATGGTGCACCATGCAGTGTGCCATTAGTATAGCTCACGGTGCACCATTAGTATTCCTCCCAGGTGCCATATTTACCCATGTGCTCTGGCTTACTAATGGCGCACTGATGGAGGATGCGCCACTAGTGTGCTTTTTGCAGTGCGCCACTAATGTGCTGAGTGGTGCACCACTAGTATGAATATTAGTTTTTTTCTTTTCTGATATTTGCACAGGTTACAAAACATATTACTGCACAGAATATAGAGAGTACAACATATAAACAACAGATTTATCGAATACAATAGAAGATTAGTCTCCGAATACAATTCATCATATTAGTCTCTGAATTTAAAATACCGAACAACGTTAGAACATTACAAGTCTCGACACCGTGAGTAGCGAGTTTGTCTTCACATTACAAGTCGGTATCGATCATCTAAACTACCATCACATAGAAGAGAGTTGCGGTCATCACGATGAGCATCATCACGATGAAACTGGTCTTCATCCGGTTCCTCCAATGCTCCCTCCTCTCTCCCGCTAGATAGCACGCGTATCTAGCTTCCGCCTCCGCCCTAGTGGTGCCTTTGTAACTGTTACCGCTGAAATGGTGAACCTGTCTCCGACACTCCTCCCAGTCGTCGTAGACTCCGGGAACCTTACCCTTGTACACGACATATGATGACATCTCTATGCACTAGCCAAACAAAACGTTAGTAGCAATTCACAAACAATACATAAGCAATATATAAGTATGCAACAAAAGGATTGGAAGAGAAAAGCAACACATTAATAGCACGATTCATGGTCCTACTAATAAATAGCATCAATTACATATAAGTTGAACGACTATCCAAACCAAAGAGACATACAAGTTCATTAAATTTTAATATTACAACATGAGCCAATCGACATTTCAGAACTACATAGCATCACTACTTTCGACTCGACTCAGGGACCGAAGTGTGGATGAAGCCGCCGTCTTTAGTGATGGTCATGAAATCGCGGGCGTTGTCAGCCTGCATTTGTAGCGTTGTTTCTATCTCACTATTGGACGGTTGATATCTGAGGTAGAACTGCCCCGAGGTATGAAGGACATCTTGATGGATGATTTCCGCAAACTCCGACTAGATGCGATAGAATTCTTGTCTGATGTCCGCATCCTGGATTGCCGACAAGCGTGTGGCCCAATCTTTGAGATTATTTGGTAGCAAAAGGTGATGCTGGTCCCATACGATCGCCTGCATGTGATGGAGGGCGTAGTAGGCATCCTTCTGACTGCCAGGCGGCTGCTTGACGCAGGGGAACGTCGTATTGTGGGTGAACACATGCTTGCCGTACCTACGAATTGTCCTGCTGAAGGTGCCTCTAGATCTGGCGTAGCCGGGGAGAACATCATCAAGAACTTTCTTGATATTTGTGTAGTCTTTCTTCGACTGACAGTCTGAGTCGAAATACATGGCCATGGAATATTTTGGGCTTAAGAGGATGAGTTTGCAATGTGTGTCACTGCACAAAACACGGAATGTTAGAAAAAAAATAACGATTGAAATCTAAGAAATCATATGTTACGGGGCGGTGAGGGGATGACTTACTCGGGAAAGTAAGGCACGAGGAAGTTATCCTTATCTGGGTTTGCCAGAATGATGCCTTCGAGGTGTGAACTCGTGACTTGCCGGTCCCCAGCGCTGCCCAAGATCTTGGCACGCATGTAGAAGTGGTCGACTATCATGATGCCCGGGGTCTTGTCTCTAATGATCCGCATCTCCATACTCAACGAAAATAGCCGAACGAAGGTGTAGTGCAGCGGATGAAGGTTAAACATAGCGAAGATGTCATCAAACCGCAGGACGATCGTACCCCCGATGGCGCTATCCACAAAGCCCTTGCCCTCTAGCAGCTTGGCCACGAAAACCAGGTATGCCACATCATTCTCGGAGAGACGCTGCTTCTCCAAAGAAAGAACACTGTCATGCAGACTCCGCATAGCACCGGTTGCAGCATTGAGAAGATTAGTCGGTAGCATCAGCCTACCCGCCACATGCACCCTCCGCGAGATATCCTTAGGTGAAGGTGGCCCGTCCTGAGCACGGATCGTACTCGGTGCCGGCTGGCTTGCACCGCCCTTGTTATTCTTTCTTTTTCGTCTCTTCTTCTTCTGCTGTAATGGGATCGAGTTCTGCTCACAGACCGCCTTCTTGAGTGTTGAGGCTCGGTGAAGGCAGCAGCTGGAGGCGTCTCCTGAGAACTGAACGCCAGACGACGCCTGTTGCAATTGGGTTTCTCCATCGTACCAGCTAGATCGCGGTCGTCTTTTCCAGGGTTGGGTTCTTGAGAAGGAGGACCGAAGAATTCGTCACCGTACCCATGTTCGGCAAAGTACTTATCGACGTTGGTAAATGTACAGTCGTTGTCGTCGTCCGGATCTTGTGCCATATGCATGTCCGGCATGTCCGGTAGCGTTGCGGTGGTCTTGCCATGGCTTGGCGCCGACACGACTGGCGGTATTGTCTTTGGGGTGGTGTCCCCTGCCCCCAAACGAATCTGGCTCTTTCGTCGGCCCCAGTGGGCGAATCGGAGGTAACAAGTTGTCGCAGCCTGGCAGCACCCGAACCAGTTCAACCCTATACACGGTAGGTGGCATCGGATTACCGTGGAACACGGGGTTGCTCGGTTAAACGATTTTGTCCTTGGCGACATCGATCAACTCGCCACCCATGAAGTGCAGGAGAGTGCATGGAACGTCGGCGGCGCCTTGCGAAAACATCTAGGGCGTCAGGGATGCCCAGTCAAAGGCAAGGAGATGAAGTCATCGGTCGAGAGGCTTAGTTACCGTGATGGCGTCAAGCTCGGCTAATGTCGAGGCACCGCCAATGGCGGGCGGGCAACTGACGGAGGGGCCGCTTGCTGCCGAGGTGCCTGCCGGCGTACACCGGGGTGCATTAAGTTCCAATGCCTGTGCCGGCGCTGGAGACACCAATACCGCCTCCGCCGGAGACACCAATGGTGCCGCCTGCGCGTTGTGCGAGTTGCTGGCCGTGAAGCTGGGAACCAGGGGCGGCCCCTGTTAGCCGCTCGCAATCCACCCCCGCAGCCCCTCAACCAAGGTAGGCATAATGGCGGTGATCGTCGCTCCCAGTTAGTCTCGCACTTGCTCTGAGACTATGTCGGGAATCCGCGCCACTTGTGCCTTGAGTTCTTGAAGATTCGAGGTAAATGCTGGACTCCTTGCCCTAAACTCGTCCAGATTCTCGTCCAGATTCGACAGGGCTTCGATAGATTGTAAATCACCGGAGATTTCTTCACCGGAACATGGCAAAATTTTACAGGGTTGTCCTAGACTCAATTCGTCACAATTCCACCGAAGCAAATGTCAAAACGACAGTCGAGGAGGCGGGGATGACGAACACAAATCCGCTGTCCAAAAAAACTGCATGATCGCGCAAGGGCAATGTTAACGTTGAGCCCTCGAGCACCATGGAGGATTCTTCCATGATCTTGATTGAGATTGTAGTTGATGTTCATGAAAACACATGTCCGATCTATATGATCCGACATGGAGCTCAGTCCTCGGCATAGCCGAGGTGACTAGTAAAGCCGGCGACGAAGATGCCGACATTGATGATGTAGCTCAGTTTCGACGCCTAGATCGTGATAGGGCCGATCTGAATTCCCATCACACCGCGGCGACTACCCAGCAGGCTCTCAATGAAAGCACCAATGTTAGTGTCAAATCCAGCATATCTCGTATTTAGGGTCCTAAGCTAGGCGTCTTGGACCGATGGTAACATGAACACATGATTTTACGTAGGTTCGGGCTCTCTCAAGGAGATAATACCCTACGTCCTGCTTTTGATTGTATTGATATGGGGATAGTACATAGTACAGGTATCTACCACGAGATTTTAGTAATGAATATGAGATTGAGATTGTCTATTGACTAGTTTGGCCTCGGTTTATATAATGCACCGTTGGCCTAGGGTTTAGAGGAGTCCTTGTCTTGTGCGTCAAGTCTTGTGGAATCTCCCTTGTATGCATCATGGGCTCTCCAAACTGGCCCATTAGTGAATTGCCCTAGGGGTCCTCGTCCTGACCCACTGGTCGGAAGACAACGTGGTGAGTACCTCCTAGTCCAGGACACCGTCAATGACACCGATGTGTTAATCTTGGTGGTACCGAGTTGCCTCAAAGGTAGCAACTTTTGAATCTCGGTGCGACCGATACATACAACTCGGTTGCACTGATTAGGTGACCAATGGTCATATTGCACAACTCGGTGACTCCGATTCAACAAACTCGGTGGGACCGAGTTTGTGAATTGGGGCAACAGGAAGTTGGCAACCCAAACTCGGTGGCACCAAACCAGAATCGGTTGCACCGAATGATTAGGGTTTGGCTTGAGTCTGTGTGAGTCTGGGAATCGGTGGCACCGATTGAGAGTTGTTGGTTGCACCGATTTTGAGTATTTGGCTTTGGACAGACTTTTGTGGAAGAGCTCTTGGGTGTTTTTGGTGACTATCACTTGCTCATGTTTGAGCATATTGTTCACCAAGAGTACCTTACCCCCTTTTAATAGTATTGGCTTTCCTATGGACTCAAAGTGATTTCTCACAAAGTAAAATGCAGAGTTCTCTTGCTTGAAGCTTTGCCAATGTTATTCCTTCTCCTTCTTCTTCATGGGGATACTCTCCACACTCCTTCTTGCCAACCCATCTCTCTCTATGGATTTTATCTGAAATATACTAGATGAAAGTATTAGTCCAAGATACAATGTATGTTGTCATGAATTATCAAAACCACCAAGGGAGCATATTGTTCTTTCAATCTCCCCCTTTTTTGTAATTGATGAGAACATACAATCAGAGCTTCAAATAAAGATATGTATGTATATAATGAGAGACACATGACTTAGACTTGCTCCTCCTAAATGTGTGCAATCCCTCTAAAGGATAGTTTCTTTGGAATGCATGGACACACATATAGCAAAAGGGATATAATGAGTCATGTGTATCTTGGCTATATGCATCAAATGTACAAGAATGAGATGAATCCTTGTTCAAGACTTCACTCTTGCAAAAAACATGTGCAAGAAGCAAGAGATCATCTTGATCAAGGATATGATGCATATACTTACCTTGAGTTCTTGAGCATTCTAGTAGTAGAGATACACTTGGGAAAACAATGTTAGGAAACACAAGACTGTTCTACCAATCGAAGGCAATAGAACTCAAAAGTACCAAGATATGGAGAACATATAGAATATGGTGTTCCTTAAGATTTATATGTCCCCAAGAACATTTAGAACTTTCTCTCCTAGATATGAAATAGTAGGACATCCTCTCCCCCTGAATCTTAGCATGTAGATATTCAGATTGGATAGGGTGACAAAAGGGTAACATGAGTAGTCAAATGAAATAAACACATCATTCTCCCAAACATATTTTCTCCCCCCTACTTTGGTATTCTCCCCTTGTCTATATAAGTATAAACTTTGATATTCTCCTCTCCTCCTAAATTGTATCTCCCCTTTTCACAAGCATGTATCTCCCCCTTTAGCTTTGAGGATTTGGTATTTCTCCCCCTTTGGCATTAATTACTAAAAAGGGTCTGATACAGGTTCAGATACAGGGATCATTGATTAAGAAGGTATCCTCGAGAACACGGGTCATCGAATGTAGGATTCATAGAATATGAAAATCATATTGAAAATAATTTCTCTTCCTTTGGCTAAACTTGGAATTATTAGAACTGCTCCTCCTTTGAGTTAGGGATCTTTGAATGTATTTCTACCCCTTCCCTTTTTTATAATAATAAGGGATCATTGAAGGATTGAAAATATCACAATAGGATCGCAAAATTTTACTACTATGAACACAGACTAAAAAAATATCAAATCGGTGGCTCCGACACAAATAAGTCGGTGGTATCGATATGGTGTTATGCAGCTCACCACTTGAATCGGTAGAACCGAGTCCTTTGTATCAGACGCTCCGAGGCTAAAACGGAAACTTGGAAATGTTTGAGAAACTTGCAATTTTTTTTAAAAAAAATTGTAATAAAGCATCGAAAGGATTTTGTAAGGGAAATGCAAAGAATTTACAAAAGGATATCAGCTAGAGAAGATTTGAATGGTTCGGTGACTAGGTCACCTATATTAGAGGATATTAACTTAGGAGCCAAACAAGAATACTTGATAATAGGTCATACTCATCGTTAAGCTCAAAATGGGGTTACCATTTTTTGATTAAGCATTTTAATTTCTTCATATCTCTTGAGTCGCTTTATCTCATGTCTTGGAATAAAGCTGTTTTCAAGGATATGAGTACATACCTTTGAGTGATGTTGATGACATAGCTTGTAGGTGAAATTGATGAGGATGCTCAAAGTTGATGAAGTTCATCTTGAGTTGGGATCAATCCTTGTTGTTTTCGTTCACTTTTCACCTACATAGGTTAGTCACGCAAGGAAGAACATGATATATTCAAATGACAAGATATCAATTGTGAGTTGATACTACTTGAGATATTTGTCAAGGATATGTTTTATTGTCTTCTTCCTTTCATCATCAAAGCAAGGTTGTGGATACTTGGTCATGAGAAGATTGCTTATGATATGAGTTGTTGGCAATCTTGTGGAGTGTTGTTCTTCACATACCTACAAAAGGGTTAGATGCAAGACAAGGGAGCATAGAATTCCAAGATATATGATATTCAAGATAATAATAGCATGGAATAGACAATAAGGCTCATCCCCTTGCATGCATCCGAGTGAGCTTAGCTTAAGTTTGAAGCATCAATGATGTTCAACTCACTCCTCAAATGACAAAACACTTTTTCATCAAGTGGCTTAGTAAATATATCGGCCAATTGCTTGTTAGTACGAACATGCTTAAGATTAATATCTCCTTTGGCAACATGATCACGAATTAAATGATGTCGAACTTGAATATGCTTGGTTTGAGAATGTTGCACAGGATTATAACCAATTTGAATAGCACTCTCATTGTCACAAAGTAACGGCACAATTTTAACATAGATTCCATAATCTTTAAGCATTTGAGTCATCCATAATAATTGCGCACAACATGATCCAGCTGCAATACATTCAGCTTTGGTGGTAGATAGAGATACCGAGTTTTGTTTCTTGGAGGACCAAGACACAAGAGATCTACCAAGAAATTGACATGTACCTGAGGTGGATTTTCTATCAACCTTGTCACCGACATAGTCCGAGTCGGACTAGCAAACAAGATTAAAAGAAGATCCCTTGGGATACCGAATGCCAAAGTTTGGTGTATGTATCAAGTATCTCACAATGTGTTTCACAGTCTTAAGATGACACACTTTAGGTGCAGCTTGATATCAGGCACACATGCACACACTAAGCATAATATCGGGACGGGGGGCACATAGATATAGCAATGAACCAATCATTGATCGTTAAACCTTTTGATCAACCATTTCACCCTCCTTAGTGAGATCATTGTGTCCGCTAGTGGGCATGGGAGTTTTCATACCTTTGCACTCTTGCATGTTGAACTTCTTAATCAAGTCCTTGGTGTACTTGGTTTGAGAGATGAATGTACCTTCTCTCGTTTGCTTGATTTGTAGACCAAGGAAGAATTTTAGCTCACACATCATAGACATTTCATACTTCTCTGACATCAACATTCCAAATTTCTCACAAAATTGTGGATTAGTAGATCCAAAGATTATATCATCCACGTAAATTTGGCAGGGAAATAGTTCACCATTAACTCTCCTTGTGAATAAGGTTGTGTCAATTTCTCCAATTTCAAAACCTTTTTCAATAAGAAACTTCGTTAGGCATTTATACCAAGCGCGAGGAGCTTTCTTAAGACCGTATAAAGCTTTTCTAAGCTTGTAAACGTGGTCAGGTTTCTTAGGATTTACAAAATCAGGTGGTTGCTTAACATAGACCTCTTCTTCAATCTCACCATTTAAAAAAGCACTTTTAATGTATATTTGATAAAGCGTGATATCATAATGATTAACATAAGCAGGAAGAATTCGAATGGCTTCTAGTCTAGCAATGGGGGCATAGGTCTCACCGTAGTCCATACTTCAACTTGCGTATATCATTGGGCTACGAGGCAAGCCTTATCGCGTGTGACTTGACCGTCTTCATTTTGCTTGTTCCGAAATACCCATTTCATACCGATGATGTTTTGCTCGTCCTTGGGCTTCTCCATGAGTGTCCACACTTTGTTCCTCTCGAAGTTGTGAATCTCTTCATGCATAGCATTCACCCAATCCGCGTCTTCAAGAGCTTGTTCAACCTTCAAGGGTTCAATGCTAGAGATGAAGAAATAATGCTCACAAAAGTTAGCCAAGCTAGTTTTAGAGCGAGTGATCCTCCCTGTTTGTATATCACCAAAGATTTGGTTTAGGGGATGTTTCTTGGTCACTTGTGCTCGAACTAAGGGTAGCTTTGGCTTGTTAGTTGGTGGAGCTTCTTCTTCATCATCATCTCCTTCATCTCCGTTGTTGTCAAAGTGGTCATCTACTTGAGGTGGTGGTCGAGGAGGTTGTGGTGGATCATCATGATGTACTTCCTCCTCCCCTTCATCTTACCGTGTACCACTTGTGGATGCTTCCATGTCGTTTTGTCGGTAGCCTTGATCCAAAGTAGGAGCTTCCACTTGGGTTGATGAAGTACTTTCCTTCACCTCCATGGGACGAGTCTTGCCGATTTGCAAATCTTGGATAGCTTCTGAAGGATCTTTATCACCTACATCATTTGGCAATTGTTCGACTTGCGAAGCATTAGATTCGTTAAACTTCACATCTACCGTCTCTTCAACTTTTCGAGTGAAGTTGTTGTAGACAAGGTAGGTGTGAGAGTTCGATCCATAACCAAGTAGGAAACCTTCATGAGATTTGGGAGAAAATTTAGCATGGCGATGCTTATCAAGAATGCAACACTTGGACCGAATACCTGAAAGTATCCAACTTGGGGTTTGTTACCGGTGAGAAGATCGTATGCCATTTTACCGAGAAGCTTGTGCAAGTAGAGTCGGTTTGTGGCATGACATGCTGTTTCCACAGCTTCTGCCCAAAAGTGCCTTGGCGTCTTGTATTCGTCAAGCATCGTTCTTGCCATCTCAATGAGGGTTCGGTTCTTTCTCTGAACAACTCCATTTTGTTGAGGCGTATACGTAGCCGAGAACTCATGTCAAATACCTTCTTCATCAAGAAAGGTATCCACATGGGTGTTCTTGAACTCCGATCCATTATCGCTTCGAACCTTCTTGATCTTCACTTCAAATTGTTTTTGCGCTTTGCGTGCAAAGTTCTTGAAGATCTTTTGTACCTACGATTTATCATCAAGAAAGAATACCCATGTAAATATGGAAAAATCATCAACTATAACTAGACCATAAGAGTTTCCGCCGAGACTGTAGTAAGCATTGGGGCCAAAAAGATCTATATGAAGTAACTCGAGTGGTCTCCTAGTGGTCATGGTGTTCTTGACCGGATGACTTCGACCTACTTGCTTTCCTGCTTGACAAGCGCTACGAAGCCTATGTTTGTCAAAGATAACATCTTTAACACCAAGAATGTGATCGCGCATGATAAGCTTATCTAGATTGCGCATGCCTACATGTCCTACCCTTATATGTCATAGCCAACCTTTAGAAGATTTTGCAATAATACAAGTACGAGGTTGGGCCTTTTTTAGTGAAATCAACAATGTATATATCACCTCTACGAATACCGGTAAAGACAATTTTATGTTTATCAAATCGAAGCACTTGGCAACCTACTTTTGTAAATAGCACATTGAAACCGAAGTCTGCTAGTCTAGATACGGAAAGAAGACTGTAGCCAAGGGATTCAACAAGCATCACATTTTGAATAGAGCTATCATGAGATATGGACACCTCACCAAGGCCAAGTACCTTACCCTTAGAGTTGTCTCCAAAGGTCACGTACCTCCGAGGACCTTGATTAGGCATGATCTCTTGGAACATGTCTTTATCTCTAGTCATGTGATCCGTGCATCCACAATCGAGAATCTACTCTTTTCCATCGAATATGTAATCCTTGAATTTTGCCATTAGACTTAGATTATTCATGATATTTTCATGCTCGATGTCGAACAACTCATCTTCATCATAGTATCCATGTTCTTCATTGTCATATTTTGGTGGAATGTCCTCATCATAGAAACTAAGAGACTCGTTAGAATCGTAACCATGACAATGTTCAAGCTTATGAATGTGAATGGCTTCAATAATAATGTTGTTGATAGTTGTGACATATCCTTTAGCACGCATAAGGTCACGAAGCTCAAATAGGCATTTATATAAGTTTAGATCACTAGGCTTTATTTTGCGAAAAGCAATAGTTTTATGAAGAATTTCATCAAGATTACTTAATGAAAGATTTGGATATCATTTCTCCAAATAATTCCGCAATGTATAAGAACATGCAAAATTCTTCAATTGAGAAAGCACAAATCTTGGAAAACCTCTAACATTTAGATTGACAGTTCTAAGGTTACCAAGTATGTTACTTTCCTCTTCGTGTGCGGGATGCAATTCATTAATGGGAGCACATAGGGATTTTCTATATGTTTTCGCAAATGGAATTTGTCAAATACATCAGTCATGGCATTCTTCCATCGACTATATTGCTCTCCATCAAGAATGGGCACTCTACAATACAAAATCTCCACACTAGACACATCCATCTTCCTCCATGATGATGAAACCGAAGCAATGGAGACCAATGTTATGATACCAATTGTGGGATCACTAGAAGAGTATGTCTAGAGGTGGGGTGAATAGACTACTATCAGGAACTTAAAATCTATACAAGGTGTAAAGTTAAGTGTTGGCAGATTTTAGCATATATAGAAAGTCTAGCGCATCCTACACATGCAAGTCATCAAGTATAGCAGCAAAATATAAAGACATTGCATATCAAAGTAAGGAGTAGGGATAGGAAGATCAAATGCATGAAGGACATGAAGATTTTTCCCGTGGTTCTGATAGGTGGTGCTATCGTACGTCCATGTTTATGGAGTCTTCAACCCACGGAGGGTAACAGTCGCGAGAGTCCACAGAGGGCTCTACCCACGGAGGGTTCCACAAAGAAGCAACCTTGACTATACCATGACGGCTTCCGTCCACGAAGGACTAGCTTAACTCGGGGTAGATCTTCACGAAATGGGCGATCTCCTTGCCCTTACAAACTTCTTGGTTCACTCCACAACACGAAGTAGGAGGCTCCCAAGCGACACCTAACCAATCTAGCAGGCTCCACCCTCCAAAAGGTATTAGGCTCAATAATGTCGATGAACTCCTTTCTCTTGTGCTTCAAGATGGTAGTCTTCTCAACACACAATCACTTTCTCACAGATTTGGCTTTGGTGGAAGAGATTGATTGGGTGGAAAGCAACTTGGAGAGGCTAGAGATCAAGATTCATATGGTTGCAATGGAATGACATGATTTCAACACATGAGTAGGTGGCTCTCTCTCAGAAAATCAGTTGGGATAAGTGGGGATCTGTTCTGAGTGCTTCTCTTGCGAGTGAGTGATGGTGGAGGGGTATATATAGGCAGTGGCGGAGCCAGAAATTTTGTTTAGCTTGGGCAAACTTGAGCCTACGTGTCTAATCTCAAAATCATAATGGTAATGGTAGCTGACGTACCTTCGCGGTAGGGGGATGACAAATAAACCATCCTTGTTGGCTGTTTTAGTTGTAAAACGAGATCAAACGACCACATTGTTTAGATGAAAATTCTTCTCGGAGAGAAACTGCAATGTCGCCCGAGCAAACTGACATCTCTTCCCTCTTCCTCTCAAGTAAAATTGCTAGGCGAATGCTCGCAAATGCCACGTTCACCAGTAATAGGATTCCAATCATAACTGTGTGTTTGGATACATAACATATAAAATAGTCTCAAACTTTTGAACCACAAATCTATACTAATAATGAATTAAAAATATAAATATAAATATAAATATAAATATAATTTAAATATACTCCCTCCGCCTCGGAGCATCCATTTTCGCGACAAGTAATACGGGACAAAAGTCAATATATTGGAACCTTCAAGACATACACTCGGCTCATTTGGTCTTGAATATCAGGACGATACTCAGAAATTTGTTTTCTCTTTTTCATATCGCACTGAATCTCCAATATATTGGAACCTTCAAGACATACACTCGGCTCACTTGGTCTTGAATGTCCGGACGATACTTAGAAATTTGTTTTCTCTTTTCCATATCACACTCAATCTCATTTGCATTAAACTCATTGGCATTGCTAGGTGCATGCAGCGGCTCTACTTCTATTTCTGTTGTTCGCCATTCACAATTTCTTTTGAACACAATATAGACCCAAGCGCTCATATACACGTGCATACACACGCACATTCCTCGTCGTCGACGAGAACGTCTCCTTCCACTGAAAGCGTATTGCCGGAAATCCTGAAATAAATGTAGGAATAATGCAAGCACCAGGACTTGAACCTTGGTGGGCTAAGAATACAACTGTCCCTCTAACCATTCAGCCACGCGTTGATTTTCCGTTGGTTGCTTTATTGACAAAAAACCTCATCTGTAAAATTCAGTGATTCAAGTTAACATTCAGCTATCAAGAAGAAAAGCTCTAATCGAAGACTATAGGTTCACAAAGTTGTCGTCATTCCAATGGATAATTCCCTCGTACATACACCAAAATTGAAGCCTTAAACATTAAACCTATGGATCGGATGGCCAGATCAATTCGTAATTTTACCTACTCAGGAAGAGAAGATGAGTAGTCAAGGATTCAAGCCGTTCCTGCCTGATCTAGTGGCTGCCCCCCGCCGGCGGCCGCACGTCCAGCCGCCAACGGCAGTAGCGGCTTGCAGCGAGTCATTCTCCGCGATATGCAATCGTGGGGTGAGCACCCGGCAAACAGGCTGGCAGGTGGAGAGGCTGGAGCGATTGCTATCGTGTAGAACATGCTTTTTTTTTGTGAGGGAACGGGAGAGCTTTATTGCATATTAATGTTTATAGGGATACAAAATGGGTCTGGAGGACCTGTGAACCAGACATGCGTACCCCACGCAGAGAGGTTGCATATTTAGCTAGAGTGTGAGCGTCCCTCTTTGACTCTCGTCGTTCGTGGTCGAAGCGGACCATCTGAAAGCTATCCTTCCACCTATCTACTTCCTTCAGGATAGGACCATAAGCTGTCATTCTGTTGCCTGAGTTAATGTTCTTGATTACACTTAAGCAGTCTGATATAATAAGCACTCTTGAAAACTGTAGGTCAGCAGCCAAAGCCAGAGCTTCGCATATCGCTTGTGCTTCGAGGGCTTCAGGATCAATCATTCCAGCTTGCACCACAGCCGAAGCACCTTGATAAATGCCTTGGTCGTTGCGACATACTGCAGCCGTTGCTCCCACTTGCCGATCTTTAGATAATCCACCATCAACATGTATCTTGGCTATGCCCATAGCAGGAGGTGTCCAACAAACTAAAGGAACAGGGATTCTTCCTCCAGTCCTTTTAAATTGAGATTCCTTATTTGTGCATCTACCACGTCAGCCATAAACCTTGTGACAAATGCATGCGTAGACAGTGGAGCTTGAAATTTCTCCTCATGGATCGCCCTTCTCCTTGCCCACCAGATTGCCCACATAATCACTAGCGTCCGTGCAAAAATCTCCGGCTCCAAGTTTCTGCTCAGCTCAAAGAGCCAAAACTTAGCATCCGGGGTTTCATCTTTAACGATGGACGAGTACAGCTTCTGGTCAGAGATAGCCCAGACTGCTCGGGCCATATTACAGTCTAGGAGAGAATGCCTCCAAGTGTCAATTGTCACACCACAGAACACACAAGCCGCTCTAGTTGCCATATAGCGATGATGTCGTACCTCGCCCGTAGGAATGGATGACCTTGCAAGTCTCCAGGCAAACATCTTCAGTTTCGGTGGCAATAGCACACCCCAGAGCCTCTTCCAACCTGCTTGCTCTTCTTCTCTATTAGAGGTTTGTGGCTCCTTATCTATCCATGCTTCACGATTTCGCTTTTTATCCATAATCATTCTATAAGCAGACCGGACTGAAAACTGTCCATGTTTCTCAAAGTGCCAAGCCCAGAAATCTGGCTGCTGCATATGGCTGATCGGAATGCATTGTATAGCTTCAACATCAGTGGGAATGAACTTTGCGCGTAATCTATCAAGGTCCCAGCTGCGAGTGACCTCCACCATCAACTCCGACACGAACTCGGGTGGATTTCCTGCTTGCATACACACACGCCGCAGCAAATGATCACGAGGGATCCAGTTATCTTCCATAATGCGTGTGGACGCTCCGTCTCCAATGCGTTTTATAAGTCCCTGAGTAAGGATATCCCTTCCATCACATATGCCTCTCCATACCTGTGAGGGTGATCCCCCCAGTTCAGCCGACAAGAATGAGCTTTGAGGAAAGTACTTTGCCTTCAGGATGCAGGCACTAAGCGAGTTAGGGTTCTGGAGCACTCGCCACGCCTGCTTAGCAAGTAAACATAGGTTGAAGATGTAGCGACCCAACTCAAAACGAGTCAAGCCTCTGTGTTTTCCGTGCCATCCCTGGATCAGTATGCTGACACACACAGTACATCAATGTATATATCAAAGTGCAATCACATGTTATTAACGTAAAACCGATATATACCTTAAAATTTCAGCGAAAGCGGTCAACAAGAGTGGAGTCACAATAACACCAATGGTAGGTTGAGTGCGGACCGTAACCCTGAATCGTACTCTTACCCGTCGTAGAAGAGTATCTGCAACATGATACGTTGCAGCCGTGTAGGTCAGTACATTGAATGTACTGGCAAGATCACCATAGTAGGAACAGAAGATAAAACTATTCTATATGCAAGGCTTTGTGACTCTATGGCTAAGCTTTTGCGTAAAAGCTGCATTTGTTTTCCTATAACAAAGAAATATGAGGAATTTCACTATGGAGTTACCTATCATGACATGGTTCCGCCAACCAATGTCTAAATACCCACTAAAATCTTAAGTTGCCCACAATTAGTTCTCAGACCAGTGTTGAGAGTTCAGAGATAGATCCAAGTCTAGAAGCTCAAAATTGTCCGTAACCAGGGACACGGCTAATCGATTAGGTTTAACTCTGCAGAGTGTTGTGTACTTTACCCACAAGATTCGTTCCCTCCTGGTAAGTCCTCGCACTGCATGGTGTTTGAGAACAGGATGAACGAAACATGGTCTTTCAGAGTTGTTCCCTGAATACCGACAGTGCCCATCCCAATCCTAACGTCGACTACTTCTCGTAGCACTGCCTAGACAGAGTCACAACAATGATCAACCAAGCCAGAGCCCATAATGACTTGTGGCTACACAGGTAAGCTTCCGGGCATGAAGTATTCATCCGTCTCTTTGAGTCTGGGTGAGGCTTTCCGTGTGAATACTGGCACTTCCCCAGCAACACCTAGGCTAACCACTAGATTCCCCAGGGCGCCATTCAAAACCATCCTTCACCCAGTAATGTGTATTGAAAACTTGCTTCTCGAGTCTCGAAGTCTTGAGGTCTTGAAGGTGCAGGACTTGAAGATGTCTTCATGAAGTTGTCGTCTTGACGTAGAGTCCTCCTTCTCACACCACTCACGATCACTCATACCAGAACCCATCTACTTTAGCATAGCATGGAAATAACTAACGTTCCCGGTACTTCTGTAACAAGTGGTGGGTTCCTACCTCATGCATTCTACTCAACTACAAGAATTTCAATAACACTACTGGAGGGATTTGTTGAAGGATGTCACTACATGCAATAAAACATAGGTATGAAATGGATGGTCAAAGTGAACTTGCATGTACTGTTGATGAAGAAATAATACTCAGAAGTAACTTGATAGACTATTCGTCACTCTCCGAAAAAATCTATATAATCAAACATTGCATTCTTATAAGCAATCATACTAGCAGTCACTACTAACAATCAAAGAGGCAACACAAAACCAAAAGCAACATGGTGCTGATGAAGGAAATACTTAAGACAAAACTCAAATATCCAAACTACATCAACACAACTAAGGTGATGATGAAGTAAATACTTAAGACAAAACTCAAATAACAAAATTAAATCATCACAACTAAGGTGGTGATGAAGGAAATACTTAAGACAAAAGTTAGAATCACAAAACTACATCAACACAACCAAGGGTTGGTTTTCTCTACAAATGATCCTATTTTCAAAGTGAGAACACAAACAAGGAAAAATATAAACCAAAATAGTTTGGTAATTGTTTTACTTAGCAAAAAGAATTACTTTTGAAGAACAACTAATAATTTAGAAAACAATACTCTAACAACATAAGTTTTTATCTACTAGAATATATCAGCAAGAAAACACTAAGAAAAACAAATTTTAAAACCAGTAATTAACAGAAAGTATTTTTTTATAAGTCTTTATTTTGTAAAAAGAACAAATTGAAAAGCTTTTATAAAGACTCTTCTTTGGCTTAATAAGCAAAGTCATCCTTTGGCTTAAACCACTAACAATCTCAACTATAATACAAATTGTTTCTGGTCTAAACCTTGACTAACAGCAAATCAAACTTATAAAACAATTTGTGGAAACTCTTTTCAAAAAGAAGATCAACATAGCAATGAAAAATCAATTGCAAGTTATAATTGAACTAGAATTGATTTTCATGCAACCAACTAATAAAATATTATTTGTTTTGAAAGGCTACTATTATCTAACAGAAAACTTTATAAAATCTATCAACTTATATGAAAGAAAAATAATTTAAATAATTTAAATAATTTAAAACAAAAGGAATATAAATAAACCTAAAAGAACTAAACAGAATCTGTTTTGGTTGAAAATACTATTTTAAGATATTCTAAAAAAAATCCAAACTCTACCTACTAATAACTAAGGTCACTAGTGACAAGTAGCAAAAAGAATCAACTAAAAATATATTTTTAAACTCAAGTTATTTAGAAAATAATATTTGAATCAAATCTGTTTGAAATAAATTTTGAAATAGTCAAATATGGTCAAACTTGATATCAACAGAAACTATAAAAAATTTGTGACACCATGCAAAAAGAATCAATCAAAAATATTCAAAAACATAATATATATAACAAAAATACAAACATAACCTATTCTGTTTTCTAAAACAAAACAGAAAAAGAAAAAATTTACCTAGCGGATAGGGTGCTACGTGGCAGTTTGTGGTTGGCCGAGGCCGTGTGCGTGTGGGGGC
Source organism: Hordeum marinum (assembly GCA_022496015.1). Lineage (NCBI taxonomy): Eukaryota > Viridiplantae > Streptophyta > Magnoliopsida > Poales > Poaceae > Hordeum > Hordeum marinum. The sequence goes on along the minus strand of CM039676.1, from coordinate 44,745,317 downwards.
TAGCGAGCGGATGGCCAAACGCTAGAAGAAAACAGTTCGGGAATTAAAAGATCTAATCTAGCGCGTTGGATCTAGATCTGACGGTGGATGGCGTCGCCAGTGACTTACAAAGGGGTGGGGAGCTCCGGCGTGGTCTCCGGCGAGGCAGAGGAGGCGGGGGCGACGAGGACGGCGCTCCGGTGGTCGGGGACGGCGTCCGAGGGGTCTAGTCGATGGCGGCAGACCTCCGACGTCGGTTGGTGGCATCGGAGAGGCGAGGGGGCGACGGTGGCGACAAGCAGGTGCTCTCGGAGTTTCGGGAGGTGGCCGAACTCCGGCGAGGTGTGGGGGCGGCGTTCCGGCAAGGAAAAGAGGGGGTTTTCGGGGTGGGTGAAGAGCGGAGAGTACCGGCTCTTATATAGGCCAGGTGCGGGGGCGGGAGAGGGAAGGAGGGGCGAGATCCGGGGCGATGTACTCGCCGGCGAGGTCAGGGGCGCGGTGGAGGGGATGGGCGCGCGGTGAGTGGGAGCGGTCGGTGGTCCCACGCGACAGAGAGAGAGAGAGATCAGCGCGTCGGGCGGCCGATGCGGAGAGGTTTCGGGGGAGGAATCAGGGGCTGGGCCGGTGGGCTTAATAGCGCGCTTAACTATTTCCTATATTAATTACCAGAGCAATCAAAACATCATTAAGGCATTCAAAACTAGTCCAAAAAATAAATTTTTATATATCAAAATGATCAGGGAAATAAATGCCATTTAATGGACATTTTTTCATGGCCAAATTGAATACTTTTTAAAAAATTATTTTCAGAAAATGCCTAAATGGCTTTATTTATTTTTGCAAATATTTTTCAAATGACCACTTGGGTTTTATGACTCAAAAACTTCAAAAAAATACCCCTGGTTTGGAGTGTCATATTACTCCTCTCAAAAACTTTGTCAAGTGGGTTTGAATGCTTACAAATTCAAATAGGTAATTCAAATATGGAAATGAAACTCCATATGAGAATTTCTTAAATAGTTTTCATATCCTTCTTTTAAACTTCCAACTCATATTTCATACAATTTGAAGAAGTCCTTTTATCCTCTCTCATGAAAATCATTGAGTTGCATAAAGTTTATGAATTTAAAATATTTTTAAATGAAATTCAAACCATTTTCAAATCCCTTTTCATTCCTTTAAATGGAAGAAGTCATATCATCTTCACTCTGGGATTTGTGATGAAATGAATTTGAATTCCTGTAGAGCGTAAGTTTTGGGAAAGTCATTTTATTCTCTCTCATTCAAAACTTTTGAAAAGTTTCAAATTTTCACTCAATTTCAATCACTCAAGTAAACAATCAATCATTCTAGTATTTATTATAACATTCCAAAGTTTGGGATGTTACAGAAGATCTCCATATCGCGGAAGCCTAGGCCTCCCATGTATTTTCGGCATGGTCATTTCATCCCAGGAAACAAATGCAGTTTTCCTTTATCCCTTCTTGCTTCCTCATCAAAAGATTCTAATTAGCGAGGTGACATGTTGGCACAATCCTCTTGGGAGCCTAAAGCATGACATTGAATATGTTGGCACTGCTTGCGCAACGGACTTAATCAGAATCTCTTTGCCCACAGTAGCAAGGGATTTCTCAATCCATCCCTGCACGCGCTTCCACACCCTATCTTTCAAATATCCAAAAACACCATTTTTCTGTCTCCCAACATCGGCTGGTAAACCCAAGTATTTCTCACTGAGAGATTCTTTCTCAACTTGGAGTATTTGCTTTATCACCAATCTTCTATCCTGCGGGCACCCTTTTCCAAAATAAATGGAGGACTTGGCCGGATTGACCCTTTGTCCCGACGCATCCCAATATCTCCTTACTGACTTGTGCACCCAATTTGCTCCATCTACTGTGGCCTTCATGAACAAGATACTATCGTCTGCAAAAAGAAGATGATTAACAAGAGGTGCATCCGGTGCCACTTTTATTCCGGCTGAAGCTACTTCATCTCGTTTCAGCAAGCATGAGAGCCCCTCTGCAGCTAGTAAAAATAAGTATGGCAATATTGGATATCCTTGCCTAATCCCACGCGAGGGCTTAAATTCCTTTGACGCACCTCCATTAAACAGGACAGAATAGGTGACAGAGGTAACACCATTGATCACAAGCTGAACAAAGCATGGGGCCAAACCAATTTTCCTCATAATGGCAGCAAGATACCACCACTCTACTCGATCATACGCCTTCATCATATCTAGCTTCAGTGCACACTGGGAATTTGACTTGCTCCTTTTTGTTTTCATGAAGTGAAGACACTCATAAGCGCAAATTATATTATCTGTGATAAGACGACCAGGGACAAATGCTGACTGTTCCTCGGAGATAATATCCGGCAAAACTTTCTTCAACCTGTTAGCTAGTACCTTGGACACAATTTTGTATACCACATTGCAGAAACTAATCGGTCGATATTGCGAGAGAGATGTTGGGTTCGATACCTTAGGAATAAGAACAATGAATGTCTTGTTGATCTCTATTGGATTATCATCTCCATTTAACATACGCAGCACTATCTTGATCACTTCTGGACCACAAATATGCCAATTCTTCTGAAAGAAATGGGCAGGAAAACCATCCGGCCCTGGGGCCTTGGTAGGAAACATCTGAAAGAGCGCCTCTTTTACTTCCTTCTTCGTATAAGCAGCAAGCAAAATCTGATTCATATCATGCGTTACACGACAAGGAACATGTGATAAAATCTCCTCTATCCCTATAGTACCTTCAGACTTGAACAGAGATTCATAAAATTCAGTAGTCATTGCTTCTAACTGCATCGGGTCCTCACACATTGACCCATCTGCTCTCTGAAGCTTTTCAATTCTGTTTTTCTTCCTCCGAGAGTTTGCTTTGTGCTGAAAGAATTTAGTGTTTCGGTCTCCCCCTTGGAGCCACTGAATCCGAGCACGCTGATGCCACATGATTTCCTCGCGGTAGTTTAATTCGGATATTCTTTGTTGGAGTTTCAGTTCTGAATATGAAGGACCCAGCTGCCCATCAGCTGATCGAAGTGACTCCAATTCTTTGCGTAGCGTACGCAATTCAGCTCGCATCGAACCAAAAGAGCTCTTGCTCCAGGAGCAAAGCGTACTTGCCATTTGCTTGAGCTTTTTCACCAAATCAGCAGTATTTAAACATATATTATTTGCCCATGCGCTGTCAACTACAGCCTCAAAACCATCATGTCGCTCCCACATTACTTCATAACGGAAAGGCTGTTCTAATGCAACTCGCCCATTAGATGCTTCCGAGTCATTCATCAGTAAAATCGGTGAGCGATCAGACCGGGAGGCCAGTAGATGTCTAACCTTGGCCATAGGAAATAATGTGCACCAGTTTGTGGAGGTCAAGGCCCTGTCAAGCCCAACACGGCAGTAATGTCCTCCTTGAACCTTACGCTCAAATGTCCAATCCAACCCCACAAACCCCAGGTCAGTCAACCCACAAGTATCAACAACATCCCGAAATGCCTGAATTTGCCCCATATCTCTGTCATTCGGCCCCATGTGTTCTTCCCAGCGCAAGACTTCGTTGAAGTCACCAATATTAACCCAAGGCATATCCGAGTCAGCTTTAAGAAACCGCATCATATTCCAGGTAAGATGTCGGAGGCTTCTGTTCGCTTCTCCGTACCAGCAGGTAAGCCGCCAAGGATCTTTGTCCACCTCTTTAACTGTCATGTCTATATGATACTTGGAATAGTTTCTTAACGTCAGATCGACCAAATTTTTCCAGTAGATACACAGGCCACCACTACGACCTGAACTACCAACTCCATAAGCGTTATCAAACCCTAGTGTACTTGCCAAACCTTCCACACGATACTTCGCTATATGCGTCTCCACAACACAAAGCACCGTCGGCGCACACTCCCGCGCGATGTCGTGCAGCTCATGAACTGTCGCGGGGTCGCCTAACCCGCGACAGTTGCAGCAGAGGTTATTCATTGTTCCCGGACAGGCTCCTGCATGGAGCCCGCCGATCCTATGTCCGCCAAAGAACCCTCAATGGTGTTGGTTTCATCTCCTGTCTTATGCTTCTTATTTTTCTGTCCCTTCTATAGTGTGCCATCAAGATTGTCCACACCCTTGCCAATACCTCCTCCATCACCAATGGCGACAACATTAGAGCCTTTGTGTTTCTCAGTGCCATCAGCTTTCCCATCCTCAGTTATTCCTGCCATCCCCATAGGATTGGAAGTAGCATCTCCATCAACTGGACTGGATGTATAACATTTCCGTCTGAGTTTAAGATGCCAGTTCCAGTAATGTTTGGTACAGTAGCTGGGAGTTCCAATGCTAATCGCTTCCCCAACATGCTAGGATTTGCTCTTGGATCAACCCCATTATTCCTATCCTCCTCTTCCATGTTCTTAGGGCTCACATAATTAGTATTCCATCTCTCCCTATAACTTTTGAAACCGGCTATTGGACCATGGAATCGACCACCTCCTTCGCCTTATCTTCCACCTCTAGCATCATGACCATCTCCCATAGGCCAGCCATTTCCTCTCACCCTTTGTGGAGCCAATATAAAGGGCCCCCATTCAAGTTTTGCTTCATCATGTTCTCCGGACCCACATTCTTGATACTAGTGACCCATCTTACCACATGCTCTGCAAAAGGTTGGAAGTTTCTCATACTTAACTTGGTAAAACTCAGTGTTTCCTCCTTTGGTGAAACTCACGAATCTGGTGAGCTTCTTATTGACATCCAGTTTAACTCTCACCCTTATGAACTGCCCCACAAAACCATTAGGCAGAGTAACCTGTATCTCTTGCACCTCCCCGATCCGCTTTGCCATATTTTCCAAGAAGGTTTTATTCTTCAAGACACCATCTGGTAGCTTGTGGATCTGACTCCATGTTTCGATCCTATCCATCTTAATGCTCTCCGGATTAGAGAACCCGTCATACTCCTGTATTATCAGCGCATAGCCTCGGAAATCCCAGGGCCCCTGATGTATTGCCTTATTCCAGTTAGCCAAACAATTAAATTGCACTGAGAACATGTTTGGGTTTATCCTCCTCCACACGACATCGCGAGCGGGATTCCACGCTGCGCGCATATCAGCAATCAAAGCTCCCTGGCTGAAGCTTTTCTCTGTTAGTACCCGAGCTAGAGCTAGCCACTTAGGTTTTTTGTCAGTTGTATCCACCTCTTCCTCCCAGACCAGATCATCACGCTCATCATCCTCCAGATGTAATCGCTCCAAAAGCTTGATGGGATCTTCACTCTCCCGCCAGCGAGAACCACCAACCTCGGACGATCCAGCCATGCCCCCAACCTGACAAAATCCACGCACACCAACACCCCAACGTGCCGTCGACCTTCAACACCCACACTGGGACAGGAGGGGATAGGTTGGCGGGGGGAGCTCCGATAGCCCAGCAGTTGAGAGGGAACCAACTCATGCCGGCGCCGCTGCCCGAGGACAAGAAACCCTAAAACGGGGATAGACATGTATTCCTTGCTTTCTAGGCCTAGGAATGTTGTTAATTCTCATCAAGACCAGTAGTGAAAGAAGCCCAAAACAGTTTTGCCCAAGAAACCTTGACGTACACCTGGATATGGTCAGCTGGAAACGGGCGTCCTACAACTTGCGAGCCCGGGCAAGTGCCCAGGGTCGCTGGATGCTGGCTCCATTACTGTATATAGGCATCTTCAAAAATCCAACCGTTAAACCTAATAAGTCCAACTCGGTGACATCGATGTGTTAATATTATCGAGTTGCCTCAAAGGTATAAACTTTTTAATCTCGGTGAGATCGATACATTCAACTCGGTTGCACCGATTAGGTGACCAACGGTTAGATTGCCCAACTTGGTGACGCCGAGTCAACAAACTCGATGGGACCTATTTTGTGAATTGGGACAAAAGAAAGTTTGCAACCCAAACTTGGTCGCACTAAACCAGAATCGATTGCATCGAATGGTTAGAGTTTGGCTTGAGTCTGTCTGAGTCTGTAAATCGGTGGTACCGAGTGGGAGTTGTTGGTTGCATCGATTTTGAGTATTTGGCTTTGGACAGACTTTTCTCGAAGAGCTTGTGGGTGTTTTTGGTGACTATCACTTGTGCATGTTTGACCATATTGCTCATCAACAGTACTTTACCCCATTTTAATAGTATTGGCTTTCCTATGGACTCAAAGTGATTTCTCACAAAGTAAAATGTAGAGTCCTCCTACTTGAAGATTTGTCAATGCTATTCCTTCTCCTTCTTCTTCATGGGGATACTCTTCACACTCCTTCTTGCCAACCCATCCCTCTTTATGGACTTTATCTGAAATATACTAGATAAATGTATTAGTCCAAGAGACAATGTATGTTGTCATGAATTATCAAAACCACCAAGGGAGCATATTGTCCTTTCAGGGTGACGCGGTTCAGCTCCGCCACGAACCGGGCGGCTCTCTCTGCCACTACCTCCTATTGTCGTGCTACCTTGGTGGACTCCTCAAGGGCCCGATGGAGCGCTGCTGTGCTCTTATGACGCTGACGACGGTTGTCCATCTCTGCCAAGGTGTATGAACGACGGATTGTGTTGTGGAGTATCTCATCGTCGTTGGAGGCGGGGCAATTGTGGCTCCGGTCAGATTTGATGGCCCACAGAGCCAGAGTCATACCTCGATGCGCCTTGCTCCGCCACCTTAATCATGTGTCAATAGGCGTGCCCTTCCGTCACCGGCTACTGATGGCTCTATATTTTACGTATTTTCATAACTCATTTTTTGCATGTTCTCTGTATATATTATGTCTCGCTGAATGAAATATGTGTCCATTATGCATAATTATAGATTTTTACACTTCTCATTGTGAGTATTGCACATTTGCCATTTACGGATTTATTTCGTTTTATTAGTTTTCTTTTTTTCCCTCTGTCTACGGGTGTTTTGAAGCAACTTAAATCCAAACACAATTAAAGGCGCAAGGAGGGGTTCAATACAGATGACTTCTAGTACCAAACTTTGGCATTTCAACGGGTGGAAATGATTTTACGGAAGTGCTGCAAATGAAAATCTAGTACCATTGGCACGTCGGCGTCGCTCTCGAGATTCCAACGATCCCAAAAACATCAACACAAAGTCCATATGAAGAAATGACGACCAAAATATCAAAGAGTCCAAAGCGCAAAGACGACGTCTAGTACCACGATCATGTCAGGTGAAAACACCACCGAAAGTCATTGTTCTGGAGAGGATTCTTAAAAAGTATTGTCCTCGTTTGTTCCCATGTGATACTTACACAATAACAAAGGGTTTGTAATAGGATAATGCTTGTCTCGTGTCTTTGGATGACCACATCAACAGAGGGGAAATCAATCTACCTCTGTATATGCACCTTCAACCCTAGGTGTCACAACGAGTCCATCATGCATCCACAATACGTCATCGTCTATCTAGAGAGAAGTAGGAATTTTTTTCAAAACTAGTATGAAAATTATAGCAATTTTGAAAAAAGTATGACCAATTTGAAAAATTGCGAAAATAGTACCCCGTCGGCCGCTGTTGGGCCGACCGGCCGCCCGTCGGCTTTTACCTGGCCGAAACAGGCCCATCGGCCGAAGCCAGGCCAAACCGGCCGGCCGTCGGCCCATCCCGGTCCAAGCCCCATCCGTCGGCCGCCAGTAGGCCGACCGGCCCCGGGATAAGCCCGACGCGGCAGCCTCCTTCTTTCGCCTCCAGCTCTCTCTTTCTCTCTTATTTCGGCCGGAATCCCCCCATTGATCTCCTTTTCCGTTCACCCATTTTCCGTTTCAATCCGATGAAACGATAGATCGACTTCTTCTCCCCCGCCCTACGGTTTTAGTTTTTGCAACGTGATATTATTTTGTTCGTGTGGAGGAGAAAATGGTGTGGTGGTGGAGGTATCAATAGTGAGAAGGTGGAGTGGTGGAGAGGAAGAAGAAGTGCACTCACGCGTCAAAGGTATAATTTTTTGCTTTTAGTTTAGGTAATTTTTTTGTTAGTTTTTTTAATGTACGTAAAATTAGTTTATGTTATTTTTACTAGTGTAGTTATTTTAGGTTACTTGTGTTAGTGTAGTGATTTTAGTGTATGTTTTCGGAGTGTAGGATTAGTTAGTGTAGTCATATTAGTGTCGGTTTATTTTTGTGAAGTTAATTTTAGTATAGGTTTCTTTAGAATACGTAGGTACATTTTAGTGTATGTTTTAATGTATGTTTTCGAAGTGTAGGTTTAGCTAGTGTAGTCATAGTAGTGTCGGTTTAATTTTGTGTTGTTCATTTTAGTGTAGGTTCTTTTAGAATCTGTAGGTATATTATAGTGTACGTTTTATTTTAGTGTCGATATATTTGTTGCGAATAATGAGAAGCTGGCAATGTCTGACAGGTTAAAATGTCTGAATCCGTAAATTTGACTGTGTATTACGGCCCTGGTACTGTTCGATATAATGAGTTGGGGGTTGATCTTAGCGAGTTTAAAATAGGCGAGATGACACTTTCAGACCCGAATAGACTAGACATTAGGCAGTTGAAGCATTGGTTGACTACTAGTTTTGGCCTCGATCCTGAAGTTTGTTTCGTCAGTATTCTTGCCTTGTGGACCAAATCCTGTAAAAATGTCAAGTGGGATTTGATTCCGATAGATAGGAGCTAGCATTGGTTGTCTCTGTTAAGTCGTTGCGGAGACCGAAGAATCCATTCGTATGCCCTAGTGCAACCAGTGGCGAAGGAAGAGAATATCATACCACCCACCGTGGGGTATGAACCAGGCCGGAGTAGTCAAGTGGCTAACGAGATTTATGTATCCGGGTCACAGGCACCGGATGTGAATGCTACCCAAGCCGACAATGAGTTAGATTATGTTAGTGCTCATGCTGCTGGTCAGAGTATTCAATCGGTAGTATTAGCTGTCTCTGGTGTTGCTGATGGGGACGAGGAAGGCGAGTAAATACAAAGGGTGATGGAGGAAGATGATGAGGATGGGATTGTAGAGGAACTTGATTCTGAAAATTCCGAGGATGAGGAGGAGGTACCAATTCCTGTTGCATGGGAGCAGGACATATCCGCCGGCTTTACTGTCAATGATGGCCATGCGACTCCATGGAAACATAATCTGAACCAAGTCCAGATCGGGGCTATGTTTGACACAAAGAATAAAATGAAGTATCCGGTGATAGAGTGGGCTATGTCTACGCAGAGGGTTTTCCGGACACACATATCTAGTCCAACTAAATATACCGCATCAATAACACACTGCTTCCATCCCCTGAGGCAACTTCGCACTCTTCCATTTGCTAGGCCTAATGCTTTGATCCGAACAAGGAAAACTCATAATGACTACCGCGCTGAGTTTTTTAGTACCGGTTGCCGATGAAGGAAGGCAGATACAATGCCTCCTTTTATAGGCAGATAACAACCGCAATGGCGGGAAATCGGGCAGGAAAATTTGGTGGGAATACTTGGCGGGAGAGAATGGTGGGAGAGAGTGACCGGAAGGAAAGAGGCCAGAGAGAATGGCGGAAAGGAAAGTGCCGGCAGAGAATGGTGGGACAAAGGTGGCGGCACAGTATGGCAGGAAATAATAATGGGAATAGTACGGCTTGCTGAAATTTAGATACATCTTGCTGCAATTAAGATACAACTTGCAGAAATTAAGATACAACTTGCTAAAATTGAGTTACAAGAATATAATCTATTGAGTCCAACGTGGATATTTTCCTTTTCCATCTCCAGCTTCTTCTGTTCCCGGGGCTACACGAGCCCTTTCTTTCTTTCTCACTGTGGCAGATAGGTGAAAACAACAGCTAGCTCCTGTTCATGTTGTTTGAATGTTATGAGCACCAAATTGTTGACTTCGATAGACGATGCCAGCAGAAAATTACCGAAACCTTCCTTCTTCAACACCATTCGATCACCCAAGCCAATGAAGTAGGAACAAGGAATGCTCACAAACATATCATCATCTTTTGAATCCAAAGTAATTTCAAGTGTTAAAGAACCAGTCCTAGGAATAGCCACAAATTCCATCAAACTCCTCACAACCATGGTAGGAATAACCTGACAAAAACAAGCAAGTTATTTGATCCATCCTATGAACCAGCAAAGAACAAATAAATAATAAAAAGCAAAAACCAAAGCTTACCATATGTTGAGAAATAACATTCATGCAATCCATCCTATGAACAAAAGGAGTACACAATATGTAGTTGTCATCAAAGAGCTGGCACGACATGACATACATTTGATGATAATTCAGAGTGACACCACGACTATAAAAATAGTTGTCAACAAGACATAGAATCTTACAACACGCCTTGAACATCGACAATCCAGCACCACAGTAAATACAGATACAGTGGAATCAACGGTAGCACAAGGGCCACCTGGAGCTCGGCAAAATGGACAAGCCATTACCTGCAGACGAACGGTGGCCAATAAGAACTAAATCCACTACCGACTTGAGAGTTCTCATTCGATTGAGTTGGAAGCCAAAAAAAATACCGTAGGCCGGTGGAGAGCACCCTGATCTATTGTTTACGCGGGTTGGATATCAAAATGGGTGGTTGAGCGAAGAGATCACGAGGCGGTGGAAGCACCGGAGAGCAACGGGAGTGAGAGGTGAAGAGGGGGCAGGCTACTAGACGGGAGAGGGTGAAACGAGTGGTCATAGGAGGAAGAAGGAAGCCTCGGGCCTTATCCAGGGGCCCATCGGCCTCCCATTGGCCGACAGGTGGCTCTTCGGCCCCCCTCTGGCTGGCAGGCCTCTCCCTAGCCTCTCATTGGCCGACAGGGTGCACTTCGGCCTACTGGTGGCCGACAAGCCCCTCTTCGGCCAGCTGCTGGCCGACAGGTCCCTATTCGGCCTAGTACTGGCCGACGGGATACTAGTTTCGTTATTTTTTCAACTGATGCAGCTGTTTTCAAATTTGGTACAAAATCCGTACTAGTTCTGAAAAAAAATCGAGAAGTAGGGTCAAGTCAATAGGAAGAGGAGGAGGCGCCTCCACCACACGGTCTCCATCACCGACATCATGCTCCATCACCATCCTTATTGCCATGCTCCTCTCCTCCACAGACTTCATCTCGGCTCGTAACTTGGCATCTCCCTCTATATTGTTTGAGTAGTTGTATTAGTTCTTGAGGATTTGATTGAACCCTTGCATATTAGTACTTGGTTATTGAATAAGAATTTCGAATCTTTTTATGTATTGCGTTGATTGTCTCATGGTGTTGTGGAGAACATGCGCGCAAGATTAATTTCTTATGGACTTGAGTTAATGTGCATATATTGGTTGACAACTTGGTGAGGAGGTATGTAGTGACACAGGCACTAGGAGCAATTCCAACCGGGAGACCCAAACAAACGTGCGGTTTGCCCGCCTTTTGTTCATTTGGGTCGGCATGTCCACCCCGTTTTTCATTTTGGTCGGTCGTGCGTCCAACGCGTCAACCCATTTTTTGTCCGCGCGGCCGGCTTGCGGCCATTTTTTGATCGTTTTGCTACATATGTGTAAAATTTGAGCCTAAATTAACATAGTTCAATAAAAATACAAATGCTGCATAGTTAGAGAACCACATAAATATCTCATAGTTTACAAGCCAAATAAACATTAGATTGTCTCAAATACATTTGAAAGAAAAGGTGACCAATACATCTATCAGTTGACAACATGAGCCCACATATGCTCAACCAAATCATCTTGCAACTGAATATGAGTTTCCCTATCATGCATCCGATGATGAAACTCTGTGAACTGTGCAAACGCTGTCGCTCCTTGATGCTCGGGCACAACATTTTTACCCTAGAGCTGAAACCCTTGATGGTAGAGACGTTCTGGACGCTCATCCTTTATGATTATGTTTTGCATGATCACACAAGCAGTCATCACGTCCTAAAGCTTATGGGTGCTCCAAGTTCTTCTAGGATACCGAACAATGCCCCATCAAGATTGCAAAACATCAAATGCATGCTCCACATCCTTCCTAGCACTCTCTTGCTTTTGGGCCAATCCCTTTCTCTTCTCTCCTATAGGGTTGGAGATTGTCTTGACAAGAGTAGTCCACTTTGGATAGATACCGTCAGCTAGATAGTATCCTTTGTTGTAGTGGTGGCCATTGATTTCAACATTAACCTCCGGGAAATTGCCTTATGCCATCATAGCAAACACTGAATAGCGATGGAGCACATTGATATCGTTGTGAGATTCGGCCATGTCGAAGAAAGATTGCCAAATCTAGAGATCTTGTGAAGTGATGGCCTCAAGTATGATAGTGCAAGCTCGGATATGGCCCTTATACTATGCATGCCAAGCATAAGGGCATTTTTCCACTCTCGGTGCATACAATCTATGCTACCAAGCATCCCCAGGAACCCCCTGCTGACATTCATCGCCATCAACCGTGTTGTATCAGCAACAGTTGGCTCTCTTAAGTACTTTGGCCCAAAAACAGCTATGACAGTCTTGTAGAATCTATACATGGACTCAAGGCACGTGGACTCACTCATCCGGACATACTCATCAATGAGATCATCGGGAACTCTATATGCAACCATCCGAATAGCAGTAGTGTGTTTCTGATAAGAGGATAAGCCAATCTTTCCAAGGGCACCTGTCTTGCACTCGATATAGTTATCGTGCACCATCACCCCCTCCCGAATATGGTTGAACACATGCCTATCCATACAGAAATGGCGCCGAAACATGTGATGTTTGAAGAGCGGATTGGGGATCTCTAAGTAATACTTTCACAGTAGGAAATGGCCACTCTCCCAGTTGCGATTCAATGCCGACATGTGCCTTGGTATAGAGCCCCTAAACATAGGCCGAAGTATACTTAGGTGGTCATGTACGACCAACGCAGTGGCCACGATCTCCTCATCATCGGATGAAGAATCATCCGAATCACAAAGAACATTGTAGAAAAATAACTTGTTGTCGAAGTCCATTTGTACCATGCGGGCAAACCGTTGAACAACTTGCGGGCCTCATGGAAGAAGTCGGCCGGTGAAGAGCCTTGCGCCCCACTAGGGAAAGGTAGCGGTACTAGGCGGTGACGCTACGAGATGAGGCGACCGAGAGGGTGAATCTATGGACGTATAGCTAGCAGCGTTGGCGAAACTAGGCGGTGGCGGCGGGAGGTGGGTCGGTCAGGTGAGTCAGGGGTGAAGGGAGGAACAGGAGACTAGCCTGCGTAGCATGGACTCACGGGCCAATGAAAGAGAAGGGCGGGCGTAGTGTGCATCTGTCCCTTGTCCGTGCCGATGCAAATGTGACCCAAATTTGAGCCTGAAATGGGTCATGGACGGACAAAAAACGAATGCACCACTGTTTGGGTTGCCGCGTTGGACCGACTATTGTGTCCATGGTGATCCAAACAAACATGCACGGACGAAATGGGTCGCCCTGTTGGAGTTGATGTAATGTTTTTCCCATGAAATGCAATTCCAGAATAGCGGAAGGGTCTGAGCAAAAACATTGGGAAAAACAGACGGCCGAGATCTGAGAGGGAGACGTCCCGAATCTTGACTCACGGTACCCCCAACACTTATTCAGCAGCGAGCGGGCAATGTAGGCACTAGCCAGAGCGGCGCGAGGGCTCTGGCCGGCGGTCGCCATGGGGAACTGTTGGGGATATAACCCCGTGATATGACCCGACTAGAAGGTTCCGGTTGATAACGTCGGTTATGAGCCGGCCCACGAAGATAGGTCTCAACCGAAGGCCCAAGTTGATTGGCGGCTCTTGGTGTGGGTCGGACGACAGAGACCCGGATGTGCAAGACGTCTCAAAGATGACTTGGATGGGAAGTTAGAGATAGACTCGGAGATGTAAAACATGATCCTATTGTGTAATTGTAAGACCCAACGGTTCTGACCTCTTATATAAAGGCAGAGTCGGGGCGGCTTAGAGGGAGGTTATCGAAAACTAGGTCAAGCTTCTAGCCCCTTGTAATCGATACAACAAGCAATAACAACACAAGCAGGACGTAGGCTTTTAGCTCGACTTGAGGGGCCGAACCTGGGTAAACTCGTGTCCTTTGTCTCGATCAACCCCTTTGAGTCCACTACCTTGGCGATAGCTCCGAACTCAAGTCTGGTAACCCGGACATCTACCGTGATAAAACCACGACAGTTGGCGCCCACTATGGGGCTCGCGTTCGGTGGTGTTGAGTTCTCAAAGGACTCCCTTCCAGGGCTCGAGGGATATGTAGTTGGGAAGATGAGCAAGAGTCGCCGCGACCGGCTCTACATCGACGACGACGGCTGGGGGCTTGACGCTGCTTCCGTGGAGTATGGTTTCTGCGTTCCGTTCGGCGGGATCCAGGTGTTCATCGGAAAGATCGATGGATCTACACCCGGGCCAGACGTCTGCACCGACGTCGTCGAGCCGGCTCAGCGTCTCCAGCCCGCGTATAAGGTAGGCCCTGCCTGGGTCAACCCAGTTCAAGAGCATGTCTTTGTGGGCTTCACTCAAGGTATGGATCTGGAAGTTTCCGGATCTCAAGGGACTCTTGTGCACTCCGACGATTAGTCGTCGAGTGGGGAAACATAATCTGTGTACCGGCTCAGCAACGGTGGCCTTGGGGGCTACGGTGACACTTGCCCCGAGTCAGAGCATGGCGGGTCAGATGGGCCAGAGCGGCCATCTCACGCGGCAATATTCATGGCAGGGCCAGGGGCGGCCGGGTCAGGAGCTAACCCTTCCCCCCAGCCGCCGGCTCAGGGCCTTGTGGAATTGATGGATGAGCTTGAGGCCCTGTTGGCTACGGAGGTTACACCGGATAATCAAGTGGCTCGTAACGCAGAGATCGCGAGGATCAAGGGCCGTATGGCCAAGGAGCGTTAGAGGATAACTAAGCTAAACACCCAGATGGAGGCAGAGGCAGCACGGCTCAAGGCCGACGCTTTCCGTTTGGGGCTGGAACAGGTTTCAGCGGCGGATGTGCACCACAGGAGGCATCAATCTCGTCTGTCGGAGCGCTACGAGGCGAGGAATCTCTTCAACACCCCCGGCTCTGGGAGAGCGGCGGTTGCCCCTGAGGAAGGGTGATCAGCGGCTCACACGGCCCCACCCGGAGGGTTCACAACCCCGGCGGGTCATTATTCTAACCCGGCGGCGGCTACCCAGCTTGGAACGATCCCTATCCCAGATAAAGCACCCTTTGTGGAGGAGGTGAGGAACGCCATTGGATATTCACATACGGCCGTGTCTCAACAAGAGAAATATACTCACAGCTAGAGCCGGATCCACTCCACTCCTCTCCATAGTCGAAGCTTCAGCCGGCGTTATGAGTCGCCGGCGGTTTCCAACAGTGGTTCGCGTCATGGGCCAGAAGGGGGCGCGCAGCGCTAGACGCGCAGGACCTTGTGGACCGAGCGAGAAACAGGCGAGAAGAAGAAGTGGCAATGGTTCATCCGGGTCCTGGGCCCTCAGTGTTGACGGAGGCCGGAGCCGCTGGTAGCGCTAGAGCCATGGGAGTCCCATGCTTGACTTCGGCTCTACGGAGCAAGAGGTTGCCTAAGGATTTCATGGGACCCCGTAAGGTTCCAAATTACACAGCGGATCTCCCTCCCAAGGCTTGGGTCGAGAGCTACGAGCTAGCAATGGAGATGTTGGATGTTAGTGAAGTGATTTTTGCAAAATATTTTATCATGATGCTCGAGGGTCCGGCTCGCACATGGCTAAAGGTTTTACCACCCAACACTATAAGTTCCTGGGCCGAGTTAAGGGCGAAGTTCATCAAAAAATTCCAAGGGACTTGCAAGCAGCCTATGACCATTGTGGACTTAGATCATTGCGTTCAGCAAGAGAATGAGTCGGCTCATCACTAGGTTCGGCAGGTGTCAACCATCATTCACTTGTCGGAACAGATCACAGCGGCTCAAGCGGTGCTCATTTTGGAGAAGAATTTTCACTTCGTTCCGCTGAAGCAGAAGCTTGGTCGGCTTAAACGTACGTGTCAAGACATGGGAGAGCTCACGACCGCTCTGACGAAGTACGCCGACTCAGACAACACCAAAGATCCAGGCTCGGATGAGGAGAAGTCAAATCAGGGGAAGAAAAACAACCAAGGCTAGAGTTTCAGGAACAATGAGAATCAGAACAGACAGAAGAACACTGGCGGCGGGTCAGAGCTGGTGGCGAATGCTAACACAGGGCCGAATGTTCCTAAGGCGAACGGGTGTTATAAGCCATACCAACGTGGCAACAGGCCCCTTTTCAACTTGGAGGCGGCGCTTAGGAAGCCTTGCCCGGAACACAGCACGCCTGACAGGCCGTCGACACATGCATGGGGCAATTGCTTTATCATGCATAGGTTTAAGAACTAGCACTCTCAGCCACCTAATAATTAGGGCGGTGGGCCGCCCGACGTCTTAGGGCCCGGCGGCTCAGGCCACGGCGTGTCAGGTGCCGGATTTGGTGCAGGCGGCTCAGGAGCAGGGCATCCGGGTCATAATAATTAGCAGCATCAACAGCACCCTGGCAACAACAACCATAACAATCAGCAACAACAGCAGCAGCAGCGCAATCAATCTGGATTCCAGAGTAACCTGAAGCAGCTCAGTTCGGGGCAGTATCATGTGTTTACGGCTGGTCATAGCAAGCGAGATGAGAAACTACGGAGGCGAGCAGTTAATACGGTTGTGCCCGCTCTCCCACGATATCTACTGTGGTCGGAGTATGACATAATGTGGAGTAGGGAGGATCATCCGCCGCAGGTAGACGACCCGGGCTGGCTAGCCCTGGTAGTGGCTCCTCAGATACATGGTTATGGAGTGAATAAGGTGCTCATGGACGGAGGTAGCAGTATCAACATCTTATATTATGACACCTTCCGGCGGATGAAGTTGCTAGACAAGGATCTCAAAACTTCTTCTACTGTGTTTCACGGTGTGGTGCCTGGTAAGTCGGCGTACCCTGTAGGTAAAATTTCTTTGGAGGTGGCTTTCGGCGATGAGTACAACTACAGGGTGGAAACCTTATGGTTCGAGGTGGTCAAAATCAAGAGCCCTTATAATGCATTGTTCGGGCGGCCGGCTTACGCCAAGTTCATGGCTAGGCCTTGTTATGTTTATTTGTAGCTTAAAATGCCCGGCTTAAATGGCATGATTACGGTTCATGGTAATCGAAAAATGGCTCTTGAGTGCGAGGAAGGAGATGCGGCTTATGCCGAGGCTAGCTGTGCACAGGAAGAGCTGAAGTTCTATAAGAAGAACGTTGACCCGAAAGACATGATCCCATTGAAGAAACCAACTATAGAGGCAGAGCCACCACTCAAGTTTTTAGCAGACGATACCAAAGCAGTGGACTTCACCCCGGGTGACTCATCCAAGAAGTTCATCATCGGGGCTCACATGGATCCCAAATAGGAAAGCGCGCACATCGAATTCATCCGTGAGAATCGGGACATCTTTGCATGGAAACCTTCTAACATGTCGGGTGTACCGAGAGAATTCACTGAGCGCAATCTTAATGTAAATCCAAAGTTCAAGCCGATCAAGCAGTTTCTACGGTGGTTCAATGAGGAGAGGCGCAAGGCTATTGGGGAAGATGTTGCCCGGCTCTTAGCTGCTGGGTTCATAGTTGAAGTTTTTCACCCGGAGTGGTTGGCTAATCCAGTGTTGGTACTCAAGAAGAACGACACTTGGCGTATGTGCATAGATTACACGGACCTCAACAAGGCTTTCCCGGCTTATCCCTTAGCACTCCCTCGTATTGATCAGATCATCGATGCAATAGCCGATTGTGAGAATTTGTACTTTTTGGATGCCTACTCAGGGTATCATCAGATCAAAATGGCAGTCAAGGATCAGGAGAAGACATCATTTATCACACCTTTTGGGGCATTTTGCTACGTGTCCATGCCTTCCGGGCTCGAGAGTGCCCAGGCGACTTACCAGCGGTGTGTGCAGAATTGTCTCCACAGTCAGATTGGCTGTAATGTTCATGCTTATGTGGATGACATAGTGGTGAAGTCTAGGAAGAAGGAAACCCTCTTGGAGGACCTAACGGAAACTTTTGACAATCATCGGGTCTACAAAATGATGCTTAACCCGGCAAAGTGTGTTTTTGGTGTTCCTGCAGGAAAGCTTTTGGGGTTCTTGGTCTGTGAGCATGGCATAGAGGCTAACCCGGATAAAATCAAGTCTATCACTTCTCTGCGAGAGCCGACGTGCATCAATGATGTTCAGCGTATTGCAGGGCGGATTGCTGCGCTGAGCCAGTTCATAAGCCGGCTTGGGGAGAAGGCCATCCCCTTGTATCAGATGATGAAAAAGACAGACAAGTTTAAGTGGAGTAAGGCAGCCGCAGAGGCGCTTGAAGCTCTTAAGAAGCAATTGACTGAGCCGCCAGTATTAGCCGCTCCGGCTGAGAAAGAGCCGCTACTCCTCTATGTAGCAGCTAACAGTCGGGCAGTCAGTGTGGCGATTGTGGTTGAGCGTAAGGAGGTAGGAAAGAAATATCCCGTTCAGAGGCATGTTTATTACATCAGCGAGGTCTTGGCAGAGTCCAAGCAGAGGTATCCGCATTGGAAAAAGCTCATATATGGGGTCTTCATTGCTAATCGTAAGCTGAAGCACTACTTTTTGGGCCATCAGATAACTGTAGTAAGCTCTGCCCAGTTGGGAGATATTATTCAGAATAGAGAAGCTACGGGGAGTATTGCTAAGTGGGCTTTAGAGTTGGGGCCTCTTAATATCGCTTACACCCCTCGTATAGCAATTAAGTCTCAAGCCTTGGTGGATTTCATAAATGATTGGACAGAATGCCAGGCGCCTGAAGAGAAGCTGGACAACACATACTGGACTATACATTTTGACGGATCTAAACAACTTGAGGGGTCTGGTGCTGGGGTGGTTCTCACCTCCCCCAAAGGTGACAAGTTTTGCTATGTGCTCTGGTTGATGTTCCCCTGTACTAACAATGCTGCTGAGTACGAGGCCTTGCTCCATGGTTTGAGAGTTGCTAAAGAGATGAATTTAATCCGGGTTAGATGCCTGGGCGACTCAAACCTCGTGGCTCAGCAAGTTTCAGGCACTTGGGATTCTAAGGACCCGCGGATGGCGGCTTATCGACAGGCGGTTGATATTGTTGCAGGTCATTTCAAAGGATATCAGGTGGATCATATTGATCGTCGACGGAACGAGGCGGATGATGCATTATCTCGAATCGGATCTCAGCGTAAGCCGGTGCCGCCTAATGTTTTTCTTGATGTGTTATATCATCCGACTGTCAAAATGCCTTCTGAGGAGGATCTGACAATTCCTGACCCGGAGGTGGTTCTAGTGGCGGCTCTACATGTCATTCCAGATTGGACTACTCCTTATTTAGCGTACTTGACGCGCGGCGAGTTGCCGAACGATGAGAGCCGGGCTCGGGAAATCAACCGCCGGTCTAAGTCCATGACAATTATCAATGGTGAGTTGCACAAATGCAGTGTGACAGGTATTTTTCAGCGCTGCGTATCACCAAAGGAGGGCCAGCAGATCTTAAATGAAATTCATGCTAGAGACTGTGGACATCATGCCGGGTCAAGATCTTTAGTGGCCAAGGCTTTTCGGCATGGTTTTTTCTGGTTGACGGCTCACAAGGATGCAGAAGACCTGGTCCGTAAGGGTGACGGCTGTCAGAAATTTGGCCGACGTGCTCATGTTCCGGCTCAAGAGTTGAGGATGATACCTATCACTTGGCCGTTTGCGGTCTGGGGGCTTGATATGGTAGGACCCTTCAAGCAGTCCATGGATAATAAAACACACCTCTTGGTGGCAGTTGACAAGTTTACTAAGTGGGTTGAGGCCGAGCCAGTTAGCAAGTGTGATGCGGCTACAGCGGTTGAATTTGTTAAAAAATTGATCTACCGTTTTGGTTATCCACACAGTATTATCACCGATAATGGTAGAAATTTGTCCAAGGGATGAGGTCACAAGGGATATACAAGGAGATATCCCATGGTGTATGCTCTTTGCGGACGATGTGGTGCTAGTCGATGAGAGTCGGACGGGGGTTAACAGGAAGTTGGAGTTGTGGAGGCAAACCTTGGAATTGAAAGGTTTTAGACTTAGTAGGACTAAAACCGAGTACATGAGGTGCGCTTTCAGTACTACTAGGAACGAGGAGGGGGAGGATGTTAGCCTTGATGGGCAAGTGGTGCCTCAGAAGGACACCTTTCGATATTTGGGGTCAATGTTGCAGAAGGATGGGGATATCGATGAATATGTGAACCATCGAATTAAAGCCGGATGGATGAAGTGGCGCCAAGCTTCTGGCATTCTTTGTGACAAGAGGGTGCCACAAAAGCTAAAAGGCAAGTTCTATAGGACGGCAGTTCGACCCGCAATGTTGTATGGCGCTGAGTGTTGGCCGACTAAAAGGCGACATGTGCAACAGTTAGGTGTGGCGGAGATGCGCATGTTGAGATGGATGTGTGGTCACACAAGGAAGGACCGCATCCGGAATGATGATATACGAGATAAAGTTGGGGTAGCGCCAATTGAAGAGAAGCTTGTCCAACATCGTCTGAGATGGTTTGGGCATATTCAGCGCAGGCCTCCAGAAGCCCCAGTACACAGCGGACGGCTTAAGCATGCTGATAATGTCAAAAGAGGCCGGGGTAGACCGAACTTGACATGGGAAGAGTCTGTAAAGAGAGATCTGAAGGACTGGAGCATCACCAAAGAACTAGCCATGGACAGGGGTGCGTGGAAGCTTGCTATCCATGTGCCAGAACCATGAGTTGGTCGCGAGATCTTATGGGTTTCACCTCTAGCCTACCCCAACTTGTTTGGGACTAAAGGCTTTGTTGTTGTTGTTGTTAATGTTGTTGGGCTATGAAGGTGTTCTGTGAGAAGGAGCATATCCGGCTTGATGTTTCAGCTGTGGCACATCCACAATCCAATGGCCAAGCTGAGCGGGCTAATCAGGAAATCTTGCGAGGGGTTAAACCTCGGCTCATGGTCCCTTTGAAATGGACGCCCGGGTATTGGGTTGATGAGTTGCCTTCCGTCTTATGGAGCATCCAAACTACACCTAACAGGTCTATAGGTTTTACACCTTTCTTCATGGTGTACGGGGCTGAGGCAGTTCTACCCAGTGACATCCGGCATGATTCACCAAGGGTGGTGGCTTATGTTGAGATGGATAATGAGATGGCACGTCAAGATGCATTGGATGCCTTGGATGAAGCACGAGAGTTAGCAGCGGCTAGATCGGCAATTTACCAGCAAGACCTGCGACGCTATCATAGCCGCAGGGTGAAGACCCGGACGTTCCAGGAAGGTGATCTGGTGCTCCGGCTCATTCAAGACCAATCTGGGATGCATAAGCTTTCTCCACCACGGGAAGGGCCCTTTGTGGTTAGCAGAAACCTCAACAACGGGTCATACTATCTCATTGATATTCGTAATGAGTCGGACACGGCGGGTCAGGAGACTTTGCGGCCATGGAATGTTGCACACCTGCGGTCATATTATACTTAATAGGTGATGCAGATCCGTTATCAGTGTACATATCATATTTACATAGAGTAGTACTTCTACCAAAGACTGGAGCCCTAGCTCTTATGTGTATCTCTATGCTCTAAGGAGGAAATTTTTCAATCTAGCAAGTTTGCAGTTCCTGTGGTTCATTGACTCGCCAAGGCCTTGCCGGTTAATCTCGTTTTGTAGACCCTGAACTGGTTAAAGTGACCTATTGAATTTATTCCAGTCAATCTCGCTTTAGAGACCCTGAGCCGGTTCACATAGTTGATGGCCAATCTCGCTTTAGAGACCCTGAACTGATGTCAATATAATAAAGCTCTTATCAGTCAATCTCGCTTTAGAGACCCTGAGCCGGTTCTCACAGTGGACGGCCAATCTCGCTTTAGAGACCCTAAACTGATACGATGCAAAGATTGGCTTTATGCCTAGTTTGAGTACATTAAGTGTTGTTGTTGATGGAGGCTTCTTACCTTTGGTATAGCTTAACATGACCCTAAGGCAACAACGTGTACATCAAATTCCAGTTGCTTATGAACTGCGGCCATCGAAGGGGGCTTCTTACCGACGGGTTCGCTTATCTCACCCTAATGGCCAGCTTTATGCCACTTTTCGGTTAACATGTTAGCTGCGGTTGTCGAAGGGGGCTTCTTACCGACGGGTTCGCTTATCTCACCCTAACAACCGGCGTTTACGCCAAAACTAACTATGGAAGGAGGCTTCTTGCCCTCGGGTATAGCTTACATCACCCTTCACACAGCCGGCTGGTACAATTACTAGTCACGGCTCTCGAATGGAGGCTTCTTACCATAAGGTATAGCTTACTTAAACACATCAGCAGCCGGCTTTATATGATATTTTGATGATTGAAAGAGGCTTCTTGCCTCCGGGTGCAGATTATATCACCCCTTATGCATCTGGCTATGAGCCTATTTAAGTTATCAATAGTCGTTGTTGTTGCATAGAGGCTTCCTACCGTCAGGTATAGCTTACTTTATCCTATGACAGCCGGCTCTTCCATGGCATCACATTATAAGAGAGTAAGTCATAATACTCCGGATGATGGAGTAAACTTCCCGGGTCTAATGGGTCTGGGTGAAAGAAAGACATCTTAGAAATATTAAGTATTTGCTTATCAACAGCCGCAGTTTTGTTCGTCGAGGCTTATTACCAACACAGGTGCTATCCGGTTCTAAAGAGCTCTGAAGGCTTACAAGTGCCTCTCATCAATCATTGGCAAGTTTATAAAGCTGGAAGTAAAGAGCTGAGAAAGATTGTTGAAGACAACATAAAAACAGCCGGCAAGTGCACTTGGATGTTATAAGGCTGTTACAAAAGATGTTCTCGGAAAGAAGAAACGGTGTTTCTAACAAGTTTCAAAACGCCATTGGCGGGTAATTACAAGAGCCGTTCTTTCTCTGAATAGTATAAAGTTACATCACTCGGCCGGTTCATACTGCTTCGGTTCTCCTGCGGGTCGGATCTGAAGGTTGCCGAGTTCCCAATTGCAGTTAGAGACGGTAGCAAAGGTCCCTTCAAAGAAAGGTGAGATGTTCAGCGCACCAGGGAAAAGATCCTTGCTATGGGCGGGTGTTAGGTCTTTGCACTCATAAAGAGGCCCGCGGATCCGTTTGTCTTCCTGGTCATATGTTGCTTGGTAGCTTGTCAGATCCGCCTCATCAGCCATGATAGACGCCAGGAAGTGAGAGTCCTTGACGACTTTGAAATAATCTGCTTCAGAGAATTCTGAGCCGTCGACTTTCTTCAAAGGGTACCCTCCCATCATTTCGGCTGGCGTGAGATCCGGCGCGAATGCCATAGCCCGGCTCAAGCCTACGACGGCTCCAAAACGGAAAGCTGACTTCTTCAATTCTTGTATCTGTTGGGCACTATCGAGAACAGTTCTAACACCCCTTTCAGGGCATTGGGAATCTTTTTCTTATATTGTATGCTCTTGAGGGTAAACATCGCCCCGCAGTACAGTTGCTCCGTGAAGGTGTAGATTGCCTTCATTGACAGGATGCTATCCGTTGCAAGTTACCGACTCAAGGGACCTGCATGAACCGGAAGAGACATGTGAGTCGCCAGTTATTTCATGAGGGATGATGGTATATGGAGTATGATAAGGATGACTTACCAAATAAGGCGGCAGACATCTTGGCGATATGCCGTTTGAGGCCTTGGAGCTCCTCAGCAACGGCGATGAGCCACTGATTGGCACCATCCGCCCGTTTTGTCAGAGCAGCTTTCTCCGATTCAGCCGCCTCTTTTAGCGATGTTAACTCGGCAGTGGCCTTTGCTAGTTCCTCGGCTAGGATCTGGCATTTCTCATCAGCCACACTTCGTGCTTCCTGTTGAGCAGCCAAGTTAGCTTTAAGATCCGCCAGCTGAGAGCCAGCGGCGTTCAGAGCATCCTGCACATATTAAAGCAAAATTTGAGCTGTTACAGCAGCTAGGGCGTTAATATAAACAAGGGTTCACAGTTAAAGTTATAGAAGTCTCAAACAGATTGCAAGCAATATATTTGACACTTGGGGGCTAATGTACATTTTATCTGTTCAAGTATACAGATCCAGTTCATCTTCTTTGAAATTGATCCGGAACTTGGGGGCTACACTATGGCTCTTTTTAGATCAGAAAGTCCCGACTCAAATAGAATTTGAGCCGGCCCTTGGGGCTACACTATGGCTCTTTTCAGATCAGAAAGTCCCGACTCAAATAGAATTTGAGCCGGCCCTTGGGGGCTACACTACGGCTCTGTTCACATATGAAAGTCCCAACTCAAGTAAATTTTTGAGTCGGTCCTTGGGGGCTACAATTGGCAGTATGCAAGTATTTACAGTGTGCAGTCTGTGTATACAACATCTAAGCAAAAGTATTGTCTACATAACCTTCAGGGAAGACCCGATTCAACTATACATTAGATAAATCCAGCTCTTGGGGGCTGGGGAAGGTTATGGCTAGAGAAAGGTAACATACCTCATATTTTGTCTTCATCATGGCGACCAGCCAGAGTTCCAAGTCTCGGCTGGTGTTGACCCGGTTCATGCAGCCGGAGTGGAGTTCTTTGGCTGTCATCTTGTCGTATGACGAGTCAAATTCAAGCTTCCGTGAAGCTTCAGACGGCTCAGGATGCCGGGTTAATACATGTGCTGGAGAAGGAGGCTTCTGAGCAGACCCGATGATGATGACATCTGGAGTCGCAGGAGTCTTGGCGGGTGTAACCGGCCTTGAAGGAGCAGTTGGGGAGTTCTCCATTATAACGTCGTCCGCTGCCAGCTCTGTGGAAGCCGCTGGTGGAGCTTCTTCTGCTGGAGTTTCCTCTGGCTGTCCAAGATCCAGTTGAGCCGGGGCTGGCTGTTTAGGCTCTTGATTTTCAAGAACAGGGCCGGAAGAAGGATGGTTGGTCTTGCGGCGCTTCGCCTGAGCATTGCAAAGTGAAGGGTTAGCATTTGAAGGAGACTGGTATTTTCGTCAAAAACATCTGGATGTTTGAATGCTTACAGAGGATTGATTTTTGGAGGAGGTATGACTGATGCTGAAGAATCACCCGAAGAGGGTGTCTTGTGAAAGAGTAAGACATGGAAATGAGAAGATATTTAGACAAGAAGAGAAACAAAAGGAAAATAAGGATACTAACCTCTGCAGGCCACTTCTTAGGAGCCGGCGAGTTTGGTAGTCCCGATACAAGCTCCGTAGAGCCGGTGCTCCGGGTCTGATGACGTTCAGTTTGCTGTTGCTTTTTTAAGAAGAAATTGGGAGCCAGATGAGCGAGAGGGTGAGAAAGAGGGAATTTCCTAACGACCTGCCGCGGCTTTCGGATGAAATATTGTGAGTCGGAGTATATGTAAGTTACCTCAGGAGTGTTGGCGTGACTGGTTTCTACTTTGTCCTGCGAGAACGGTAAAATATTAATAAAGAGCCGGCAAGACAAGGAGTCAAGTAAGTAAGTTAAAGATTTTACCTCCGACTCTGAAGAGGACGGGTGTTCAAACCACTTCTCTTGGGGAGCTGCTTTTCTTTGCTTCTTGGTGGCGGCTTTCTTCTTGCTTGCCTTCGAAGGAGGTACACATTCCTTCTTCCAAAAGTCCGAGTCAGTCTGTGCAAATTGACCCAAAGGAAAAGACATCAAACTGAGTAATGAAGAGTAGGTCAGCATGCAACAGACGGAAGAAAGAAAGAAAATACTTACAAGGGGCACCGGGTTGGTCGTGCAGAAGGGCGCCAGCCCGATGGTGCTGCAAGAACCGGAAGTCTCATGCACAAGGCTTCGGACGGTCATGCAGATATCGTCCTCAGTTAAAGTGAAATTCCTGAAGCACAATTCACTGTCGTACTACCCTGGATATTCATACATGAGCCGGTTCCTACGGCTCAGAGGCATGATCCGCCATTCCACCCAGCAGTGGATAAGATCAGTTCCAATAAGACCATTGGCCAGGAGAGCCTTCACTCTGGCATGAGGCTTCTCGTATCTGGCACGATCAGCAGCTGAGAGCCGGTCGGGTAACGTTTTCTCAGTCGAGAGCCAGGAAGGGCGATAACCTGGCAGGCGATGTTCTGTGTCAGGAGACGTGTCTCTGCAGTAGAACCACGTCTTGTTCCAATCCTTCGGGTGGCTGGGCATCTGAATAGCCGGAAAGGTGATGCCCCTTCGGCGCTGGATGGTGATTCCCCCGAGTTCTAGACTTGGCCCACTCTTGTATTCTGTCTGGCGGTTGGCGTAGAAAAATTCACGGAAGAATCCGACTGATGGCCTAGACTGAAGGTACGCCTCGCAGAGGACTTGGAAGTGGCAAATGTTGGATACTGAATTCGGTGCCAGGTCTTGGGGATGCAGTTTGTATAGATGAAGAATGTCACTGAAAAACTTAGAGCCGGGAGGTACGAACCCCCGCTCGATATGATCAGTAAAAACTATGACTTCCCCTTTCTTTGGTGCGGGGCGGGTCTCACCATCCGGAACCCGCCAATTGATCACTTCCTTTGGAGGAAGGGTGCCAGCAGCTACGAGGTCTGACAAATATTCTTTGATCACGCAAGAGCCGACCCAATTGCATGAATTGGTGGCGCGTGTCATGTTGGCGGCTTAAAAGTACTGTGCAAAAAGAAAATGGTGACTAGTCAAACAAGAGCAGATAGCTACAATGGCTTACAAGTTACAGGGTTCTAAAAGATTAAGCTTTGAAAGACTCGACTGATAAAAAGCCGGAGGGAGTCTAGCGGCTCACTATGGGAGGAAGAGTCGGAAGTCAATTAAGACCCAGACAAACAGATTTCACAGACTGTTACTAAAATTTTGGATCTACCGAAGCGAAGAAAAAGGTTCTAACTCGACCTAGGAGAAGAACAGCGAGAAATGAAAGGCTCATTTACAGCCCTAACGACCCGCACATTACGCACGGTCGGTCTGCGTACGGCGGCGGTGGTGACGGCGCGGTCTAAAGACGCGCAGCGAGCCCCGAGACTTGCCCGTGCGGCCGCGCCGGAGGTCTGATCGCGCAACGGAGGAACACCGAAGAAACCCTATCTCTAGTTACCTAAACCTACAGGAAAGAGGGGCATACCGGAGATTGAGACGGCGGAGGACGAGACTCTGGTCCGAACAGGTCGATGCAGCGGCCAATGTTGATGACGGACGAGCGGCGGTGCCGGAGCAGAGCAGGGCGAAGCTCGGGTCGACGGGCAGCGGCAGGAGGAAGAAGACAGGCGCACAAGTGGGAATCAAACGTTTTTGACCCGTGCGGGTCCTATTTAGTAGGAGAACGGTGCGTAATCCTAGGCGGCAACACCGGTCTTGCCGAGGCGGACGCCTCGATTCTCGGTAAGTGGTTAAATGCGAAAGATTTGGTGATACGTCAACGGATCCTGTGACGTCATGACGGGTCATTCCATGGCGACTCTCAGATGATTGCAGGAGAAGGATGAAATGAGCTGGCTCACTTCAACCTGGGGCCTAATGTTGGGGATATAACCCCGTGATTTGACCCGGCTAGAAGGTTCCGGTTGATAACATCGGTTATGAGCCGGCCCACGAAGACAGGTGTCAACCGAAGGCCCAAAATGATTGGTGGCTCTTGGTGTGGGCCGGACGATGAAGACCCGGATGTGCAAGGCGTCTCAAAGATGACTTGGAGGGGAAGATAGAGATAGACTCGGAGATGTAAAACATGATCCGATTGTGTAATTGTAAGACCCGACGGTTCTGACCTCTTATATAAAGGCAGAGTCGGGGTGGGTTAGAGGGAGGTTATCGAAAACTAGGTCAAGCTTCTAGCCCCTTGTAATTGATACAACAAGCAATAACAACACAAGCAGGACGTAGGATTTTACCTCGACTTGAGGGGCCAAACCTAGGTAAACTCGTGTCCTTTGTCTCGATCAACCCCTTTGAGTCCACTACCATGGCGACAGCTCCAAACTCAAGTCTGGTAACCCGGACATCTGCCGTGATAAAACCATGACAGGAACCGCTGGCAGGTGCAGGTGCAGCCATCTGAGGGGGTTGCGGTGCAGGTGAGGGACGGCAACCTAGAGCGTGTTTTGTAGGTGATGGAGCGCAAGATGTGGTCCATTGGCATCGAGCAGCTCAGCAAGCATCGGACGGAGCACCATGTCAAGAACTTCAAGAAGATTGGGTCAGCTCCTTAGCCCATCATCGCAGGCCACATATAAAATGGTGATCCCAACCACGCCACCCCCTCCTACCTATAGGGTTCCAAATAGAGGAAGGGGATCCGGTGTCAGTTATGTGCCGCCTCTTGCCATGCGTCGATCTCCTCCACTCTTGCGTCATCGCCGTCGCCATCGCCTTTGGATGCCTCGAATGAGGATCCACCGGTGCTTGAGCAGAGGCGGCCAAATAAGCACGAGCTACAGTCCCCAATCGAAGCAGCAGGAATAGAAACTCCTTTCCAAGTTGTGACCAGCAATCCAAGCAATCAAGCGGCTCCACTCCGAGCCGCGGTCCGCAATCGAAGCGGCACCCTTTTTTAGTGGCAATCCGGAATAAAAGCAGTCCTTCCTGGGATACAATCAATATCAGCCCCTCTTTCAAATTCAGTCTCCGAGTTTCCATCTGAGGTACTTTCTCCTTTGGTGGCGGGGGCGGTTTCGGTCCAAAATGGGCCTGCAAATCGGCAGCCATTTGTTCACCGGTTTCCTCGTCAGTCTTCTTGTAAGCTAACTTCTTTTTTGCAGGAGCCTCGCGTTTCTTCTTTGGTGCTCTCCTCCGCTTTGGACTCGGCGGAGATCGATATTGTGTACTCGCGTAGGGCTCTGTCTTGGGGTGGGATGGATTTGGGAGGCACGGTGGAGATCGATATGGCGAACTCACCCCACGCTCCGTCTCCAGGTGGGATGGAGTCTGCTGACGCAGCGGACTTGGAGGAGGAATTGGTGGCCTTGGCATCGAGTTTTGAAACATGATGCATTCCTTTTTCCACACAATAATACCGTGCATGGCTTCTCCCAATGTCTTCTCCCCTTGACCTACATGGTAGTCAAGATCTAGGGATTCACATCCCGATAGAACTGCATCCACCCTGACACGAGCATAGCCAGGTGGAATCGGATTGCCGTGGCGGAGTGCTTCAGGTGCATTCAGTAAAGCAAAGTCATACGCCACCCTCATGGATATGTTCTTGACTTCCATGTGTAGCTCACAAGGTGTCGACTAGGATATCATCCATGGGGTAGCGAGCCAGCAGTGCATCATCGGCCGGGACCCCCGTGGAACACATGCTGCTTTTCGGCATAGATGATGGAATGGTACCATCCAATGTTGGATCTGGTTGCTCTAGTTGCTGAGACATGCCTTGCTAGCTAAGTTTGTTGATTTTCTCCTGTTGCATGTTATATTTGTGTTCCAAATCTTGAATCCAATCTACTTGATGCTTCTTCTTTCTGTCACGACTTCTATAACTGTCGTTCCAATCCGCAAACCCCAGAAGCCATGGAACCATGCCTATGCCTCGTGTTCGTCCTGGGTGTTCAGGATTCTTGAGGGCGCGTGAAAGCTCGTCGTTATCTCTCTCGGGCTGGTACACATCCGCTCGAATTTCTTCTATTGCTTTAAGTAACTCGTCTGTTGCGTCTTTAAGACTTGCCTATTCAAAAACCTCTCCTGTCTTTGGGTCCAACTTTCTCCCATGTGCATAAAATGAAATCCTTAACCTCTCGGGCCAAGTCTCTATTTCCGAAGTGACCCCTGCAGCCTTCATGTGTCTCTCGGATTCATCCTACTTAGGCAACCCAGACTTGTAGCCACTTGGTCCCAGAGGATGGTGCCATGTTTTTTTGTCGGCATTTATCTTGTTTATTCTCGACCGTTCCTTAGTTGCTTGTGATTCCTTGAACTTCACAAATCCGTCCCAGTCATCTTGTAACTTCACATATTCTCCTTTGAATTCTGGAGTACTATTTCCGTCTTTCACGTAATTGTTCCATAATCTTTTCTTCCAAGACTGGAATTGTGTGGCCATCTTCTTAAGAGCACACTTCTTGACTTTCTCCTGTTGGACATCTGTGAGTCCCTCTGGTAGGTTAAAATGTTTCATGAGCGCCTCCCAAAGTAGATTTTTTGCTCTTTCGCTGACAAAAGAAACTTCGGGATCTTTTGGCTGATTTCATTCTTGAACGGTGATCAGGATTTGGTCCCTAACGATAACTCTACATTGACGTATAAATTTGTCCGCATTATGTTTAGGAGCAGTCGGTTTGCCATCTACTCTGATTTGATCGATGTTGTACTTTATGCCTTCTTTCAACTTTTTTGTCGGGCCACGTTTAACCCTTGTAGAAGATTTGCTCGATCCGAAGGGCTAAAAGAAGAAAGATTCGATAATATATACAAATCAATCAATACATCTGATGATCACCAGAGGGAAAATTAAGACCTCACCAGACTGTCGATGGAGGCAGGGGCGAAGGGGGGCGAGATCCCCCACCAATGATGCAGTTTTTCCACGTAACAACGATTGAGTTTTGGCTAATCGGGCCTACTCTGACGTATTCCCCCCCCCCCCCTGTGCGTGAAGAACCTCCAATGCCCAACCTATGTGTAGTAGACTATAGGCCAAGCCCAAAAGAAAATAATAGGCCCACGTGAAAGAAAAAAAGGGGCTTAGGTCACGCATGATGTCTCGCCTAGTCGCGGCTGCCTCCATCGATCATGCAACATCCAATCTAACAGAACTGCTCGAAGCAACGATGGAGATCAAGCTTGCGCGGTCGCCCGACCAATCGTTCGGCCGCACAGAGAGCATTAGGGTCAACGAGGCAAGAAAAATCCATGGGTTAGTCCTTCAGTTCATGTCTTCTGTTACAAGATTATATTATTTTGTGCCTTTGGCATCAGGGGCCGTTTTACATTGTTTATCCCCTTCTATAGCAGAAATATCTAATTCATACATGTGAATTCCTTTTCTATTTGATTTGTGGAAACTTATGATTAAAATTAAATTGTTCATAGATCACATCAATTTTCTCCATTTCATTAAGATGTAGTTCATCAACCTAGCCTACTATTGCTCCATTTTTTCAGTCCACCAGAGGAAAAAACACTCCCCCTATCTTAAAATCCTGGTTCCGTCCCTAGTTAAATGGACAAATATTTCTTCACCATCGTCATTGTCAGCTGGTTCGCCTTCGTCTTTTGGTTGTTCATCCTCAGTTCCCTCAACGGATGGGTTAAGGTATTGTGAGCCATCATCTACTTCATTCTCTTCGTTTCCGGAGCATATCAGGTCGTACATGGCATTTTATTGATCATGGTCTCTGCTTCTACCATCCATAGCTTAACTAATCCAGAACAAATATAAAACAATTAGAATGCATTCAATAAGAAGAATCAGAGATATGCA
Source organism: Hordeum marinum (assembly GCA_022496015.1). Classification (NCBI taxonomy): domain Eukaryota; kingdom Viridiplantae; phylum Streptophyta; class Magnoliopsida; order Poales; family Poaceae; genus Hordeum; species Hordeum marinum. The sequence goes on along the minus strand of CM039676.1, from coordinate 44,713,992 downwards.
AATCAATACAAGGCAATGCAATAATATGATCATATAATATCACTAATACATCATCGAATAGTATCACTAATACATCTCGAATGTTATTATATATGATCACTAATACATCATCGAATATTATCACTAATACATCTCGAATATTATTATATAATATAACTAATACAGATCCAGTTGACATCTCGCGGCACACGCAGTGGACACCCGAAGAGAAGGAACCATGACAGGATCATGGCTCGGGTGTGATCCATGAAGAACCTTCCATGTATTAGAGAACCTGGCGTCCAACGCAACCATATAGCGCCGGACATGCTCGTCCTTCTCCCTGACACGGCGACGTACCACCTCCATGGGGGACGACTCCCTCCACACCGATAGTGGTCCACGCGACTCCCACCAAAGAATCTCTGGGTCGACGACGGGAGCCTGATTCCTCACCAAGTAGCATGTCCCGGAAGGTAGCACCTCCCAGTGCCAGCTCGCAGAAGCCCAGTTCCGGATATGCTATCGCCTCTCAAGCAGGTGGTCGCCAGCGCAGAGTCGATGACGAGGATGCGGGCCGGGCATAGTTGACGCCGAGAAAAAAATATACAACAATTTAAATTCCTACTACTTAATAAACTTTAATAAAGATGATTGCATTTAATAAAGACGATTTCTACTTAAGCGATCGTCGAGGACTCCTCTCCCCGGCGATCGTCGGGCACTCCTCATCGGCGATCGTCGGGGAATCTTCCTCGCCGGTCGTTCGGGACTTCTCGGGGTTCGCCGATTCGGGACTCGGGGTTCGTCGACTTGGGACTCAGGGTTCGGTGACTCGGGACTCTGGACTCCTCAACAACAAAACTACTATTTTTTTACAACTAGAACAAAAAATTAATAAAACAAACTAAGACAACTAATAAAACAAAATAAAACAACTAATAAAAAACTAAAGCAAACTCAAAAAACTAAAACTAAAACTAAAAAAACGAGGGCAAGCGAGCGGCGCCAACGCACGCAGCCATGGTGGCCGCGGTGGCCGGGGAGGAGGGGGCACGAGCTCACCGGTGACAACGCCGACGAGGAAGAGGATGCACGCGGGGAGCTTCGGCAGCCTGGCGACGTCGGGGGCGTCGGTTTTGGGGCTTGTAATGGGAAAGGAATTGAAACGGCTAAGTCCCAATTTATATAGAGGGACCTTTAGTCCCGGTTGGTGGCTCCAACCGAGACTAAATACCCATTTTTCGGCTCCCACGCGGGAAGGGACCTTTAGTCCCGGTTGTACCCACCAACCAACAATAAAGGTCTATTTTTATTTTTGTTTTGTTTTTCTAAACAACAAAGTTCTTTTTTCAGATTTGGGATAACAGTTAGAGTATTCAAACTTTTTGAATGAACCTTTTTGATTTAGGTCAAAAAAAACTATAAACTCTCTGTTAGTGCCAGTAGGTTTCAAATTTAAATAGTTTAAATTTGAATTCTTTTGAAATTTATGTGAATCAGTAGTTAGTGAATAACTTTAGTTTAAAAAATAGATTTTTGAGTGATTGTTTTTCCTGTTGTTTAATATTAGTATGCTTTATTAGTATATTCAATTTGGAAAATTTTAGGAAATTTTAAATAGGTATTTTAATCAAAACTAGATTATGTTTAACTCTTTTAGTTTTATACCTTCATTTGTTACAAAGGCATTTCATTTTTAACTTATTTCAACTCCACACTTTTTTGCATTCAATGTGCACCATTCTAAGCCACATCCTCAAATTTTAACCTTTCTAACTTCATTTGCTATTTTTCATCCATTTAATGATTTGTTTTGAGCTAAATGACCCTGAAATTAAAAAGCACTACAAATAAACACTGAAAAGGTTGAAACTTGGCATGGTGTCACCATTTCTCCAACATAGAAAGTGCTCAAAAGTTGAGAGGCTTACGGCAAAAATTAGATGCACGTCGTGTACAAACTGGACCATCTACTTCGAAGTATGAGGGTTTCAAACGAAAACTCATCTATTACAAAAGCATTTGATTTTTTAACTTATTTAAATTCCAGAATTTTTGTACATTCAATGTGCACCATTCTAAGCCACATCCTCAAATTTTAACCCTTTTGTAACTTCATTTGCTATTTTTCATCCATTTAATGAATTGTTTTGAGCTAAATGACCCTGAAATTCAAAAGCACTACAAATTAACTCTGAAAAGGTTGAAATTTAGCATGGTATCCTCATTTCACCCGCATAGCAAGTGTTGTAAAGTTGAGAAGCTTACGGCAAAAACTGGATGCACTTCGTGTACAAACTGGACCATCTACTTCGAAGTATGATGGTTTTGGATGAAAGCTCATCTCTTACTAAGGCATTTCATTTTTTTAACTTATTTTAACTCTACACTTTTTGTGCATTCAATATGCACCATTCTAAGTCACATCCTCAATTTTCAACCATTTCTAACTTCATTTGCTATTTTTCATCCATTTAATGAATTGTTTTGAGTTAAATGACCCTGAAATTAAAAGCACTACAAATGAGCTCTAAAAAGGTTAAAACTTGGCATGGTATCATCATTTCACCCACATAGAAAGTGCTAAAAAGTTGAGAAGATTACGACAAAAACTAGATGCACGTCATGTACAAACTGGACTATCTACTTCGAAGTATGAGGGTTTTGCACGAAAACTCATCTGTTATAAAAGCATTTCATTTTTTAAACTTATTTCAACTCCACACTTTTTGTGCATTAAATATGCACCATTCTAGCCCACACCCTAAAATTTCAACCCTTTCTAAATTCAGTTGCTATTTTTCATCCATTTAATGATTTGTTTTGAGCAAAATGACCTTGAAATTAAAAAGCACTATGAATAAACTCTAAAAAGGTTGAAACTTGGCATGGTATCATAATTTCACCCACATAGCAAGTGCTAAAAAGTTGAGACACTTACGGAAAAAACTGGATGCACTTCGTGTACAAACTGGACCATCTACTTCGAAGTATGAGGGTTTCGGATGAAAACTCATCTGTTACCAAGGCATTTCATTTTTTAACTTATTTCAACTCCAAACTTTTTGTGCATTCAATATGCACCATTCTAAGCCACATCGTCAAATTTCAACCCTTTCTAATTTCATTTGCTATTTCCATCCATTTAATGATTTATTTTGAGCTAAATGACCCTAAAATTAAAAAGCACTACAAATGAACTCTGAAAAGGTTGAAACTTGGCATGGTATCATCATTTCACGCACATAGCATGTGCTAGAAAGTTGAGAGGGTTACAACAAAACTGGATGTACTTCATGTACAAAACTGGACCATCCCGGCTACTCACTAGAGAACAAAAGTGATGACGGTGAAGCCAATCACATCCTAGAGTGGGATCTTGGGGTATAAAACTTTTTATTCGCATGTGTCTCTTGGTTATTGTGTTGTAACCATGGACAATCTTCATCATTTAACATGATGCTTGGGTCAGTCTTCACTACGAAGGGAAGAATTTCATCAAACTTTTCATGATCTTTTGACATGTATGTTGTGTCCTCCACACCCACGACGTTTCTTTTCCCAAAAAGAACTATGTGGCGCTTTGGCTCATCGTATCCGCTTTCTTTTCTTTTCTTTTTCTCGGTTTGGTAGACATGTCCTTCACCATGAAAACTTGCGCCACATCATTGGCTAGGACGTATGGTTCCTCTATGTACCCAAGATTGTTGACATCCATTGTTGTCATTTCGTACCGCAGGTCTACCATTATCCCTCCTCCAGTCAGATTGACCCATTTGCACTGGAACGAAGGGACCTTCAAATCACCTCCATAGTCAAGTTCCCATATATCCTCTATGTAACCATAATATGTGTCATTTTCTTTGGTGTTTGCCGCATCATCAAAGCAGACACCACTGTTTTGGTTGGTGTTCTTTTTATCTTGGGCGATCGTGTAAAATGTATTGCCATTTATCTCGTACCCTTGAAAAGTCAATATAGTCGAATATGGTCTCTTGGCCAACAAGTACATGTCGTCTTTAACATTGTCGTCATTCATGAGATGTGTTCGCAACCAACCGCCGAAAGCCTCAGTGTGTGTACGTTTAATCCAAGGGTCAGACTGCTCCGGGTTCTTGGAGCATAAAATATCCATGTGTTTCTCGATATACAGGGGCACCAAGGTATAATTTTGTAGAACTGCATAGTGTGCTTGCGCACAAGAATGCTCGTCCCTACATATTATGGATTTTTGTCCAATCGTGCCTTTTCCATGCAATCTTCCCCCATGCCGTGATTGAGGGACACCAATCGGCTTAATGTCAGTAATAAAGTCAGCACAAAACTCAATAACATCATCAGTTTCATGGCCCTTGGAGATGTTTCCTTCTGGCCTAGCATGATTACGAACATATTTCTTTCAGACTCCCATGAACCTCTCAAAGGGGAAGATATTGTGTAGAAATACAGGACCCACAATGGCAATCTCTTCGACTAGGTAAACTAGGATGTGCATCATAATATTGAAGAAGGATGTTGGTAACACCAACTCGAAACTGATAAGACATTGGACCAAATCATTTTGTAAGCCTGGTAGGATTTACGGATCGATTACCTTCTAAGAAATTGCATTGAGGAATGAACATAGCTTCACAATGGCTAATCCAACATTTTCTGGTAGAAGCCCCCTCAATGCAACCGGAAGCAATGAGACTTTAGGTTCTGGAATTTTTCTCTGCCATATTTATTATTCCCTTTATATTCGACGAGAAGCCAGACAGGACCTTCATACTGAGCAGGCATTCAAAAAATATTTCCTTCTTTGCTTTGGTAAGCGCATAGCTAGCAGGACCTTGATACTGCTTCGGATGTGAAAGTGCATTATATCGGCTAGAGGGGGGTGAATAGGAGATTTTTACAAATTCATCACTTGAGGAATTTCAACTTTGAGGAATTTGAAATGTGATGAATAACTAACAGCGGATAAAGTACTCAAGTGCATGAGGGACATAGTAACAACATAGTCTTCATGACGAAATGAAACATACACAAACAATGAGTAGCGTGATACAGGATAAGCAGTGATGAACAAGGTAACTTGAAGAATTTGAGTTGAGGAATTTGTGAAAGTCTTCAGTCAAATTCTTCAAACAGTAACAATCAATTTCATCAACAGTTTTATGAGTAATAGGGAAGTTGAGGAAATAGAACCAGGTAGCCTGATGAAGACGATGATTTGATGACCCAGTTCCAACTGTTGTGACAGTTGTACGTCTGGTTGGGGCAGCCTGGTATTTAAACCAGAGGACATACAGTCCCAGGACACACAGTCCTTACTGTATTCTCCTTGAGCTAAGGTCACACAGTCCTCGCCCAACACTAGTGGTAAGTCCTCAGGGTAGACTTCCAAAACCCTCACAAACTGGTCACCCCGCGATCCACAATTTACTACTGGATGCTCTAGACCAAGGTCACTTCGTGGTCCCCAATTGACTACAGGATTACTAGACCATGACGCCTAACCGTCTGGAGGATGCACAGTCCTCAAAGGTAACAAGCATCGGTTCCACACATGAAATTCATCAGTGATGCTCAATCACTTTGGGTTTTTGTGGTTTGGTTGTTGGTTTTTCCTCACTGATGATTTTCTCTCAAAGTCCTCGGGGGATGGGTTGCTCTCAAATGACAAGTGTTAGTTCTCTCTCGGAGCAGCCAACCAGCTAGTGGTTGTGGGGGTCGGCTATTTATAGCCAGGGTGCTTCATAATCCTCATTCATGTATTCAAGGTCACACCAACTTTCTTCATCTACAAAGTCTTCACCAAGTCTTCACCAAAGTCTTCAGAAAGTCTTCAGCAAAGTCTTCACTTAAAAACATACATTTTTAGGGGTTGATAATCTCCAAATATATCAAACTCCTCATCGACTTATAGAACCTGTGTACACTCGTTAGTACCTTAACCTATAAGTCTTCAATACACCAGAATTACTAAGGGGCACTAGATGCACTAACAATCTCCCCCTTTTTGGTGATTGATGACAAACAGATTAAGTTTTCAACGGGGATAAACATATATAGTGAAAGTATAGAGTTTGAGGAATTTGATATTAAGATATAGAAGAACTCCCCCTAAAGGTGTGCATATTTGAGGAATTTGCTTTGGACTGCAAATGCGCATGGCAGGTTAAAACATGGAGAGATCCCCCTATAACTTGTAATCCATACACGCACTTGAACATATGATACGAAGATTTTGAAATGCGTGAAGAAAATGGGGTCTGACGAAATTCAGCATGTATGCATTAAGGTACTTTGAGGAAATAAATGTACGACAAAATAGTTCAAAAACGTCAGACCGCCATCGAACTTAAGTTTACAACTCAATCAACAAAAAAGTTTCGGAAGAACGAGAGTTGTAACTTAAACAAAAATAGCCCTTAAATATAGAGACCCGCTTGAAGACTAACTCAAATTTTCTCCCCCTTTGTCATCGAAGACCAAAAGGGAAGAAAAAGTGATGACTAATGCTCCCTTGAAGAATTTTATCTTGTTGGTGAAGAAGGAGCGTCAGCGTTGTCGGGGTCGTTGGTTGATGCAGGGCTAGCAGCAGTGTCTTCAATGTCTTCATCTTCTGCGCGCTCGCGTGATGAAGAATATGAACTGGTGACCATCAGAGGAACTTGGACTTTCTTGAACTTCTTCTGAGGACAACGAGCGAAGTTAGGATATTCTTCAAGGTTCAGCTCATCCAATTCTTCAGAAGACATGATGTGATTCAGCATAGCCCAAGAGCGCTTGAGGTTTTCATGAGCATAGTAGTGGTTCCTCTTGATAGTGTTTTGTGTCAGTCATATTTTGCACAATGTATCCAAGTTAACGTTTGACCCACTTGTGATTTCGATCGACCTTCTGATGAAGACTTAGAAGAAGCTCACGATCAGTCATCACACGAGGAGCAGTTGCCTGAGGCTTTTGTGTAGAGGTTTTGGCAGAGGAATCCTGAGTGGCAGAGTCATCATTGGTGGAGTAGGATGCTGCTTGACGAAACTGACCATCCAATGGACGAGTGCCTTGGTCAATGACATCATTGCCTTTTCCTTCATTGATTGTGCTCTTGAGGACTTCAATCGGGGGCAGGAAGCTGAAATGATTCTGGAAGTCAGCCTTGAAGGGAATTGAAGACTTTGTTTTGATGAAATGCATAATCCAGGGAGCAAAAGGCTTCAATTCAAATGGTGACATAGCATCATCGACGAGAGTCCTCATGAAGAAATCATGAAATTTGATAGGAATTCCATGGATGATGTTGAAAAGCATATTCTTCATAATTCCTTCCACTTCTTCTTCTTCAGAGTTATGGCCCTTCTGAGGACATAGAGTGTGTGTGAGGATTCTGTAAACACTCCTGGGCACATATAGCAAGTCCTTCACAAGGAAGGTTGTCCTCTGAGGCTTTCCAGGAGCCAGTTTCTTCATCAGCACATTCATCATCTGATTTGGCAGAGGTGGATCGTTGAACAGACAGCGTGCTTCTTCTGAAGGAATTGGAACTGGGACAGTCTGAAGCAATTCTGAGGAAGTTGTTGTGAAGTGTGTTGACCCTGTCATCCAGTCCAAGACCCAGAAGTTGATGTCTGAGGAATTTCCACTAATGTAAAGCGTGGCATAGAACTAAAGAATCAGCTCCTTGTTCCAGTCACAGACATTGACACAGAAGGGGAGTAAACCAGCATCATGAAGAACTTGAAGTACTGGTGTGAATGAAGGAATAGGCTCCATGTACACATGAGGAATGTTGTGATGCTCGAAGATTTTCTTCTTGTCACAGAGAACAGAGGCATAGTAGTTCATCTGTGCAGCTGTCCAAAATCTTGAGCAACCAACTCGAGCAGAATCATAAGGATTAGGTCCTGTGAAGAACATGTGCTCGTTAAAGAAATTGGTCTTGAGAAATTTAGGGTGACCTGAGCCTTTGAATGGCATTTTTTGCTTAGGTTGTAGATTTGGCTTAAAGCGCCCTTTAATTTCTGTGGGAATGTGAGGAACAAGCCGGAGAGCAGGTTCCCCAGTTGCTTGAGGAGCTTCATTTTCATCAGTTGTTGCAGCTGGAATTTCATCAGTAATCTGAACTGTCATACAGGCAAATTCGTCATGAATTTGCTCAGTTGGGGCAGCAGTTGTTTCTTCGCTCTCTGGTAGGTACAGATGTTCAGAATCTTCAGGGATAGCTTCAGTCGGTGCAGGTGACTGAGGAACCAGCATTAGAGTAGTTGTCATTGGTGAGTTGGGATGAGCTTATTCCCAATATTCATCATTGATGACTGGCGTGGTGTCACCAATGTCAATGTCCTCGTCCATTTCTTCAATGCCAGCTTCACCAGCAGTTAACAGAAGCTGGGGCGATGATACCTTGGGGTTTGATGTAATGTCATCAATTATAATTTCTTCATCAATGGGCTCTAAGGAAGCAGCCGAATGATGGTCTTCTTCATCCTTAGGGATGACATAGTCCACTCCGTAGGGGATGATTGCATGGGCTGGTGCCAAGGAAATTGGAGTTGCATCAATTGGAGTTGCTGAGGAACTGGATGAAGTTTTCAATTTCTTCAAAATGGGGGCATCGGAAGCTGACGCTTTTCTCTTGAGAGGATTTTCCTCAGTGGAGACAGTTTCTTCAGGAACGACTGATGCAGCCGCCCTGGGTGGTATAGTTTCTTTAGGCACAGCAGTTTCTTCAATTGTCCTATCAGATTCCTCAGGCACAACATTGGAGGTTGCCCTGGTAAGTTCATCAGTGGTCTGAGTTTCCTCAGCAGCACTGGCAGTGGCTTCTGATGCAGAAGCTTTCCTTGGAGCAGATTCATCAGGCATAGCATTTTCCTCAGCAGCCTGAGGAATTTCATCTGCAGTCTGAGGAATTTCTTCAGACTGAGGCTCTTGGGGTTGCGATTGAGCAGCAACCCTGGTGTTGTGGTCCTTTACAGCAGCTTGAGCAGCTCTGACGAATCTGACCTTAGTTCCCTTCCACTCAGCGTCATATCTCTCTTTATCCTATGAGAGAGTGTGGATCTCTTGCTGAACTGTGACTAGCTGTTTAGTAGTCAAGTTCATCACATTGTCATGGAGGAACTTCTCTTTGCGAGCTCTGTTTCTTCTTGCTCTCAGAGCTTGCTCTCTCTTCCACTTTTCCATAGAGATGAAGTGTGTGAGGACATGATCTACGGCCGGAGGCAGTTTTAGAGAAGCGAGGGGAGTGTTTGGGTCTTCATGCCAAATATCGATGAAACTCGGGATCGTCTTAGGATCCAGTAGAAGAGGAATGGCATTTCCCTTTGCAAAGGAAGCTTTTAGCTAACTTTGTTTGATGATTTCCTCAATTTCCTCATCATCAGCTTCATCATCATCACCCTTTGAGGAACCTGAGGGGATGGTTACCACAGTCTTGCTTGTGTAAGGACTTGGCCCTTGACCACGCCCGGCTGTTGTCTTCTGCTTCAGAGCAGAGGGACTGGTTGAGGACTTTGCAGTGTTCGAAGGACTGACTATGAGCTTTGGTTTCTTTTTGAAACCCTCAGTCCTTTTTCATGTTGCCAACTGCACTGGAGTTGAGGACTTTGTAGCTGCAGCTGATGACTGAGCAGCAGTAGTTCCAGGTGCTGAAGGCTTTCTGGGCTGAGACCTTTGACCTTGAGGAATTGGCACTAAGGACTTTGAGGTACCAATCTTCAGAGCAGATGTCTTCATTAGCTTCTTCGGAGCACTTGCAGAGGCTCCGGCAGTGGTAGCAGTAGCAGCATAATCCTCATTGAATTTCCTCACTGCTTCCTTGGCTTTTCTAGGAAATTTGGCTTGTTGCTTTTCCCAGAGATGAGGAAAGTCCTCACCTGTTTTGAGGCTTGTTGGATCAGCTGTCTGATTCTGAGCCAACAGAGGCCTGCTGCATGGTGGTTTCATAGCGAATTTCATCATGTACTTTGGAGTGACATAACGATATTCTTTCCATTCCTTGGCCCATCTCCTCTCAATCTTCTGCAGACGGATTTTCCTCTGCTTGGTCGTCTCTTTTCCATGTGTGTCTTCATCAGGAGTGCAATAGTCATCATATATTTCATCAGGGGTCTCGAAAGCAGTTTGCACATCTGGCTTCTTTCCTCCTTTTTGAGTTCTCTTACCATCAGAAATTTTCTTCAGTTGAGGAATATGAACTCTTGAAGACTCTGAGGAGGTGCATAATTTTTCTTCAAGTAGCGCCGCAAATGAGTTCAGTTGATGAGAACCTAGTGATTCATCAGGAGACATTGTGTACCCGTGAATAGAGTATAGGTGCGAGGAATTTGAAGAGGTCACATGCGTTCTCAGCAATTGAAGAAAAATAGGTTTGAGGAATTTGACCATAGATGTCTTGAGGAGTTTCACTAAGTGTTCTTTGTCTCAGGTTCTAGAGTTGTGCAAATTTGGGAATTCGCACAATTGAGGAATCTTGAAGAAAATCATTACTTAGGGAAAATCATCAAGTATGAGGAGATGTAAGGTGCTTGAAAATTGAATATATAACGAATAAACACCTTTTGAGGAATAGTAGAGTCAAATGAAGATCAAACTAGGGCAGTAAAAATAAATTTTAATTACCCTGGTGAAGAACACGACGAACACAGAGGTGGAATGGGGAGGTTCGTCTGTTCAGATCTCCCATGCCCTAACTTGGCAGAGGGAGACAGCTACAACGGCGGCGAGATGAAGACTTCCGCAGCCAGTGTGAGTACAGCGACGAAAAGGTTGAGGCTGGGAAGCTCTTCCTCACCGGCGACGATGACTTTAGCGGAGGCGCTAGGCAGGAGCTCGGGAGAGGTAGGGGATGAGAGTAACCGAGATCAGTAGTAAGGGAAGGGGTATTTATCAAGAGAGTGAAAATGGACGGATTTACCCCTGACTCTTACTCTCCTTGCGACAGGTGTCACCCACGTTCTGAGCAGTTGAGATTTGGGGGGGGGTCGTGGGTTATCCAGTCGCTGGAATAGGAACCGTTTGAGCGGGAACCGTCAATTTTTTTGTTATAGAAGATGTAAAGTTTCTGTTCGCAAATTCTTCAGCTCTCAAGGACACAGTGAAGACTTTGAACGAGCTTCAAAGTAGAACGCATATGATGCATTTATCAACCGACTGGGTTGAGTTTAGCATAGATGAGAAGGGGTCCGATCACATTCACTTAGATGAAAAATCAACTTGAAGAATTAGCAATAAGTGAATGTTGTTGAGGACATTGAAAAACTCAAATATTTATATATATATATATATATATATATATATATATATATATATATATATATATATATAGTCAATGAAGTAAATGAGTCTCAAAGTTTTTGAAGAATTTGAAAGTTGAGGAATTTGAAAACTTGAGGAATTTGCAAATTTGAGGAAATTGACGGTTTGACGAATTTGCAAAGAAAAGGAAATTTCTCAATTTTGAAGAATTTCAACTTTTGGTTGGTGGCGTGACCCACCGTATAAGAATGACGATTTCAGACACCGCATAGAATTGTCGTAGGGTTCTTAGAATCAATTTCTTCGTTAATTTCTTCACACTTAGAGAGTTATTCTTCATTGTTTGAAGAAAAACGTTACTTCGTGTGTTGCACATCTAAGTCATCAATTTTGCATAAGTGTTAGGATGTGTGTTATTCTTCATAGAACATTCGAAGATTCTAAGATATTTAGCTCACACCGCAACTTGCAAAATCTCTTTTCATCCAAGGGCTTTGTGAAGATATCGGCCAGTTGTTCTTCAGTGGGAATGTGGTCGATGGAGATGTCGCCCTTGAGTACATGGTCTCGAAGAAAGTGATGACGAATCTGGATGTGCTTGGTCTTGAAGTGCTGAACTGGGTTGTATGCAATCTTGATGGCGCTCTCGTTGTCACGGTAGAGAGGCACATTCTTCAACTTGATGCCGTAGTCCTTGAGGGTTTGCTTCATCCATAGTAACTGAGCACAACACGAGCCCGCAGCAATGCACTCAGCTTCAACAGTAGAGAGAGAAACACAGTTCTGCTTCTTCGAGGACCAACAGACTAAGGATCGTCCGAGGAAATGACATGTGCCTCAGGTTGACTTGCGATCCACGCAATCACCAGCATAGTCAGCATCAGAGTATCCGATGAGATGAAGATTTGTGCCCTTGGGATACCATAATCCAAGTGTTGGTGTGTGAGCTAAGTATCGAAGAATATGTTTCACAGCCTTATGGTGTGATTCCTTCGGTGTTGCTTGAAATCGAGCACACATGCAAACACTTAGCATTATATCTGGCCTAGATGCACATAAATATAATAAAGAGCTAATCATGGAGCGGTATACCTTCTGATCGAAATCTTTACCATTTTCCTCAGCGCAGAGGTGTCCTTTTGAGGGCATTGGATTATTGACGCCTTTATAATCTTGCATGTCAAATTTCCTCAGAACATCCTTGAGGTATTTCTCTTGTGAGATGAAGATGTTGTTGTCTTGCTGACGAATTTGAAGACCTAAGAAGAATTTCAATTCTCCCATCATAGACATTTGATATTCTTCACTCATCATATAGGCAAATTCATCACTGTAACGTTTGTCAGTACATCCAAATATAATATCATCAACATAGATTTGGCATATGAACAATTCATGGTCATAGGATTTTGTGAAGAGAGTTGGATCGAGTGAATCGGGTTCGAAGCCTTTCTTCATGAGGAATTCCTTTAGTGTGTCATACCACGCCCGTGGTGCCTGCTTGAGGCCGTAGAGGGCTTTGTTGAGTCTGAAGACTTTGTCAGGATGCTTAGGATCTTCAAAACCTGGTGGTTGAGCAACATATACTTCTTCCTCAAGCTTACCATTGAGGAATGCACTTTTCACATCCATTTGATATAACATTATATTATGATGGTTAGCATATGCAAGCAATATTCGAATAGCTTCAAGTCTAGCAACAGGTGCAAATGTTTCATCAAAATCAGTTCCTTCAACCTGTGTGTAGCCTTCTGCTACAAGTCGAGCCTTATTCCTCACCACAAGGCCATTTTCATCTTTCTTGTTGTGGTAGATCCACTTGGTACCTATCATGTTATGCTTGCGAGGATCTGGTCGCTTGACAAGTTCCCACACATTGTTGAGCCTGAATTGATGTAATTCCTCTTGCATGGCTTGAATCCACTCAGGCTCCTTGAAAGCTTCATCAACTTTGGTATGCTCTATAATTGAGACAAAAGCAAAGTGCCCACAAAAGTTAGTCAAATGTGAAGCTCTTGAGCGTGTGAGAGGACCTGGTGCATTGATGTCATCGATGATTTTGTCAATTTGCACTTCATTTTCTACTCTTGGATGAGCTGGCTGATGAAGTTGAGGATTTTCATCAGCACCGTTTTCTTTAGGTATATCAGCATGAGAGTCTTCATTTGATGGAATGACTTCCTCAGTAGGAATGACGTCTTCAGTTGCCTTCAGCTTGATAGATTCCTCAGGAGATTGTTCATCTAACACAGAAGGCAGGTGCTCTCTTTGCGAGCCATTAGTTTCATCGAACCGCACATCTATAGTTTCAACAACTTTGTGATGAAAGGTGTTGAAGACTTTGTAGGTGTGCGAGTCTTTTCCATAACCAAGCATAAAACCTTCACGTGCTTTCGGTGCAAACTTAGAACTATGGTGAGGATACCTGATCCAGCATTTTGCACCGAAGACTTTGAGATAACTTACATTGGGTTTCTTGCCTGTCATGAGCTCATATGAAGTTTTCTTGAAGAATTTGTGAAGATATACCCTATTGATGATGTGGCACGCAATATCAATTGCTTCAGGCCAAAAACGTCGAGGAGTCTTATATTCGTCAAGCATGGTTCGAGCAATCTCAACAAGAGTCCTATTCTTGCGTTCCACCATGCCATTTTGCTGAGGAGTATAAGGGGCAGATAACTCATGAGTAATACCAAGTTCATCAAGATATTCATCAAGGTTAGTGTTCTTGAATTTAGTCCCATTATCATGTTGGAAATATGCCCTAGAGGCAATAATAAAATGGTTATTATTGTATTTCTTTGTTCATGATAATTGTCTATTGTTCATGCTATAATTGTGTTAACCGGAAACCGTAATACATGTGTGAATACATAGACCACAACATGTCCCTAGTAAGCCTCTAGTTGGCTAGCTCGTTGATCAATAGATGGTCACAGTTTCATGGCCATGGACATTGGATGTCGTTGATAACGGGATCACATCATTAGGAGAATGATGTGATGGACAAGACCCAATCCTAAGCATAGCACAAGATCGTGTAGTTCGTTTGCTAAAGCTTTTCAATGTCAAGTATCGTTTCCTTAGACCATGAGATTGTGCAACTCCCGGATACCGTAGGAATGCTTTGGGTGTGCCAAACGTCACAACGTAACTGGGTGGCTATAAAGGTACGCTACGGGTATCTCCGAAAGTATCTGTTGGGTTGGCACGAATCGAGACTGGGATTTGTCACTCCATGTGACGGAGAGGTATCTCTGGGCCCACTCGGTAAGACATCATCATAATGAGCTCAATGTGACTAAGGAGTTAGCCACGGGATGATGTATTACGGAACGAGTAAAGAGACTTGCCAGTAACGAGATTGAACAAGGTATGGGGATACCGACGATCGAATCTCGGGCAAGTATCATACCGATAGACAAAGGGAATTGTATACGGGATTGATTGAATCCCCGACATCGTGGTTCATCCGATGAGATCATCGTGGAGTATGTGGGAGCCAACATGGGTATCCAGATCCCGCTGTTGGTTATTGGCCGGAGAAGTGTCTCGGTCATGTCTACGTGTCTCCCGAACCCGTAGGGTCTACACACTTAAGGTTCGATGACGCTAGGGTTATAGGGAAATGGTATACGTGATTACCGAAGGTTGTTCGGAGTCCCGGATGAGATCCCGGACGTCACGAGGAGTTCCGGAATGGTCCGGAGGTAAAGATTGATATATAGGAAGTCCAGTTTTGGTCACCGGAAAGTTTTCGGGCTCATCGGTAGTGTACCGGGAGTGCCGGGAGGGTGCCGGAGGACCCCCGAGAGGGGTGTGACGACCAAAGGACCTCATGGGCCCTTAGAGGAGGTGTGCCAGCCCATATTGGGTCGGCCAAGACCATCTATGTGGGCCCATGTGGCTGGAGATAAGGAGATAAGGCAAAAAGGATTTAAAAGGAGGAGATCCACCTCCCTTGTGGGAGGTGGACTCTCCCTTTAATTCGGCCGGCCATCTCCTCTTTGGAGTAGAGGCCAAGCCAGCCCTCCACGTCCCTCCTCCTATATATACTTGAGGTTTTGGATGTTTTGAGATAGGATTTGATCTCTCTCTCTCACGGCGAAGCCCTACCTCTCTTCTTCCTCCTCCGCAGCGCTTAGGCGAAGCCCTGTCGGAATACCTTGCTACTCCACCACCACCACGCCGTCGTGCTGCTGTTGGAGCCCTTCCCCAACCTCTCCTTCCTCCTTTCTGGATCAAGGTGTTGGAGACGTCACCGGGCTGCACGTGTGTTGAACGCGGAGGTGCCGTCCGTTCGGCACTTGATCGGATCTACCGCGATCTGAATCGCTGCGAGTACGACTCCATCAACCGCGTTCTTGTAACGCTTCCGCTTAGCGATCTTCAAAGGTATGAAGATGCAATCTCTCCCCTCTCGTTGCTGGTTTCTCCATAGATAGATCTTGGTGAACGTAGGAAAATTTTGATTTACTACTACGTCTCCCAACAGTGGCATCATGAGCTAGGTCTATGCGTAGAATCTATGCACGAGTAGAACACAAAGTAGTTGTGGGCGTCGATTTTGTTAATATGCTTGCCGTTACTAGTCTTATCTTGATTCGACGGTATTGTGGGATGAAGCGGCCCGGACCAACCTTACACGTACGCTTACGTGAGACCGGTTCCACCGCCTGACATGCACTAGTTGCATAAGGTGGCTAGCGGGTGTCTGTCTCTCCCACCTTAGTCGGATTGGATTCGATGAAAAGGGTCCTTATGAAGGGTAAATAGCAATTGGCATATCACGTTGTGGTTTTGACGTAGGTAAGAAACGTTCTTGCTAGAAACCTATAGCAACCACGTAAAAACTTGCAACTACAAATTAGAGGACGTCTAACTTGTTTTTGCAGCATATGCCTTGTGATGTGATATGGCCAGAAGGATGTGATGTGATGCATTGTGATGTATGAGATTGATCATGTTCTTTGTAATAGGGTTCACGACTTGCATGTCGATGACTATGACAACCGGCAGGAGCCATAGGAGTTGTCTTACATTATTGTATGACCTGCGTGTCAATCATAAACATCATGTAATTACTTTACTTTATTGCTAAACGTTAGCTGTAGTAGTAGAAGTAATATTTGGCGAGACAACTTCATGAAGACACAATGATGGAGATCATGATGATGGAGATCATGGTGTCGTGCCGGTGACAGTGATGATCATGGTGCCCCGAAGATGGAGATCAAAGGAGCAAGATGATATTGGCCATATCATGTCACTATATTGATTGCATGTGATGTTTATCATGTTTACATCTTATTTGCATAGAACGACGGTAGTAAATAAGATGATCTCTCAATAAAATTTCAAGAAAGGTGTTCACCCTAACTGTGCACCGTTGCTAAGGATCGTCGTTCCGAAGCACCACGTGATGATCGGGTGTGATAGGTTCTAACGTTCGCATACAACGGGTGTAAGCCAGATTTACACATGCGAAACACTTAGGTTGACTTGACGAGCCTAGCATGTACAGACATGGCCTCGGAACACGGAAGACCGAAAGGTCGAACATGAGTCGTATAGAAGATACGATCAACATAGAGATGTTCACCATGGATGACTAGTCCGTCTCACGTGATGATCGGACACGGGCTAGTTGACATGGATCATGTATCACTTGGAAGGCTAGAGAGATGTCTATCAAAGTGGGAGTTCATTAATAATTTGATTAAATGAACTTAATTATCATGAACTTAGTCTAAAAATGTCCTTGCAAATTATGTCGTAGATAGCTCACGCTGTAGCTCCCCAGTTTTATTGATACAATCCTAGAGAAAAGTAAGTTGAAAGTTGATGGTAGCAATAATGCGGACTGGGTCCGTGATCTGAGGATTGTCCTCATTGCTGCACAGAAAGCTTATGTTTTTGATGTACCGCTAACTGCATCACTCCCTCAAGCGTTGTCTGTAGATGTTGTGAACATATGACAGGCACTTTTTGATGACTACGTGATAGTTCAGTGCGTCATGCATTACGGCTTAGAATTGAGGCTTCAAAATGTTTTGAACGTCATAGAACATATGAGATGTTCTAGGAGCTGAGATTGTGATCTCAAGCTCGTGCCTATGTTGAGAGGTATGAGACCTCCAACAAGATTCTTTGCCTGCAAGATAAAGGAGAATAGCTTAATCGGTGAGCGTGTTCTCAGATTGTCTGGGTGCTACAATCACTTGAATCAAGTGGGAGTTAATCTTCCAGATGAGATAGTGATTAATGCAGTTCTCCAAGTCACTGCCACCAAGCTACTAGAGCTTCGTGATGAACTATAACATGCCAGGGATGGATAAGATGATCCCTGAGTTGTTCGTGATGTTTGACACCATGAAGGTAGAAATCAAGAAGGAGCATCAAGTGTTGATGGTTAAGTGAAACCACTAGTTTCAAAAGGGGCAAGGGCAAGAACGGAAAACTTCAGGAATGGCAAGCCAGTTGTTGCTCTAGTGAAGAAACCCAAGGTTGAGCCCGAACCCGAGACTAAGTGCTTCTGTTATGAGGAGAATGTTCACTGAAGCGGAAAACCCCTAGATGCTTGGTAGATAAGAAGGCTGGTAATGTCAATGGAAGTATATTTGATATACGTGTTAGTGATGTGTACCTTGCTGGTACTCCTAGTAGCACCTGGGTATTGGATACCGGTTCGGTTGCTAAGTGTTAGCAACTCGAAATAAAAGCTACGGAATAAACGGAGACTAGCTAGGTGAAAGGTGACGATGTGTGTTGGAAGTATTTCCAAGATTGATGTGATCACCATCGCACGCTCTCTCTACCTTCGGGATTTGTGATAAACCTAAATAAATGTTATTTGGTGTTTGCGTTGAGCATGAACGTGATTAGATCATGATTAGTGCAATACGGTTATTCATATAAGTTAGAGAATAATGGTTATTCTATTTACATGGATAATACCTTCAATGGTCATGCACCCACTCGGAATGGTTTATCGAATCATGATCGTAGTAGTACACATGTTCATAACGTTGGTACCAAAAGATACAAAGTTAATAATGATAGTACCACATGCTTGTGGCACTGCCACGTAATGTCATATTGGTATAAATCGCATGAAGAAACTCCATGATGATGGATTTTTTTTGACTCACTCGATTTCGAATCGGTTGAGACATGCGAGCCATGCCTCTTGGGCAAGATGACCGAGACCCCGTCATCCAATATGATGGAGCGGGCAAGTGGCTTATTGGAATTAATACATGTTGATGTATGTGGTCCAATGAGTGTTGAAACACACAGTGGATATCGTTGTTTTTCTTTACCTTCACTGATGATTTGAGTAAATATGGGGATATTTACTTAATGAAACACGAATCTGAAATGTTTGAAAGGTTCAAGGAGTTTCAGAGTGAAGTTAAAGATCATCGTGACAAGAAGATAAATGTCTATGATATGATCATGGAGGTGAATATCTAAGTTACGAGTTTGGTATGCAATTTTAGACAATGTGGAAATTGTTTCACAGCTCACGCCTCCTGGAACACCATAGTGTGATGGTGTGTTCGAACGTCGTAGTCGTGCTCTATTGGATATAGTGAGTACTATGATGTCTCTTATCGTTTTACCACTATCGTTATGGGGTTATGCATTAAAGACAAATCCATTCACTTTAACAGGGCACCATCTAAGTCTGTTGAGATGACACCGTGAGAATTATGGTTTGACAGAAGCCTAAGCTGTCATTTCTTAATGTTTGGGGCTGCGACGCTTATGTGAAAATGGGTTTTTCAGCTAGCGAGCTCGAACCCAAAGCAGACAAATGTATCTTCATAGAATACCCTAATGAGACATTGGGTATACCTTCTATTTCAGATCCAAGCGCAAAAGGTGTTTGTTGCTAAGAATGGGTCCTTTCTTGAGAAAGAGTTTCTCTCGAAAGAATTGAGTGGAAGGAAGATAGAACTTGATAAGGTTGTTGAACCTTTGTTTCAACCAGAGAATAGCGCAACACAGAAAGATGTTTCTGTAGAGCCTACTCAGTTGAAAAGGAAGTTAATGATGATGATCATGAAGCTTCGGATCAAGTCACTATCGAACCTCGTAGGTCGACAAGGACGTGTACTGCTCCTGAGTAGTACGACAACCCTGTCTTGGAAATCATGTTGTTGGACAACGATGAACCTACGAACTATGGAGAAGCGATGGTGGGCCCGGATTCCAACAAATGGCTAGGAGCCATGAAATCCGAGAAAGGATCCATGTATGAAAACCAAGTATGGACTTTGGTAGACTTGCCTGTTGAATGGCGGGTCATTGAGTACAAATGGACCTTTGAGATAAACATAGACGCTAATGGTGAAATGTCACCATTTATAAAGCTCGACTTGTCGCAAAGAAGTTTCCGCCAAGTTCAAGGAGTTGACTGCAATGAGATTGTCTCATCTGTAGCGATGCTAAAAGTCTATTAAAATTTTGTTAGCAGTTGCTGCATTTTTCGATTATGAAATCTGGCAGATGGATGACAAAACAAGGTTTCCGTAATGGTTTTTGTGAGGAAGAGTTGTATGTGATACAACCAGAAGGTTTTGTCAATCCTAAGGATGCTAATAATATGCAAACTCCAGCAATCCTTCTATGGACTGGAGCAAGCATGTCGGAGTTGGAATATATGCTTTGATGAGGTGATCAAAGTGTTTAAGTTTATACAAAGTTTATGAGAAACTTGTATTTGCAAGAAAGTGAGTGGGAGCACTATAGAATTTCTTATAAGAATATGTAGTTGACATATTATTGATCGGAAATGATGTAGAATTTCTGGAAGAGCATGAAGGGTTGTTTGAAAAGAGTTTTTTCAAAGGAAGACCCAGATAAAGCTACTATTTTATTGAGCATCAAGATCTATAGGGATAGATCTATTCGCTTGATAAGTTTTTTTCGACGAAGACATACCTCGACAAGTTTTTGAAGGAGTTCAAAATAGATGGGTCAAAGAAGGAGTTCTTGACTGTATTGTAAGGTGTGAAATTGAGTAAGACTCAATACCCGACCACGGCAGAAGATAAAGAAAAGATGAGTGTCATCTCCTATGCTTTAGCCATAGGCTCTATATAGTATGCCATGCTGTGTACCGCACCTGTGTGTGCCTTGCCATGAGTCTGTCAAGGGGTACAAGAGTAATCCAAGAGTGGATCACTGGACAATGGTCAAAGTTATCCTTAGTAACTTGAGAACTAAGGAAATATTTTTCGATTATGGAGGTGATAAAGAGTTCATCGTAAAGGGTTACGATGATGCAAGCTTTAACTCCAATCCGGATAACTCTTAGTAGAAGTCTGGCTACGTATAGTGGAGCAGCCATTTGGAATAGCTCCAAGTGGAGCGTGGGAGCAGTATCTACAAATATGACATGGAAAGTTTGTAAGGTACACACGGATCTGAATGTCGCAGACCCGCTGACTAAAAACCTCTTTCACAAGCAGAACATGAACAAACCCCAGAACTTATTGGGTGTTAATCACATGATGATATGATCACATGGTGATGTAAGTGTTAATCACATGGTGATGTGAACTAGATTATTGACTCTAGTGCAAGTGGGAGACTGTTGGAAATATGCCCTAGAGGCAATAATAAAATGGTTATTATTGTATTTCTTTGTTCATGATAATTGTCTATTGTTCATGCTATAATTGTGTTAACCGGAAACCGTAATACATGTGTGAATACATAGACCACAACATGTCCCTAGTAAGCCTCTAGTTGGCTAGCTCGTTGATCAATAGATGGTCACAGTTTCATGGCCATGGACATTGGATGTCGTTGATAACGGGATCACATCATTAGGAGAATGATGTGATGGACAAGACCCAATCCTAAGCATAGCACAAGATCGTGTAGTTCGTTTGCTAAAGCTTTTCAATGTCAAGTATCGTTTCCTTAGACCATGAGATTGTGCAACTCCCGGATACCGTAGGAATGCTTTGGGTGTGCCAAACGTCACAACGTAACTGGGTGGCTATAAAGGTACGCTACGGGTATCTCCGAAAGTATCTGTTGGGTTGGCACGAATCGAGACTGGGATTTGTCACTCCGTGTGACGGAGAGGTATCTCTGGGCCCACTCGGTAAGACATCATCATAATGAGCTCAATGTGACTAAGGAGTTAGCCACGGGATGATGTATTACGGAACGAGTAAAGAGACTTGCCAGTAACGAGATTGAACAAGGTATGGGGATACCGACGATCGAATCTCGGGCAAGTATCATACCGATAGACAAAGGGAATTGTATACGGGATTAATTGAATCCCCGACATCGTGGTTCATCCGATGAGATCATCGTGGAGTATGTGGGAGCCAACATGGGTATCCAGATCCCGCTGTTGGTTATTGGCCGGAGAAGTGTCTCGGTCATGTCTACGTGTCTCCCGAACCCGTAGGGTCTACACACTTAAGGTTCGATGACGCTAGGGTTATAGGGAAATGGTATACGTGATTACCGAAGGTTGTTCGGAGTCCCGGATGAGATCCCGGACGTCACGAGGAGTTCCGGAATGGTCCGGAGGTAAAGATTGATATATAGGAAGTCCAGTTTTGGTCACCGGAAAGTTTTCGGGCTCATCGGTAGTGTACCGGGAGTGCCGGGAGGGTGCCGGAGGACCCCCGAGAGGGGTGTGACGACCAAAGGACCTCATGGGCCCTTAGAGGAGGTGTGCCAGCCCATATTGGGTCGGCCAAGACCATCTATGTGGGCCCATGTGGCTGGAGATAAGGAGATAAGGCAAAAAGGATTTAAAAGGAGGAGATCCACCTCCCTTGTGGGAGGTGGACTCTCCCTTTAATTCGGCCGGCCATCTCCTCTTTGGAGTAGAGGCCAAGCCAGCCCTCCACGTCCCTCCTCCTATATATACTTGAGGTTTTGGATGTTTTGAGATAGGATTTGATCTCTCTCTCACGGCGAAGCCCTACCTCTCTTCTTCCTCCTCCGCAGCGCTTAGGCGAAGCCCTGTCGGAATACCTTGCTACTCCACCACCACCACGCCGTCGTGCTGCTGTTGGAGCCCTTCCCCAACCTCTCCTTCCTCCTTGCTGGATCAAGGTGTTGGAGACGTCACCGGGCTGCACGTGTGTTGAACGCGGAGGTGCCGTCCGTTCGGCACTTGATCGGATCTACCGCGATCTGAATCGCTGCGAGTACGACTCCATCAACCGCGTTCTTGTAACGCTTCCGCTTAGCGATCTTCAAAGGTATGAAGATGCAATCTCTCCCCTCTCGTTGCTGGTTTCTCCATAGATAGATCTTGGTGAACATAGGAAAATTTTGATTTACTACTACGTCTCCCAACATATCACTCCTGATATGCTTGATTTTGACGCCAAAGTTGGTGGAGGCCCTTGAAGCAAATCATCTGAAGACATCCTGCACTTCATTTTTGTATAGAATGATATGCACCCAAGTGTAACGAGAGTAATCATCAACTATGACAAATCCATACGAACTTGAAGAATTTGTTAGTATGGAGTAGTGAGTGGGACCAAAGAGATCCATATGAAGCAATTCAAAAGGTCGAGTAGTGGTCATGATTGTCTTCGAGGGATGCTTGGATCTGGTCATCTTTCCAGATTCACATGTGCCACAGAGGTGGTCCTTGAGGAATTTTACACCCTCGATGCCAATGACATGCTTTTTCTTCACGAGTGTGTGAAAATTCCTCATGCCCGCATGTCCAAGTCGTCGATGCCACAACCAACCTTCTGAGGACTTTGCAGGTAAGCATGTGGCAGGTTGAGGACCTGTAGAGAAATCAACAATGTACAAGTCTCCTCTCCTAAAGCCTTCGAAGATTTGGAATTGTCAGATTCCATGATGACAACACAATGATATTTTCCAAATACGACAACCATATCAAGATCACAAAGCATTAAGACATACGTAAGGTTGAACCCAAGGGATTCGACAAGCATCACCTTATCCATGGTTCGGTCCTTTGAGATAGCAACCTTACCAAGTCTCAGTACCTTGCTTTTCCCTTTGTCAGCATAGGTGATGTGCTTCAGATGAGATGGAGCAAGTGGCAAATTCATCAGAAGACTCTTGTCACCAGTCATGTGGTTTGTGCATCCACTATCGAGGACCCACTCAGTAGCTTTTGGAGTGTCATCCTGCAGATGAATTAGTACAACTTACGAACTCATATGCTTCAGAGTGAAGAATATGATATCAATTTCATCAAGCAGAATATCATCACATAGGATAGTAAGCAAGTAGAGTGAGGACGTTAGAAATGAGGAGTTCATTTCATCATGGTTAGCTTGCGTCCTTTCAAGCATTTTCTTCAGGTCTCCAGCAAATTCATCAGATGCTCAATTTCATTTGGAGACCTGACCCTACATAAGATGTCAGTTTGATTTCTTCACCACCCACATCTGGAGGGGTGGCAAAGAACTCATCAGTTTGCGAGCACCATATGAGAAGGGAGGCATTGAAGCAAGTGCGCTTCGTTTCACAAGACAAGAGTCAGAGTACTCATATGAATAAGCAGAGAAATTCTTCAAGGACTTATGAACATAATGATTTGAAGAATAATGCGCATATTCATGACTCTTAGGTTTCCCTTGCAAAACAGAATCATTAGGTCGAGAATGATGATTTTGACCAGATGAGGAATTTGGTCTAAGTGAAGACTTTGACCCTCTTGAGGAATTTGATCTGGGGTTCCCTTTCTTCTTCAGGAGTGGTGTCAGTGGCACCTAGTGCTTGAAGTTCATTGGAGATATCAGTGAGACGATCAAAAGTTTGCTGAACATTTTCATTGTCAAGCCTCTTGAAGCGGTTGAAGAGATTGCGATGAACATCAACACGAGAGTCACGTTGAGTGGAGACGCCTTCGTTGACTTTGGACAGCCTATCCCAGATAAGCTTAGCAGTCTCCAAAGTACTCACTCTGCCATACTGACCTTTGCTCAGATGGCCACAGATGATATTCTTCGCTGGAGAGTCGAGTTGCTTGAATCTCTTCACATCAGCAGCTGTAACAGTGGGAGCGACAGAAGGCACACCATTTTCCACGACATACCAAAGATTGTTGTCAATAGCTTCAAGGTGCATACGCATCTTGTTCTTCCAGTAGGGTTAGTCCGTCCCATCAAAGGTAGGACAGCCCACGGAAACCTTGATCATACCTGCAGTCGACATAACTAGAACTCCAAGTAGTTAAACCAATATCACATAGAGCGAGGGAGTACCTGCTCTGATACCAATTGAAAGTGCGTTATATTGCCTAGAGGGGGGTGAATAGGCAATTTTTACAAATTCATCACTTGAGGAATTTCAACTTTGAGGAATTTGAAATGTGATGAATAACTAACAGCGGATAAAGTACTCAAGTGCATGAGGGACATAGTAACAACATAGTCTTCCTGATGAAATGAAACATGCGCAAACAATGAGTAGCGTGATACAGGATAAGCAGTGATGAACAAGGTAACTTGAAGAATTTGAGGTGAGGAATTTGTGAAAGTCTTCAGTCAAATTCTTCAAACAGTAACAATCAATTTCATCAACAGTTTTATGAGTAACAGGGAAGTTGAGGAAATAGATCCAGGTAGCCTGATGAAGACAATAATTTTATGACCCAGTTCCAACTGATGTGACAGTTGTACGTCTGGTTGGAGCAGCCTGGTTTTTAAACCAGAGGACACACAGTCCCAGCACACACAGTCCTTACTGTATTCTCCTTGAGCTAAGGTCACACAGTCCTCGCCCAACACTCGTGGTAAGTCTTCGGGGTAGACTTCCAAAACCCTCACAAACTGGTCACCCAACGATCCACAATTTACTGTTGGATGCTCTAGACCAAGGTCACTTCGTGGTCCCCAATTGACTGCAGGATTACTAGACCATGACGCCTAACCGTCTGGAGGATGCACAGTCCTCACAGGTAACAGGCGTTGGTTCCACACATGAAATTCTTCAGTGATGCTCATTCACTTTGGATTTTTGTGGTTTGGTTGTTGGTTTTTCCTCACTGATGATTTTCTCTCAAAGTCCTCGGGGATGGGTTGCTCTCAAATGACAAGTGTCAGTTCTCTCTCGGAGCAGCCAACAAGCTAGTGGTTGGTGGGGTCGGCTATTTATAGCCAGGGTGCAACCTGACATGATATGACATAAATGCCCCCAATCATATGACCGTTATGTGGATAGTTGTGAATGGGGACAGCTAGCGCTACGCACAGCAACGGTCGGATTTTTGAACTATGAAAGTCCTCAGACATATCATGTTCCTCACTTGTAGGCAATTCGCACTGGCGAAATCCTAACTCCTTAGTCAGATCAATTTCCTCAGAGACCAGAAGAACCTTGTCTCTGTCACTGAAGAACTTGTCTGAGCCGTAAGAGATTTCCAAAGGCTTCACTCGAAGGATTGTATAGGTTGAGGATTTTGGAGTTGAGCATCAGTTGGAAACTTCCTTAGTATTACCTCGACCCCCTTTAACAGTATGGTGTTTCCTATGACTCAAGAATAGAAAATGAAACTACGAACACAAGTCTTCATGCTTCATAATCCTCATTCATGTATTCAAGGTCACACCGACTTTCTTCATCTACAATGTCTTCACCAAGTCTTCACCAAAGTCTTCAGCAAAGTCTTCACTTGAAGACATACATTTTTAGGGGTCGATAATCTCCGAATATATCAAACTCCTCATCGACTTATAGAACCTGTGTACACTCACAAACACATTAGTACCTTAACCTATAAGTCTTCAATACACCAAAATTACTAAGGGGCACTAGATGCACTAACAAGATGCATGCCTTCAGTTTCGTGCACACGTTGTTGGTCCTCCCGTGCCTACGGTGTATCTTTTGTCTTCCCATACATGCCCAGGAAGCCTAGTAGGTTCATGCAAAGATTCTTCGTTACGTGCATCACGTCGATTGCAGAGCAGACCTCTAGGACTTTCCAATATTCTAGCTCCGAAAATATAGATTTCTTCTTCCACATGGGTACACGTCCCTCAGCGTCAGTCTGAACAAATTGTCCGCGAGGACCCTTTCCAAATATTACTGGTAAATCCTTGACCATAACAAGTATGTCATCAGCAGTACGGAGGGCGGGCTTCTTCTGGTGATCTGTCGCACCTTTGAAATGCTTGCCTTTCTTTCATAAGGCATGCTTGGTCGGAAGAAATCGACGATGTTCCAGGTACACATTCTTCTTGCATTTATCCAAATATATACTTTGAGTCTCATCTAAACAGTGCGCGCATGCATGGTATTCCTTGTTTGTTTGTCTTGAAAGGTTACTAAGAGGAGGGCAATCATTGATGGTTACAAACAACAACGCTCACAGGTCAAATTCGTGTTGTTTGTGCTCATCCCACACATGTACAGCTTTTTTATTCCATAGCTGTAAAATTTCATCAACTAATGGCTTTAGGTACACATCAATGTCGTTGCCGGGTTGCTTAGGGCCTCGGATGAGCACTGTCATCATAATGAACTTCCGCTTCATGCACAACCAAGGAGGAAGGTTATTGATACATAGAGTCACATGCCATCTGCTATGCTTGTTGCTCTGCTCCCCAAATGGGTTAATGCCATCTGCACAAACCAAACCATAAGTTCCTTGGGTCATCTGCAAAGACCGGCCACTCTCTCTTGATTTTCTCCATCGTGACCCATCAACGGGTACTCTCAACTTCCCGTCTTTCTTAGAGTCTTCTTTGTGCCATCGCAACGACTTGGCATGCTCTTTGTTTTGGAACAAAAGTTTCAATCATGGTATTATAGGAGCATACCACATCACCTTGGCAGGAATCTAGCAATAAGAGATGAAAGGACAAAGTTGCTCACCTTTGACACTTGGATGGATTGGGTTGCCTCAAATCTTGACAAATCTTGGCAAAAATGGAGGGATGAGCTCGAGCTAGGGAAGAACAGAGAGGGGAATGGAGAAAACAAAGAAATGGACTCGGGCTGGACAAAGGGTTTATATAGGGAAAGCTTTAGTCCCGGCTGGTTATACAAACCGGGACTAAAGGTCTACATATAGTCCCGGTTTATGATACAAACTGGGACTAAAAGGGCTCGTGGGGGCCCCAGCCTGACAACAGTCTGCTAATGGTGCTCGTTCCCCCCGACCGCTCCTAGCCATTGGAACCAGTCACATTAGTCCCGGGCCAAAGTTAAACCGAGACTAAAGGGGCAAACATAAGGCATGTTTTCTACTAGTGGTGCTTTCACTTGGAGTGCAAAGTTAACCTCTTCTCCTATGGATGCCATGCATGTAGGTAGTGGATCATAAATGTGAAATGGAAATGGATCATATTGGCGAGAACAAAGGCGTTGAGTGGGAATGACCTACATCAAATTTCAAGCACCGTTGTCTGGCCAAGTTCATCCTCTTCGGCTTTAAGGCTAAAGACTACATGGTGAATCATGTTAGGCGTGTCCTGAAAGCAGCAGTGAATCTATAGGATGTGTACCTGTATGATAGACTGGCATGTGAGAAATGCTTAGATGAATTACATCATGCGGTCCTGCATGATGCAGTTATGCATATCTTGTGTCCAGACGCAAATCAGCCGATAAAGTTTCCATATACAAACGAGGATCAGCGTGTAGTGCGGAAGCGACTGCCTCGAGGGATTGGGTCACTTGCCAAAATTCACTTGCCAAAATCCACTTCTTCATATCTGTTGAAATAAGGGCTGAACATTGACCAAGGTACGTTGAGATTCGGCTTGTTCAAAGACTTTATTTCAGTATGTAGTCCTTTAGTTAAAACTCTTAAAAGACTTATATTTAGGAACGGATGGAGTACATGATTGTAGGTGGTGCAATTTGGTTCCCTAGCCATGTGTTCTGCATCTCGCCAATCGCCATTGGGTGTGGCTCGCGTCTGTTGTGTGTGGTGTTCTCGTGATGTATATATTGTTAGCAACCTAAGGCCAATTCCAATCGATCCCATATCTGATGTTGCATGAGTAAAATTTTGGTTTACTTCTTTAATCGGCATCTAGTCGATCCCTTAAACCAAATAGAGGAGTAAACTTTTTCCTCCTACTCCTATCCGTTGCCTAAATATAGTCGGTCACTATCGTTTCGAAGAAAAAATCCCTGCCGTTGCCACATTGCCTCCCAGGACCGACAAAATTCTGATCTTGTGCCAAACTCTAAAATCATGCCTACTTTCTCAAAAAATTAAAACTATAATCAATTTATTTGTATCTCCTTTAAGATATTGAATTAAACTCTAAATTTATTCTATTTTCTTATGTTTCTACTTACCAGATTCATATTCCCTAGATAGATTTTTAGAGGACATAGCTTGGATTTTGAAACACAAGACGCCTGGACCAATTAATATAAAACTATTGAAATGATAAAATCAAAAGGGATACACATCAAACAGTTCGCTATAAACTATTTGTAGAATTGAGACTGCAAAATTCATGGATATGAAACCTGCCTGATTGAATTGTTGTTGGACAAGGCAAGAGGGACTGAAGGAGTGGCGAGACGCCATCATACCAAGATTGATTGACGAAGACGATGCACCTTGATTAGTATCTCTACTATTAAAGAGGATCTGCAGTCTTCGTCGTCGTGATGGTTCTACCACCGATCGGTTCCTGCACCCCCTCCCCGATCGCTAGCTATCGTAACTCCTTCTGTCCCGACATTCCCGATGCACCCAGTCACCCACGATCGAAAAAATCACCCCCATGTCTTCCGCCTTCCCCGATCCACCGGTCTCCATCTGTAGACCTCCCTCACTCGAACCCTCCTTTGGCCCCAACATTCCCGACGCACCCAGTCACCCACGGTCGAAAAAATCACCCCCACGTCTTCCGTCTCCCCCGACCCACCGGTCTCCATCTGCAGACCTCCCTCACTCGAACCCCAAACCACCCCGGCATACTTCTCTCCCACCGGATGCTAGCGTAGGTCACCCCATCTGCGCCGCATCCATATGTGCAACCACAGCCCGGAATCGCCCAACCAGACCCCCAGCAGCCGCCACAATGCGGTGATATTCGCCGCCCATGCCGCTGCATCCAGGGACCAGGGGATGACGCTGCATCCAGGGACCAGGCGATGCCGCCTCCCCATGTCGCGTACTACACTACTACCTCGGGCTGGAAGCCCTGGCACAGCCGGCTGGCCTCAACCTCCCCATATGGCTCGCCTCATGTGCCCAAATCCAACAGAGCGGCGGCCAACGAGGGACGGGGCCCGAGATCGGAGACATAGCGGCGGCCGATGAGGAACGAGGCCCGAGATCGGAGACAGAGCGGCGGCCGACGAGGGACTGGGCCCGAGATCGGAGACAGGGTGACGCCTGACTTGGTGGTGCGGCTGCGGACGGCCGAGGTGAGTAGAAGCCACGGAAGCCTGAAAGTAATTGCAATTCACTCGATTTATATCTCCCTCCTATTCCTCCCTGGGTTTTGATCGTTCGGTCTTTTTCTGACTCTAAGTCTAACTGCCGTTGTTGCAGAAGACGACTGTCGGTGGCAGCGGCAACTGAGGGCGTGGCCTTGGGTGGCCTGAGGTCGTCGGGCGGTGGTGCCTCTCACGTCACTCTACCTTGAAGCTCTCCTATCCCCTCAGTCACTCTGCTCTCCCCACTCTTCTCATTTTCTGTGTACCCTGTGAAAGAGCTAGCTACACCCATTTACCTGCTGCTTATGTGTGCCTGCAGTTCCCAGGGCAGCATTCCGTTTGTCGCCCATAGCCCACTGCACCGGTGGACAAGGTTTCTGGTGAGGTCGAAGTTGCAACCCATGTGCAATAGGTTAATGACAAGTAGTGCATCTCCAGAGAAAATGCAGGTTTAGAGATTCAGAGAACGTGCAACCTCACAGATGGATCAGAAACATATTTCTTGGTGCAATTACATGTAGTGATGACGACTGGATGTAGTGGTACTAATTGGATATATAATGGACATTACTTATGTGCAGTTTTCAGATAAAGGTGGTACTGAAATGAACTCTTGTGAGTGCCATATCGTCTTAGGCACATCCCTATGAGCAACATCTTACATAGCTCTACTCCACTGGAGGTCTGCTGCGTTTGAGAAAAATCACGCTGCCAAGAATGGGATTTGGAGGCCCCATGCAGAATACTAACAATCGATGCAGTTTGCTACCTGTGTAAATGGTTTGGATCGATTTGTTTGATCTCTGTCGAGGTCCTTTTTTCTTTCTTTTTTTGAGATTTGTCTAATCTCTATAGTTTGTTAGCTAAGCTCTACAATATTTTGCTGCAATTTATATGCTATTACAGTTATATGATGTGGAGAGGAGAGACATATGGTACTTATATTGTGGATACTAAAAGACAGTGACTTCTTGCAAGTGCAAGCTCTTTAACAGTTTTTTTATCATCTGTTCAGCATGTTTGCATTGTTCCCTTATGTTGACATTCTTTTTACCCCAAGATATATTGCAAAAGGCTCCCCACATTCTTTCAACCGATGTTGTAAACTTATACTCCCTCCGTGTTGGGGATATAACCCCGCAATATGACCCGCCCTCAAAGGTTCCGGGTCATGTTGGAGGCTTGTGAGCCGGCCCAAGGGTGAGCCTTAAACTGGAAGCCCGGGAAGATAGACGGCTCAAAGTGTGGGCCACACGGTGGCCTGGACGGAGAAGACTCGGGCGTGTAAGCCGCCTCAAGGACAACTTGGATAGGAAGATAGAAAGAGACTCGGAGTCACAAGAAGACCCGGATAGATAATTGTAAAGACCCGGTGGTCCTGACCTCCTATATAAAGGCAGACCCGGGGCGACTTAGGGGATAGGTGGTCGAGAACTAGGTCAAGCTTCTAGCTCCTTGTAATCGATACACAAGCAATACAAACACAAGCAGGACGTAGGCTATTACCTCGACTTGAGGGGCCGAACCTGGGTAAATCCGTGTCTTTCGTCCCGATCAACCCCTTTGAGTCCACCCCATTAGCAATGGCCTCGAATCCAAGTCCGTTCACCCGGACATCTGCCGTGATAAATCCACCACAATTGGCGCCACCGTGGGGCCTGCGCTTGGTGGTGTTGAGTTCTCAAAGGGCTCTCTCCCAGGGCTCGAGGGATACGTGGTCGGAGGAATGAGCAAGAGTCGCCACAGACGGCTCTACATCGACGACGCCAGCTTGGGGCTTGATGCTGAAGGCGTGGAGTATGGATTCTGGATTCCGTTTGGCGGGATCCAAGTTTTCATTGGAAAGGTTGATGGATCTACACCCGGACCGAACATCTGCACCAACATCGTCGAGCCGGCTTGGCGTCTCCAATCTGCAAGTAGCGTGCGGCCTGCCCGCGTCCATCCAGGCCAGAAACATGTTTTCGTGTGCTTCACTCAAGGCATGGACCTGGAAGCGTCCGGGTCGCAGGGAACTCTTGTTTGCTCGGAAGATGAGTCCTCTAGTGGGGAGACAGAGTCAGTATATCGGCTCAGTAATGGTGGCCTTGGGGGCTACAACGACACCTATTCTGAGGTAGAGGGCTTTGAGTCGGATGCTCCAAGACCCCCGATTCATGCGGCGGTGTTCATGGCGGGATCGGCTCCAGCCGCCGGTCACATAGCTGCGGGAGCTGCCGCCGCGGGTAATAGCCCGCCGCCGCCGGCTCAGGTCCTACTGGAATTGATGGATGAGCTTACAGCTCTCATGGCCACGGAAGTGACACCGGACAATCAAGCAGCCCGGAATCTAGAGGTGGCACGGATCAAGGGCCGAATGGCAGAGGAATGACAAAGGATGGTTGAGCTGAAGATCCGGATGGAGGAAGAAGAGCAGCGTATCAAGGCAGATGCTTTCAGTCTAGAGCTGGAACAAAGGTCATCAGCCGCGGTACACCGGAGGAGGCATCAGTCCCGTCTGCCAGAACGTTACGAAGCAAGGAATCTGTTTAATACCCCTGGTGCGGGGCGGGCTGCAGGCGAGCCGGAGAGCCGCCCGATGGAACGCCCGGCGACTCATCCACCCAGCATAACCAAACGTCACCTGGAGCTTTTCCAACACCGGCGGGTCATTATTCTAGCCCGGCCGAGAACATGGTGGCGGCGGCCACCCGGCTCGGGACGATCCCTATCCCGGATAAAGCACCCTTTGCGGAGGACGTTCGAAACGCCATTGGATACTTACAGATGGCCATGGCCCAGCAAGAGAGATATGCTCATAGCCGGAGTCGGGTTCACTCTACCCCTCTCCCTAGTCGAAGTTTTAGTCGGCGCTACGAGTCGTTGGCGTGTTCCAGCAATCATCCGCATCGGGGACCACCGGAGGATGAGCAGGCGGCTCTAGATGCACAGGCCCTCGTGGACCAGGCGAGAAACAGGCGAGAGGCGGAGGTAGCGGCGACCCGTCCAGAGCCAGCGCTTTTCGTCTCAATGGGAGCCAGAATAGCAGTTAGTACCAGAGCCGTAGGGGTGCCGTGCTTAGCTCCGGCTCTGAGAAGTGAATGACTACCAAAAGATTTCAAGGGGCCTCGGAAAGTTCCGAATTACACAGCTGATCTACCCCCTGAGGCTTGGGTTGAGAGTTACGAGCTGGCCATGGAGATGCTGGACGTCAGTGAAGCGGTGTGTGCAAAGTATTTCATCATGATGCTTGAGGGCCCGGCTCGCACGTGGTTAAAAGGCTTGACGCCTAACACGATAAGCTCATGGGCGGAGCTAAGAGCGAAGTTTATTAAGAATTTTCAGGGAACCTGTAAGCAGCCTATGACCATTGTAGACTTGGATCATTGTGTTCAGCAGGAGAATGAGTCGGCCCATCATTGGGTCCGGCAGGTGTCGACCATCATCCATTCTTCGGAGCAGATCACGGCGGCTCAAGCGGTGCTCATCCTGGAAAAGAACTATCATTTTGTTCCATTGAAACAGAAGCTCGGTCGGCTCAAGCGCACGTGTCAGGATATGGGAGAGCTCATGACAGCCCTGACAAAGTATGTTGATTCAGATAATACCAAGGACCCAGGCTCAGATGAGGAGAAAACCAATCAAGGGAAGAAGAACAATCAATGCAAGGGCTTTGTGAACAATGGGAATCAAAACAAACGGAAGAACTCTGATGGCGGGTCAGAGCTAGTGGCAAACACCAACGCAGGACAGAACCATCCCAAGGGGAACGGAAGGTACAGGCCATTTCAGAACAGGAACAGGGCTCCCTTCAATTTAGAGGAAGCACTTAAGAAGCCTTGCCTAGAACAAAGCACGCCCGGCTAGTGGGGTGATTGCTTTATCATCCAAAGATTCAAAAACCAGCATTCCCAGCCGCACAATAACCAGGGCGGTGGCCCGCCTGGCGGCTCAGGCCACGGCGGACGAGGGGCTGGCTTCGGTGCCGGCGGTTCAGAAGCTGGACACCCGGGTCAGACTAACCAAGGGGGACATCAAGAGCATCCTAATAACAATAACAACAACAATAATCAGCAGAAGCAGCGCAATCAATCCGGGTATCAGAGTAACCCGAAGCAGCTCAGTTCCGAACAGTATCATGTATTCACGACCGGTCACAGTAAACGAGACGAGAAGTTGCGGAGGCGAGCGGTTAATGCAGTTGCGCCGGCTCTCCCACGGTACTTACCATGGTCTGAGTATGACATAATGTGGAGCTGGGAGGATCACCCTCCGCGGGTAGATGACCCGGGCCGGCTGGCTTTAGTTGTGGCCCTCAGGTGAATGGTTATATGGTGAACAAAGTGCTCATGGACGGAAGCAGCAGTATCAACATCCTTTATTATGACACTTTCCGGCGGATGAAGTTGCTTGACAAAGACCTTAAGCCTTCTTCCACAGTCTTTCATGGTGTGGTCCCGGGTAAGTCGGCATACCCGGTGGGCCGAATTTCTTTGGAAGTGGCTTTTGGCGATGAGTATAATTACAGGGTGGAGTCCTTGTGGTTTGAGGTGGTTAAAATCAAGAGTCCCTATCATGCACTGTTTGGGAGGCCGGCTTATGCCAAATTTATGGCTAGGCCT
Source organism: Hordeum marinum (assembly GCA_022496015.1). NCBI lineage: Eukaryota > Viridiplantae > Streptophyta > Magnoliopsida > Poales > Poaceae > Hordeum > Hordeum marinum. Next base: position 44,679,769 of record CM039676.1, on the reverse strand, counting down.
TGCTATATTTACTTACAACTCAAAATGCCCAGCTTAAATGGTACAATTACCATTCACGGTAACCGGAAAACGGCTATTGAGTGTGAGGAAGGAGATGCGGCTTACGCCGAGTCTAGTTGTGCCCAGGAGGAGCTGAAGTTCTACGAGGAGAACATTGACCCGAAGGATATGACCCCGCTGAAGAAGCCCACTACGGAGGTTGAGCCACCACTCAAGTTTTCAGCGGATGATACCAAGGCAGTAGATTTCAATTGGGGCGACTCATCCAAGCAGTTCATCATTGGGGCTCACATGGATCCCAAATAGGAAAGCACGCTCATCAAATTCATCCGTGAGAATCAGGACATCTTTGCATGGAAGCCTTCTGACATGTCGGGTGTACCGAGAGAGTTCGCTGAGCACAAACTTAATGTGGATCCGAAGTTTAAGCGGATCAAACAGTTTCTGTGATGGTTCAACGAAGAGAGACGTAAAGCTATTGGGGAGGAAGTTGCCTGGCTCTTGGCTGTAGGCTTTATAGTGGAAGTTTTTCACCCGGAGTGGTTGGCTAACCCGGTGCTAGTGCTCAAAAAGAACGGCACCTGGCGTATGTGTATAGATTACACGGACCTTAACAAGGCTTGCCCGGCTGACCCTTTTGCAGTCCCTCGTATTGATCAGATTATTGATGCTACAGCCGGGTGTGAAAGTTTATGCTTCCTGGATGCGTATTCAGGTTATCATCAGATCAAGATGGCAGTGAAAGATCAAGAGAAGATGGCGTTTATTACACCCTTTGGGGTGTTCTGCTACGTCTCCATGCCTTTCGGGCTCAAGAGTGCCCAGGCGACTTACCAACGATGTGTGCAGATTGGTCGTAATGTTCATGCTTACATAGACGACATCGTGGTTAAATCCAGAAAGAAGGAAACTCTCCTAGAGGATCTGACAGAAACTTTTGACAATCTCCGGGTCTATAAGATGATTCTTAACCCGACAAAGTGTGGTTTTGGTGTTCCGGCAGGAAAGCTTTTGGGTTTCTTGGTCTCTGAGCGGGGCATCGAGTCTAACCCGGATAAAATTAAGGCTATCACTTCTCCAGGAGAGCCGACGTGCATTAATGATGTTCAGCGCCTTGCAGGACGGATTGCTGCATTGAGCCGGTTCATAAGATAGCTTGGGGAGAAGGCCATTCCCTTATACTAGATGATGAAGAAGACAAACAAGTTTAAGTGGAGCAAGGCAGCGGCTGAAGCACTTGAAGCTCTTAAGAAGCAATTGACTGAGCCGCCAGTGTTAGCCGCTCCGGCTGAGAAAGAGCCATTGCTCCTTTATGTGGCGGCTAACAACAGAGCGGTCAGTGTGGCAATTGTGGTTGAGCGCAAGGAGGCAGGGAAGGAGTATCCTATGCAAAGGCCGGTTTATTATATCAGTGAGGTTTTGGCAGAGTCTAAGCAGAGGTATCCGCATTGGTAGAAGCTGGTATACAGAGTTTTCATGGCCAACCGCAAGTTAAAACACTACTTTCTAGGGCACCAGATAACCATGATCAGTTCTGCCCCATTGGGAGATATCATTCAAAATAGAGAAGCCACCGGGAGGATTGCCAAGTGGGCTTTAGAGCTGGGACCTCTTAACATCAAGTATGTTCCTCGTACAGCGATAAAGTCTCAAGCTTTGGTGGATTTCATAAATGATTGGACAGAATGTCAAGCTCCCAAAAAGAAGCCGGACAACACATATTGGACTATACACTTTGATGGGTCCAAACAGCTAGAGGGGTCCGGTGCAGGGGTTGTTCTCACCTCCCCGAACAGTGACAAGTTTTATTATGTGCTCTGGCTAATGTTTCCTTGTACTAATAATGCAGCTGAGTATGAGGCACTGCTCCATGGCTTCTGAGTCGCTAAAGAGATGAACTTAAGCCAAGTCAGATGTCTAGGCGACTCAAACCTTGTGGCTCGGCAAGTTTTAGGTACTTGGGATTCCAAGGATCCGCGGATGGCGACTTATTGACAAGCGGTTGATATCATTGCCGGTCACTTCAAGGGGTACTAGGTGGATCATCTTGATCATCGCAGGAACAAGGCGGCTGATGCCTTGTCACGGTTAGGTTCTCAACGAAAGCCGGTGCCGCCTAATGTTTTCCTGGACGTATTGCATCATCCGACTGTGAAGATACCCTCTAAGGAGGATCTGGCTATTCCTGGCCCAGAGGCGGAATCGGTGGCGGCTCTGCATGCTATCCCAGACTGGACTATTCCTTACCTGGCGTATTTGACACGCGACGAGTTACCTCTGGAGGAGGATCTGGCCAGGAAGATCACCCGGCATTCTAAGTCTATGACGATTATCAATGGTGAGTTACATAAATGTAGTGTGACGGATGTCTTTCAGCGCTGCGTCTCATCGGAGGAGGGCCTGCAGATCTTGAGTGAAATTCATGCTAGCGACTGTGGACATCATGCCGGGTCAAGGCTTTTCGACATGGGTTTTTCTGGTTGACGGCTCACAAGGATGCAGAGGACTTAGTCCGTAAGTGTGACGGCTGTCAAAAGTTTGGCCGACGTGCTCACGTTTCGGCTCAAGAGTTGAGGATGATACCGATCACTTGGCCATTTGCGGTCTGGGGGCTTGATATGGTAAGACCTTTCAAGAGATCCAAGGATAAGAAAACACACCTCCTAGTGGCGGTTGATAAATTTACTAAGTGGGTAGAGGAAGGGCCGGTCAGCAAATGTGACGCGGCTACGGCGGTTCTATTCATTAAGAAGCTGATTTACCGCTTTGGTTACCCGCACAGCATCATCACTAATAATGGAACAAATCTATCCAAGGGGGCTATGAAAACATTCTGTGATAAGGAGCATATCTGGCTTGATGTGTCAGTCGTAGCACATCCACAGTCCAACGGTCAGGCGGAGCAAGCCAACCAAGAAATTTTAAGAGGGGTTAAACCACGGCTCATGGTTCCTTTGAAACGAACACTCGGATGTTGGGTTGAGGAGTTTCCTTCCGTCTTATGGAGCATTAGAACTACCCCTAACAGATCTATAGGTTTCACGCCTTTCTTCATGGTGTATGGTGTTGAGGCGGTTCTACCCAGCGATATCCGGCACGACTCACCAAGGGTGGCGGCTTATGTTGAGACGGACAATGAGGTAGCATGCCAAGATGCCTTGGACGCCTTGGACGAAGCACAAGAGTTAGCAGCAGCCAGGTCGGCAATTTATCAGCAAGACCTGCGACGCTATCATAGCCGCAGGGTGAAGACTCGGACGTTCCAGGAAGGTGACCTGGTGCTCCGATTGATTCAAGACCAATCTGGAATGTATAAGTTATCTCCTCCATAGGAGGGGCCTTTTGTAATCAGCAGAAACCTTAACAATGGGTCATATTACCTCATTGATATCCGAGATGAGTCGGACACCGCGGGTCAGGAGACTTTGCGGCCATGGAATATCACACATCTGCGACCATATTTTAATTAGCAGGTGTTGAAAGCCGCTATCATTGTATATATCATATTTACATGAGTAAAAGTTAGCATCCCCGCAAAGACTGGGGCCTTTGCTCTTATATATTTCCTTGATCAAGCAAGATGAAATTTTCCGGCTCAAAATTTGAGTTGACGTGGTTTGTTCGCCGTCAAACGGCTGATCTATCGTCCGGCTTTATGCCCTATCAAGCGCTGTTGCAGGGAGGCTTCTTGCCTTCGGGTATAGCTTACATCACCCTTGCATAGTCTGCTTTTACTAAACGCTATTGCAAGGAGGCTTCTTGCCTTCGGGTATAGCTTACATCTCCCATGCACAGCCGGCTTTATGCCCAATTAAGTGTTGGAAATATGCCCTAGAGGCAATATATAAAGTGTTTATTATTATATTTCCTTGTTCATGATAATCGTTTATTATCCATGCTATAACTGTAGTGATCGGAAACAAATTGCATGTGTGGATAAATAGACAAACACTATGTCCCTAGTATGCCTCTAGTGAACTAGCTCGTTGATCAAAGATGGTCAGGGTTTCCTAGCCATTGACATGTGATGTCATTTGATAACGGGATCACATCATTAGGAGACTGATGTGATGGACAAGACCCAAACTACAAACATAGCATATGATCGTGTTAGTTTATTGCTACTGTTTTCTGCATGTCAAAGTATATGTTCCTATGACCATGAGATCATGCAACTCACGGATATCGGAGGAGTGCCTTGTGTGTATCAAACGTCGCAACGTAACTGGGTGACTATAAAGGTGCTCTACAGGTATCTCCGATGGTGTCTGTTGAGTTGGCATGGATCGAGACTGGGATTTGTTACTCCGTGTGACGGAGAGGTATCTTGGGGCCCACTCGGTAATGCAACATCACAATAAGCCTTGCAAGCAATGTGACTAATTGTTAGTTGCGGGATCTTGCATTACGGAACGAGTAAAGAGACTTGCCGGTAACGAGATTGAACTAGGTATAGAGATACCGACGATCGAATCTCGGGCAAGTAACATGCCAAAGAACAAAGGGAACGTTATACGGGATTAACTGAATCCTTGACATAGAGGTTCAACCGATAAGATCTTCGTAGAATATGTAGGAACCAATGTGGACGTCCAGGTCCCGCCATTGGTTATTGGCCGTAGAGGTGTCTCGGTCATGTCTACATAGTTCTTGAACCCACAGGGTCTGCACACTTAAGGTTCGGTGACGTTTCGGTAGTATAGAGTTATGTATGGTGGTGACCGAAGGTTGTTCGGAGTCCCGGATGAGATCCCGGACGTCATGAGGAGCTCCGGAATGGTCCGGAGGTAAAGATTCATATATAGGATGTCCCAGTTTGGTCGCCGGAAAAGTTTCGGGCTCATCGGTAGTGTACCGGGAGTATCGGTAGTGTACTGGGTGTGCCGGTAGTGTATCGGGGGACCTCCGGGAGGGGTATTTCGACCCCAGGAGGTCCATGGGCTGTGGGATAATAATAACTATCCCTTTGTGGGCTGGGAAAACAGCCACAAAGGCCCATGGCGCAGGAGAGAAAGTCCTAAAGCAAAAAGTGGAAAATCAGCCAATAGGAGGCAATCCTACTCCAACTAGGATTGGAGGTGAAGTAGGATTTCTCCCACCTCCTATTTCGGCCGACCCAAAGGCCTTGGCTGCCTCTCCTCTCCTCTCCTCCTATATATACTAGTGGATTGGGTGGTTTTTGGACAGAATTTCCCGCCACGTGCTACCCGTTCCACCGGTGCATTGTTTCTCCTCTAGATCGTAGTTCCGCAGTGCTTAGGCGAAGCCCTGCCGGAATTGCTCCACCACCATCACCGGAGCGCCGTCACGCTGCCGGTGAACTCTCTCTCCTCTCCATCCCTCTTGCTGGATCAAGACGGTGGAGATCGTAATCAAGCTGCACGTGTGCTGAACGCGGAGGTGCCGTCCGTTCGGTACTAGATCGGAAGGATCATGATCAAGGCCACGAGACGTTCGTGATTGGATCGTGGGACGGATTGTGACGAGATCATGGGACGGTTCGTGATTGGTTCGCGGGACGGTTCGTGATTGGATCGCGGGACGCTCGGCGATTTGGATCGCGAAGAAGTTTGACTACACCAACCGCGTTTCTTAACGCTTCCCGCTTAGCGATCTACAAGGGTACGTAGATCCACTCTCCCTCTCGTAGATGCTCATCACCATGGATAGATTTGCGTGTGCGTAGGAAATTTTTTGTTTCCCATGCAACGTTCCCCAACAGTGGCATCATGATCTAGGTTGATGGTTCGATGAGATCTCGAGTAGAACACAAAAGGTTTGTGGGCGTTGATGCTTAGATTGCTTCCTCCCTTGGTCGGATTTTGGTTCAGCGACATTGTGAGATGAAGCGGCCCGGACCAACATTACTCGTACGCTTACGAGAAACCGGTTCCCTCGACGCAACTTGTTGCTTAGATGGCTTGCGGGTGACAGTTTCTCTCACTTTAGTTGGATCGGATCCGATAAAGGCGGTCCTTGAGAAGGTTGAAAAGCAATCTATGTATCACCGTTGTGGTTTATGCGTAGGTGAGAATCATTCTTGCTAGATACCCGTAGCAGCCACGTAAAACATGAAACAACAATTAGAGGACGTCTAACTTGTTTTTGCAGGGTATGTTGTGATATGATATGGCCAATTACATGATGAGATATATGTGATGTATGAGATGATCATGTGATGTATAGATTATCACGACTTGCATGTCAGTGATTACGGCAACCGGCAGGAGCCATAGGGTTGTCTTTAATTATTGTATGGCCTGCGTGTCAATCATTAAGCGCTATGTAATGCTTTACTTTATCGCTACGGTAGCAATAGTAGTAGAAGCATGCAGGGCGTGACAACCCCGATGGCGACACGTTGATGGAGATCAAGATGATGGAGATCATGGTGTCATGCCGGTGACGATGGAGATCATGCCGGTGTTTCGAAGATGGAGATCTTAAACACAAGTTGATAGCCATATCATGTCACTTATGAATTGCATGAGATGTTAATCCTTTTATGCACCTTGTTTTTCTTAGTACGACGGTAGCATTATAAGGTGATCCCTCACTTAAATTTCAAGATGAACTGTGTTCTCCCCGAGTGTGCACCGTTGCGAAAGTTCGTCGTGTCGAGACACCACGTGATGATCGGGTGTGATAGACTCTACGTTCACATACAACGGGTGCAAGCCAGATTTGCACGTGCAGAACACTCGGGTTAAACTTGACGAGCCTAGCATGTACAGACATGACCTCGGAACACAAGAGACCGAAAGGTCGAACATGAGTCATATAGTAGATATGATCAACATAATGATGTTCACCATTGAAGCCACCTTAACTCACGTGATGATCGGACTTGAGTTGGTAAATTTGGATCATGTGATACTCAGATGACCCAAGGGATGTCAATTTGAGTGGGAGCTTTAGTAATTTGATTAACTAAACTCATTATCTTGAACAATAGTCTAAGTAACCTTTGCATATTTATGTTGTAGATCAATGGCTCGCGCAGTAGCACCCCTGAATTTTAATGCGTTCCTAGAGAAAGCTAAATTGAAAGATGATGGAAGTAACTTTGTTGACTGGGCCCGTAATCTTAGGATTATCCTCACGGCTTCCCAGAAGTCATATGTCCTTGATGCACCGCTTGGTGACCAGCCAGAAGACATGACCTCCGAAGACGTTAAGAACGCTTGGGAGGCTCGTGCTGGAGACTACTCAATAGTTCAGTGTGCAATATTGTATGGCTTAGAACCGGGACTTCAAAGACGTTTTGAACGTCATGGAGCATATGAGATGTTCCAGGAGTTGAAGTTTATCTTTCAGAAGAATGCCCGGATCGAGAGGTATGAGACCTCTGATAAATTCTATGCTTGCAAGATGGAGGAGAACGGGTCTATTAGTGAGCACATACTTAGAATGTCTGGGTACTCAAACCGTCTAGCGGAGTTGGGAATTACCCTTCCGCCGGAGGCGATCACTGATAGAGTTCTTCAATCGCTGCCACCTAGTTACAAGAGCTTTGTGATGAACTATAACATGCACGGGATGAACAAGTCAGTCGCCGAGCTATTTGCGATGCTGAAAGTCGCTGAGTCTAAAATCCAGAAAGAACATCAAGTATTGATGGTCAATAAAACCACTAGTTTCAAGAAAAATGGCAAAGGCAAAGGCAAGAAGGGTAAAACCAAAAAGGATGGCAAAGCAGTTGCTACTCCTACAAAGAAGCCTAAGCATGGACCTAAGCCAGAAACTGAGTGCTTTCATTGCAAAGGAACTGGTCACTGGAAGCGGAACTGCCCCAAGTACCTGGCTGGCAAGAAGGCGGCCAACGACAAACAAGGTATATATGATATACATGTTATTGATGTGTACCTTACTAGTTCTCGTAGTAGTGCCTGGGTATTTGATACCGGTTCGGTTGCTCACATTTGCAACTCAAAACAGGAACTACGGAATAAACGAAGACTGGCAAAGGACGAAGTGACGATGCGCGTGGGAAATGGTTCCAAGGTTGATGTGATCGCCGTCGGCACGCTCTCTCTTCGATTGCCATCAGGATTAGTGATGAACCTAAATAATAATTATTTAGTGCCTGCGTTAAGCATGAATATTATATCTGGATCTTGTTTATTGCGAGACGGTTACTCATTTAAATCAAAGAATAAAGGTTGTTCTATTTATATGAGTAATATCTTTTATGGTCATGCACCCAATGTTAGGGGTTTATTCATATTGAATCTTGATAGTGATGACACACATGTTCATAACATTGATGCCAAAAGATGTAAAGTAGTTAATGATAGTACCACTTTCTTGTGGCACTGCCGTTTAGGTCATATTGGTGTAAAACGCATGAGCAAGCTCCATGCTGATGGACTTTTGGAGTCACTTGATTTTGAATCACTTGACACATGTGAACCATGCCTTATGGGCAAGATGACCAAAACGCCGTTCTCTGGAACAATGGAACGGGCGAGTGACTTATTGGAAATCATACATACTGATGTGTGCGGTCCAATGAATGTCGAAGCGCGCGGTGGTTATCGTTATTTTCTCACCTTCACTGATGACTTGAGTAGATATGGGTATATTTACTTGATGAAGCACAAGTCTGAAACATTTGAAAAGTTCAAGCAATTTCAGTGTGAAGTTGAGAATCATCGTAACAAGAAGATTCAATTTCTTCGATCTGATCGAGGAGGTGAATATCTAAGTTATGAGTTTGGCAATCACTTAAGACAGTGTGGAATTGTTTCACAGTTGACACCGCCCGGAACACCACAGCGTAATGGTGTGTCTGAAGGTCGTAATCGGACCTTATTGGATATGGTGCGTTCTATGATGTCTCTTGCCGATTTGCCACTATCGTTTTGGGGTTATGCATTAGAGACAGCTACATTCACTTTAAATAGGGCACCATCAAAATCCGTTGAGACGACGCCATATGAACTGTGGTTTGGCAAAAAGCCGAAGTTGTCGTTTCTTAAAGTTTGGGGATGTGATGCTTATGTCAAAAAGCTTCAGCCTGAAAAGCTGGAACCCAAAGCGGAAAAGTGTGTCTTCATAGGATACCCGAAAGAGACAGTCGGGTATACCTTCTATCTCAGATCCGAGGGCAAAGTGTTTGTCGCTAAGAATGGAACATTTCTTGAGAAAGAGTTTCTCTCGAAAGAATTGAGTGGGAGGAAAATAGAGCTTGATGAGGTTATTGAACCTTTACTTCAACCAGAGAGTAGCGCAACACAGAAAGATGTTTCTGTGGAACCTACAACGGTAGAAGAGGAAGTTAATGATGATGATCATGAAGCTCCGGATCAAGCTGCTATTGAACCTCGTACGTCGACAAGGACGCGTACTACTCCCGAGTGGTACGGCAACCCTGTCTTAGAGGTCATGTTGTTGGACAACAATGAACCTACGAGCTATGGAGGAGCAGTGATGGGCCCGGATTCCGAGAAATGGTTAGAGGCCATGAAATCTGAGATGGGATCCATGTATGAAAACAAAGTATGGACTTTGGAAGTACTACCTGAAGGGCGAAAGGCCATTCAGAACAAATGGATCTATAAGAAGAAGACGGACGCGGACGGTAATGTCACTGTCTATAAAGCTCGACTTGTGGCAAAGGGTTTTTCACAAGTTCAAGGAGTTGACTACGATGAGACTTTCTCACCCGTAGCGATGCTTAAGTCTGTCAGAATCATGTTGGCAATAGCTGCTTATTTCGACTATGAAATTTGGCAGATGGACGTCAAAACGGCGTTCCTCAACGGTTTCCTTGAGGAAGAGTTGTATATGATGCAACCCGAAGGTTTTGTCGATCCAGAGAATGCTGACAAAGTTTGCAAACTCCAGCGATCCATTTATGGACTAGTGCAAGCATCTCGGAGTTGGAATAAACGCTTTGATGAGGTGATCAAAGCGTTTGGGTTTATACAAGTTTATGGAGAAGCTTGTATTTACAAGAAAGTGAGTGGGAGCTCTGTAGCGTTTCTAGTGTTATATGTGGATGACATATTGCTGATCGGAAACGATATAGAAATGCTGGAAAGCGTGAAGGAATATTTGAATAAGAGTTTTTCAATGAAGGACCTAGGAGAAGCTGCTTTCATATTAGGCATTAAGATCTATAGAGATAGGTCGAGACGCTTAATAGCACTTTCACAGAGCACATACCTTGATAAAGTTTTGAAGAAGTTCAAAATGGAACAGGCCAAGAAGGGGTTCTTGCCTGTGTTACAAGGTGTGAAGTTGAGTAAGACTCAATGCCCAGTGACTGAAGAAGATAAAGAAAAGATGAGCGTCATCCCCTATGCTTCAGCCATAGGCTCTATCATGTATGCAATGCTGTGCACAAGACCCGATGTCAGCCTTGCCATAAGTATGGCTGGAAGGTTTTAAAGTGATCCTGGAATGGAGCACTCGCAAGCGGTCAAGAATATCCTTAAGTACCTTAATAGGACTAAGGACATGTTTCTCGTTTATGGAGGTGATGAAGAGCTCGTCGTAAAGCGTTACGTCGATGCAAGCTTCAACACAGATCCGGACGATTCTAAATCGCAAACCGGATACGTATTTATTCTTAACGGGGGAGCGGTAAGCTGGTGCAGTTCCAAGCAAAGCATGGTAGCTGATTCTACGTGCGAAGCGGAGTACATCGCAGCCTCGGAGGCAGCAAAGGAAGGTGTCTGGATGAAGCAGTTCATGACAGATCTTGGAGTAGTGCCTAGTGCACTGAATCCAATAAATCTGTTCTGTGACAACACTGGTGCCATTGCTCTAGCCAAGGAACCAAGGTTTCACAAGAGGACCAGACACATAAAGCGACGCTTCAACTCCATCCGGTTCTACATCGAGGAGAAGGACATAAATATTTGCAAAGTGCACACGGATCTGAATGTTGCAGACCCGTTAACTAAACCTCTTCCAAGGGCTAAACATGATCAACACCAGAAATGTATGGGTGTTCGATTCATTACCATGTAAATCACATAGTGATGTGAACTAGATTATTGACTCTAGTGCAAGTGGGAGACTGTTGGAAATATGCCCTAGAGGCAATATATAAAGTGTTTATTATTATATTTCCTTGTTCATGATAATCGTTTATTATCCATGCTATAACTATAGTGATCGAAAACAAATTGCACGTGTGGATAAATAGACAAACACTATGTCCCTAGTATGCCTCTAGTGAACTAGCTCGTTGATCAAAGATGGTCAGGGTTTCCTAGCCATTGACATGTGATGTCATTTGATAACGGGATCACATCATTAGGAGACTGATGTGATGGACAAGACCCAAACTACAAACGTAGCATATGATCGTGTCAGTTTATTGCTACTGTTTTCTGCATGTCAAAGTATATGTTCCTATGACCATGAGATCATGCAGCTCACGGATATCGGAGGAGTGCCTTGTGTGTATCAAACGTCGCAACGTAACTGGGTGACTATAAAGGTGCTCTACAGGTATCTCCGATGGTGTCTGTTGAGTTGGCATGGATCGAGACTGGGATTTGTTACTCCGTGTGACGGAGAGGTATCTTGGGGCCCACTCGGTAATGCAACATCACAATAAGCCTTGCAAGCAATGTGACTAATTGTTAGTTGCGGGATCTTGCATTACGGAACGAGTAAAGAGACTTGCCGATAACGAGATTGAACTAGGTATAGAGATACCGACGATCGAATCTCGGGCAAGTAACATGCCGAAGAACAAAGGGAACGTTATACGGGATTAACTGAATCCTTGACATAGAGGTTCAACCGATAAGATCTTCGTAGAATATGTAGGAACCAATGTGGACGTCCAGGTCCCTCCATTGGTTATTGGCCGTAGAGGTGTCTCGGTCATGTCTACATAGTTCTCGAACCCGCAGGGTCTGCACACTTAAGGTTCGGTGACGTTTCGGTAGTATAGAGTTATGTATGGTGGTGACCGAAGGTTGTTCGGAGTCCCGGATGAGATCCCGGACGTCATGAGGAGCTCCGGAATGGTCCGGAGGTAAAGATTCATATATAGGATGTCCCAGTTTGGTCGCCGGAAAAGTTTCGGGCTCATCGGTAGTGTACCGGGAGTATCGGTAGTGTACCGGGAGTGCCGGTAGTGTACCGGGGGACCTCCGGGAGGGGTATTTCGACCCCAAGAGGTCCATGGGCTGTGGGATAATAATAACCAGCCCTTTGTGGGCTGGGAAAACAGCCACAAAGGCCCATGGCGCAGGAGAGAAAGTCCTAAAGCAAAAAGTGGAAAATCAGCCAATAGGAGGCAATCCTACTCCAACTAGGATTGGAGGTGAAGTAGGATTGCTCCCACCTCCTATTTCGGCCGACCCAAAGGCCTTGGCTGCCTCTACTCTCCTCTCCTCCTATATATACTAGTGGATTGGGTGGTTTTTGGACAGAATTTCCGGCCACGTGCTACCCGTTCCACCGGTGCATAGTTTCTCCTCTAGATCGTAGTTCCGCAGTGCTTAGGCGAAGCCCTGCCGGAATTGCTCCGCCACCATCACCGGAGCACCGTCACACTGCCGGTGAACTCTCTCTCCTCTCCACCCCTCTTTCTGGATCAAGACGGTGGAGATCGTCATCAAGCTGCACGTGTGCTGAACGCGGAGGTGTCGTCCGTTTGGTACTAGATCGGAAGGATCGTGATCAAGGCCACGAGACGTTCGTGATTGGATCGTGGGACGGATCGTGACGAGATCGTGGGACGGTTCGTGATTGGTTCGCGGGACGGTTCGTGATTGGATCGCGGGACGCTCGGCGATTTGGATCGCGAAGAAGTTCGACTACACCAACTGCGTTTCTTAACGCTTCCCGCTTAGCGATCTACAAGGGTACGTAGATCCACTCTCCCTCTCGTAGATGCTCATCACCATGGATAGGTTTGTGTGTGCGTAGGAAATTTTTTGTTTCCCATGCAACGTTCCCCAACATTAAGCACTGTTGCGAAGAGGCTTCTTGCCTTCGGGTATAGCTTACATCGCCTTTGCACAGCCGGCTCTTATTAAAGTGTCGCGAGGAGGCTTCTTGCCTTCGGGTATAGCTTACATCGCCCTTGCATAGTCGGCTTTATGCCCAGTTTGGTTACAGTAAGCGCGGTTGTCGATGGAGGCTTATTACCTTTGGTATAGCTTACATGACCCTAAGACAACCAGCGTGTACACCAAATTCCAGTTGCTTATCAACTGCGGCCATCGAAGGGGGCTTCTTACCGACGGGTATCGCTTATCTCATCCTAATGGCCGGCTTTATGCCAATTCCGGTTACTTATTAACCGCGGTTGTCGAAGGTGGCTTCTTACCCACGGGTTCGCTTATCTCACCCTAACAACCGGCATTTTACACCAAAAATCAGTTGCTTATCAACTGTAGCTGTTGAAAGAGTCTTCTTGCCTTCGGGTATAGCTTACATCACCTTTCAAACAACCGTCTTTATGCCATTTCAGGCTAATCATTAGCCGCGTTGTCGATGGAGGCTTCTTGCCTTAGGGTATAGCTTACATCTCCCATCGATAGCCGGCATCCGCGCATACGGTATTCAAACATTAACAGGAGGCTTATTACCTTTCGGTACAACTTACATTACCCTGGAAAATAGCCGGCTTTAGCCTGCTTCCGGCTCATTATTAGCCTCGGTTGTCGATGGAGGATTCTTACCATTGAGTACAACTTACATTACCCTGCGACAACCGGTTCTCGACAGAGTTCATCTTACAAGAGCCGGAGTCATGATGCTCCGGTTGACAAGTTTCAAAGTTCTTGGCCGGCTCTAAATTACTAGGGAAGGCGTGACATCCTTAAAAGACAAGCGCCGGTTCTAAAGTTCAAGATGGATTTATACAAAGGGGAATCAATCAATAAAGAGCCGGCAAAACAAAAACATAGAGAGACGGAAATATATAGATCCGGAGCTGCATTAAGAATTATCTTTAAGTTATTACAAAAGTGCCCTCATCTGGAGCCAGAAGGTGTTGCTAAGTTTCACCGCCCATGGCGGGTCATTACATGAGCCTCTACTCAGAAGATTAAAAGGAACAAATTCAGTTAGTGGCCGGCTCATCCTGCTCCGGTTCTTCTACTGGCTTTATCTGGAGATTTCCCAATTCCCAATTACAGTCAGCCAGAGCAGCCAAAGACCCCTCAAGGAAAGGGGACGTGTCAAGCTCACAAGGGAAGAGATCCTTACTGCAGGCGGGTGTTAGATCTTTCCACTCGTACAGAGGCCCGTGGATCCTCTTCTCTTTCGCGTCATAAGCCGCCCGATAGGTGTTTAAATTAGCTTCATCCGCCAACATAGAGGCCAGATAGCATGAGTCTTTGACACACCAGATGTAGTCTTCCTTAGTTAACTCTAAGCCGTCATCTTTCTTCGATGGATAACCATCCATTATTTCAGCTGGCGTTAGCTCTGGGGCGAAGGCTAGAGCCCGGCTCAATCCTGCAACTGCCCCTTGGCGGAAAGCCGACTTCTTCAACTCCTATATTTGCTTGGGCATTGTGGAGAAGAGTTCCAAGACACCTTTCAGAGCTGTGGAGATCTTCTCTTTGTATTGGACCGTCTTGATGGTGAAGATGGCGCCACAGTAAAGTTGTTCTGCAAAGGTGTAGATAGCCTTCAGGGGTAAAAGGCTATCTGAGACCAATTGCCGGCTTCTTGGGCCTGTATAGGTCAAACAAAGCAGATGAGTCACCAACTCAAGATAAATGAGACATGCTGGAAACATAAAATGATTAAGAATTTACCAAAGAGAGCACCTGCCATCTTAGATATATGACGCTTTAGGCCTTGGAGCTCATCCGCCATGGCTATCAGCCACTGGTCGGCGTCATCCGCTCGCTTGGTCAAAACAGCCTTCTCCGACTCAGCAGACTCTTTGAGAGCAGCAAGCTCCGCCTTAATATTGACCAGCTCTTCAAACAGTAGCCGACACTTTTCGTCAGAGACGCTGCAGGCCTCTTGTTGCCTTCATATCAGTCAACTGAGACCCGGCTTCGTTTAAAGCTTCCTATAAGACATCAAAATACAGGACGAGTGTTAAAAGCAAATTTATGCAAGTCTCAAACAGATTGCAAGCAATATATTTGACACTTGGGGGCTAATGTATATTTGATCTTTGAGCATGCAATGCAGTTCCGGTTCATCTCCTTCGAAGTTAATCCGGCACTTGGGGGCTACACTATGGCTCTTCAATGTACTAATAATGGAAGCACCGACTCAACTTGATCAAGTTGAGCCAGCCCTTGGGGGCTACGAATTGGCTCTTCAAAAACTACTCCTGATGGAAGACCCGACTCAATTTTGTCAAAATTGACTCGGCCCTTGGGGGCTATGATTAGATCTTCAACCTGTCTACACTAAAGACCCGACTCAAATGAAATCGGAGTCGGCCCTTGGGGGCTACGATTGGCAGTTCATTATATCTACAGTGCTGAGCTAAATCAACTCCAAGTGAATTTGGGATGACAATGTAACCCATTCTCTATAGAAGATAAAGAAAGACCCGGCTCACTATCATCTAGATTAAACCGACTCTTGGGGGCTAAGTAACGATATGGCAAGAAGAAAGAGTACCTCATATTTTGTTTTCATCAGGGTCACCAGCCGAAGCTCCAAGTCCCGGCTGGTGTTTAGCCGGTTCATATATCCGACGTGAAGTTCATCACCTGTCATCTTCTCGTACGAAGAGTCAAAATTCAATTTCCTCGAGGCCTCAGACGGCTCGATATGTTTAGTCAGCACATGAGCTGGAGGCGTCTGCTGGGCTGACCCGGTGATCATAACCTCCGGAGTTGCAGGAGTTTTTGCAGGAGTCGGTGGCTTAGAAGGAGCTCTGGGAGGACTCTCCATAATAACATCTTCAACGGCCGGCTCCGTGGAGGCAGCCGGTGGAGTTACTTCCCGATGAGCCTCCTCTGGGTGTTCGAATTCCTAGTCTTGGATGACAGGGGCGGGGGAGGGCTTGTTGGTCTTACGACGCTTCGCTTGAGCACTGCAAAATGGAAGGAGCAACATTTGAAGAGGTTACTATCGTATTAAGAGCCGGAGATCCGGATGCCATGATAAAGAATACTTATAGTGGATTGATCTTGGGCGGTGGTAGAACCGACGCCGAAGAGTCGCCAGAGGATGGGGTTTTCTAAAAGAGTGAAACAGGAAAATGAGAAAGCATCAAGATTACAAAGGAAAATCAAAGGAAAAGTAGAGACGTAAACCTCTGCGGGGCGTTTCTTGGGAGCCGGAGAGTTTGGTAACCCGGACACGAGCTCAGTAGAGCCGGTGCTCCGAGTCTGTCGATGCTCGGCCTGCTGTTGCTTTTTCAAAAGAAAGTCAGGAGCCAGGTAAGCGAGAGGATGAGAAAGAGGAACTTTTCTGATAACCCGCCGCGGCTTTCGGTGGACAAAACATTCTGAGCCGGAAGAAATATAGGTTACCTCAGGAGCATTGGCGTGGCTGGTTTCCACTTCATCCTGCGAATAAAACAAACATTAATAAAAAGCAGGAGGGCAAAGGGTCAAGCAAACAAATCAAGACTTTACCTCTGAGTCGGACGACGGTGGCTGTTCAAGCCAGTTTTCTTGAGGAGCGCTCTTCTTTGGCTTCTTGCCCGCAACTTTCTTCTTGGCCTTCTTTGGAGGAGGGAGATACTCCTTCTTCCAGAAGTCTGAGTCGGCCTAGAAAAATGACCCGGAGAAAGGATAATAAATCAGCAAAGTACAAGCAAACACACAAGAGACAGATGGGAAGAGATTAACTTATGTTTGGAGCCGTATTAGTGACGCAGAAAGGTGCTAGCCCAATAGTGCTGCATGAGCCAGAGGCTTCATGGACAAGGCTCCAAATGGTCATGGTGATATCATCCTCTGTCAAGGTGGATTTGTTGAAGCACAAAGAGTTGTCATACTTCCCTTCGTATT
Organism: Hordeum marinum; assembly: GCA_022496015.1. Lineage (NCBI taxonomy): Eukaryota > Viridiplantae > Streptophyta > Magnoliopsida > Poales > Poaceae > Hordeum > Hordeum marinum. Next base: position 44,662,853 of record CM039676.1, on the reverse strand, counting down.
CACACATAAGCCGGCCCCTGCGGCTTAAGGGCATGATCACCAAGAAACCCAACAGCGGATCAGATCTATTCCTGTTAGTCCATTGGCCATTAGCGCCTTAAGCCTGGCGTGAGCCGATTAAAACTTGGCACGTTCCGAGGCTGAGAGTCGGCCCGGGAGCTCTGAATCTGTCTTGAGCCGGGCGGGACGGTAACCCGGCAAGGGGCGTTCACCCTTAGGAGCGGTGTCTTGGCAGTAGAACCAGGTTTTATTCCAGTCCTTTGGGTGACTCGGCATTTGGATAGCCGGAAAAATGATGTCTCTGCGTCGCTGAATAGAGATCCCTCCAAGCCCCAGACTCGGGCCACCCTTCATTTTAGTTTGACGGTTGGCGTAAAAGAACTCCCGGAAGAACCCCACAGACGGCCTAGACTGCAGATAAGCCTCACAGAGCACTTGGAAGTTGCATATATTTGAGACGGAGTTGGGGGCCAGGTCTTGAGGGCGAAGCTTATACAGATGAAGAATATCCCGAAAGAATTTAGAGCCGGGGGGCATGAACCCTCGCTCGATATGATTGGTGAAAACTACAATCTCTCCTTTCTTGGGTGAAGGCCAGGTCTCATTACCCGGAACCCGCTAGTGAAGAACCTCTTTGGGAGGGAGAGTGCCCGCTTCGACAAGATCCGCTAAATACTCTTCCGTGACGCAGGAGCCAACCCAGTTGCAAGAGTTGGAGGTGCGAGACATGGTGGCGGCTTAACTACTATGCAAAGGAGATGAAACGGCAAGTCAAGAACAAACAGGAAATCTACAGTGACTTATAATTCTAAGGGCTCTACAATACCATGCCCTAGTCCGGGTGACAAGAGCCGGAGAGGCCTGGCGGCTCAACAAGGACAGGGGGAGCGAAAATCGGCTAAGTAATGAAAAACAGTTTTCACATATTACTGCTAAAATTATGGATCTACAAAAGACAGAAAAAAGATTTAATCCTGACCTAGCGATGAACAGCGGAAGGAAAGAAAACGGACTGGAGCCATCGCGGTCCGCCCATTACGCGCGGCCGGCCCGCACGCGGCGGCGAGGCGAACGCGCACTCTAAAAGCGCCAATGGCGTCGAGATATACTCGCGGTGGCGGTGCCGGAGCCCGAGCGGCGGCGGTGGAGCCCCCGGTGAAAACCCTACTATGGTGGTGGGCAATCTACGAGGAAGGAGAGCTCACCGGAGACGCTACGGCGGAGGCGGAAGAGGCTCTGCAACGATCAGGGTGATACGGCGGCCAAGTTAGGGACGACGTGCGGACGGCGTCGGAGCGGAGCATGATGAAGCAGAGCGGTCGACGAAGGAAGACGAAGGCTGGAGCGGGAAAGTGAAAAATGGCCGGTCACCGCGGTCCTATTTAAAAGGATAAAGGAGGGCTGGCGCAAGATTCAAGGCAGCGGAAATCATTTTAACCGAGACGGACACCTCGATTCTTGGGCTGACTATTAAATGAAAGGATTCAAGTGGTACGTCAGCGGATCTCATGACGTCACGTCGGGTCATCTCCGGACGACTCATCAAGAGCAGAAGAGAAAGGTGAAGTGGGCGAGCTCAATTCAACCTGGGGCCTAATGTTGGGGATATAACCCCGCAATATGACCCGCCCTCAAAGGTTCCGGGTCATGTTGGAGGCTTGTGAGCCGGCCCAAGGGTGAACCGTAAACTGGAAGCCCAGGAAGATAGACTGCCCAAAGTGTGGGTCGCACGGTGGCCCGAACGGAGAAGACCCGGGCGTGTAAGCCGCCTCAAGGACAACTTGGATAGGAAGATAGAAAGAGACTCGGAGTCACAAGAAGACCCAGATAGATAATTGTAAAGACCCAGTGGTCCTGACCTCCTATATAAAGGCAGACCCAGGGCGACTTAGGGGATAGGTGGTCGAGAACTAGGTCAAGTTTCTAGCTCCTTGTAATCGATACACAAGCAATACAAATACAAGCAGGACGTAGGCTATTACCTCGACTTGATGGGCCGAACCTGGGTAAATCCGTGTCTTTCGTCCCGATCAACCCCTTTGAGTCCACCCCGTTAGCGATGGCCTCGAATTCAAATCCGTTCACCCGGACATCTGCCGTGATAAATCCACGACACTCCGTCTCAAAATAAGTGTCTCAAACTTAGTACTACAACTTTGTAATAAAGTTAGTAGAGATATTGAGACACTTATTTTGGGACGGAGGGAGTACTGGTTTTGCCAAATATAATTCTAGAATCTCCTCTCAGAGCAAGAACTTCCGAAAGGACAATCATTCCGAGCAATGAGCTACCAAATTGCATGCTAACGAGTTATGCCTAAATTCCAAGTACACAAGAAAAATGTTGAAATATATCGGCTGAAAGAAATATTGCAAGTGAAAATATATGGCACTTAGAAGAACACTTGTCATCTAAATGAGTTCTATTTTGCAGTGCCAAGGTATTGTTTTAGTAAAGTTTAGGGCTGATGCAGGGCAACTGAGGAAGGTGGGAGAGGTTGCATTGAATGTGTGTGCCCGTCATCTATGTATACATGGAAGACCTCGCCAATAAGAATGGATTGCATAGAAGTAGTGTGTGAGATGCCCGGTAAAGACAGTGATTTTAGGTTCGTACAAACCACGTTTTACAGTTAAGTTTGTACGCAATAAGTCATCATGCTGCAATGTTCATAGTGTAATAAAAATGGGGGAAATTTAAAGAATGTGAAATTTTAGTTAATGCGGTATTTGAAATAGTTCCTCTCTTGTAGTAAGTGAGATTTGCTAAGGTTGAAGAAGGTCATCAGCTCTTGTAGTAAAGTGAGATTTGCTAAAGTTGAGAAATATCTTGAATGATGTTAAAGCGAGACGACATACTTAACGACAATGTTACAGAAATGACATATGGAGAGAGTGCAGCTGCAGGAGAAACAGGCGGCAGGACAAAGATGCCGTTTTGTCCTCTTCCAAAAAAAGGTGTGGTGAAGGAGTCATATGACTGGAAGGAAATAAATGGATGATATTTGTTACTCACCACAATTCATAAAAAGTGTCGTGTTTGAAAACAATATGGCAAACAATATGGCGTCGTGTTGTTCGGTAAACATAGAAAATTAGTACAATTATGTATGTCACTAAGGTCTTATATTTCGTTACAATGCACAAGCATTCAATTAGGTAGGAAGTAGAGCGACAACAACGAAGTTCGAGCGAACGAGCGCATCGAGATACAAGACGGGCAAGGGAGAGCAAGGCTTATCCGTGGAGAGAAATAAGATGCTTGTCAAGAAAAAGAAGAAGAACATGACCTTAATATAACACCTACACCTAGAGCGACATTTTTATGTTGTCATGACAACGTACAGACATTCAACTAGTTACTATATGATTGAAAAAAGAAGATGGAAAGTGGCAACGAGCGACCTAGCTTCTTCCATGCTTCCTGCAATTTGAGGCACACATACAACGGAGCAGTCATGGAGCTATGTTGTGTGTGTGTGGGGAGGGATGAATCACTAAAGATTTTCTCCTAGATTGGAACTTTTTTAGGATTTGCCCCCCCCCCTAGTGATGTTCGGCTAGCTCCGCTACTGTGACGGAGCTAACATAATTTGATTCCAAGCCGATGACCATGACGCTTAGCACTGAGATGCTCGATCACACGCTGCACGCCCGGCCCATCACCGATCACCACGTTATTCTCTCCATTGGCAAAGCATGTTTTCCCGCTTCCATCAACCTTGGAAAAATTTAGATGCATGGCCTGTCTATGTTCGGATCGCAATGTTCTGAACATTTTTGCCATCCAAAAAGAACTTGTATATGTTCGCTTAGCAATTTGGATGTACAGATTTCGGCAAAGTGAAAACAAAAGTGAAAAAGTTTTACGGTAGTCCGAAGATGCATTTAACCAGTCACATGCATGTTTCTCTCTTCTCTTTCCTTCACATGCATGGTCCCCCTCCTTTCTTTTCTCCCAACGGACACTAAACCATAAATATCCCCACCATATTCATGGTCCCCATCTACTTTTTCTCATCCTAGCCAGATACTTTGTATTTAGCGTTGGATGGTTCCATCTCGCATCATGTCCGTGAACCACCTTTGGACATAAAAACGAATATACACCGGAGAAATTTATGGATCAGCCTTGAAGATGTCCTAATAGTGCTGAATAATGGGAAAGTCATGTTCTGATCCCAAGCTCATTTGAGCTCTGGATGAATAGTAAAATTGAAAAAAAATGAAAAACATTTCAAAACATTCTGATTTTTTAAGGTGCGAACATTGACAAAGTATCTCGGTGCTTGCAAAATTTCATCAAAAAATAACATTCGTAGAAGTCATAATAAATAAATAAAATCAGTACCCCAAAATGTTATCAAAAATAATGATTTTTGAAGCATCAATTTTGTTAATTTTGCTATGACTTTCACAAATGTTATTTTGTGATGAAATTTGGTGAGCATTGAAAACTTTTGTCAATGTTTTCACTAAACAAAATTCGAAATTTTTTAAACACTTTTTGAATTTTTTTTGGTGTTACTGTTCACCCGAGCTTATTTGAGCTCGGGTGTAGAAACACCACGTCCTGAATAATGTCACTACTTTCTTACTCAGTGCAGTGTATTCTGTTCAATCAACTTGGTTTAATCAAAGAAAATGGGGAAAACGAAATGACTTACACAATTGCAAAAAAATAACACTAATCAGATATGAGAAACCGTAAATTGAATTTAAGATCTACAGCGCTGCACTTGTGAACAAAAACGTTCAAGGATGGGAGTGATTCCATAACCTCAACCGGGGACCAATTTTTTTTTCGAGAATGACGGGGAGGAAATTTCCCACCGGTTGTTATATTACATGAAGGACTTGGTAGTCATACAGTGTTTTCATCGAAGTGATAAAAACAACAAGGTAAGTGAAAAAAGGTACCAATACAACCAAGGGCGGGGACTCGGCTACGCTAAGCCGAGGAAAGGAGTAAGGTGCGGATCGTCAGCAGCTGACGACCTTCCCGGTCGCCGAACCGCCTACTCCACACAAGAAGGTCGTCGGACGCCTTCTGCAGGACCATAGTCGTGATGCATCGTCGGTTGTTGAAGACCATGTCATTCCTGGCCTTCCAGACGTGCCAGAGAAGAACAAGCAGCCCATCGCGCTAGCACGGCCGCGAGACAGACGGAGGGGGAGAGGAGTATAGCACCTCGCTGACGCAGCTTAAGGTGCCCATGTTGAGCCGCCCCCTAAACCTCGGAAGCTCGAGCATAGTCGATAAACAGGTGAACGGAAGTCTCGTCGGCATCGCAGGCTTCACACGAAGGGGTGGGGGAGCAGCCCTTGGTGTGGAGGTTCATCCGCGTGCTCAGGCGATCGGAGGTGAGGAGACGCGCGAACACCTTGATCTTCGAGGGGAGGCGGGAGGCCCAAGTCTCGGCGGAGTCGAGGTCGGTGCAGCCGTGTAGGGAGAGCACATGGTAGACCGCACGCGAAGAGAACTGGGTCTTTGAGCCCCAGGTCATGAAGCGTCGGTCAGGGCGAGGGGAGAGGCGGACAGAGCGAAGCAACCCCTGCACCGTCTCCAGTTCTCTTGCAGCCACGACCGACACCCGCGGCTGAAGGGAAAAGCCATCACGGAGGACATCAGCGACGGTGGCGTTCGGACGCGTCGAGTGGGAGAAGAGCGCCTCGAACCAAAAGCAAAGGGCCCACCCAGGGAGCCACCTGTCCTGCCAAAAAGATGTAGCACGGCCATCCCCGAGGTCCACGTGGGTGACCGCTCTGTATGTCGACAGGCCCACGTCAAGGATGCTATGAAGGAAGGAGCGTGTCGACGACCCGTCACCAAGGTCACCACGGGAGCACCGAAGGAACCACCTTTTCCAACGCGGGCACTCCGACAGGTGAAGCTTGTGAACGAAGTTGAGGAGCAGGCACAAGTTTTGTCGTCGAAGATCACGGATCCCAAAGCCACCTTCCTGCACATCAACACACACATTATCCCAAGCAATTAAACAACGAGCACATGAACAAGTATCCTTGCCGGTCCAAAAAAAGGCACGACGCTTACGATCGATTTGCGCAACCACACCCGAGGAAGGAGGAACGAGCACATAAAATACGTGAGAAGGTTGTTTAGGACGGCGTTGCATGACAAGCCTATCCCCGGAGGAGAGAAGAAGGGCCCGCCAACCGGAGACCAAATCTCGTGACAAATCATCAGTGTCACAGCGAGATAGATAATCTTATTACCGTTTTGCCGTAGAATCCAAAACGCAATTCCAGAATAGCGTAGGGGGCTGACTGAAAACACAGGGAAAAGCAGACGGCCGACGGGCCGAGAGCGAGACGTCCCGAATCTCGACGCAACGAGCACTCATCCAGGAGCGAGCGAGCGAGCGATGCAAGCACTGGGACGAGCGGCGCGGGGGCTCTGGCCGGCGGCGGCCGCGGGGAACCGCCGGCAGGTGCAGGTGCAGATGCAGCCGTCCCGGGGGATCGTGGTGCAGGTGAGGGACGGCAACCTGGAGCGCGCGCTCCAGGTGATGGAACGCAAGATGCGGTCCAGCGGCATCGAGCGGCTCATCAAGCGCCGGACGGAGCACCACGTCAAGAACTCCGAGAAGCGCGTGCTCGCGCGCAAGGCGCTCATGGCGCGCGTCCGCTCCCAGGAGCTCGGCAAGAGTCTCCGCGACATCCTCATCAAGAAGATCAGGTCAGCGCCACCGCCACTGCCATCCTCCTCCCACCGCTTCCGCCGCTCCTGCCCCGATTGCGACTTCTCGTGAACTTTTTTAGTGGGCTGCGGTGCTCTCCAAGTGCTCGACGAAATGTGGTTGCGGCTTTTAGTGATAGGGCCCTGTGAAATTTAGTGCGTTTTGCCAACAAGGATGTGGGTTAGGTTTCGCGTAGCAGATGTTTGATGAAATGCTTGAGTGATTGATTATTGGATCATCACAGCGTCGGTAGGGGTGACACATAGTATGTGCTTACTACTTTATTTAGAACTATGGCCGTTGAACATGAAGAAGATTTTACTAATTGGTAGGGTGAATTAGGTTGGCCTCGGATTAGATATTGGCAGACAGTTATATTCGCAGTCCTATCACCGACGTTCATTAAATGTGATGTGTATCAGGAATAGACAAAATTTGGAGTCAATGATCCACAAACTTATAATAGTCTAGTAAAGGGAATGACAGCTTGGTCACTTTAATCTACAAAAGGCCGTCTAAGTTTAAACCCTTGAATGTTGGCTTAATTTATAAGTTCACCATTACTTGATGTCTTGTTCTGAAAATAACTCCATACATGTTGTGTTAGTTGGCAAAGTTATTCCATGGGAAATCCCCTTTCTGTCTGTCCGTTTGCATTAATGTTGAGCATATGACATAACCTTCTGATATTTTACTGAAATTGTTAGATCAACTCTGTAGGAATCTGGTCATGCGATGCACTGCAAATGTAGAATGTCATACGTCCACCATTCTAAATTATTTGAAGTTCTAATTTGTCCTGAGTCAAACTTCTTTGAGTTGACTAGGTCTATTGATAAATATATTAACATCTACAACGCCAAATTAGTTTTGTTATATTCATCATAAAATATATTTGATTTTGTATAATTATCACATTTTCCTATAGACATGGTCAAACAGAGAAGATCGACTTAGGACAAAAATCAACTGTCAAGTAGGCACATGTGAACTGGTGTTAATTGTCCCATTTCCTGATGACAGGGGAATACTGAATCTCATAGTGACAACATGTACTTACGAGTTGTATGAGACATTTATAATCCAAATTCTGCTGGGCTTCTATTTCTCATGTATTTAAAAAAAATACATGCTAAACAAAGTAAACTTAATATCCTGGTAAAAATGAAGAAACAAAATCTAACCATGTCCTATTTTGTCACTGAGGAGGTTAATTTAAGTTGATGAGAAGTGTTAGAACGTACTTCTCAGAACGAGTTCCTGCAATTAATTGCACTAACTGAAAAGACCAGCTGAACTAGTGGGTGCCAACATTCTGCTTAGCTGCAGCCTATCACTACCTTTGCCTTATGCGACCCAATTGCTTCCTGATCAAGCAGTTGGGTGATGGATGGTACAATTTGAATTGCTACTCCTAGGATTGCCTTGAGGTAGTAAATCGTAGAGGATATAGCTAGTGCAGTATATATTTGTCGAGTTACTAGATGAACTAAATCCATGGAGAATCGCAAATGGAAACGGTAAAGATTCAAATCTAGGTCATAATGATAGTAATACAGCGAACATGTATAAATACGATAGCATTATCGGTTTGGTTGCGATTGGGTTATTGCATAGTTTCTGGAGTATTCGCATCTGTATTCACGTTATTGTGGTTATTATTGAATATTTGTATCTGATGCATCATCATGGAAAACCTTATGACACATGTTACTGGACTGATCACACATTTGAGATAATCAGATAATGCAGGCAAATAATTTATTTACAGACACATTGATGACAATATGATCACACAAGTGTAATCAGTGTACTCTGATGTTGTATATATGCAGTTAGGTTCGTACTAGTCCAGATTGGGGGCACTATGCTGTAGCTCCTTATCTATGTAACATAGTATTGCTTCCAGATTCATGCTATTGCATTGGATTGGGCATGAAGAATAATGGGCAAACTGCTAGCATTTACTGATGTAGAAAGTTGAGTATGCTGAGCAGACTGTAAATCGTGCAAGGCATACCATTTATGTGATTGTCACACCACATCAGAGTAAGAAGTCGTTTCATTTGATCGATTTATCTGTCTGTATAGAAGGAAATAAAATATAATTCCATTTTAGTAGGAGGTACTTAAGGTGTACTATTTTTGTGATATTATTTGCACTTCACGCAAACTATTTCTACAAGTGCTTGATGATGAAAATGTTCCCATGATGGAAGTCAATTATGTAGGCTTGTAATGTAGTTTAACAGGTGTCAAAACAACATATTCATGGAGCCTCATTAAATATTATATATTTACATCTTGTTGCATAAACTAACATTGTGGCATTATGCTCCATGAAAATCTTCAGGCAGAAATCAGCACTATGTGATAACTATTGTTGTATGAATCACATTTTTTTCTGTCTGTTTATTGAATAGTGTTCGCTTTTTGCAGGGGTCAGTAAGGGCATCTCTCAGTTGGCAGTACTTTTCAGCAAAATTCAACGGTACTACAGCATGGTTACATTGCTTTTCTTCATGGGTGCATCATGTCGAACATGTAATCAATCTTCATGTTGGAGTTCAGTAATTGAACTGATTATTTATTTTTCCAACTATGGATCTGTTTAGAGCAGTTTTGATAAATAATACTCACCTGCGTGCCAAGAATCTTTTCATGTCTTGGATCACACACAAGTTTGTGATAAACAGTTGAGGATTTTTTATGGTACACCTTAGTAATGTACCTGGTGTCTCAGTGCTACGAGTGCATGTGTTCTGTGCATAATAATCCAGACCGTGTGTATGGCTGATGGAGCACATACACGTACATAGCTGATTATGCACTTTGTTTTCATCTATAACTCTCACTAATCACCGCCTTGGTTCCGAGTTTGCAACAGATGATGGCGCATTAAGCTCCTCGCCACTGGAGATATGTATATGCGGCAAAACCGGCTAAAATGGGCAAAACTAGTGAACCAATCATTTTGTTCTATGATTTGAATCTTACTTTTTTCATCCCTAAAAAAGGAATCATATTTTTTCAAATGGCACAAAAGGCTTGTTGCATCTGACCATCAATTTTGATTGCATTTGACATGTTTCAGGTATAAAAAACATTGAACCTGTCACAGATGGCTAGTTGTAAGGCCACTACTGGGCGCTGGCGCGCCAGCCCAAAGTTTGGGCCGGTCAGCCCCGAGTCGTTCGATCTGCCCCATAGAGAGCCTGCAGAAAACCGTTCGATGGAGCTTGTATCGATGTGTCGTGTGGACTCGGTCATCCTCTTCATTGTGCCTGCGAATCCGTCACATCTCTCCTCCCCCGCCTGACCCACTCCACTGCCTCCTGCGTGCCCTCGCACCTCCTCCTTGTGTGCTTCGGCGCTGCCGTCCTGGGAGATGGCGATGGCAAGCAGTTTGTCTACTCCGGCTTCGCCAGCGCGAACGCCACCCTGCCCCTGTATGGCACGACCATCACCAGCCGAGGGGGCTCCTGGAACTAGCCAACGGCACAGCTCAGCTCATGGGCCACGCGGTTCACCAGACGCCGCTGCGCCAGCGGGCGACGCCGTGCGCTCCTTCTCGGCGTCCTTCGCACACCGTTGAAACATTTTTTCCCATGGTTGAAGCTTTCCACCTTTGTCGTTGAAGCACTTTTGCACACCGTTGAAGCTTTTTTGCACACCGCTTGGAGCTTTTTCCATGTCGCTCGGGTATTTTTCCTCTTGTTGAAACTTTTTTTTCCAGACCATTGAAGCCTTTTTCCCATGGTTGAAGCTTTTTCACCTTTGCCGTTGAAACATTTTTGCACATCGGTTGAAGCATCACTATTAATGATGTAGCAATTCTTGACAATGGTAGTAGCAAAAATTTACGAAGGATGCAGCAAAAAACAGATCTCGCCATAGAACCAATGCAGCTAGCGTGCTACAGGTTGCAGCTCGCCTTGTTGCCGGTTGTAGCAAATTGCATAGATGGTTGTAGCACTTTCACACATAGAGGGAGAGGAGGGGGATGGTCAAGCTGGAGAACGCCCCTCATAGCAGGGGGAGGATGTAGCAGCACCTGTCGGGGGTTGTAGCAATTCCTTACGATGGTTGTAGCAGCACCTCGGGTAGCCATGGAGCTATGCTCTAGCTAGGGAAGAAAAGAGGAAGGAACGAGTAGAGAAGAGAGCTACGGTGAAAGGATAAAATAAAAAAGAGTCATACAGTGTGTGGGCCAGAGAAAAACGTACGAGTACGTTCTCTTTCTGATCGATAGCTCCAGCTGGATTGCGTGGCCCGTGCGCGTCCGGCGCAATGGTTCCTGGGTGGAAGCGTTTACCTGGTTGTAAACTAAGAATACAAAAATTCAAGTGGCAAATGAGCAATTCTGGAATTTAACATAAGTAGGTCTTTGTTGCATACAGCAAGCATGCTAAAGCAAACATGCGTATGATCGAAATATGTATCATCTCTTGTAATCAGAGAAAATATTTAGCGCACCATTTGTTTAGTAATTTGCATTATAAGGGCATTTTTTAGAGCACGTCAATAGTGTGCCATATTTTTATAGCAGGCAGAGACAATTTACAAGATACCCACGTCACATGCGTACATCCAATGTAAGTTACAACACCCTCCAATGTACTCCCTCCGTTCCTAAATATAAGACCTTTTAGAGATTTCACTATAAGACTACATAAAAAGTAAAATGAGTGAATCTATACTCTAAAGTATATCTATATACATCCGTATATAGTTCATAGTGTAATCTTTAAAAGGTCTTATATCTAGGAATGGAGGGAGTAAATTACAACACCCTCCAACAAGATACTCACAAAGCCTTCGGTACCTCCGGTTCCTGCTCTCTTCCGCTTCCCCCATTCTAGAAAAATGATACTTCCTCTGTACCTAAATACTTATTGTTGGGAAGAACTCTAGAATAACGATACTTCTAGAGTTCTTCCCAACAACAAGTATTTATTATTCTAGAGTTTTTCCCAACAATAAGTATTTAGGTACAGAGGGAGTATCTGCCCAGCTCCGTGACTAAATGGTTGTTGTTTTGTAGAAGTATTTGCAAAGACTCATGCATTTCGATGCTTTCGAAGATGCCAACTGATGATGATCACCAGGGAGTCAAACCCCTTCTTCTACTTCCTGGCAAACCTGCTTCTGGAGTTGACCCACCAATCCTGTAGAGTGTCCGAAGCAGATGGACAAGTGAGATTGATTTGGAGATCAGAGAAGCATCTATGCCATGTCTCTCCAAGACCAAGCCATCTCGCCCGAGCCAACTTGGATTTAGACATGACTGCGGAAGACTTTGGAGGCCATATCATCGATTCCCAAATGTAGACCCTGCCAAGACCTGACCTATCAGGTTGGGTTCTTCTGAGCCATTCCCATCAAAGCTCACAAAGTGATCGATTGCATCTATAGATTCTTCACCCCTAGCCCTCCGAAGCACAAGTTTGCACACCACAAAGCCTGATCATCCTCCAAGACGGATCAGGTTCGGGTCGGGTTTGACAAAGCCCGGTGTCAAAATTCCAAGCCTGAGCCCGGCCTGGCTTGGGCCAAAGCACGTGAATAGTGGCTTTTTGTTAGTGCATCTAGTGCCCCTTAGTGATTTTGGTGTATTGAAGACTTATAGCTTAAGGAATATCTTCAGCTGATGAGGAGTTTGATTTATTGGAGATTATCGACCCCTAAAAATGAATATCTTTAGCTGAAGACTTTGGTGAAGACTTTGGTATTCCCTGAAGACTTTGAAGTTGAAGACTTTGGTGTGACCTTAAAGATATTAACGAGGACTATGAAGCGTGAAGACTTTTGTTTTCGTAATTTCATTTCCTTTCTTTGAGTCATAGGAAACACTGTACTATTAAAGGGGGCCGAGGTAATACTAAGGAAAATTTCCAACTGATGCTCAACTCAAAAGTCTCAACCTACCCAATCCTTCGAGTGAAGCCTTTGGAAATCTCTTGCGGTTCAATCAAGTTCTTCAGTGACACAGACAATGTTCTTTTGGTCTCTGAGGAAATTGGTCTGACAGAGGAGTTAGGATTTCGCCAGTGCGAATTGCCTATAGTGAGGAATATGATAAGCCCTAAGGAATTTGATAGTTCAAATTCCGACCATTGCCGTGCTTTGCGCCAGTTGTCCAAATATTTTGTCGACCTAACAGTCATGTCATTGGGGGGCATTTATGTCTTATCATGTCGGGTTGCACCCTGGCTATAAATAGCCGCCCCCTCAACCACTAGTTGATTGGCTGCTCCGAGAGAGAACTTGACACTTGTCATTTGAGAGCAACCCATCTTCCGAAGACTATGAGAGAAAATCATCAGTGAGGAAAACCCCCAAAACCAAACCACCAAACCCAAAGTGATTGAGCATCATTGAAGAGATTGTTCCTGTGTGGAACAGACACTTGTTACCTTTGAAGACTGTGTATCTTCTAGATGGTTAGGCGTCATGGTCTAGAGCATCCATTAGTCAATTATGGATCGTCGGGTGACCAGTTTGTGAGTGTTTTGGAAGTCTACCCTGAAGACTTACCACGAGTGTTGGGCGAGGACTGTGTGACCTTAGCTCAAGGAGAATATGGTAAAGACCGTGTGTCCTGGGACTGTGTGTCCTTTGGTTTAAATACCAAGCCGGTCCAAACCAGATGTATGACTGTCACAGCAGTTGGAACTGGGTCATGAAACAATTGTCTTCACCAAGCTACCTGGTTCCATTTCCTCAACCCTTCTATTTCCTCAAATACTTGTTGATGAAATTGATCGTTACTGTTTGAAGAATTTGACTCAAGACTTTTTCTCAATTTCCTCATCTCAAATTCTTGAGTCACCTTGTTCTTCACCTGCTTATCCTGTATCGTGCTACTAGTAATCTATGCATGTTATTTTTCATCATGATGACTATGCTCTTGCTCTGTTTCACATGCACTTGAGTACTTATTCCGCTGCTAGTATTTCATCACATTTCAAATTCCTCAAATTGAAATTCCTTAGTAATGAATTTGTATAAATCGCCTATTCACCCCCTCTAGTCAATATAACACACTTTCAATTGGTATCAGAGCAAGGTACTCCCTTGTTTTGTGTGATTTTGGTTTAACCACCTAGAGTTCTAGTTATGTTGACTGCAGGTATGATCAAGGTTTTCGCAGGTTGAAAAATTCCTACCTTCGATGGGATGGACTCCCCCTATGGGAAGAACAAATGCGCATGCGTCTTGAGGCAATTGACAACGATGTCTTGTATGTTGTGGAAAATGGCTTTCCCTCTGTTACTCCCACAATCAACGCTGCTGATGTGAAGAGATTCAAACAACTCGATTCTCAAGCGAAGAATATCATCTGTGGCCATCTGAGCAAAGGTCAGTATGGCAGAGTCAGTGCTTTGGAATCTGCTAAGCTTATCTGGGATAGGCTGTCCGAAGTCAATGAATGTGTTTCAACACAATGTGACTCCCGAGTTGATGTTCTTCGCAATCTCTTCAACCATTTCAAAAGACTCAAAAAATGAGAATGTTTAGCAAACTTTTGATCATCTCACTGATATCTCCAACGAGCTTCAAGCACTTGGTGCCACTGATAGCACCAACCACGAGGTGGTGAAGAAACTACTAAGATCTCTTGATTCCTCATTCGATACACTAGCTTTGATGATTCAAGAACGTGGAGACCACAAGTCATTTGATCCCGCTGATATAATTGAGAGACTCAATACTCATGAATTCCAACAAGCTGAGAAGAGAGACCTCTACTGGCCAAGCTATGGAAGATCTCGTGCATTGAAGGCTAAGGCAATTTCCTCATCCAAAGGCAAAGAATCTGATAGTAGCCTTGGTGATCCCGAAGAACTGAGTCAAGAGTTGGCAATGCTTGTGAGGAAATTTCAGAAGTTCTCAAGGAGAGGTTGGTTTGGAAAGTCATCAAAAAGTGGCTTGAAGAAATCAGATTCTTCATCAAGCGACTACAAGAAGAGAACTTGCCACAAATTCAAGAATTTGGTCACTTTATCTCTTACTGTCCTCTCTGGGAAAAACAGTCAACGAAGAAGAAATACAAGGATGTCAGTTCTGATGACTCGAAGAAAAAGAAGAAATCTTCGAAGTGCTCATCTTCAAAGTCCTCATCACACAATGAGAATGGTTCCAGAAAGGCTTGGGCTTTCATTGGCAAGGAAATGGATTCCGAAGAAGAATCTGACGAATATGAAGAGGAAGAATGTGATGAGGAGTCAGAATCTGGTGTTGCTAGCCTTGCACTCACTACTGCTTTCTTCAGCAAGTCCATCTTCAACGATGAAGAAAATGACTACTCCAATGACTCTGACGTCAGCAACAATGACTATGCTCCCACCTATTGCTTCATGGCTAAAGATGCCAAGGTACACAAACACCATTCCTCCTCTGAATCTAGTGAAGGTGAATCTGATGAATATGTGAAACCTAGCTATTCCCAACTTGATAATATTGCCACTAAGCAACAAAATGCACTTGAAAAGCTTTAGAAACTGCTAGACAAAAGCGATGATCGGTGGAATGAGGAAGTGGATCGGACTCAACTCTGACTGATGATCTCAAAAGTCTTCAGTCAAAGTATGATAACCTTCAAGGTCATCATAATGCTCTCTTAGTCGATCGTGAGAAGCTTTCTTATGAATTTCTTCAAAGAAAGCAAGATCTAGAGAAACTAAGAGTGTCTAATGAGGATCTTCGAAGGAGAAATGATTCCTTACTTGCTCAATAGCAGTACCGCTCAGGAAGATTTTGTTCCACCTTGTTTGAAATGTATCAAACGTGAAACTGCTAATTCTTCACCTGAATGTTCAAATGGTTCTATTGCTGCAAATTCTTAAACTATCTCCGTGGTCACAAATTTATCATCTAAGGATACCACAAGTATCACTGACAAAAATGCAGGGTTGAAGGAATTGTATGTGACAGACATATACAAAAGTCTCAAAGGGCACCAAACCCTTTGCGATGTACTCAGAAAGCAGATTCTTAATAGGAACCCTAGGAAAGAGGGTATTGCATTCGAGAGGAAAATCAATTCTGATGGATCCTTACTGGAAACCTGAGTAGTATCCCAAAACCTCATGGGTTGCTGCAAAAGGACCTCTTGTAATCCATCCACTTTATCCGGCTTTACTTGTGAAACTTCATATTCCTCTGATGAGTCATTTGAATCCAACTATAAACTGTTCAAAAATCAGAATGGTGAAGTATTTTCCAGATATGTTGGAACTAACTGCAGGAATGTTTCCCCTATGAGGAAAATCTGGGTTCCCAAGAGCTTCTTGGAAAGTCTTCAGGTGAATGTCCTCATGACACCACCCATGAAGAAAAGGGACCCTATATTAAATTCCTAAGATGGACCAAAGTCTTCACTTGGACCAAATTCCTCAAATGGTCAAAAGTCTCATGCTAATGCATCTATTTCGCAAGGAAAATCTAAGAGTTCTGAATATGTGCATCATTCTTCAAATCATTATGTTCATAAGTCCTCGAAGAATTTCCCTGCTTATTCATATCAGTACTCTAACCCTTGTCTTGTGAAACGAAGTGCACTAGCTTCAATGCCTCCCTTATCGTACGAAGATTGCAAAATGATGAACTATTTGCCACCCCTCCAGATGTGGGTGGTGAAGAAATTGAACGAATATCTTATGCATGGTCAGGTCTCCAGACGAACTTAAATGTCTTATGAATTTTCTAGAGACCTGAGCAAATGCTTGAAAGAATGCAAGCTAATCATACAGAAATGAATTCCTAATTTCTCATGTCCTCACATTGCTTTACTTACTATGTTGTTTGATGAGATTCTTTGTGATGAATTTTATGACATATTCTTCATGCTGAAGCATATGAGTTCGTAAGTTGTACTAATTCATCTGCAGGATAATACTCCAAAAGCTACTGAGTGTGTCCTCGATAGTGGATGCACAAACCACATGACTGGTGACAAGAATCTACTGATGAATATACCACTTGCCCCATCTCATCTGAAGCATATCACGTATGCTAAAAAGGGAAAAGCAAGGTATTGGGCCTAGGTAAGGTTGCTATCTCGAAGGATCGACACATGGATAAGGTGATGCTTGTCGAATCCCTCGGATCCAACCTCATGTCCGTCTCAATGCTTTGTGATCTTGATATGGTTGTCATCTTTGGAAAATATCATTGTGTTGTTGTCATGGAATATGACAAATCCAAAATCTTCGAAGGCTTTAGGAGAGGAGGCTTGTGTATTGTTGATTTCTCTACAGGTCCTCAGCCTGCCACGTGCCTACTTGCAAAAGCTACAGAAGGCTGGGTGTGGCATCGACGACTTGGACATGCTGGCATGAGGAACTTGCACACGCTCGTGAAGAAAAAGCACGTCATAGGCATTGAAGGTGTCAAATTCCCCAAGGACCATCTCCGTGGTGCTTGTGAGTCTGGAAAGATGACCAGATCCAAGCATCCCTCGAAGAGTATCATGACCACTACTCGACCCTTTGAATTGCTTCACATGGACCTCTTTGGCCCCACTCATTATGCCACACTAACAAATGCTTCATGTTTGTATGGCTTTTTTATTGTTGATGACTACTCTAGTTACACTTGGGTGCATATTATTGTGTACAAGTCCGAGGTGCAAGATGTCTTCAGACGATTTGCTTCAAGGGCCTCAACAAACTTTGGCATCAAGATCAAGCACATCAGGAGTGACGATGGGACTAAGTTCAAGAACACTGGTCTTGATGAATATCTTGGTGAACTTGGTATTACTCATGAGCTATCTGCATCATATACTCCTCAGTAGAATGACATCGTGCAGCGCAAGAACATCACTCTTGTTGAGATGGCTCGCACTATGCTTGATGAATACAAGACTCCCCGTCGCTTCTGGCCTGACGCAATCAATACTGCTTGCCATATCATCAACATGGTAAATCTTCACAAATTCTTCAAGAAAACTTCATATGAACTCATCACTGACAAGAAACCCAATGTGAGTTATTTCAAAGTCTTCGGTGCTAAATGCTTGATTAGAGATCCTCACCATAGTTATAAATTTGCACCGAAAGAACATGAAGGTTTTATGCTTGGTTACGGAAAGGACTCGCACATCTACAGAGTCTTCAACACATATCACAACAAGGTTGTTGAAACTGTAGATGTGCGGTTCGATGAAACTAATGGCTCGCAAAGAGAGCACCTGCCTCCTATGCTAGATGAAATGTCTCCTAAGGAATTCATTAAGTTTAAGGCACAACTAAAGATATCATACCCACTGAATAACCTCAACCTATTGAGGAAGTCATCCCAACCAATGAAGACATTCGTGCTGATACTCCTGAATAAAATGGTGTTGAAGAAAATCCTCAGCCTCGTCAACCTGCTCATCCGAGAGTGGCAAATGAAGTGCAGATTGACAAAATCCTCAGTGACATCAATGCACCAGGTCCCCTCACTCGCTCAAAAGCTTCACATTTGTCTAAGTTTTGTGGTCATTTTGCTTTTGTCTCTATCATAGAGCCCACCAAAGTTGATGAACCATTTATGGATCCTGAGTGGATTCAAGCTATGTAAGAGGAATTGCACTAATTCAAGCTCAACAATGTGTGGGAACTTGTCAAGCGGCCATATCCTTCCAAGCATAACATCATAGGTACCAAGTGGATCTACCGCAAAAAGCAAGACAAAAATGGCCTAGTGGTGAGGAATAAGGCTCATCTTGTAGCTCAGGGCTACACACAGGTTGAGGGAATTGACTTTGATGAAAGTTTTGCACCTGTTGCTAGACTTGAAGCTATTCACATACTGCTTGCTTATGCTAACCATCATTATATCATCTTATATCAAATGGATGTGAAAAGTGCATTCCTCAATGGTAAGCTTGAGGAAGAAGTATATGTTGCTAAACCCCCAGGTTTTGAAGACCCTAAGCATCCTGACAAAATCTTCAGACTCAAGAAGGCCCTCTATGTCCTCAAGCAGGCCCCTCGGGTGTTGTATGATACTCTGAAGGAATTCCTCATGAAGAAAGGCTTCAAACCGGGTTCACTTGACCCAACTCTTTTCATAAAATCCTATGACAATGAATTATTCGTGTGCCAAATATATGTAGACGATATTATCTTTGGCTGTACTGACGAATGTTATAGTCACAAATTTGCTTATATGATGAGTGAAGAATATCAGATATCTATGATGGGGGAGTTGAAATTATTCTTAAGTCTTCAAATTCACCAGCAACACAATGGCATCTTCATCGCTCAAGAGAAATACCTCAAGGATGTCCTGAAGAAATTAAACATGCAAGACTCTAAAGGCGCCAAAACACCAATGCCTTCAAAAGGTCACCTCCGCACTGACGAAAATGGTAAAGATTTTGATCAGATGGTATATCGCTCCATGATTGCCTCTTTATTGTATCTATATGCATCTAGGCCAGATATTATGCTTAGTGCTTGCATGTGTGCCCGATACCAAGCAACATCGAAGGAATCACACATAAGGTTGTGAAGCATATTCTTCGATACTCAGCTCACACACCAATGCTTGGATTATGGTATCCCAAGGGCTCAAATCTTCACCTCATTGGATACTCTGATGCTGACTATGCTGGTGATGGTGTGGATCAGAAGTCAACCTCAGACACATGTCATTTCCTCGGATGATCCTTAGTCTATTGTTCCTCAAAGAAGCAGAACTGCGTGTCATTATCTACTGCGGAAGATGAGTACATTGCTGCTAGTTCATGTTGTGCTTAATTGCCGTGGATGAAGCAAACCCTCAAGGACCATGGCATCAAGTTGAAGAATGTGCCTCTCTACTGCAACAACAAGAGCACTATCAAGATTGCTTACAACCTAGTTCAGCATTCCAAGACCAAGCACATCCAGATTCATCATCATTTTCTTCGAGATCATTTATTGAAGGGTGACATCTCCATCGACCAAGTGGACACGGAAGAACAACTAGCTGATATCTTCACTAAGCCCTTGGATGAAAAGAGATTTTGCAAGTTGCAGTGTGAGCTAAATATCTTAGAATCTTCGAATGTTCTTTGAAAAGACACACATCCTAACCCTTATGCAAAATTGATGACTTAGATGTGCAACACACGAAGTAGCGTTTTCTTCAATCAATGAAGAATAACCCTCTAAGTATGAAGAAATTAATGAAGAATTTGATTCTCAGAACCCTACGATAATTGTACACGGTGTTTGAAATCATCATTCTTATACGGTGGGTCACGCCACCAAGCATAGTTGAAATTCTTCAAAGTTGAGTTTTTCATCATTTTGCAAATTCTTCGGATTTTCAAATTCCTCAAGTTTGCAAATTCCTCAAATTTTCAAATTCTTCAAATGATGAAATTGGTGTTCTTCATTGACTATATAAATATATACATATGAGTTTTCTGTTGGGGAACGTCGCATGGGAAACAAAAAATTTCCTACGCACACGCAAACCTATCCATGGTGATGAGCATCTACGAGAGGGAGAGTGGATCTACGTACCCTTGTAGATCGCTAAGAGGGAAGCTTTAAGAAACGCGGTTGGTGTAGTCGAACTTCTTCGCGATCCAAATCACCGAGCGTCCCACGATCTAATCACGAACCGTCCCGCGAACCAATCACGAACCGTCCCGCGATCTCGTCACGATCCGTCCCGCGATCCGATCACGAACGTCCCGTGGCCTTGATCACGATCCTTCCGATCTAGCGCCGAACGGACGACACCTCCGCGTTTAGCACACGTGCAGCTTGATGACGATCTCCACCGTCTTGATCCAGCAAGAGGAGGTGGAGAGGAGGAAGAGTTCACTGGCAGCGTGACGGCGCTTCGGCGATGGTGGTGGAGTGATTCCGGCAGGGCTTCGCCTAAGCACTACAGAAAACCGATCTAGAGGAGCACTGGTGGAACGGGTAGCACGTGGCTCTAAAACTAGTGCAAAACCCTAGCTATCCACCAGTATATATAGGAGGGAGGGCGAGGCAGCCCTTGGCGCAAGGCCAAGGGGCTCTAGGAGTCGGCCGGCCAAGGGGGGGGGAGGAGTCCCACTCCTTCTCCAATCCTAGTTGGACTAGGATTGCTCCCTATTGGCCCTTTTTTCCACCTTTTTCCTTTAGGCCTTTTACTCCTGCGCCATGGGCCTTTTTGTGGCTGTTACTCCAGCCCACTAAGGGCTGGTTATTACTCTCCACAGCCCATGGACCCTCTGGGGTCGAAATACCCCTCCCGGAGGTCTCCCGGTACACTACCGATGAGCCCGAAACTTTTCCGGCGACCAAACTGGGACTTCCTATATATGAATCTTTACCTCCGGACCATTCCGGAGATCCTCGTGACGTCCGGGAGCTCATCTGGGACTCCGAACAACCTTCGCTCACCACCATACATAACTCTACACTACCGAAACGTCACCAAACCTTAAGTGTGCAGATCCTGTGGATTCGAGAACTATGTAGACATGACCGAGACACCTCTACGGTCAATAACCAATGGCGGGACCTGGACGTCCACATTGGTTCCTACATATTCTACGAAGATCTTTATCGGTCGAACCTCTATGTCAAGGATTCAATTAATCCCGTATAACGTTCCCTTTGTTCTTCGGTATGTTACTTGCCCAAGATTCGATCGTCGGTATCTCTATACCGATTCAACCTCGTTACTAGCAAGTCTCTTTACTCGTTCCATAATACAAGATCCCGCAACTAAAAATTAGTCACATTGTTTGCAAGGCTCATTGTGATGTTGTATTACCGAGTGGGCCCTGAGATACCTCTCCGTCACACGGAGCAACAAATCCCAGTCTCGATCCATGCCAACTCAACAGACACCATCGGAGATACCTGTAGAGCACCTTTTATAGTCACCCAGTTACGTTGCGATGTTTGATACACACATGGCACTCCTCCGATATGCGTGATTTGCATGATCTCATGGTCATAGGAACATATACTTGACATGCAGAAAACCATAGCAATAAACTAACACGATCATATGCTACGTTTGTAGTTTGGGTCTTGTCCATCACATCATTCTCCCAATGATGTGATCCCATTATCAAATGACATCTCATGTCCATGGCTAGGAAACCTTAACCATCTTTTGATCAACGAGCTAGTTCACTAGAGGCATACTAGGGACATTGTGTTTGTCTATGTATCCACACATGTATCCATGTTTCCAATTAATACAATTCTAGCATGGACAATAAACAATTATCATGAACAAGGAAATATAATAATAAACACTTTATTTATTGCCTCTAGGGCATATTTCCAACATTTTCAATGTCCTCAACATCATTCCCTTATTGCTAATTCTTCAAATTGATTTTCTTCTAAGTGAATGTGATTGGACCCATACCCTCTCTATGCAAACTCATCCCAGTCTGTTCACGAATTCTTCATATGCGTTCTACTTTGAAACTCACTCAAAGTCTTCACCGAGTCCTTGTCAGCTGAAGAATTTGCGAACGGAAACTTTGAAAATTTTCACTTTAAATTTTTGGCAAATGCCGCTCAAGCCGTCTCCTATTCCCATGACTGGATAACCCACTATCCCCCACTATCTCCACTTCTCAGTACGTGGGTGACACATGTCGGAAGGAGAGCAAGGGTCAGGGGTATAATGGTCCAAAATCTTCGGGCCGGTTGGTTTTCACTGCTGCTATAAATACCCCCTCCCTTCCACTTGCTCGAGTTACTCCTCACTTCCATCTCTCCTGAGCTCAAGACCAAGCACTAATGCTAACATCATCATCGTTGGAGAGGAAGAGCTTCACTTCCTCAACCTCGCCGTTGTCGTACTCGCATCGGCTGTGGAAGTCTTCACTCCGCCACTATTGTAGCAGTCTCCCTCTGCCAAGCTAGGGCGTGGGAGATCTAGACTGGCGAACACCTCCATTTCACTTCTCTATTCGCCGTGTTCTTCATAAGGGTAATTAAAATCTAATTTTACTGCCCTACTTTGATCTTCATGATTTTCACAAAATCCTCAAAATGTATTTATTCTTCACGAATCCACTTCTTAATCACCTCATATGTTTCATTTCCTTGATGTGTTTCTCTAAGTCATAATTCTCTTCAAGATTCCTCAATTGTGTGGATCCTCAAATCTACACAACTCTGGAACCTAAGACAAGAACACATAGTGAAATTGCTCAAGCAATCTATGGTCAAAATCCTCAACTTGATATATTTTGAAAATTTCTGAGAACGCATATGACCTCTTCAATTCTTTGCACCTATACTCTGTTCACAAGTACAAAAATGTCTCCTGATGAATCACTAGGTTCTCATGAACTTAACTCATTTACAGCGTGCCTTGAAGAAAAATTGCATACATCTTTAGAATCTTCAAAACTTCAAATTCAACAAGGGAATAAAATGGCAAATGGAAAAAGGCCTCAGAATGGTGGAAAGAAACCAGCATCAAACACTACATTTGATATCCCCGAGGATATATATGATGAGTACTGTATCCCTGATGAGGAAATATATGGGAAGAAAACAAGTGAAAAGCGCAAAATCTGCATTCAGAGGATTGAAAGGAGATGGGTGAAGGAATGGAGAGAATATCGTTATGTTACCCCAAAGTACATGAAGAAATTCACCCTCAAACCTCCTTGCAAAAGAGCTCCTCCTGCTGCTGATCCTACTAGCATTACTCATGGTAAGGACTTTCCCGCCGAATGGGCAAAATATCATAAAAAGCTTCAGAGGATTTCCAAAGCACCAGTGAAGAAATTCAATGAAGATTCTCCTGCTGCCGCAGCTTCTTTCTCTGCTGCTGCCTGTGCCTATGAACCTGCAAGGCCGAAGAAATCAGCTGCAAAGACAAAGTCCTCAAGCTCAATGCCCTCTCGTCCAAGCACCTCAAAGTCAAAATCCTCACTTCAAAATCCTCAAGCCACTTCTTCAAAGGCTGCTGCATTGCCTTCAGTGCATCTTGCAAAATCCTCAACCGCAGCCACAAAGTACTCACCGCCAGTGCATCTTGCAACATGTCAGAGGACTAATGGTTTTTAAATTGCTTCAGGGGCTTCTGCAAGTTTATCAGCCCAAGCACATTCATTAACTAGTCCTTATGTGCCGAAGAAGAAGACTACTACTGGACGAGGTTTTCAACCAAGTCCTCACCTGAAGAAAGTGGTGTTCCAAGTTCCTTCAAATTCTCAGGATGATGAAGCTGATGATGAGGACATTGAGGAATTCATAATAAACAAGCAAGAGAGAGTGGCTCAGGCAAAGGGCACTCAAATTCCTTTCTTGTTGGACACAAAGACTGTGCTCAACTTCATCGACATTTGGCACAAGGACCCCTACACTCCGCTTGATGATTTGAACCTACCTCTCGGTCCAGATCATGTCCTCACTTCTTTCATAGATGAGGAAAACTGGAAGTATGAGAATGCTAGACTAGCCAAAAAGGCTCAATACGAGGAGCAATTCATGAGGAATCATGTTCTAAATCTAACTCCAGAACAACTGATCACTGTACAAAAGGAGATCAAAGGCCTCAATGAAGAATTTGATCGCTACTATGTTGATTGGCAAGGAGCCAAGGTCTGGTTGGTCGAAGTGTCTAACAAAGCCATCAAGGACCACAACAAGAGGGTTGCAGCTCGATCAGGATGGAACTTCTGCTCAGCCTGCTGAAGAAACTACAAGTGCAACTAAAGAAATTTAGACTGCTGAAGAAACTGGCAGGGAAACATCCATTGTTGTGCTTGAAGAAATTGTCAGGCCAGCCAAAGCTTTTGCTACGCCTGAAGAAATTGAGACTACAAGGGCGACTGCATTAGTCGTGCCTGAAGAATCTCCCGTAACTTCACCCCATGCTCAAACTGCAAAGTTTTCAAGGGTGAAGAATATCAACCTTCCTTATGCATCAGAAGTGAAGAAAACAAAGGTTGCGGAGAAGAAGGTTGCACTGAAAAGAAAAGCATCATGCTCTTCAGATTCCTCAGCTGTGAAGAAGTTTAAGATTATGCCTAGTTCTTCAACTGAACCCATTGATGCAACACCTATCTCTTCTGTGCAGGCGTATGAAATTGTTCCATTTGGTGTTGACTATGTCATCCCAAATGAAGCAGATGAAGACAATCACTCTGCTGCTTCCTCACAACAGATTGATGAAGAAATAGAGGTGGAAGAAAATGCTTCAAACCCTCTAGTATCATCGCCCCAGCCTCACTTAACTATTGCAGAGGATAATATTGAAGAAATTAATGAGGATGTGGATATTGGAAACACTACTCCTCTCATCAATGATGAATATTGGGAGGCTGCACACCCGAATTCACCAATGACCTCTCCTCTCACACAAATTCCTTACTTACCAGCTCAGACTGAAGAAATTCAAACATGATCTGAAGGATTGGCCACTCCCCCTCATGTCTATTCCTGAAGAAATTCTAGCTGCACCAGCTGAAGAAGTTCATGCCGAGACTGCACCTGAGGAAACTGCTGCACATATTCCTCAAACTGAAGAAATTGCTATTATGCCTAAGGAGATTGTGGGCCACTTCAAGCCAAATCTTCATCCGAAGTCAAAATTACCATTCAAAGGCACAAAGCGCCTCAAATTCATCAAGGAAAATGTCTTCGATGAACACATTTTCTTCACAGGGCCAAATCCATATGACTCAGCAAGGGCCAGACACTCAAGATTCTGGACTTCTTCACAGATGAATTTGTATGCTGCAGTTCTGTTTGACAAAGAGAAAATCTTTGAGCATCAACAAATTCCTCATGTGGATATGGAGTTCATTCCTTGCTTTACCCTTGTGCTCACTGTCCCTCGTGACGTTGGACTTCTGCCCCTTCAGTTCTACGCAACATTGCATATTTCTGGTGAAGCTTCTGATGTCAACTCATGGATCCTGAATTGGATGACTGGAACCACTCACTATAGTGCTCCAGCCATTGAAAATCTTCGGGCTGTGCCAATTGCAATATCTTCAGAAGGAGCAAGGTGCATCTATGATGAACCTAAACTGCCAATTCACATGATGCAAGTGATGATGAAGCCTTTGGCTCCTAGCAAACCTACAAGGACCTCCTTCCTAGTGAAGGATTTTCTCTATGCGCCCAAGACCATATACCGCATATTGACCAAAACCCTCAATCCAATCAAGGTCCACAACTCTAAAGAATAAGAAGTTGTGGGTTTCATGAAGAATATCATGTTCAATATCCTGTTGAATATCCTGGCTAATATTTCTGTGTCACCATTTGAGTTGAAGTGTTATGATCCTTGGATCATGAAATTCATCATATCAAAGACTTCAATTCCCTTCAAGGCCGACTTTCAGAATCACATCAGTTTTCTGCCTCCGATTGGTCGTCAAGAATACATTTTCTTTAGTTGAAGGAAAAGGCATTGCTGTTGTTGATGAAGGCAGTCGTCCATTGGATGGTCAATTTCGCAAAGCTACATCCTATTCCACCAATGATGACTCTGCCACCCAAGATTCTATTGCAAAATCCGCAACTCAAAATCCTCAAGCTTCTGCCCCTCGTGTGATGACCGATCGTGAGCTTCTCCTAAGTCTTCATCAGAAGGTTGATCGTAATCACAAGTGGATCAAGCGCCAGTTCCATTCAATTCTTCAAAACATGACTGTGACGCAGAACTTAGTGAGGAAAAATCATTACTATGTGCATGAAATCTTCGATTGCACTTGGGCCATACTATCACATCTCCAGACTCCCGAGGAACTCAAGGAGATGGATTTTTAGCAAAACTTTGACTGGTCTCATCCTCCTCGGAAGAAATTCAGGAAAGTCCAAGTTCCTCAACTGGTGACCAGTTCATTTCCTTCATCGCGCTCAACGGATGAAGCTTAGGATATTGATGATACTGCTGCAGGCCCTGCATCGACAAACAACCCCGATAACAATGGTGCTCCTCCACCACCTTCAAGATGAAATTATTCAGGGCGTTAGTCCTAATTTTTCGTCCCTTTTGGTCACCGATGAAAAATGGGGAGAAATTTGAGTTAGTCTTCAAGCGGGTCTCTATATTATGGGCTATTTTTGTTTAATTTACAACTCTCGCTCTTTTGAAGTGTTTGTTGATCGAGTTGTAAACTTAAGTCCAATGGTGGTCTGACGCTTTTGAACTGCTTTCCGCATGCTTATTTCCTCAAGTACCTTAATGCATGCAAGATGAATTTCGTCAGACACCATTTTTCATCCTGCATTTCAATTCCTCATGTTATATATTAAATGCGTGTATGAGTTGCAAGATATAGGGGGAGTTCTCCATGTTTTTCAACCTTACCATGTGCATTTGCATTCCAAATAAAATTCCTCAAATATGCACATCTTCAGGGGGACTTCTTCTACATCTTGCAATCAAACTCCTTAAACACAGTACTTACACTTCATATGTTTATCCCCGTCGAAAAGTTAACCTATTTGTCATCAATCATCAAAAAGGGAGAGATTGTTAGTGCATCTAGTGCCCCTTAGTGATTTTGGTGTATTGAAGACTTATAGGTTAAGGAACTAATGTGTTTGTGAGTATACACAAGTCCTATAAGTTGATGAGGAGTTTGATATATTCGGAGATTATCGACAACTAAAAATGAATGTCTTCACTTGAAGACTTTGGTATTCCCTGAAGACTTTGAAGCTGAAGAATTTGGTGTGACCTTGAAGATTTTAACGAGGACTATGAAGTGTGAAGACTTTTATTTTCATAGTTTCATTTCCTTTCTTTGAGTCATCGGAAAGACTGTAATGTTAAAGGGGACCGAGGTAATACTAAGGAAAATTTCCAACTGACGCTCAACTCAAAGGCTCAACCTACCCAATCCTTCGAGTCAAGCCTTTGGAAATCTCTTGCGGTTTAGTCAAGTTCTCCAGTGACAGAGACGATGTTCTTCAGGTCTCTTGGGAAATTGGTCTGACCGGCGAGTTAGGATTTCGCCAGTGCGAGTTGCCTACAGTGAGGAATATGATAAGCCCTGAGGAATTTGACAGTTCAAATTTCGACCATTGTTGTGCTTTGCGCCAGCTGTCCAAATATTTTATCCATCTAATGGTCATATCATTGGGGGGCATTTATGTCTTATCATGTCGGGTTGCACCCTGGCTATAAATAGGCGCCCCCTCAACAACTAGTTGGTTGGCTACTCTGGGAGAGAACTTGCAAATTGTTATTTTAGAGCAACTCATCCTACGAAGTCTTTGAGAGAAAATCAACAGTGTGCAAAAACCACAAAACCAAACCACCAAACCCAAAGTGATTGAGCATCACTGAAGAGATTGTTCCTGTGTGGAACCGACGCTTGTTACCTTTGAAGAACGTGTATATTCCATACAGTTAGGCGTCATGGTCTAGAGAATCCAGTAGTCAATTGTGGATCATTGGGTGACCAATTTGTGAGGGTTTTGGAAGTCTATCCTAAATACTTACCATGAGTGTTGGCCGAGGATGGTGTGACCTTAGCTCAAGGAGAATACGGTAAGGATTGTGCGTCCTGGGACTATGTGGCATTTGGTTTAAATACCAAGCTACTCCAAACTAGATGTACGACTGTCATAGCAGTTGGAACTGGGTTATCAAACCATTGTCTTCACCAAGCTACCTGGTTCCATTTCCTCAACCCTTCTATTTCCTCGAATACTTGTTAATGAACTTGATCGTTACTGTTTGAGGAATTTGACTGAAGATTTTCTCAATTTCCTCATCTCAAATTCTTCAGTCACCTTGTTCTTCACCTGCTTATCCCGTATTACGCTACTTGTAATATGTGCATGTTCTATTTCATCATGATGACTATGCTCTTGCTCTGTTTCACATGCACTTGAGTACTTATTCCACTTCTAGTTCTTAAACACATTTCAAATTCCTCAAATTGAAATTCCTTAGTGATGAATTTGTAAAAATCGCCTATTCACCCCCCTCTAGTCGATGTAATGCACTTTCATTTTTTAATTAAATTAATTATATACAGGGTATTGAATTAATGTATTATACCTATAATTTGAAAAAAACAAACTTTTGTTGCTATTTCAGGCTTTCGACCGGGCTTCGGGTGAGAAATTGGAGCCCGAGCCCGGCCCAAATGCTAGGCTTCGGCTTCGGGCCTCCGGGCCAGGTAGTCCATGAACATGTTTACACACCACTAGTAGAAAAAAGCCTAGTAGCTACATGTTAAAAACCTTTTTTGTGGCGTGGAGGCCCAATACAGCTTGTATGGCATCGTTGGTACGCCTACATTTGTAGCACCGCACTCTGATGTCGGTGGTATAGGACGTAGTTGTGACGTGGAGGCTAAACATCAGTATTGTGAAATCATTACTAGTGCTGGTATAGTTTTCTGACGCCACTACACATATCATCCACTATAGTTTTCAGTACCTATTGTTGATAAACCCTATTGTATTAGTTCAAATTAGTATAGGAAAGAAATTAAAATAAATATAGATTAAATAGTAATTAAACTAAACCAGCTGGGTCACATCTATATTACACAATGTGCTAGATTTGAAGTAAATAGCACCTCATCTAAGCAACAATGCATTGAAAGAGGTCTTATGGAGATGGCGATATTTGTTGTAAATAGAGAAGGCGGTAGCGTTGCATCTCCTGGTGAATTAATTGTGTGTCCTCGTGAATGGCTTTTATCTCCTTTATAAGGTACACACTGGTAGAATAGGGTTTTTGGGCACCTGTCACACCCTGTGTTTGTAGCATATTGATATGTTTGGGTTATAAAAAATTGGAACCAGCTAAAACTTTTTCTAAGTGCTATGCTTGATTGCTATGTTGTTTGCTTGCTTGATGATTGTGGTGTGGCACTCCTAGATTCTATTCCACCTCATATTTCATCTTCCTTATCCCAAACCTCTTGCCCAATGATCATGCCATGTGAATAGTACCCAAAACTATTTTTATCAAATTTTGTTTTAACCCAAAATGATTTATTCAGGTTAGGTTTTCAAGACCCCCTGAAATGAGGTTTGCACTTCAAGTCCTCAAATTGGGTGGATTCTTCTTTCCCAATGGCTTTATTTCAAACCCACTATATATAAGACTTCCCAAAACCACAAAGTATTATTTTTAAAGATTATTTCCATATTTTATCGAAAGGCTTTTTCTTAAAGGCCAGAAATAGTTTTTCATTGGGAAAAATTATTTAAATGCTTTGAAAATATTTGTGAAAATTTAGAGAAACTCAGTGGACATATATTCTCCATATATATGAATGTCAACACAAGGGCATGATCAAATCATGGGAAAACCCCCTCAAAACCCTTTATGTTCAAATCAAGCTTTTGAAATATTTCTATAAAAAATATTCTCAATAAATTCGACGAAAATTCGAGCAAGTCAACACTATCATAGGTGATGATCTTGCAAAGTTTCATATCAATCAAAGCTGGTTTGGTTCATCAATCCATTCAAAAACCATTCCTGTCCAGAATCAAGTTTGAGCAACTTTACATTGTGAAGTGTCTTCCCTTGGCCTCAAACTTTGTGGGCATGCTCTAATGACCAAATAGTGATGATACACTAAGTGGTGCATCAAGGGTAAAATCCTAGCATCACTAGATCTATAGAAACCTGATTCTGCAAATTTCTAGGGTTTAACAAATCTTCATTGTCAACCTTCTCCTCTTGAGGTCAAACTTGGTGAATCATCTCATTTCTACCTAGCATTTGATCCTGGTAAATATCTCAGAGAGCTGGTAAAGTTTTCTTGCCCAAAACACCATCAAACACCTTCTGGTGATTTGGTATAACCCCCATTTCACCCCTTTCTCTTTTACCCTTGCCCCAACTTCTTACCACAGACTCTTATAGTTACCTTTCACCTCCAGTAGAAGCCTCATGGTCATAGATCAAGGGAAATCTGGTGAAAACCCCATTTACCCCCTGGACAGGAGCTTTCTCTCTCTCTCCCTCTCAACTTTTCTTCTCTCCTAAGGCATCACAGGGCATCCAATGCCCTATCCATCTATTTTTCTCCCCCCTAGAGCC
Organism: Hordeum marinum; assembly: GCA_022496015.1. NCBI lineage: Eukaryota > Viridiplantae > Streptophyta > Magnoliopsida > Poales > Poaceae > Hordeum > Hordeum marinum. The sequence continues at coordinate 44,632,152 of CM039676.1, read as the reverse complement.
TCTAGACAAAAGTGGCCGCGCCCAAAACACTAATGGCATGCCATGGCATGCCATTTGGGAGCTTTGGAGCGTGCTACAGTGCGCTCCCGCACTGTAGCTGCCCCCATCCCGATGCCCAGACCGCCTCAGGCTAGGGGAGCACGCAACCGAGCCCCCTCGGCGTCCGCACCTTCCTGCCAGTCGCCCCCTCCTCTCTCCCTCTCCAACGGCCCCCCTGCACGCGCGAACTGGCCGCCCCTCTCGGCCAGTGCCTGGGCTCGCACGCGCGACGTCCTCGCCCCCCTCTGCTTGTCCACACCCTCTAGGACATCTCCCGTGGACCCCCTGTGCCCCCCTCCTTGGCCTGTCGTGGCTCAACGGCGAGCACCCGAGCTCTCCCATGCTCGCCACCTCCCCTGCCTCCATCTCGCTTATTTAAAGGGCCCCAAGCACCTTCTCTCCCCTTCCCTGCCCCCCTTCCACTCTCAATCTCTCCCTAGAACTGCCCTAGAGACCGCCCGGAGCCCCTGTGCTCGGGATCGACTAAGGCACAGCCACGTCGGGGCTCCGTTGATCTCAGGCTACCGGCCCGCTCCGGCCTCCCTTCCGCCTCCATAGAGCCCCCAGTGAGCTCCCGCGTCTTCCCACTTCCCCCCGGCCGATTTACTGCAAGAAGCGCGCCGGAGACCCTCACCCAAAGCGGTTGCGCCGCGACCTTCTCCTTGCTGGCGACTCTGACCTCCTCCGGTCGCCCTTCCACCTGTAGAGGACCAGCGGGTCGACGCCTAGCCCATTCCCGCCTCTAGACTCCCTCACCGCACCTCCTTTCACCGCTAGTGAGCTCCACCAGCCTCTGGCTAGAGGTAGACGACCTGCCAGTAGGGCCCGGTCGTCAGTCCCTCACTCCTCTCCCACCTCCCTCTCTCTCACTGGCGCCTGTGGCCCGCCTGTCGGGTTTGAACCCCCGACGACGCGTGCGCCCCGGCTTACCCAGGCCTGGCTCGGCCGCAGGCCGGCCAACTGGGTCTATTTTGGCCCAGTTGACCCGAGGCCTTCTCTTTTTTTTCTGTGATTTTTTCTAAAAATCCCACATAATAGGATATTATTCCAAATCCAAATATTCCTTCACCTAAATTCTTAAAATAATCCATATAATTTATTAGTGGTACTTGTAAAAATGTTTGAAAATATTTCCAGTATTGTTTTATTTTAAAACCTATATTTAGGCACCTATTTGCCTCTGTTAATTAATTTCAAAAATGTTTTTAACAACAAAACCCTAGGGAGGTATTTTTAACATGACATTTAGTATTTATTATAGTAGGTTAACATTTTTAATAGAGACTTGTGTGCTCTGTTTTGGTGTGTTGCTTATTTTTATCGCTTTATTTCGCGACGATAGATTGCACGGTTGACGAAGAAGTTGGACCCAAAGACTTCAAAGACCCCAAAGACTTTGTTAAGCCAGGCAAGCAACCCTTTGACCATGATGAGAAACTTTTTCATGCATGTCATATAGCACTCGCTGTTTCGATGATTGATCATGTTGTGGTGCTCCCCCTTCGGTGGGGTGCCTCCGATGCTTTTACCGTTGACACTTGCGTTGTGCATGAACCTACCACCTTATGAGGGTTATGCAGGTGGGTGTAGATAGGATGCTAGTAGATGCTATGCTATGGGATGAGATTTATGCATAGTGATGGAAAGGATGTGATTCTTTCAAGGACTTTTCGAAAACCCCGTCGGGTGCCACTAATGCCCGAGGGAGATGATGATGAGATGGGTAACCACTTGATAAAGAAGTGGTATGCCGGAGCAAGTGAGTGTGTGTTTTCAAAAATGGAGAGTTCTAAGGTCTGCTGACCGTCCCAACCTTACATGCGCAACCACGATACCCATTATGGGACGGGGCTTTGTTGATTACCTTCATGGGTACTGGCAAGGAGCCTGCATTACTAGTGGAAGGAGTGGCGTGGTCACTCTCGATACGGGGTCGTACCGGTATGTACGATCATGCGCTGTCTTCATAGGCATCGGGCACACCGTTGGTCCCCTCATGGATGGCATGACTTGAGCGAGGCTCGTGTGATGTACATCGTGAGGGCTGGGTACCAATCGAGTGGACTCTTTGTCTAGTATCGCTAGGGGAAAGGCATTGTTCGGGTTCTTACCTTGGGTATGTTAAATACCGCGAGTCGTGGATGACACGGAAGTTCCCCGAGTCTTGTGGGTAAAGTGTGCAACCTCTGCAGAGTGTAAAACTATTCGAATAGCCGCGTCCGCGGTCATGGACAGTTGGAGGTCCTTCTTAGATTACGTCCGGATGTTTCCGTCAAACTTGGTGGGAGTATGGATGTGATGGTGACAAGAGGTCACATGGGCTAAGTCCAATGACTTACCATGGGTATTGAACTAAGTCCGACGACTTAGCATGATGAATGAACATGAGGTGTTCAACTCCTACTTATGATGATATTGGTATCTTGTTCATATGGATACTTGCTTATTATTGATGCATGCTTACTAGCTACTTGATCATGACATTGCATTTAAAATTAGCTTTCCGCAAATTTACCTACTAAGTGCTATATCATGCATCATTATTGCCCTGTTCCTGAACTTGGGTTGCTTGCGAGTACATTCAAAGTACTCATTGGCTTGCCACTGGTTATTTAATTGGCCAGGCATGGAATAACAGGAGTACGTTGAAGAGTTTGTTGGTGACGAACATGCAAACTAGGACGCTTCCCAGTCAGAATACCTGTAGGTTAAGGCAGATGGCATGGGTTCACGCTTTCGACCAAGATTTCCGCTGCTTGTTCTATTTTACGTGTTTGGCCCGTGTGGCCGTATCTATGTAAGACTTGACCTTCATGGTCCTTATTTGTGTAAGACGTTAAATGAGGATGTAAGACTCTTGTTATTTAGTTTCCGTGTGTTCAGTGAGCATTGATCTCTAGGATCACTATACACGTGCATTCGTCGATCATGACTTATGAGTCGGGGTCCCCACAGAGCTGGTGTCAGAGCCATCCTGATTGTAGGAAGCCGTTAGTTAGCATGGACGTTAGTTAGGATAAAACCGACTTTCAAAACTACACCTAGCATTTGTACTTAGGAATTCTGCACTATTTACCTCTTCTCATCTTCACACAATACTCTACTGACTCTCCTCCTTTCAAACCTTTGTAGATGGCTGTCGTACCCGAAGCCTTCCTGACATCCGGCTTTCCCTTACTCCTTGGGGATAGCTTGGAGAAGTGCCAGTTTCGCCAACCACCCATTTCCCTCTACCAAGAGCACTGGGTCGATACCGTCACTAAAGGAGTACCACGTGATGTGGTCGTGAAGGCAAACGACTCCCCGACCAGTTGGTTCTTTGAGGGACCACGGATGGAGATCATGATGTTTGTCGTTGAGACAGCTGCACGCAAGGCACTCCTACACCTTTGAGACATCATTCCAGAGTTGGCTGATGAGCCAGCTACTTGCTACCTTCCTTTCCGAAAGGATGATCTTGGCAAGAGCTGGACACCAGTTCCGACCCAGGAGGATGGCACACCACTCAGGTTCCAGACCTACTTTAGCCTCTCTGCCGATAGTCTGGTTCATAACCTGATGAAGGAGTCCGTGAAGCTCCGCGAGGAACTTCACCACACCCGAGAGCTACTTCGGCTAGCCAAGACGAAGCCAGACAAGATCTAGAAGGATGGAGCCCCCAAAGTATGACCAACTGTCGCTTATCAAGGAGGAGTACCCCCAGCCAGTGATGCACCCACACGTCGTCGCCGCATGAGTGCGAAGGAGTACCGTGAGCTCTTCACTGACCCGCCTGAAAAGCGTCGTCAGGATGGACCCCCTCGTTCCCCGACCCCTTCGACTGGGAACGATGCCCGTTCAGATGATGAACAGGAGGAAGACCCAGAGGAGCGTGATTACGAGACCGAGCACTCCACCACTTGAGTCCGAGAACCCCTAGGGTAGGATCAGGCATGTACCCCTCCTGCGAAGTCGAGTTCGTGTAATGGTTCATGTGAGACCATGTGTGCTTGTTGTTTGTTTAGTTGTTGTGCTACTATGCAAGTCGCACTATTGCCTTAGGCAACATGTAAGCGACCCCATCGTCTATCTTAATATATGTTGTTGGTCTTTTGACCCTTGTTTTACCACACTTGCACTTGACCAACCCCACTCAAGCATACTTTTTCCATTATTGCTTTCCTCTCGTCTATCCCAGTTGTTTCACTTGGCTGCTCCAAACAGGATGGTGACTGCTACCTGTAACAGCTCCTTCACCAACCTTGAAGCCGACAACTCAAGCCAGCAGCAGGGAGCTGGTGGGGCTACTCACGCTGGAGGACACCAGGAGCAGCCACAAGGCGATATTCCCCCGCCACCACCTCCACCGGAGAACATGACCATAGCTCAGTTTCTCCAATTTCTCCGGGAGGAGTGCCAAGCCAACAATGCTGCTATCCAGCAAATTGCCCTCATGAACAACCAACAGCAAGGCAGGAATGGCAATGGCCGCTCCATGTTGTCTGAGTTCATGAGGAATTTGCCCCAACCTTCACCGATACTGCTGAACCATTGGATGCTGATGACTGGATCCACACCATCAAGGACCTCCTTGCACTGGTCAATTGCAATGAGGATCGTGAGAAGGTGCTTTATGCCTCTCACTGCCTCGGAGTACCGCCCAAGCTTGGTGGGACGGATTCAAGGTCATGCAAGGTGAGCGTGTGATCACGTGGAATGACTTCAAGGAAGGATTCCGCACCGCCCACATTCCTTCTGGGATCATGGCTATCAAGAAGAGAGAGTTCCGAGCGCTAAAGAAAGGAAGTGGCTCTGTCAAGGAGTACCTGCAGAAGTTAAATCTGCTGTCAAGGTATGCACCTGAAGATGTCAGCATGGAGGTTGCCAAGAAGGAAGCTTCATGGAAGGACTCCAACAGGTCCTACAGTACCAGCTCATCGTCTGCGACTGTCGTACCTTCTTCGACTTGGTGAACAAAGCCCTCATGCTGGAAGACAAGTGTCATGCCATAGACGACACACGTAAGTGCAAGATGATCAACAAGGGTAGCTCAAGCAACCAGAAGCCTTGGCCCTGGTAGCCAGCCCTAGCCAAGCCAACCTATCAGCCACAATAGGCTAGACCTCCTGCACCTCGTCCGAGCTACCAGCCTCAGCAGTATTCCAATCCCAGGCCAGCTTACAACACCAACCCCAATAACAACAGCAGTGGCAGGAACTACAACAACAACCCTAGGCAAGTTGGTTGCTTTGGATGTGATCAGCCAGGACACATCTCCAGGCTATGTCCCAACAGGAAGCCAGATGCACCACGCCCCAATGCGCCAGCTCAAGGTCAAGCCCGTGGAGCACCACCAAGAAACCTAGCTCCCTGCAACCAGCCCAATAGTGGCAAGGGTCATGTGAATCACGTCACCACAGAGGAAGCCCAGGAAGATCCGGACGTCATACTGGGTACGTTCCTTGTCAACTCAACCCCAGCAATAGTACTGTTTGATTGTGGGGCTTCACATTCTTTTGTCACCCAAAAGTTTGCACTAGAGAGTGGCATGAAGCCTACACCCCTGGGTAGTCGTATGTTGATACAAACCCCGGGATCAGTTATGAAGTCTGGGATAGGTTGTAAGGGAGTTGAGATTAACATCAACGAGGTAGATTTCCTAGCAGACCTTATCATCCTGAAGCCAGAACGCTTGGATGTGATCCTAGGCATGGACTGGTTAACCAAGCATCAAGGCTTGTTATACTGTGCCAAGAGCATTGTCACCATGACCCATAGCTAAGGAGTGGAAGTCAAGTATGTTCCCAACCCTGCCTCCACTCAAGCTCCTCAGGCTAACTGTCTATAGGGAGTTGAGTTGGATCAAGTGCTAGTGGTATGTGAATACCCGGATGTGTTTCTTGATGAGCTGCCCAGAATGCCTCCTGAGCGCGACATCGAGTTCATCATTGAGATTATGCCCAAATCAAGGCCCATCTACAAGAAGGCCTACAGGATGGGATCTGAAGAGTTGGCTGAATTGAAAAAGCAACTGGCAGAGCAGCTCAGAAAAGGATTTATTCGCCCTAGTGCCTCTCCTTGGGGATCGCCTGTTCTATTTGTGTCAAAGAGGGACAGAACTATCAAACTCTATGTCGATTACCATTCTCTCAATGAAGTCACAATAAAGAACAAGTACCCACTCCCCAAGATTGAAGACCTGTTTGATCAGTTGAACGGAGCCAAGGTGTTCTCCAAGATCGACCTCAGGTATGGGTACTATCAGCTGAAGATCAGACACCAAGACATCTCGAAGATGACATTTGTAACCCGGTATGGCCTATATGAATACACGATCATGTCATTTGGGTTAACTAATGCCCCTGCCTACTTCATGTACCTCACGAATAAGGTCTTCATGGAGTACTTGGACAAGTTCGTTGTCGTCTTCGTTGATGAATACTTGTCTTCTCCAAGTCTGAAGAAGAACATCGGGAACACTTGAGATTGGTCCTAGAGAAGCTTCAAGAGCATAGGCTTTATAAAGTTCAGCAAGTGTGAATTCTGGCTGCATGAAGTTGGATTCTTGGGTCATGTGTTGACCACCGAAGGCTTGTCAGTGGATCCTGCCAAGATTGAAGCCGTGACTGAATGGCAAACCCCAACCACCATGAAGGAAGTCAGAAGCTTCCTCGGACTCGCAGGATATTACCCCAAGTTCGTGGAAGGGTTCTCAAGCATTGTCCGACCCATGACCCAGCTTTTGAAGAAGGACAAGAAGTTCGAATGGACAACAAAGTGCGAGGAAAGCTTCCAGGATCTCGAGAAGTGATTGACCACAGCCCCTGTTTTGGCCACCCCCAATATTCACAAGGAGTTTGTGATTTATTGTGATGCATCAAGAACCAGGCTTGGAGGTGTTCTGATGCAAGAAGGCAGAGTCGTAGCATATCTATCCAGACAGCTACGTCCTCATGAAGAGAACTACGCAACTCATGATATCGAGTTGGCAGCCGTAGTTCATGCCTTGCGGACATGACGAGATTACATTCTGGGGAAGCAATGTGAGATATTCACTGACCACAAGAGTTTGAAGTATATCTTCACTCAAAGGGAGTTGAACATGAGGCAGCGAAGATGGTTGGAATTGATCAAGGATTACGACCTCAGTGTTCAATACCACCCCGGAAAGGCCAATGTGGTAGCAGACGCCTTAAGAAGAAAGGCTTGTTACTTGAATGCTATGATTAAGGAAAGGCTACCCACCTTGCATGAAGAACTTGGGAGCTTTGGCTTGGAACTGGTTGCACCAGGATTCCTCGCCAGACTCGAAGCAAAGCCTACCTTGATGGATGATATCAAAGAAGCTCAATAGGGACATGAGAGCATTGAAGGCATCAAGAGGAAGATCAAGGAAGGCAAGGCCCCAGGATTCTCGGTGGATGAACAAGGAGTTGTATGGTTTGGGACTCGCATTTGCGTGGCCAACAATGAGGATCTCAAGAACATGATATTCCAAGAAGCTCATGACACTCCCTACTCCATCCATTCTAGAGGGACCAAGATGTATCAAGACCTCAAGGTAAGATTCTGGTGGCATGGCATGAAACAGGAAATAGGCACCTTCGTCGCCAAGTGTGAAATATGCCAGAGAGTCAAAGCTGAGCACCAGTGACCCGCTGGGCTATTGTAGCCTCTCAAAGTGCCTGAATGGAAGTGGGACAAAGTCGAGATGGATTTCATCACCGGTTTACCAAGATCAAGCAAAGGACATGATTCCATTTGGGTCATTGTCGACCACCTGACCAAGGTAGCCCATTTCATTCCTGTCAAGACCACCTATGATGGTAACAAGTTAGCTATTCTCTGCATTGAGCGTATCGTGAGTCTTCACGGAGTTCCTAAGGAGATTGTATCGGATCGCGGCACCCAATTCATCTCAAGATTTTGGAAGATGTTTCAAGAAGTTATGGGAACCAAGCTCTCCTTCAGCACTGCTTTTTCACCCCCAGACCGCCGGACAAACAGAACGATTAAATCATATACTCGAAGATATGCTTCACGCTTGTGTTTTGGCATATGGAGCCAAGTGGGAAGATTACCTACCATTCGCTGAGATCTCCTACAACAACAGCTACCAATCGAGTCTTCAGATGGCACCATTTGAGGTGTTGTATGGGCGCAAGTGCCGTACACCCCTCAACTGGTCAGAGCCCGGGGAAGGATTGATTTTGGACCGTAGATCCTCCGCGAAGCAGAAGAGCCACGCCGACTCTCACCGTCGAGAAGTGAACTTCTGTGTCGGAGATCATGTCTACCTCCGAGTCACGCCTCTCAAGGGAACTAAGCGTTTCCATCTCAAGGGAAAGCTTGCACCAAGATACATCAGCCCCTTCAAGATTACTGCTATGCATGGAGAAGTTGCCTACCAGTTAGAGCTACGTTCCGAGCTAACGGATGTGCACAACGTCTTTCATGTGTCACAACTCCGGAAGTGTCTGCAAGTTCCCAACCGCCCTGACCTCTACAAGGATATCGGCCATCAAGCCATCGATCTTCAGCCAGATCTCACTTATCGTGAGAGGCCAGTTCACATTTTGGATGAAGCCGAGCGCTGCACCCAAAGCCGCACCATCATGTACTTCAAGATCTAGTGGAGCAACCACACTGAAGGTGAAGCAACCTGGGAGCGTGCAGATTTTCTTAGATCTGAGTTCCCTTATCTTTTTAGCGCTTACCCTAGGAATCTCGGGCAAAGATTCTTGTAAGGGGGAAGGTCTGTCCCACCTTGTGTTTGTAGCACATTGATATGTTTGGGTTATTAAAAATTGGAACCAACTAAAACTTTTTCTAAATGTTGTGCTTGATTGCTATGTTGTTTGCTTGCTTGATGATTGTGGTGTGGCACTCCTAGATTCTATTCCACCTCATATTTCATTTTCCTTATCCCAAACCTCTTGCCCAATAATTATGCCATGTGAATAGTGCCCAAAACTATTTTTATCAAATTTTGTTTTAACCAAAAATGATTTATTCAGATTAGGTTTTCAAAACCCCCTGAAATGAGGTTTCCACTGCAAGTCCTCAAATTTGGTGGATTCTTCTTTCCCAAAGGTTTTATTTCAAACCCACTATATATAAGACTTCCCCAAACCACAAAATATTATTTTTAAAGATTATTTTCATATTTTATTGAAAGGCTTTTTCTTAAAGGCCATAAATGGTTTTTCATAGGGAAAAATTATTTAAATGCTTTGAAAACATTTGAGAAAATTTACAGAAACTTAGTGGACATATATTCTCCATATATATGAATTTCAACACAAGGGCATGATCAAATCATGGGAAAACCCCTCAAAACCCTTTATGTTCAAATCAAACTTTGGAGATATTCTATAAGAAATATTCTCAATAAATTCCCGAAAAATTCGAGCAAGTCAACACTATCATAGGTGATGATCTTGCAAAGTTTCATATCAATCCAAGCTGGTTTGGTTCATCAATCCATTCCAAAACCATTCCTGTCCAGAATCAAGTTTGAGAAACTTTACATTGTGAAATGTATTCCCTTGGCCTCAAACTTTGTGGGCATGCTCTAATGACCAAAAAGTGATGATACACTAAGTTGTGGATCAATGGTAAAAGCCTAGCATCACTAGATCTACAAAAACCTGATTCTGCAAATTTCTAGGGTTTAACAAATCTTCATTGTCAACCTTCTCCTCTTGAGCTCAAACTTGGTGAACCCTCTCATTTCTACCTAGCATTTGACCCTGGTAAATATCTCAAAGATGTGGTAAAGTTTTCTTGCCCAAAACACCATCAAACACCTTCTGGTGATTTGGTAAAAACCCCATTTTCACCCCTTTGTCTTTTACCCTTGCCCCCAACTTATTACCATAGACTCTTATAGTTACCTTTCACCTCCAGTAGAAGCCTCATGGTCATAGATCAAGTGAAATGTGTTGAAAAACTCCGTTTACCCACTGGATAGGAGCTTTCTCTCTCTCCCACTCAAATTTTCTTCTCTCCTAAGGTACCCAGGGCATCCAATGCCCTATCCATCTATTTTTCTCCCCCTAGAGCCTATGGACTAAAGTGGACATGCTCAAAACGCTAATGGCATGCCATCATGCCATTTGGGCGCTCTGGAGTGCGCTACAATGCGCTCCCGCACTATAGCTGCCCCCATCCCGATGCCCCGACCGCCTCGGACCAAGGGAGCATGCCACCGAGCCCCCTCGGCGTCCACACCTCCCTGCCGGGCGCCTCCCCCTCCTCTCTCCCTCTCCAGCGGCCGCCCCGCACGCGTGAACCGGCTGCCCCTCTCAGCCAGTGCTCGGGCTCGCACGCGCGATGTCCTCGCCCCCCTATGATTTTCCACACCCTCCAGGGCATCTCCTGTGGACCCCCTGTGCCCCTCCTTGGCCTGCCGTGGCTCAACGGCGAGCACCCTAGCTCTCCCGCGCTTGACACCTCCCCTGCCTCCGCCTTGCCTATTTAAAGGGCTCTGAGCACCTTCTCTCCTCTTTCCTGCCCCCTTCCACTCTCAATCTCTCCCCAGAACCTCCCTAGGGATCACCCGGAGCCCCTGTGCTCGGGATCAACCGAGGCATCGCCGCGTCAGGGCTCCGTCGATCTCGGGATACCGGCCCGCTCCGGACTCCCTTCCGCCTCCATAAAGCCCGCAGTGAGCTCTCGTGTCTTCCCCCCTTCCTCCCTGGTGGATTTGTTGCAAGAAGCAATGCCAGCGACCCTCACCCGAAGTGGTTCCGCCGCGACCTTCTCCCCGCCGGTGACTCCGACCTTCTCCGGCCGCCCTTCCACCCCCAGAGGACAGAAAGGTCGACGCCTCGCCCGTTCCCGCCTCCAGACTCCCTCGCCGTGCCTCCTTTTGCCACCGGTGAGCTTCGCCAGCCTCGGTCTAGAGGTAGACGATGACCTGCCAGTAGGGCTCGGTCATCAGTCTCTCACTCCTCTCCCGCCTCCCTCTCCCTCACTGGCGCCTGGGGCCCGCCTGTTGGGTTTGAACCCCCACCGGTGCGCGCACCTCGGCTCGCCCAGGCCTGGCTCGGCCGCAGGCCGGCCCAACTGGGTCTATTTTGGCCCAGTTGACCCTGAGGCCTTCTCTTTTTTCTATTCTATGGTTTTTTCTCAAAATCCCATAGAATAGGATATTATTCCAAATCCAAATATTCCTTCACCTAAATTCTTAAAATAATCCATAGAATCTATTAGTGCTACTTGTAAAAACGTTTGAAAATATTTTTAGTACTATTTTATTTTAAATCCTATATATAGGCACCTTTTTGCCTCTGTTAATTAATTTCCATAATGTGTTTAACAACAAAACCCTAGGGAGATATTTTTAACATGCCATTTAGTATTTATCAGAGTAGGTTAACATTTTTAATAGTGACTCGTGTGGTCTATTTTGGTGCGTTGCTTATTTTTATCGCTTTATTTCGCGACGATAGATTGCGCGGTTGATGAAGAAGTTGGACCCGAAGACTTTGTTGAGCCAGGCAAGCAGCCCTTTGACCATGATAAGAAACTTTTTCATGCATGTCATATAAAACTCGTTGTTCTGATGATTGATCATGTTGTGGTGCTCCCCCTTTGATGGGGTGCCTCCGATGCTTTTACCGTTGACACTTGCATCGTGCATGACACTACTACCTTATGAGGGTTATGCGGGTGGGTGTAGATAGGATGCTAGTAGATGCTACGCTATGGGATGGGATTTATGCATATTGATGGAAAGGAAGTGATTCTTTCAAAGACTTTTCGAAAACCCCATCGGGTGCCACTAATGCCCAAGGGAGATGATGATGAGATGGCTAACCACTTGAGAAAGAAGTAGTATGCCGAAGCAAGTGAGTGTGTGTTTTCGAAAATGGAGAGTTCTAAGGTCTGTTGACCGTCCCAACCTTACATGCGCAACCACGATAACCCTTATGGGATGGGGCTTTGTTGATTACCTTTGTGGGTACTGGCAAGGATCCCGCATTACTAGTGGCGGGAGTGGCATGGTTACTCTCAATACGGGGTCGTACCGGTATGTACGATCATGCGCTGTCTTCACAAGCACCGGGCACACTGTTGGTCCCCTCATGGATGGTACGATTAGAGCGAGGCTCGTGTGATGTACATCGTGAGGGCTGGGTACCAATCGAGTGGACTCTTTGTCTAGTATCGCTAGGGGAAAGGCATTGTTCAGGTGCTTACCTCGGGTATGTTAAATACCGCGAGTCGTGGATGACACGGAAGTTCCCCGAGTCTTGTGGGTAAAGTATGCAACCTCTGCAAAGTGTAAAACTATTCGAATAGCCACGTCCGCGGTCATGGACAGTTGGATGTCCTTCTTAGACTACGTCCATATGTTTTTGTATAACTTGGTGCGAGTATTGATGTGATGGTGACAAGAGGTCACATGAGCTAAGTCCGATGACTTAGCATGGGTATTGAACTAAGTCCGATGACTTAGCATGATGAATGAACATGAGGTGTTCAACTCCTACGTATGATGATATTGGTATCTTGTTCATATGGATACTTGCTTATTATTTATGCATGCTTATTAGCTACTTGATCATGACATTGCATTTAAAATTAGCTTTCTGCAAATTTACCTACTTAGTGCTACATCATGCGTCATTATTGCCCTGTTCCACAACTTGGGTTGCTTGCGAGTACATTCAAAGTACTCATTGGCTTGCCACTGGTTATTTAATTGGCCAGGCATGGAAGAAAAGGAGTATGTTGAAGAGTTCGTTGGTGACGAACATGCAAACTAGGACGCTTCCCAGTCAGAATGCCTATAGGTTAAGGCAAATGGCATGGTTTCATGCTTTTGACCAAGATTTCCGCTGCTTGTTTTATTTTAAGTGTTTGGCCCATGTGGCCCTATCTATGTAAGACTTGATCTTCATGGTCCTCATTTGTGTAAGACGTTAAATGAGGTTGTAAGACTATTGTTATTCCATTTCTATGTGTTCAGTGAGCATTGATCTCTGGGATCACTGTACACGTGCATTCGGTGATCACGACTTATGAGTCGGGGTCCCCACAGCACCTCAAATCCGAATCAGCCCAGAGCTCTTTACAAAAGTCATCACTATGACGTCACGAAGTCGATTGAAGGCAAAACCAACATCGGTACAAGCAACCATACTCATACTACACACCATCTTGTCCAATGGACATTGTTGCACGGCTCATGTTGATTTTAATTGATTTTCATGCCCGTTGTATCCCTTTTATGACTTGATTTATCACCTAAAATAGCATATTTCTGTTGGAACAAAACGAGTATATTTGCAATTATTTGCAATTATCAATCATTACTAGGCAAATGAAAGTGATATCTTAGAAAAATTTGAGAATGTCTGATTTACAAACGGGTAAAAATGAGTGAAAATCCACTCATCAACCGCCTCTAACATGGTCTGCTTCCGGCATCACCAAGATAGAACGATGGAGCCGACTAATAAATACGCCGAATATTTTCACACCAGATCTCACCTATTGGGTAAGAAAAACTATATCACCCATTCATCCTTACCTCCGAAATCTCACTTACTGTAAGAAATCATAATTTTTCACACTCGAGTCCACGCAAAGTTAATCTGGTTACGCTTCCACTACTATTGTACAATCCACAAGCAAAAATAAGATCATAGAGGTCACATCATCAACTTTCCATACAAGACTAAGCATCCCTTGCGTATCGGGACATATCATCACCCAAAGCGAGGCGTGATGATGGCGGTCCGATACCCTACGTACCTATGGTGACGCCGTCTCGAGTTTAACCCCATAAGTGATAGGACTCCATAAGTAATTGGATGGGCTCTCCACAAGCCGAATTCCAACATCAGGAGATGGGCAATAGACACAACCTACTCATAAACATTAGCCGGAGAGTACATTCTATCACATCAGCCGAAGAGTGGTTGTCAGGTGCTGGAAGCGACACTCACTGCAACTATTCCTGGTCCCACACATTTCTTGATCCACAGGTTAGTGAATCGTCTATAGCTACCCGGTAGTTCAACTACTATCCCATCCGCTTATCGCTTGTTGACATGTCCTCCCATGTAGGGAGGACCAGACCGGTCAGTGCTTTCTCACACTTCCTTCACTATCCATTCTTTCCATGCTCCCCTTGGACCAATGTGCACATGTGCCACCTCACGTTGTGTTTTCTATTAGTTCATCACCGTAACATCAAAAAGAGGCCATAAATTCGACTGCCTCTTAACGACGCGGGATACTAGGTAAACATTAGGCCTCACACGCTTCCTCTACCTCATTGAACTACTTGACGAGGATCGAATCACTGCTATGAGCAGTTGCCATGGTTGCTTCTGGATTTCCTCCATATAGAATAACCAACACATTTAAAACACACATCTCTTCTTCCAGATACCTCTCATTATGTGTCACTCTCTCTTTCTGACATCCACTCTAGCCCCCACACTCTCCCCAATGATGACAAGAAGATGTCATTTAGTGTCTGCCATCTTAGAGCATCGTTACAGACTCAACATCAAAGGTCATGGCAATTACACCATCGACACCACATGTACACCAACGATGACCACAAGTACACCAATGACCACAAGTACGTCAACCACTAGATAGCCCAGTGTGAGGCATGGCGAAAATAATAGTTGGGAGATGATCTTCGACATCAACGTTGAGTACGCCGTCAACCATCTGGATGATGAATATAAGACATCCCTCAAACCAGTTGTGCTTTGGCCGAAATAGTTTCAATATCAGGCATGCAAGTTTCCATAGACAAGTGTATGCTAACGGAAGTATCCTATTTTCATGGATATATATTTTGGCAAAAAATGTGATTATTAAATAGTAACTTTGAGTTGAAAGAATAGAAGTATGTTCAACATAGAGTTTCGAGCACTTGGAGATGACACAACATTTAAAGATTATGCCCGGGAAAATATCATCATACATGACAAACAATATTATCTACGAAATCACATAATTTATTTAAAACATGTTCACTATGCTCTTGTACTAGGTATGTAGGTTGTTAGGGGTAAACACAAAGCCCTTTATGTTGGAAATATGCCCTAGAGGCAATAATAAAATGGTTATTATTGTATTTCCTTGTTCATGATAATTGTCTATTGTTCATGCTATAATTGTGTTAACCGGAAACCGTAATACATGTGTGAATACATAGACCACAACATGTCCCTAGTAAGCCTCTAGTTGGCTAGCTCGTTGATCAATAGATGGTCACAGTTTCATGGCCATGGACATTGGATGTCGTTGATAACGGGATCACATCATTAGGAGAATGATGTGATGGACAAGACCCAATCCTAAGCATAGCACAAGATCGTGTAGTTCGTTTGCTAAAGCTTTTCAATGTCAAGTATCGTTTCCTTAGACCATGAGATTGTGCAACTCCCGGATACCGTAGGAATGCTTTGGGTGTGCCAAACGTCACAACGTAACTGGGTGGCTATAAAGGTACGCTACGGGTATCTCCGAAAGTATCTGTTGGGTTGGCACGAATCGAGACTGGGATTTGTCACTCCGTGTGACGGAGAGGTATCTCTGGGCCCACTCGGTAAGACATCATCATAATGAGCTCAATGTGACTAAGGAGTTAGCCACGGGATGATGTATTACGGAACGAGTAAAGAGACTTGCCAGTAACGAGATTGAACAAGGTATGGGGATACCGACGATCGAATCTCGGGCAAGTATCATACCGATAGACAAAGGGAATTGTATACGGGATTAATTGAATCCCCGACATCGTGGTTCATCCGATGAGATCATCGTGGAGTATGTGGGAGCCAACATGGGTATCCAGATCCCGCTGTTGGTTATTGGCCGGAGAAGTGTCTCGGTCATGTCTACGTGTCTCCCGAACCCGTAGGGTCTACACACTTAAGGTTCGATGACGCTAGGGTTATAGGGAAATGGTATACGTGATTACCGAAGGTTGTTCGGAGTCCCGGATGAGATCCCGGACGTCACGAGGAGCTCCGGAATGGTCCGGAGGTAAAGATTGATATATAGGAAGTCCAGTTTTGGTCACCGGAAAGTTTTCGGGCTCATCGGTAGTGTACCGGGAGTGCCGGGAGGGTGCCGGAGGACCCCCGGGAGGGGTGTGACGACCAGAGGACTTCATGGGCTGTTAGATAAAGTGTGTCAGCCCTTATTGGGCTGGGAAATACTTTTGCTAAAGGCCCATGTGGCTGGAGATAAGGAGATAAGGCAAAAAGGATTTAAAAGGAGGAGATCCACCTCCCTTGTGGGAGGTGGACTCTCCCTTTAATTCGGCCGGCCATCTCCTCTTTGGAGTAGAGGCCAAGCCAGCCCTCCACGTCCCTCCTCCTATATATACTTGAGGTTTTGGATGTTTTGAGAGAAGATTTGATCTCTCTCTCTCACGGCAAAGCCCTACCTCTCTTCTTCCTCCTCCGCAGCGCTTAGGCGAAGCCCTGTCGGAATACCTTGCTACTCCACCACCACCACGCCGTCGTGCTGCTGTTGGAGCCCTTCCCCAACCTCTCCTTCCTCCTTGCTGGATCAAGGTGTTGGAGACGTCACCGGGCTGCACGTGTGTTGAACGCGGAGGTGCCGTCCGTTCGGCACTTGATCGGATCTACCGCGATCTGAATCGCTGCGAGTACGACTCCATCAACCGCGTTCTTGTAACGCTTCCGCTTAGCGATCTTCAAAGGTATGAAGATCCACTCTCCCCTTGCTCGTTGCTGGTTTCTCCATAGATGGATCTTGGTGAACGCGTAGGAAATTTTTTGATTTACTACTACGTCTCCCAACAGTGGCATCATGAGCTAGGTCTATGCGTAGAATCTATGCACGAGTAGAACACAAAGTAGTTGTGGGCGTCGATTTTGTTAATATGCTTGCCGTTACTAGTCTTATCTTGATTCGACGGTATTGTGGGATGAAGCGGCCCGGACCAACCTTACACGTACGCTTACGTGAGACCGGTTCCACCGCCTGACATGCACTAGTTGCATAAGGTGGCTAGCGGGTGTCTGTCTCTCCCACCTTAGTCGGATTGGATTCGATGAAAAGGGTCCTTATGAAGGGTAAAGAGCAATTGGCATATCACGTTGTGGTTTTGACGTAGGTAAGAAACGTTCTTGCTAGAAACCTATAGCAACCACGTAAAAACTTGCAACTACAAATTAGAGGACGTCTAACTTGTTTTTGCAGCATATGCCGTGTGATGTGATATGGCCAAAAGGATGTGATGTGATGCATTGTGATGTATGAGATTGATCATGTTCTTGTAATAGGGTTCACGACTTGCATGTCGATGACTATGACAACCGGCAGGAGCCATAGGAGTTGTCTTATATTATTGTATGACCTGCGTGTCAATCATAAATGCCATGTAATTACTTTACTTTATTGCTAAACGTTAGCTGTAGTAGTAGAAGTAATAGTTGGCGAGACAACTTCATGAAGACACAATGATGGAGATCATGATGATGGAGATCATGGTGTCGTGCCGGTGACAGTGATGATCATGGTGCCCCGAAGATGGAGATCAAAGGAGCAAGATGATATTGGCCATATCATGTCACTATATTGATTGCATGTGATGTTTATCATGTTTACATCTTATTTGCATAGAACGACGGTAGTAAATAAGATGATCTCTCAATAAAATTTCAAGAAAGGTGTTCACCCTAACTGTGCACCGTTGCTAAGGATCGTCGTTCCGAAGCACCACGTGATGATCGGGTGTGATAGGTTCTAACGTTCGCATACAACGGGTGTAAGCCAGATTTACACATGCGAAACACTTAGGTTGACTTGACGAGCCTAGCATGTACAGACATGGCCTCGGAACACGGAAGACCGAAAGGTCGAACATGAGTCGTATAGAAGATACGATCAACATAGAGATGTTCACCATGGATGACTAGTCCGTCTCACGTGATGATCGGACACGGGCTAGTTGACATGGATCATGTATCACTTGGAAGGCTAGAGAGATGTCTATCAAAGTGGGAGTTCATTAATAATTTGATTAAATGAACTTAATTATCATGAACTTAGTCTAAAAATGTCCTTGCAAATTATGTCGTAGATAGCTCACGCTGTAGCTCCCCAGTTTTATTGATACAATCCTAGAGAAAAGTAAGTTGAAAGTTGATGGTAGCAATAATGCGGACTGGGTCCGTTATCTGAGGATTGTCCTCATTGCTGCACAGAAAGCTTATGTTTTTGATGTACCGCTAACTGCATCACTCCCTCAAGCGTTGTCTGTAGATGTTGTGAACATATGACAGGCACTTTTTGATGACTACGTGATAGTTCAGTGCGTCATGCATTACGGCTTAGAATTGAGGCTTCAAAATGTTTTGAACGTCACAGAACATATGAGATGTTCTAGGAGCTGAGATTGTGATCTCAAGCTCGTGCCTATGTTGAGAGGTATGAGACCTCCAACAAGATTCTTTGCCTGCAAGATAAAGGAGAATAGCTTAATCGGTGAGCGTGTTCTCAGATTGTCTGGGTGCTACAATCACTTGAATCAAGTGGGAGTTCATCTTCCAGATGAGATAGTGATTAATGCAGTTCTCCAAGTCACTGCCACCAAGCTACTAGAGCTTCGTGATGAACTATAACATGCCAGGGATGGATAAGATGATCCCTGAGTTGTTCGTGATGTTTGACACCACGAAGGTAGAAATCAAGAAGGAGCATCAAGTGTTGATGGTTAAGTGAAACCACTAGTTTCAAAAGGGGCAAGGGCAAGAACGGAAAACTTCAGGAATGGCAAGCCAGTTGTTGCTCTAGTGAAGAAACCCAAGGTTGAGCCCGAACCCGAGACTAAGTGCTTCTGTTATGAGGAGAATGTTCACTGAAGCGGAAAACCCCTAGATGCTTGGTAGATAAGAAGGCTGGTAATGTCAATGGAAGTATATTTGATATACGTGTTAGTGATGTGTACCTTGCTGGTACTCCTAGTAGCACCTGGGTATTGGATACCGGTTCGGTTGCTAAGTGTTAGCAACTCGAAATAAAAGCTACGGAATAAACGGAGACTAGCTAGGTGAAAGGTGACGATGTGTGTTGGAAGTATTTCCAAGATTGATGTGATCACCATCGCACGCTCTCTCTACCTTCGGGATTTGTGATAAACCTAAATAAATGTTATTTGGTGTTTGCGTTGAGCATGAACGTGATTAGATCATGATTAGTGCAATACGGTTATTCATATAAGTTAGAGAATAATGGTTATTCTATTTGCATGGATAATGCCTTCAATGGTCATGCACCCACTCGGAATGGTTTATCGAATCATGATTGTAGTAGTACACATGTTCATAACGTTGGTACCAAAAATATATAAAGGTAATAATGATAGTACCACATACTTGTGGCACTGCCGCTAAATGTCATATTGGTATAAATCGCATGAAGAAACTCCATGATGATGGATTTTTTACTCACTCGATTTCGAATCGGTTGAGACATGCGAGCCATGCCTCTTGGGCAAGATGACTAAGACCCCGTCATCCAATATGATGGAGCGGGCAAGTGGCTTATTGGAAATAATACATGTTGATGTATGTGGTCCAATGAGTGTTGAAACACACAGTGGATATCATTGTTTTTCTTTACCTTCACTGATGATTTGAGTAAATATGGGGATATTTACTTAATGAAACACGAATCTGAAATGTTTGAAAGGTTCAAGGAGTTTCAGAGTGAAGTTAAAGATCATCGTGACAAGAAGATAAATGTCTATGATATGATCATGGAGGTGAATATCTAAGTTACGAGTTTGGTATGCAATTTTAGACAATGTGGAAATTGTTTCACAGCTCACGCCTCCTGGAACACCATAGTGTGATGGTGTGTTCGAACGTCGTAGTCGTGCTCTATTGGATATAGTGAGTACTATGATGTCTCTTATCATTTTGCCACTATCGTTATGGGGTTATGCATTAAAGACAAATCCATTCACTTTAATAGGGCACCATCTAAGTTTGTTGAGATGACACCGTGAGAATTATGGTTTGACAGAAGCCTAAGCTGTCATTTCTTAATGTTTGGGGCTGTGACGCTTATGTGAAAATGGGTTTTTCACCTAGCGAGTTCGAACTCAAAGCAGACAAATGCATCTTCATAGAATACCCTAATGAGACATTGGGTATACCTTCTATCTCAGATCCAAGCGCAAAAGGTGTTTGTTGCTAAGAACGGGTCCTTTCTTGAGAAAGAGTTTCTCTCGAAAGAATTGAGTGGGAGGAAGATAGAACTTGATGAGGTTGTTGAACCTTTGTTTCAACCAGAGAATAGCGCAACACAGAAAGATGTTTCTGTAGAGCCTACTCAGTTGAAAAGGAAGTTAATGATGATGATCATGAAGCTTCGGATCAAGTCACTATCAAACCTCGTAGGTCGACAAGGACGCGTACTGCTCCTGAGTAGTACGACAACCCTGTCTTGGAAATCATGTTGTTGGACAACGATGAACCTACGAACTATGGAGAAGCGATGGTGGGCCCGGATTCCAACAAATGGCTAGGAGCCATGAAATCCGAGAAAGGATCCATGTATGAAAACCAAGTATGGACTTTGGTAGACTTGCCTGTTGAATGGCGGGTCATTGAGTACAAATGGACCTTTGAGATAAACATAGACGCTAATGGTGAAATGTCACCGTTTATAAAGCTCGACTTGTCGCAAAGAAGTTTCCGCCAAGTTCAAGGAGTTGACTGCAATGAGATTGTCTCATCTGTAGCGATGCTAAAAGTCTATTAAAATTTTGTTAGCAGTTGCTGCATTTTTCGATTATGAAATCTGGCAGATGGATGACAAAACAAGGTTTCCGTAATGGTTTTTGTGAGGAAGAGTTGTATGTGATACAACCAGAAGGTTTTGTCAATCCTAAGGATGCTAATAATATGCAAACTCCAGCGATCCTTCTATGGACTGGAGCAAGCATGTCGGAGTTGGAATATATGCTTTGATGAGGTGATCAAAGTGTTTAAGTTTATACAAAGTTTATGAGAAACTTGTATTTGCAAGAAAGTGAGTGGGAGCACTATAGAATTTCTTATAAGAATATGTAGTTGACATATTATTGATCGGAAATGATGTAGAATTTCTGGAAGAGCATGAAGGGTTGTTTGAAAAGAGTTTTTTCAAAGGAAGACCCAGATAAAGCTACTATTTTATTGAGCATCAAGATCTATAGGGATAGATCAATTCGCTTGATAAGTTTTTTCGACGAAGACATACCTTGACAAGTTTTTGAAGGAGTTCAAAATAGAAGGGTCAAAGAAGGAGTTCTTGACTGTATTGTAAGGTGTGAAATTGAGTAAGACTCAATACCCGACCACGGCAGAAGATAAAGAAAAGATGAGTGTCATCTCCTATGCTTTAGCCATAGGCTCTATATAGTATGCCATGCTGTGTACCGCACCTGTGTGCCTTGCCATGAGTTTGTGAAGGGGTACAAGAGTAATCCAAGAGTGGATCACTGGACAATGGTCAAAGTTATCCTTAGTAACTTGAGAACTAAGGAAATTTTTATCGATTATGGAGGTGATAAAGAGTTCATCGTAAAGGGTTACGATGATGCAAGCTTTAACTCCAATCCGGATAACTCTTAGTAGAAGTCTGGCTACGTATAGTGGAGCAGCCATTTGGAATAGCTCCAAGTGGAGCGTGGGAGTAGTATCTAAAAATATAACATGGAAAGTTTGTAAGGTACACACGGATCTGAATGTCGCAGACCCGTTGACTAAAACCTCTTTCACGAGCAGAACATGAACAAACCCCAGAACTTATTGGGTGTTAATCACATGATGATATGATCACATGGTGATGTAAGTGTTAATCACATGGTGATGTGAACTAGATTGTTGACTCTAGTGCAAGTGGGAGACTGTTGGAAATATGCCCTAGAGGCAATAATAAAATGGTTATTATTGTATTTCCTTGTTCATGATAATTGTCTATTGTTCATGCTATAATTGTGTTAACCGGAAACCGTAATACATGTGTGAATACATAGACCACAACATGTCCCTAGTAAGCCTCTAGTTGGCTAGCTCGTTGATCAATAGATGGTCACAGTTTCATGGCCATGGACATTGGATGTCGTTGATAACGGGATCACATCATTAGGAGAATGATGTGATGGACAAGACCCAATCCTAAGCATAGCACAAGATCGTGTAGTTCGTTTGCTAAAGCTTTTCAATGTCAAGTATCGTTTCCTTAGACCATGAGATTGTGCAACTCCCGGATACCGTAGGAATGCTTTGGGTGTGCCAAACGTCACAACGTAACTGGGTGGCTATAAAGGTACGCTACGGGTATCTCCGAAAGTATCTGTTGGGTTGGCACGAATCGAGACTGGGATTTGTCACTCCGTGTGACGGAGAGGTATCTCTGGGCCCACTCGGTAAGACATCATCATAATGAGCTCAATGTGACTAAGGAGTTAGCCACGGGATGATGTATTACGGAACGAGTAAAGAGACTTGCCAGTAACGAGATTGAACAAGGTATGGGGATACCGACGATCGAATCTCGGGCAAGTATCATACCGATAGACAAAGGGAATTGTATACGGGATTAATTGAATCCCCGACATCGTGGTTCATCCGATGAGATCATCGTGGAGTATGTGGGAGCCAACATGGGTATCCAGATCCCGCTGTTGGTTATTGGCCGGAGAAGTGTCTCGGTCATGTCTACGTGTCTCCCGAACCCGTAGGGTCTACACACTTAAGGTTCGATGACGCTAGGGTTATAGGGAAATGGTATACGTGATTACCGAAGGTTGTTCGGAGTCCCGGATGAGATCCCGGACGTCACGAGGAGCTCCGGAATGGTCCGGAGGTAAAGATTGATATATAGGAAGTCCAGTTTTGGTCACCGGAAAGTTTTCGGGCTCATCGGTAGTGTACCGGGAGTGCCGGGAGGGTGCCGGAGGACCCCCGGGAGGGGTGTGACGACCAGAGGACTTCATGGGCTGTTAGATAAAGTGTGTCAGCCCTTATTGGGCTGGGAAATACTTTTGCTAAAGGCCCATGTGGCTGGAGATAAGGAGATAAGGCAAAAAGGATTTAAAAGGAGGAGATCCACCTCCCTTGTGGGAGGTGGACTCTCCCTTTAATTCGGCCGGCCATCTCCTCTTTGGAGTAGAGGCCAAGCCAGCCCTCCACGTCCCTCCTCCTATATATACTTGAGGTTTTGGATGTTTTGAGAGAAGATTTGATCTCTCTCTCTCACGGCAAAGCCCTACCTCTCTTCTTCCTCCTCCGCAGCGCTTAGGCGAAGCCCTGTCGGAATACCTTGCTACTCCACCACCACCACGCCGTCGTGCTGCTGTTGGAGCCCTTCCCCAACCTCTCCTTCCTCCTTGCTGGATCAAGGTGTTGGAGACGTCACCGGGCTGCACGTGTGTTGAACGCGGAGGTGCCGTCCGTTCGGCACTTGATCGGATCTACCGCGATCTGAATCGCTGCGAGTACGACTCCATCAACCGCGTTCTTGTAACGCTTCCGCTTAGCGATCTTCAAAGGTATGAAGATCCACTCTCCCCTTGCTCGTTGCTGGTTTCTCCATAGATGGATCTTGGTGAACGCGTAGGAAAATTTTTGATTTACTACTACGTCTCCCAACACTTTATCAGTTCCTACCCAACGACGACTATACCTTCATTTAATTTTGCATTTAATGGGACAACAAGATGCTCCAACGCTGGGACATCATGGTTCAAAACTTCATCGGCTTCCATCTAAAATGGAGGGTGTCACTAAGGATTCTCTAGTGGACGTTGCGTCACCAATTGTGGATCAGTACTATGCCAACGTGAAGGACAAGTTTAATAAGCAAAATCAAAACTACTGGGCAGAGTCGCCGCCTTTTCGGATGAACATCGTTGACTATGCAACCAAGGATCGATATGCATGCTATGAGATATGGAGGCGCTTCTGTTGGATTGATAAGTATATATAGAGGGGCGGGGGGGGGGGGTGAATATACTACCTAGTTCAAGAATGGGCTCTTTTCCCAAGTTTAAAGTTCTTGGCAGATTTTAAGATTTAAAAGCAACATATAGAGTACCCTATACATCCAAATCTAGAGTGATGGGCAGTAGTATATAGAAGACATGCAAGTGAAAATGTAAAGGCGTAGAGGTGAGAGAATTGCAAACACAATAGGCTCGGTGAAGATTTTTTTGTTGGTTCGGATAGTTGACATTATCTTACATCCCCGTTGATCGATCCTTCAATCAATGGAATATCTAGAATCACAAAGGATTCCGCATGCCAGATTCCACGAAGAAACAATCCATGAAGGACACTCACCCACAAAGGGTCCAATTAGGAGAAACCTATGCCACCATGGCTTAGGCCCACAAAGTATTAGAGTCACTAGGGTAGATCTTCACCAAGTTGTTGATATTCGGGCCCATACAAACTTCTTGGCTTCATCACAAACTTGAAGACTTACAAGAAGAGCTAGCCGATCTAGGAGGCACACACCCTCCTAAAGTACCAAGATAAGGTTGCTTGACAACGAATCCCTTGCTCTTTCGATTCAAAATATAATATCCTCAACACTTAGAATCCCTCAAGATTTGTCTATGGATTCACAGAAAGTTGGAATGGAAAACAAGAGGGGATTATATCTCAAAGGGAGCGATTGGATCGTTGGAGTGGATTGCCCTTTGAAATCAACACAAAGAGGTGGAGTTCTCTATCAGAACAAATTATGGAAGTGGAGTTTTCTTAAAGTTGAATAGGTGGGATAGGTGGGAGTATATATACGCATGGCAAAAAAATCTAACTGTTACAGATAGACTACTAGGGAAACCTTATAGACAGGAGCCTACTAGTGGCGCTGCAAAAATAAAGCCGCTATTGCTAATTACCAGTAGCGCTGTATTCCTGCAGTGCTACAACTAAGGGCTTAGCAGTAGTGCTAGGCGCTAAGAAAGCGCTACTGATAAGGTGGCCCCACTGACCCTGTAGACACTATTTATAGTAACAACGCTGGGTGGGAGGAAGCGATACTCCTAAGGCCACTTCCATTAGCGCTTTCTGACATGCAAGCGCTACTGCTAATGTGCCACACATAGTAGCAGCGCTTTTTTGTAAGCAGCGCTACTGCTAGTTGTGGCTGCTGCCACCTTTTCGCCCCCTCCCTCTCTCCCCCACTTTGCCCTCTCTCCCCTCCTTTCCCCTCTCCACTCTCCACCATTGTTGCTCTTCTTATCTCTTCCTCCTACCTCTCTAATTCTCTCCTCATTAATGTCCCCCTCCACCATAACTCTCCTCCATAAATGGCCTCTCTCACATTATCTCTATTTGTCCTACCTCTCTTCCTCTCCCCCCATTAATCACCCCCTCCAACATAACACTCTCTCAATTATTTAGCTATCTAGATTCACCTCTCCTCCCAAAGAACTATATATAGCTAGCTATTTAGCCATCCATACGTCTCGATCGGTATCGCTCTCGAGAGATATATAGGTGAGTAAAAAGTTGTTCATTCCAAGAATGGGAATATGTGTGTTTGGGATATATGGAGAGATTTGTGTGAGTGACATGCCCTTGAGTTGCTTATGTTTCGCCGCGATGTCGATTTATTTCCATCACGGTGAATTTTGAGCAAACTCAATATGTCCTATTTTTAGGCAAGGTCATGCCAAAATTTTATATGACTTCGAAGCATGCATGCATTATTTATTTTATAACCCTTTTGCTTGTTATACCGTGCAGTCGGTCATGAAGGTGAGTGGATCGAAGGTGGAGCGGTACATGCAATCCACGGTGATGGACATGTACGCAAATAATCGGACTAGGATTAGATGTCCGTGTGCAAGATGCAAGGAAGGAGTGCTTTTGGACCCTTTTGATCGTGGCACTTTGAAGGTGCACCTGCTGAAGAATGGTTTCATGGATGGCTATACTTAATGGATAAGTGAAGAAGCTGATGACGATGAGGGCGTCCACATGGCAAGGAATAACCACATGGGGCTCGACGAATAGATGACCGATCAACATGACGATGACGCCAGGGAAGAGTCTGGAAATGATAGCATCGGAGAAGATTTCAGACACGAAGAAGAAGAGTCCGGACATGGCAGAGAAGAGGTCACGCTGTAGTCTTCGATGCTACTAAGTGCAGTCGTGCAGGACCCTCATGTTCGAGACCTCCTTCGCAAGAGTACGACTGGCGAGAGAGCTACTTCTAGAGAGGAGGCCAAGCTGGCGCAACTTGAAGTAGACTCGAATACTCCATTGTATGACGGTTGCGATCCCGAGGTGACCCGCTTGAGTTTCACACTCGAACTTCTGAAGACGAAGGCCAAAAACAAATGGATAGACAAAAGCCTCGATGAGCATTTGAAGTATCTACATAATGAAGTTCTTCCTGTCGGGAACCTGTGTCCTACTAGTGTCGAGGAGGCCAAGAAAATCGTTTGCCCTTTTGATTTGCCACACATTAGGTACCACACATGCATCAATGATTGCATCATTTATCAGGGGGGAGCATGCGAAAAAAACCAGCTGTCGAGTGTGCAATGCTTCTCGATACAAGAAGGTAGAAAAGAAAGCTCCTCAGAAAGTTGTATGGTACTTTCCGATCACTCCTCATCTACAACGGTATTTCGTAGATCCTAAGGAAGCAAACCTCATGCGCTGGCACGCGGAGAGGAAGAAGCCTGACGATGGAGATGATTCGAAGCTGAGACACCTCATAGATGGTAGCTAGTGGAGAGCATTCAACGCCGTATATGGATTATTGCAATACGGTTATTCATTTAAGTTAGAGAATAATGGTTATTCTGTTTACATGAATAATACCTTCTATGGTCATGCACCTAATGAGAATGGTTTGTTGAAATCTTGATCGTAATAATACACATGTTCATAACATTGATGTCAAAAGATACAAAGTTAATAATGATAGTACCACATACTTGTGGCACTGCCGCTAAATGTCATATGGATATAAAACGCATGAAGAAACTCCATGCAGATGGATCTTTGGACTCATTCGATTTCGAATTGGTTGAGACCTGCGAACCATGCCTCTTGGGCAAGATGACTAAAGGACCCCGTTGGATGGAGCCGGCAAGTGATTCATTGGAAATGATACATGTTGATGTATGCAATCCAGTGAGTCTTGTAGCGTGAAGTGGATATCGTTATTTTCTTACCTTCACTAATGATTTGAGTAGATATAGTGTATATTTACTTAATGAAACACAAGTCTAAATCGTTTGAAAGGCTCAAGCAAATTCAGAGTGAATTTTGAGATCATCGTGACAAGAAGATAAAAATGACTGCGATATGATCGTGGAGGTGAATATCTGAGTTACGAGTTTGGCATACAACTTAAGGTAATGAGAAAGTTATTTCACAACTATCGCCACCTGGAACACCATAGTGTGATGGTGTGTCCGAACGTCATAGTCATGCTCTATTGGATATAGTGCGTGCTACGATGTCTCTTATCGTTTTACTACTATAATTTTGGGGTTATGCATTAGAGACAACTACATTCACTTTAAATAGGGCACCATATAAATCCGTTGAGATGACACCATGTGAATTATGGTTTGATAGAAACCTAAGCTGTCATTTCTTAACGTTTGGGGCTGCGACGCTTGTGTGGAAAATGTTTTCGCCTAATGAGGTCGAACCCAAAGCAGACAAATGCATCTTCGTAGAATACCCTAAAGAACAGTTGGGTGAACCTTCTTAGATCCATGTGCTAAGTGTTTGTTGCTAAAACGGATCCTTTCTCGAGGAAAAGTTTCTCTCGAAACAATTGAGTGGGAGGAAGATAGAACTTGATGAGGTTGTTAAGCCTACGTTGGTTGAAGAGGAAGTTAATGATGATGATCATGAATCTTCAGGATCAAGTTACTATCGAACTTCGTAGGTCGACAAAGATGTGTACTGCTGCTGAGCGGTACGGCAACCCTGTCTTGGAGGTCATGTTGTTGGACAACGATGAACCTACGAGCTATGGAGAAGTGATGATGGGCCCGGATTGCGACAAATGGTTGGAGGCCATGAAATCCGAGATAGGATCCATGTATGAAAACCAAGTATAGATTTTGGTAGACTTGCTCGTTGGACAACAGGTCGTTGAGTACAAATGGATCTTTAAAATGAAGACAAACAATGATGGTAAATGTCACCATTTGTAAAGCTCGACTTGTTGCAAAGATGTTTGTGACAAGTTCAAGGAGTTGACTACAATGAGACTTTCTCACTCGTAGCGGTGCTAAAGTTTGTTGGAATTGTGTTAGCAGTTGCTGCATTTTTCAATGATGAAATCTGGCAGATGGATGTCAAAACATCATTTACTTGAGGAAAGGTTGTATGTGATACAACCAGGAGGTTTTGTTAGTCCTAAGGATGCTAAAAGGTGTGCAAGCTTCAGTGATCCTTTTATAGACAGAAGCAAGCATCTCGGAGTTGGAATATACATTTTGATGAGGTGATCAAAGTTTTGTAGTTTATACAAAGTTTACGAGAAACTTGTATATACAATAAAGTGAGTGGCAGCACTATAGAATTTCTGATAAGTATATGTGGATGACATATTGTTGATCGGAAATAATGTAGAATTTCTGGAAAGCATGAATGGTTATTTGGAAAGTAATTTTCAAAGGAAGACGTGGATGAAGCTACCTAATTGCTGACCATCGAGATCTATACAGATAGATCAAGGTACTCGATAAGAGTTTCAATGAGTACATACCTTGACAAGATTTTGAAATAGTTCAAAATGGATCAGTCAGAGAAAGATTTGTAAGATGTGAAGTTGAGTGAAACTCAAAGCTCGACCACGGTAGAAGAAAGAGAAAGGACAGACATCGTCCCCTATGCCTTAGCCATAGGCTCTGTATAGTATGCCATGCTGTGTACCGCACCTATGTGTGCCTTGCCATGAGTCCGTCAAGGGGTACAAAAGTGATCCAGGAGTGGATCACTGGACAGCGGTCAAGATTATCCTTAGTAACTAAAAGACTAAGGAGATGTTTCTCGATTATGGAGGTGATAAAGAGTTTGTCGTAAAGAGTTACGTCGATGCAAGCTTTAACACCAATTCGGATGACTAGTAGTAGCAATCTGGATACGTATAGTGGAGTAGCCATGGTAATCGTTTATGATAATCGTTTATTATCCATGCTATAATTGTATTGATCGGAGACTTAAATGCATGTGTGGATACATAGACAAAACCGTGTCCCTAGTATGCCTCTAATAGACTAGCTCGTTGATCAAAAGATGGTTAAGGTTTCCTAGCCATGGACATGAGATGTCATTTGATAATGGGATCGCATCATTAGGAGAATGATGTGATTGACAAGACCCAAACTACAAACGTAGCATATGATCGTGTCAGTTCATTGCTACTGTTTTCTGCATGTCAAGTATGTGTTCCTATGACCATGAGATCATGCAACTCATGGACATTGGAGGAGTGCCTTGTGTGTATCAAACGTCGCAACGTAACTGGGTGACTATAAAGGTTCTCTACAGGTATCTCCGATGGTGTCTGTTGAGTTGGCATGGATCGAGACTGGGATTTGTTACTCCATGTGACGGAGAGGTATCTCAGGGCCCACTCGGTAATACAACATCACAAACAAGCCTTGCAAGCAATATGGCTAAGTGTTAGTCACGGGATGTTGTATTACGGAACGAGTAAAGAGACTTGCCAGTAACGAGGTTGAACTAGGTATGGAGATACCGATGATCGAATCTCGGGCAAGTAACATACCGAAGAACAAAGGGAACATTATATGGGATTAACTGAATCCTTTACATAGAGGTTCGACCGATAAAGATCTTCATAGAATATGTAGGAACCAATGTGGACATACAGGTCCCACCATTGGTTATTGACCGTATAGGTGTCTCGGTCATGTCTACATAGTTCTCAAACCCGCAGGGTCTGCACACTTCAGGTTTGGTGACGTTTCGGTAGTATAGAGTTATGTGTGGTGATGACCGAAGTTTTTTCGGAGTCCCGGATGAGATCCAGGACGTCACGAGGAGCTCCGGAATGGTCCGGAGGTAAAGATTCATATGTAGGAAGTCCTATTTTGGTCGCCGGAAAAGTTCCGAGCTCATCGGTAGTGTACCGGGAGTGCCGGTAGTGTACCGGGGGACCATCGGGAGAGGTATTTCGACCCAAGAGGCTTCATGGGCAGTGGGAGAGTGAATATCAGCCCTTAGTGGGCTGGTGGAAACTCCCACGCAAGGCCCATGTGTCTGGAGAAAAAAACCCAATAGGAAAAGGTGGAAAAGGGAGAAAAAAGGACGAATCCTAGTGCTACTAGGATTGGAGGAGAGTCCTCCAATCCTAATATATTCGGCCGACTCCTATGGGCCCTAGGCCTTGCGCCAACCCTCCTCCTCCCTCCCTCCTATATATATGAGTGGAATTAGGGTTTTTGGACAAGCATTTTCAGCCACGTCTAAACCCTACTTCTAGATCAAGTTCCTCTAGACTAGACTATTTCCGCGGCGCTTAGGCGAAGCCCTGTCGGACTTGGTCCACCACCATCTCCGGAGCACTATCATGCTGCTGGTGAACTCTTCTACCTCTCCACTCCCTCTTCCTGGATCGAGAAGGCGGAGTTTTTCATCAAGCTGTACGTGTGCTGAATGCGGAGGTGCCGTCCGTTCGGTGCTAGATCGGAAGGACCGTGATCGAGATCGCGAGACGGTTCGTGATGAGATCGCGGAATGGATCATGATGAGTTTGTGGGACAGATCATGATCAAGATCGTGAGACGGATCGTGATGAGATCGCGGGACGGATCGTGATGAGTTCACGAGACGGATCATGATTGGATCGCGGGACGGATCGTGATGAGATCGCGGGACGCTCGGCAATTTGGATCACGAAGATGTTCGACTACACAAACCGCGTTTCTTAACGCTTCCCGGTTAGCGATCTACAAGGGTATGTAGATACACTCTCCCTCTCGTAGATGCTCCTCACCATGGATAGATCTGCGTGTGCGTAGGAATTTTTTTGTTTCCCATGCTACGTTCCCCAACAACGTGGGTTTGCCACTAATGTTTATATCACTAATGGCGCACCATGTGTGCGGTGCGCCACTGCTAAGTTTCTCCTGGGCACACCCCCTCCCCAGACATACCAGTGGTGCACCGGGGTTCGATATGCCATTACTAGTTTTAACTAGTAATGGCGCACCAGACCCACGGTGCGCCACTACTAATATTTTTTTTTCATTTTTTTCAAAACTAGTAATGACGCACCACACACCAGGTGCGCCATTATTAATCCTGGTTACCAATGGCGCATTCTTAGGAGGTGCGTCATTGGTAACCTGAGAGCAGCTAGATATTTTTGACAGCCACCTACCACACTCACTTTCCCCACTTCATTGTCTCCACCTCTACCAAGCTTGGTCTCGGCTGCCTCCTCCTCCTCACCTCATTTGCACCATAGATTCACCCAAATTAAGTGGTTAAATTTCCTTTTTTGATAGGTAAGTAAGGGGAAAGCTTTCTTTATGTTCTAGATCTACGTACTTTTTTCTCCCTCCAACGTACACACTTTTTATGACCTAGATCTACGTATGTTTGTGGTGTTGTATATGTTTGTGTTTGCAGGTACCGGTATTTGAAATGCGATAGTTGCCAATATTTTGCCGGAATGTTGATCCATTTCCGTTTCGGTGAGAATTTGGCACTATGCATTCTTTTTTGTCCTATTTTTAGGCAAAGTCATCCCAATATTTTTTGGTTCTAAAATATCTTTTTGCTCTACCCCGTAGGCGACCATGGACCGCACGATGACCGAAGGCATCATGAATAGGTTTTTGAGCTCCGCGAAGGCCGAGATGCTTCAAAAGAACGAGACAGAGATAAGATGTTTGTGTCGAAGATGCAAGATGAAGAGCCTTATGGACCCGGATTCCAGACAAGTGCGGGGTCACTTGCTCGTGCGTGGTTTCATGGATGCCTATCGGTGGCAAGGTGATGAAGATGATTATGAAGTCGTCCATGAGGGCCGGGCAAGAAATAAGGAAGGGCAGCAAGACAATAGCGGCGAGGGCAGGCGAGAAGACGAAGAATCTCCAGGACATGATCACGAAGTAGATGCAGGACACAGTCATCATGTAGAAGATGCCGGACATGATGATGAGGAAGATCAAGACGAAGGGCATGATCATGAAGATGAAGATGCCAGAGCAGACGATGATAGACCATCGATGGGGTGGGTGCAGGACCCTCATATTCAAGAGCTGCTTCTCAAGCAGACGGGTAATGCAAGAGCTGCCGCCCGAGAGAAAGCCAAACTAGATCAACTGGAGATAGACGCGGTTACTCCATTGTTTGAAGGATGCAGGCCCGAGGATACCCGCCTGAAAGTAACGCTCATGGCTCTGGAGATGTAGGTAAAACACAAAATGACTGACGTATCCTTCGACGAGAACATGTCATTCTGGAACGAATGCCTTACCAAGGGGGAACAAGTGCCCGACCAGTTTCGAGGAGGCTAAGAAAATCGTGTGTCCTCTGGATTTACCGCACGTGAAATACCATGTGTGCATGAACGATTGCATCATTTATCGGGACGAGCACGTGGAGTCTACCATATGTCCATTGTGCGGCGTCACTCGATACAAGAAGAGGAAGAAAGCTCCTCGAAAAGTGGTGTGGTACTTTCCGATCACTCCTCGTCTGTAGCGGTATTTCGCGGACCCTAAGCTAGCAAAGCTCCTGCGTTGGCATGCGGATAGGGAGGAGAAGAAGCGAGAAGATGACGGAAATGATTCGGAGATAAATAAAAAAGACAAGATGTTGAGTCACCCTAAGGATGCGAGCCAGTGGCAAGCGTCGAACTTCGAACACCCAGGATTTGGGGACGATCCAAGGAACATCGTGCTGGGCGTGAGCACCGATGGAGTCAATCCGTTTGGCAGCCAGAGAAGCACACATAGCACCTGGCCTTTGTTTGTGTGAATGTACAACCTTCCCCCCTGGATGTGCATGAAGAGGAAGTATATTCACATGAGTATGCTAATTGAAGGCCTGACACAACTAGGGAACGATATCAATCTGTATCTGGGGCTGCTGAAAGAGGAGCTAGACACGCTGTGGAAAATGCTAGCCAATACGTGAGATGCCACAGCGAAACAATATTTCCCTATGAGAGCCGCACTGCTCATGACGGTGCACGACTATCTCGGTTACGGATATGTCACGGGGCAGGTGGTCCAAGGATTTTCTGCATGCATCAGGTGCATGGATGACACAAGGTATTGCCAGCTAGATAGAGATCCCGGGTCTTCAAAAACCGTGTTCGTGGGACATCGAAGGTGGCTTCGCACTATTAGGAAAAGGCATGCTAGTGGCGCACCAGTTTTGCCTACTAATGGCGCACTGGTGGTGCGCCACTAGCACCACGCCAATAGAATTAAATACTAATGGCGCATCCCTGGTGCGCCATTAGAATCTGGTGTACTAATGGCGCACCAGGCCATGCGCCATTAGTATAGCCAACAATGCGCCATTAGTATGCCTCCCAGGGGCCATATGTACCCGTGTGCTTTGGCATACTAATGGCACACTAGTGGCTGATGCGCCATTAGAGTCTTTTTTACAGTGCGCCATTAGAGTCTTGAGTGGTGCGCCACTAGTATGAATATTAGGGATTTTTTTTCTTTTCTGATATTTTCACAGGTTACAAAATATATTATTGGACAGAATCACGACACGATGGTCGGAGACAAAACCTCAAGATGAGTTACAGTTCTTGCTGCTCAAGATGAGCATGCCAATACCTCATGATCCAGTGTAAATCCAAAAGATAATTACAGTGTGGAATCTACTAAGAAAAATACAATGTAACTCCACTAAGGATTACAGTGTAAATTCAAAAGATAATTACAGTGTAAAATCTACTAAATACAATGTAAATACACTAAGGATTGTAGTATAAATCCACCGAGGGAAACCCTCTACAGCAATCTGGCACATTGTAAATACTAAAGGTGAGCAATGCATCTAACAGCATAAACCGCATGAAGCATGCCTGAACATCAATTATACCACACTAAAAAACTGCATGCACAATTACTACTCTCCCTGAAAAGACAAATAAGACCAATGCTATTAACTTAGCTACATAAAATCACTATTTATTGTACTATGGTCAATAACAAACTCCATTGAGCTATGGAAGGAGAACAAATAGATATCCTCTCAGGTACCTATCTGAATGCAAATAGATGTATTCAGCTACACAGATATGAGGGCAGGCTCCTGGTCATGGTTGAACTCTTCTCCAGGGCTATGTAGGACTCGATTTCCTGATAGCATTTCTCAGGTATGTATTTGACTCTCTCTCCATTTATAGACGATACTGGTTGTGGTCGGTCACACGAGTTAGAGTCCACATCCAGTCTTACCAATAATTCAATATGTTATGGATGTGTTATTTACTTTTCCTTTTTGGAAACTTCAATCTGCTATGATGCATTTCAGATGTTATTCTTTTTAGTTCGGGAAGATGACATGTCGCGCTCGCAGGACATGATTGCGCCTCACCTTGGTTGGTTCTTAGTCTATATCCTAGTAGTAGATTGATAGCATGATATGGTACCTGTTACAAAGCGCACAAGTGACCGGAAAATTGACAGGATATATGGAACCTATTACAAAGTACGAAAGTGACCAGAAACTGATTCCTTAGCAGTTCTATCAAACCTTTTTTTGTCTAATCATAACAGAGACTTCTGATGGCCGTAACTTTAGGACATGTGTGCGGCGCGGAAGATATGGGAGTGGGGAGGAAGGGTGGAGAGGGAGGAAGGAGGAAGGAGGAGAGGTACCTGGGCGGGCGCGGCCGGTCGCCGGAGGGGTCGGGGTCGGGGTTGGGGTCGAGGGGAGGCCGGCGGCGGCGCAGGGCAGGGACGAAGGGGTCGGGGGCGCAGGGCGGGGGCGCGGGGGCGGCGGCGTCGTGGGTCTGGCGAGAGGGAGGGACGAAGGGGTCGGGGGAGTTAGAGCTAGGGGGAAGATTACTATTGGCGCACCCCCGAGCGGTGCGCCATTAGAATGTTTTTTTTACATAGCAATGGCACACCCCCGAGCGGTGCGCCATTAGAATGTTTTTTTTCACATTCTAATGGCGCACCGCTCGGGGGTGCGCCATTAGAATGTTTTTTTTTCACATTCTAATGGCGCACCCCCAAGAGGTGCGCCATTAGAACGCTATTTTTTAATATTTTTTATAAGAACAGTAATAATTTTTTATAAGAACAGTAATAATTGTTTTGTAAAAACAGTAATAATTTTTTATGAATATGAAAAAATATCATCAAATTTGTTATTTGAAAATGGGGGTGCTCGGCGGCGGTGGAGCGGGGAAGGGTGCGGAGGGTGCTCGGCGGCGGTGGAGCATGGGAGGGTGCGGGGGGTGCTTGGCGGCGGTGGAGCGGGCCGGGGAGGGTGCGGTGGGTCGTCGGCGGCGGTGGAGAGCTAGCGGGGGATGGTGTGGGGGGTGCTCGGCGGTGGTGGAGCGGGCCGGGGAGGGTGCGGTGGGTCGTCGGCGGCGGTGGAGAGCTTGCGGGGGAGGGTGCGGGGGTGCTCGGCGGCGGTGGAGCTAGCGGGGGAGGGTGCAGCGGGGGATCGAGATCGAGATGGAGGGGGATAGCTATATAGCGATCGAGATGGAGGGGGATAGAGATCAAATTTGAAAAAATATTCATGAATTCAAAAAGTGCCCATGAAATTTGAAAATATTCATGATCGAGTTCAGAAAGTGCCCATGTAATACAATCGAGAAATGAAGACTACGATTTAAATACAATTGATCTTAGCTAGCTATCTGTTCACAATCTTCTTGCCCTTCTTTTTCGCAAACGGAGTTCTTATGTGGAACGGACGTCCTTTAGGTACGGTGGTCCTGCTTCTTCTTGTGGTGCATGCTGCTACTTCATCGTCGTCGTCATGTTCCATCTTCGGGTCGCCGTACTTGTCGAAGTCTTGCTCATTGGCGACTCCATCCATTCCGATGATCTTCCTTTTGCCTCTCCTCACGACAACACGACTAGGCTTTGACGGGTCGGTAATGAAGAAGCATTAGTCCACTTGGGAAGCCAGTACCCATGGCTCATTTTTCGCGGTGACGTTTGCGCCCGCGGTCTTGGATTTGGCTTCGGGTATAACCATGGTGGTGAAATACCGGTCTTCTTTTAGGACGCTCTTGGCCCATCTGACATGGAACATCGGGACCTTCTCTCCGGCGTAGCTCAGCTCCCAGATCTCCTCGATCCTTCCGTAGTATCTGTCCTTGTCGTTACCGGTGTAGGATTCCATCGTTAGCCCGGAGTTCTGATAACCATCGCTCTTCATGTCCTTGTCCTCGGTGTAGAATTTGTAGCCGTTGATATCGTATGCCTCATAGGTTATCAGGTTGTGCTCGACGCCCGATGACCTATGAGGCATACGATATTAACGGCTACAAATTCTACACCGAGGACAAGGACATGAAGAGCGATGGTTATCAGAACTCCGGGCTAACGATGGAATCCTACACCGGTAACGACAAGGACAGATACTACGGAAGGATCGAGGAGATCAAGGAGCTGAGCTACGCTGGAGAGAAGGTCCCGATGTTCCGTGTCAGATGGGCCAAGAGCGTCCTAAAAGAAGACCGGTATTTCACCACCATGGTTATACCCGAAGCCAAATCCAAGACCGCGGGCGCAAACGTCACCGCGAAAAATGAGCCATGGGTACTAGCTTGCCAAGTGGACCAATGCTTCTTCATTACTGACCTGTCAAAGCCCAGTCGTGTTGTCGTGAGGAGAGGCAAAAGGAACATCATCGGAATGGATGGAGTCGCCAATGATTAATACTTTGACAAGTACGGCGACCCAAAGATGGAAGATGACGACGACGATGAAGTACCATACACCACAAGAAGAAGCAGGACCACCCTACCTAAAGGACGTCCGTTCAAGAGAAGAATTCAAGGGATTCCGGGGCTAAATTATTCAACCGTGAGAAAGAAGGGCAAGAAGATTGTGAAAAGATAGCTAAGATCGAATCATGATGTGTCGGCCGCGTGTGTACATGTGTCAGTGTCAGGCTCAATCTTTGATGACTGTTATTTCATGTCACTTGATTTCAACCATGTCATCTAATTTTAAATATTTGCACAATGGTTTTATCACTCCATTTGCATTTTCCTGTTCTTTTATCTCAAATCTTAAATTATTAAAAAATCCAAAAAATAAAAAAATTAGTAATGGCGCACTAGGAGAAGGTGCGCCATTGCTATCACGGTGTTTATGGCGCACCCCTAAAAGGTGGTCCATTGATATACCAATTTTTATGGCGTACCCCTAAAAGGTGCGCCATTGCTAACCCTCCGCCCACTATGGCCTTACCCATTCTTTCATTACCTCCCCTCCCGCCTCTTGCCTCCCGCCTTCCCCCTCTAGCTTTCGATCACAACCGGCCGGCTAGGGTTTCGCCCTCCCACCCCCGCTCCGCCGTCGCCTCTGCCGCCGGCCCCTTCCACGGAGCTCCCGCGGAAGTGACATGAAATAAGTTAATTAGTAATGGTGCAACTAAAAATCTTAAATTATTACATCCAACTAAAAATCCAAAAAAATAAATAAAAAGTTAGTAATGGCGCACCAGGAGAAAGTGCGCCATTGCTATCATGGTGCTTATGGCGCACCCCTAAAAGTTAGTAATAAACAAAAGTTAGTAATGACGCACCATGAGAAGGTGCGCCATTGCTATTGCGATTTTTATGGCGCACCCCTAAAAGGTGCGCCATTGCTAACCCTCCCCCACTACGGCCTAATTCCCTCCCTCCACTCCCGCCTCCTGCCTTCCCCTTCTTTCGATCACAACCACTCCGCCGTCGCCTCCCACCCCCATCCTCGCCGCCCTCGCCTCCCGCCGTTGCTTCCCACCCCCGTCCTCGCCGCCTCATCCCCGCCACGCTATGGTACGGTACGGAAACCCCTGCCCCCCTTCCTCATCCATCTCCCCGCTCACTTACGC
Organism: Hordeum marinum; assembly: GCA_022496015.1. Classification (NCBI taxonomy): domain Eukaryota; kingdom Viridiplantae; phylum Streptophyta; class Magnoliopsida; order Poales; family Poaceae; genus Hordeum; species Hordeum marinum. Next base: position 44,594,056 of record CM039676.1, on the reverse strand, counting down.
CTCGATCCGCTTTTCCCTCGTCCCCTCCCCTCCCCTCCCCGCCCCGCCGCGCCGTGCTCGCGCCCGTATCGTCTGGTCTCGTCTCGTCGGGGTTCGTTCCCCTCTCTGTTCGTTCCCCTCTCGTGCTCGCCCACGGTGGATTGGATTGGAGGGGGGTGTTATCATCTCGGTGGTTGGAAATAGCGGAGGTGATTGAATCACAACTTACATATTGGTTTTAATTTCACCAGGTTGGCATCGATTATAAGATGAGGATACTGCTGCTCCATCACGTATATGCATTTTCGGTTTCTGACATTGCCATTCATTACTCAAAGATTAGGCTGGATCATTAATAGTTGGTGCTGCTAAATATGTAGTTCTGAGTTGATGTGATATTTAATTGCATGCCTTCATATAGGAATTGTAATTTGCAACTTATTTTGACACTCAATTTAAGAAGTTTCTGCTTATAAACGGTATGTTGTTAAATTATTACTCGCTCACCTAAAGCACCGAAAGCAAATTGCGCCACAGGTAAAGATGAGCATCTGTTATGTCCCTTGAAACCTACAGTCAAAGGAAACCCATGGAAACAAAATTCAGTCAGTCATGGATAATAGTTTGTCATGAATCCAATATCTTGCACTTAGCAGCACAACACTAGGATAATAGTTTGTCATTTGGATTGATCCTGGGGGGGGGGGGGGGGGGGTAGTGGCTCTATATTTGCATTTCATAGTATCCACATTTGTAATAAATAGTCATTTATCTTCAAGAAATTATTGCTAGTGCTGCTAGAGGCATGTGTGGCTGCATTGCATTGGAGGTTGGGGTATGTATCTGTCACTCCCACTACAGAATACAATCTGATCGTAGTCCTGTGCCTAGAGATGCCGTCGTATGTCTGCCCTATATTTGCATTTCATAGTATCCACATTTGTAATAAATAGTCATTTGTCTTCAAGAAATTATTGCTAGTGCTTCTAGAGGCATGTGTGGCTGCATTGCATTGGAGGTTGGGGTATGTGAACACAATAATGGTAAAGGACGGTGCTTGATTATGGAAGCCTATATATATACTACAATCTGATCTTTTTCTGCTGTCAACCTGTAGACAAACCGGATATTTAATTTTCTATTTCTGAGAGCATCTCTCCTCTAGTGAAATATTTTGATATATACTGTAGTAGATATTGTGCATATTGCAGAGAAGAACTAGAGGAGTGGCTCGCACATTCACACAAGTAGAAAGACACTGTTCGTACGGGAATGCAGAACTAAATAAAAAATCATAGATAGTAATCTCTGTTCCTTTTCTAGTTACGTAGTTTTATTTTAAATACCAGGTTCCCTAAGCTGAAACGAAGAAAAGATCATTTCCAATTCTTAGACCGTACTGATCTGTTAAGCCCGTAGAATTGTGAGAGTCATTACTTGGACAACTTACGTGGCTTGGTCTCTGTAGATTTTGGATCTTGAGATAGAACATGGCACAAATTATATTACCTCTCTTTCAGAGGAGTGTTATAATATATAATGTACTAGATGTTGCATCTGAACATAATCTTGCTAACTAACAGAGTCGAGTTTCTGCTGTTGATATCATTCTTGGAGACTGCTTCCGGAGAGGAAGTGTAAATTCAGGCTTTCCTATTTTGTTTTCTCTCTCAGTTGTATTTTGAATCACTCAGGAAAAAAATCAGGTCAACGACGACCGTGTAGTCTGTAGTGGGAGTGACAGATACATACTCATTGCAATAAATAGTCATTTGTAATAATTTTCATACTCATTGCTTCTTATCCATATATACAAGTTTGGTCATTAGAAACAAGTATAATCATTCCCACCGTACATCATAAGCAGAAAACCTTAACTGCAATTGGCAATAACTCAAGTGATCACAGTTGCATGTCCAACATCAAAGCCTATAACCAAACATCACACCATATAATTACTATTATCTGTGGACTAAACTTGTTCACAGTGTTGATTTTATCGCTCTATACAATTATGAAAAGATGAATTCATCCTACACAAACCAAAAAATTATCAACAATCTCTAGGTAGAATCTGCCGGTAGAGATGTCGGCTATAACATGTTCATGTGTTTCCTTTCCACTAAAAACCTGCTGTAGCTCCTGGCTATAACAATCTGATAGCTCCTGGCAGATTATTCATGTTTGTTGAACTAGTTGCAACAAAACTGATTGATATGAAGATGCATATGAACTGTTGCTGGCAGATTATTCATGTTTATAGTTGCTGGCAGTTGCTATTTGAGCGGGGATTTGTGCCCGTTATCGCCGAAATGTTGATTCATTTCCGTTTCGGCGAAAAATAGGCACTTCTAGGTCAAGAAAATAGCAAAGGTCATGCCGAATTTTTCCTAGAATTTATGTTGCCAGCTAATTATTAGCCATGCAAAATTCAGCCATGTTCTTAACTACTCAAGCCAAAAGTAGTCCATTTTTGTGCTTATGAAAGACTTGACTGTCCTTACCCTTGCCTTGTGTGGTTAAAGTAAAGAGACCACGTTTCTTCCTGGAATGAATGGAATGTGCATGCATGAAAGCTCTTCTGCAACCTCCTTTCGTCCATCTACTGGCATTGTATGGCCACCATATAGCACTGCTGCACAAAGAGACAGAGCTGGAAGGTAGAGAGGGGCAAAGATGCAGGACTGGTCCTGTTGACATTATCTTTAATAACTAAAGTGACATTTTTGATTATCAAGACTAGTAGCTATGGGTGAAAGCCTGACAACCTTGACTACTAGTATTCATCCCATGAAAGTATCATCTTAGGCTTTCAACTACTAGTATTAATTGTAGATCACCATGGCACTAATTATTAGCCATTTTTTTTCCTATTTAGAGCGAACATGGCCAACAACGATGAGCCGACGGTTCGGGCAAGCCATTCTGGGAGCTGTCCCAGGAGATGGAGGAAGAACCTCACCGCTATGAGGACGCCGCGGAAGACACCGATCCTGACTACACAACCCCTAGTGGCGTCGGGGATGACACCGCTGATGGTGCCGCCGGGGATGCCACCACTGATGATGGCAGCGAACGCACAGATGGAAGCCAACCGAAGAGGCAACGGAAGGAGCAGTGCCCGAACGTGCTCGGCACCGTCAAGGAGGAATTTACTGCAGTGTCCTCCAGTGGGCATCCAACGGCGCCCAAATAATTAGTCCGTGGGTACGTGGGACAACTCGGGTGCATTCTCTAGAGCACCGTCTCGATCAACACTGAGAACCTAAGGCATCGTGACCGAGGGAATTTGCGCAACCTCCTCTTCACGAAGCTGCACGAACAATACAAGTTCCTCGGTGACTTCGCAAACACACGCCTCTCAGGGAATAAAGTGAAAAGTGCCGCCCTCACGAAGATGAGCAGGGCCCTGGCTACTTGGCGAGCCGCGGTGAAGAGAAGGATTCTAAGTGGTGATAGTTATGAGAAGATCAAGGAGACAAATCCTTCGATTAGCGAAGCTGACTACCTGGAGTTCAAGATCAAGTGCGAGAGCAACGCATCCGCGGAATCAAGTCAGTGGGGGAAAGATATGTGGGACTTGAACTTAGGGGTCCACAAACTCGGTCCCGGTGGTTACAGAGTGGCGGAATCTAAATGTGACAAGGAGGACGCGGTGCGTGCTGAGCAAGGCCTACCGCCCCTCTTCGATAAATACCATGAAAAGCAGACCAGGAACTATGTCTGGGCCCGGTACAAGGTGGACCCGGTAACAGGGGAGCTTACCATGGATCCGAAGGTGATGGAGCTTGAGCGTGTTCTTGTAAGGAATACACCCCCGCGTAATTAGCTCCATATGGTTGCATTCTAATTAATGAAGCCAAATTTCTAAATGGTTCACGTTCCTTCCGCAGGAAAATGAAAGCAGTAGCGCGAGGTCTCAGAGCTCCCCCTGTGCCCCTTGGGACACCACTTTAAATAGGGTGTTGAACGTAATGAAACAAAAGGATAAGTTCAGTAAGCCGTCGTCAGCTAGTCGTGTGGCCGGCGAAGGCTTGTCCACGAAATGGTCGGAATATTATAAGGCAGGGCGAAAGGAGAGAAAGACCAGCTCGGAAAGCCAAGAGTGCGAGGTTAAAGAACTCAAGGCACAAGTGGCGCGGATTCCGGAGATAGTCGAAGAGCAAGTGCGAGACCAACTGGGAGCGACGATCACTGCCATTATGCCTTCCTTGCTTGAGGGGCTGCGAGGGTGGACTGCGGGCGGCCAACAGGGGCCGCCCCCGATTCCCAGCTTCATGGGCAGCAACTCGCACAACGCGCCGGCATTGGTGTCTCCGACAGAGGCGGCATTGGTGTCTCCAGAGGAGGCGACATTGGTGTCTCCGGCAGAGGTGACATTGGTGTCTCCGGCGTCGGTGCCGGTAATGGAGCTTAATGCACCCGGGTGTGGGAAGAATATGCCGGCCGGCACCTCGGCAGCAAGTGGCCCCTCCGTCACTTGCACGCCCGCCGTTGGCGGTGCCTCTCCATTAGCTGAGCTCGATGCCATCACCGTAACTAAGCCTCGGCCGATGACTACTTCATCTCCTTGCCTTTGATTGGGCATCCCTGACGCCCTACATGTTTTCGCAGGGTGCCGCCAACGTTCCATGCACTCTCCTGCACTTCGTGGATGGCGAGTTGATCGATGTCGCCAAGCCCAAAATCGTTGAACCGGGCAACCGCGTGTTCCACGGTGATCCGATGCCACCCACCGTGTATAGGGTTCAATTGGTTCGGGTGCTGTGGGGCTGCGACAACTTGTTACCTCCGTATCGACCCCCTAGGGCCGACGAAGATGATGTGATGACCCTCAGCACCTTCTTAAACTGGTCCATGCTTTGGCCAAAGAGACGGATTCGTTTGGGGGCGGGGGACACCACCCCACAGACAACACCACCAGTCGTGCCGGCGCCAAGCCATGGCAAGACCGCCGCAATGCTACCGCCGTCAGCTGATCCGGACATGCATATGGCACAGGATCTGGATGACGACGACGGTACATTTTCCAATGTCGATAAGTACATCAACGAAGATGGGTATAGTGACGAATTCTTGGGGCCTCCTTCTCAAGAACCCAACCCTGCAAAAGACGATCACGATCTAGCTGGTACCATAGAGAAACCCAATTGCAACAGGCGTCGTCTATTCAGTTCTCAGGAGACGCCTCCAGCTACCTCTTGCATCAAGACTCAAACAGCCGAGGTGCGAAATATTATCAGCCCGAACACACTCAAGAAGGTGGTCTCTGAGCAGAACTCGATCCCATTACAACAGAAGAAGTAGAAGGGACGGAAAAGAAAAAAATAACAAGGGTGCGAGCTAGCCGGCACCGAGTACGATCCATGCTCAGGACGGGCCACCAATACCTAAGGATATCTTGAGGAGGGTGCATGTGGCGGGTAGGCCGATGCTACCGACTAATATGCTCAATGCTGCAACCGGTGCTATGCGGAGTCTGCATGAAGGTGTTCTTTCTATGGAGAAGCGACGTCTCTCCGAGAATGATGTGGCATACCCGGTTTTCGTGGCCAAGGTGCCAAAGGGCAAGGGCTTTGTCGATAGCACCATCGAGCGTATGATCGTCTTGCGGTTTGATGACATCTTTGCTATGTTTAACCTTTATCAGCTGCACTACACCTTCGTTCGGCTATTTTCGCTCAGTATGGAGATGCGGATCATTAGAGAAAAGACCCTGGACATCGTGATAGTCGACCCCTTCTACATGTGTGCCAAGATCTTGGGCAGCACTGGGGACCGGCAAGTCGCGAGTTCATACCTCGAAGGCGTCATTCTGGCGAACCCAGATAAGGATAACTTCCTCGTGCCTTACTTTTCCGAGTAAGTCATCCCCTCACCGCCACGTATTTCTTAGATTTCGATCGTTCTTTTTTTTCTAACATTCCATGTTTTGTGCAGTGACACACAATGCACACTCATCCTCTTAAGCCCGAAATACTCCATGGCCATGTGTTTCGACTCGGACCGTCAGTCGAATAAAGACTACACAAATATCAAGAAAGTTCTTGATGATGCTCTCCCCGGCTACGCCAAATATGGAGGCACCTTTAGGAGGCCAATTTCTAGGTACGGCAAGCACGTGTTCACCCACGTAACGATGTTCCCCTACGTCAAGCAGCTGCCTGGCAGTCATAAGGATGCCTACTACGTCCTCCATCACATGCGGGCGATCGTACGGGACCTTCATCACCTTATGCTACCAAGTAGTTTCAAAGAATGGTCCGCACGCTTGTCGGCAATCAAGGACGCGGACATAAGACAAGAATTCTTTCGGATCCACTCGGAGTTTCCGGAAATCATCTATCAAGATGTTCTTCGTACCTCGGGGCAGTTCTACCTCAAATATCAACCGTCCAACAGTGAAATAGAAACAACGCTACAAATGCAGGCTGACAACGACCGCACATTCATGACCATCATGAAAGACGGCGGCTTCATTCACGCTCCGGTCCCTGAGTCGAGTCGAAAGTATTGATGCTATGTAGTTGTGAAATATCGATTAGCTCATGTTGTAATTAAACTTTAATGAACTTGTATGTCTCTTTTGTTTGGACAGTCGTTCAACTTATATGTAACCGATGCTATTTATTAGTAGGACCATGAATCGTGCTATTAATGTGTTGCTTTTCTCTTCCGATCCTTTTGTTGTATACTTATATATTGCTTATATATTATCTGTGAATTGCTACTAACGTCTTGTTTGTCTAGTGCATAGAGATGCCATCGTATGTCGTGTACAAGGGTAAGGTTCCCGGAGTCTACGACGACTGGGAGGAGTGTCGGAGACAGGTTCACCATTTCAGTGGTAATAGTTACAAAGGGTACACCACTAGGACGGAGGCGGACGCTAGATATGTGCGCTATCTAGCGGGAGAGAGGAGGGAGCGGAGGAGGAACCGGATGAAGACCAGTTTCGTCGCGATGATGCTCATCGTGACCGCAACTCTCTTCTATGTGATGGTAGTTTAGATGATCGATATCGACTTTGTAATGTGACGACAAACTCGGCTAATATGATGAACTTTGCTAATGTCTCGAGACCTAAACTTGGCTAATGTTTGAACTTTGTTCGCTATTTCGAATTTGGAGACAAATATGATGTATTCTATTGTGTGATGTTTATATTCTGTGCTGTAACGTATTTTGTAACCTGTGAAATACCAGAAAAGCAAAAAATAATAATTCCTAATATTCATAGTAGTGACGCACCATATTGAGCATTAGTGGCGCACCAAGATAAATACCAGTGGCGCATTATCGGGCATAGTAATGGTGCACTTGGGGCATAGGTGAAGGAAAATATGGCCCCCAGTAGTGGCGCACCATATTAAGCATTAGTGGCGCACCAAGGCTAAATACCAGTGGCGCGTTATGGGGCATAGTAATGGCGCACTTGGGGGCATAGGTGAAGGTAAATATGGCCCCTAGGAGGCATAGTAATGGCGCACTGTTGGACATAGTAATGGCGCACTGTTGGACATAGTAATGACGCACTATGTGGTGCGCCACTATTATCTGGGATACTAATGGTGCACCAGAGGTGCGCCATTACTATTTGTTACTAGTGGCGTGTTAATAGTGGCGCACCTATAGTGCGCCATTAATAGCAAAAACTGGTGCGCCACTAACAGCCTTTTTTCTTGTAGTGGTCGAAAAATATCCGAGTGGTCTATGTTTTGCCGGAATGTTGATTCATTTCTGTTCCGGCAAATTTCAGGCACTCCATATGTCCACTTTTTAGCAAAGGTCATGCCAAAAATTTCAGGCGCAACATGTGCTAGAAACTAGGACATATGGAGTACCCGGGATTTGCCGTAAGGGGAATGAATCAACATTCCGACCAAATATATATAGGCCCCTTTTTTCTCTTCATTATATATTTTATTTACAATTGTTGAATAGGAAACATGTCTACCGACGCCGAAGCCGGGGTTCTGCTCACCTCATAGTAGACCCCACAAGGCAGCATATCACTATTTCGATTACTTGGATGAACAACAGATGGGGTTGCATGGTGGCGGCAGTGGCACCAACCCTGACACCGACACCGACACCGCCACTAGCACCGGCACCGACACCACCCCCGAGACCGGTGATACGTCTCCGTCGTATCTATAATTTTTGATTGTTTCATGCCAATATCCTACAACTTTCATATACTTTTGGTAACTTTTTATACTATTTTTGGGACTGACATATTGATCCAGTGCCTAGTGTCAGTTCCTGTTTGTTGCATGTTTTTTGTTTCGCAGAATATCCATACCAAACGAAGTCCAAATGCAATAAAAAACCTACGGGGATTTTTTTGGAATATTTTTGATTTTTGGGAAGAAGAATCAACGCGAAACGATGCCCGAGGGGGTCACGAGCCCAGGAGGCGCGCCCTACACCCCTAGGCACGCCTAGCAGGCTCGTGACCAATCCTTAAGGCGGTTGGGGCCCTTCTTCCGCCGTCAGAAATATATTTTTTATAAGGAAAATTCCCTCAAAATTTCAGCCCGATCGGAGTTACGGATCTCCGTGAATTTAAGAAACGGTGAAAGGCCAGAATCTGGGAGCATAGAAACAGAAGGACACACAGAGAGAGAGATCCAATCTCGGAGGGGCTCTCGCCTCTCCATCGCCATGGAGACCATGGACCAGAGGGGAAACCCTTCTCCCATCTAGGGAGGACGTCAAGGAAGAATAAGAAGAAGGGAGGCTCTCTCCCCGACTCTCACGGCGGCGCCGGAACGCCGCTCAGGACATCATCGTGTGCTGGCAATCTACACCAACACCTCCATCATCTTCACCCACACCTCCATCACCTTCCCCCATCTATATTCAATGGTCCACTCTCCCGTAACCCGTTGTACCCTCTACTTTAACATGGTGCTTTATGCTTAATATTATTATCCAATGATGTGTTGCCATCCTATGATGTTTGAGTAGATTTTCGTTGTCCTATCGGTGATTGATGAATTGCTATGATTGGTTTAAATTGCTCGTGGTTATGTTGCTGTCCTTTGGTGCCCATCATATGAGCACGCGTGTGGATCACACCATAGGAGTAGTTGTATGTTGATAGGACTATGTATTGGAGGGCAAGGGTGACAGAAGCTTCGGCCTAGCATAGAAATTGATGCATACGGGATTGAAGGGGGACCAATATATCTTATTTCTATGGTTGGATTTTACCTTAATGAACGTTAGTAGTTGCGGATGCTTGCTAATAGTTCCAATCATAAGTGCATAGAATTCCAAGTAAGGGATGACATGCTAGCAGTGGCCTCTCCCACATAAAACTTGGTATCGGTCTAGTAACATAGTCAATTGCTTAGGGACAATTCCGCAACTCCAACCACCACTTTTCCACGCTCGTTAAACTAACGTAATTGTTTCATTATCTAAACAGCCCCTAGTTTTTATTTACATGTTCTTTATTATCTTGCAAACCTATCCCATCACACCTACAAAGTACTTCTAGTTTCATACTTGTTCTAGGTAAAGCGAACGTAAAGTGTGCGTAGAGTTGTATCGGTGGTCGATAGAACTTGAGGGAATATTTGTCCTACCTTGAGCTCCTCGTTGGGTTTGGCACTCTTACTTATCAAGAGGCTACAATTGATCCCCTATAATTGTGGGTTATCAAGACCTTTTTCTGGCGCCGTTGCCGGGGAGAGATAGCGTGGGGTGAATATTCTCGTGTGTGGTTGTTTGCTTTATCACTAAGTAGATTTATTTGCTGTTCTAAGTTGTTCTCTATCTTTATTTATGGATATGGAACACGAAATACCAAAAAATTAGGTGTACTTGCTACTCATGGAGATGGGGAACCTCCTAAAACCCTCAATGCTCGTTATGTGGAAAATATTAAGCACTTCTTTAATAATCCTAAGAAAACCCCATTCAATTATATAATGGGAGACACATTGGATCAACGTGAATACTTTAGGGATTATCGCTTGACTAAAAAAGGGAAACTATTATGGGATCAAATTCATATGTTGAAATGGTATGCTTGAGATCTATGCTTGAGATATGATATTACTTGTTGCTCTAGGATAAAGGCTAAACACCTTCCCTTTTCTTGTAAATTTAGTGCTAATGAAACCTTGGCTTCTTATGCTAATGGTATATATGATTACTATGATGTGGAACAAATAGAAGAGTTTGTTGCTTTTATGGGTGCTTATGAAATTGAAGCTCTGTTTAAAAAGTGTGATGATAATGATGATGCTTTTCACCGATCTGAAAATTTGGTTATGCTTCGTTATTGTTATACTAATTATGAATATAATGCCCATATTTAATGATTTATGGAGAAATTCTCCACTGCCCAAGAAGAGACTAATATTTTGCAGGAAACTATGGAAGAAGAAAATGCTGAAACTGTGAGCTCATTAGATGAAAAAGATGATGAGGAGAGCGAAGAACGAAAGGAGGAAGAGCAGACTAGCTACCCGTGCCCACCTTCTAATGAGAGTAACTCTTCAAATCACACATTGTTTAATTTCCCTTCGTGCTTACCGAAGGATGAATGCTATGTTGATTGCTATGATCCCTTGGATTCGTTTGAAATATCCATTTTTTACGAACTTGATGCTAGCTATGGTTGTGGCCATGATGCCAATATGAATGATGCTTATGTTGGAAATGTGCCCTAGAGGCAATAATAAGTAAGTTATTATCATATTTCCTTGTTCATGATAATCGTTTATTATCCATGCTATAATTGGGTTGATCGGAAACTCACATACATGTGTGGATACATAGACAACACCATGTCCCTAGTATGCCTATAGTAGACTAGCTCATTGATCAAAAGATGGTTAAGGTTTCCTAGCCATGGACATGAGATGTCATTTGATAACGATATCACATCATTAGAGAATGATGTGATGGACAAGACCTAAACTACAAACGTAGCATATGATCATGTCAGTTTATTGCTACTATTTTCTGCATGTCAAGTATATGTTCCTACGACCATGTGATCATGCAACTCACAGGCATCGGAGGAGTGCCTTGTGTGTATCAAACATCGCAACGTAACTGGGTGGCTATAAAGGTGCTCTACAGGTATCTCCGATTGTCTGGGTGCTATAATCGCTTGAATCAAGTGGGAGATGATCTTCTAGATAAGACAGTGATTGATATAGTTCTCCAAGTAACTGTCACTAAGCTACTAGAACTTGGTGATGAACTATAAAATGCCAGGGACAGAAATAATGATCCCTGTGCTGTTCGCGATGTTTGACAGCGCGAAGGTAGAAATCAAGAAGGAGCATCAAGTGTTGATGGTTAGTAAAACCACTAGTTTCGAGAAGGGCAAGGGAAAGGAGGAAACCTTCATGGATGGCAAGTCAGTTGCTGCTCTAGTGAAGCAACCCAGAGTTGAACCCAAACCCGAGACTAAGTGCTTCGATTATGAGGAGAGCGGTCGCTGAAGCGGAACAACCCTTGATACTTGGTAGATAAGAAGGATGGCAATGTTGACAGAAGTATATTGGATATACGTGTGATTGATGTGTACCTTGCTAGTACTCCTAGTAGCAACTGGGTATTGAATACCGGTTCAATGTTAAATGTTAGTAACTCGAAGTAAAAGCTACGGAATAAACAGAGAACTAACTAAGGGTGAGGTGACGATGTGTGTTGGAAATGTTTCCAAGGTTGATGTGATCAACATCGCACGCTCTCTCTACCTTCGGGATTAGTGACGAACCAAAATAAATGTTATTTGGTGTTTTGCGTTGAGCATGAACGTGATTAGATCGTGTCTATTGCAACATGATTATTCATTTAAGTTAGAGAATAATGGTTATTCTGTTTACATGAACAATACCTTCAATGGTCATGCACCCAGTGAGAATGGTTTGTTGAATCTTGATCGTAGTAATACACATGTTTTTGATGCCAAAAGATACAAAGTTAATAATGATAGTACCACATACTTGTGGCACTACCGCTAAATGTCATATTGGTATAAAGCGCATGAAGAAACTCCATGCTGATGGATCTTTGGACTCATTCGATTTTGAATCGGTTGAGACATGCGAACCGTGCCTTTTGGGCAAGATGACTAGGGACCCCATTTTCCTGGTTGATGGAGCAGGCAAGTGGATTATTGGAAATGATACATGTTGATGTATGCAATCCAATGAGTCTTGTAACGTGCGGTGGATGTTGTTATTTTCTTACCTTCACTGATGATTTGGGTAGATATAGTGGATATTTACTTAATGAAACACAAGTCGGAATCGTTTGAAAGGTTCAAGCAGATTCGGAGTGAAGTTTAAGATCATCGTGACAAGAAGATAAAGATGTCTACGATATGATCATGGAGGTGAATATCTGAGTTACGAGTTTGGCATACAACTTTGGACAATGTGAAAGTTGTTTCACAACTCACGCCACCTGGAACACCATAGTGTGATTGTGTGTCCGAACGTCATAGTCGTGCTCTATTGGATATGGTGCTTCCTATGATGTCTCTTATCGATTTGCTACTATAGTTTTGGGGGTATGCATTAGACACAACTACATTCACTTTAATATAGGGCACCATCTAAATCCATTGAGATGACACCGTGTGAATTATGGTTTGATAGAAACCTAAGCTATCATTTCTTGATGTTTGGGGCTGTGACGCTTGTGAGAAAAAAAATGTTTTCACCTAATAAGCTTGAACCCAAAGCGGACAAATGCATCTTCATAGAATACCCTAAGAACAGTTGGGTATACCTTCTATCTCAGATCCAAGTGCAATGTGTTTGTTGCTAAAAATGGGTCCTTTCTGGAGAAAGAGTTCCTCTCGAAAGAATTGAGTGGGAGAAAGATAGAACTTGATGAGGTTGTTAAACCTTTATTTCAACCAGAGAGTAGCGCAGCACAGGAAGATGTTCATGTGAAGCCTACGTTAGTTGAAGAGGAAGTTAATGATGATGATCATGAAGCTTCAGGATCAAGTTACTATCCAACTTCGTAGGTCGACAAGGATGTGTACTGCTCCTGAGCGGTACGACAACCCTATCTTGGAGGTCATATTGTTGGACAACGATGAACCTACGAGCTATGGAGAAGCGATGATGGGCCCGGATTCCGACAAATGGTTAGAGGCCATGAAATCCGAGAAAAGGATCCATGTATGAAACCAAAGTATAGACTTTGGTAGACTTGCTCGTTGGACGGCAGGTCGTTGAGTACAAATGGATCTTTAAAATGAAGATAGACGCTGATGGTACATGTCACCATTTGTAAAGCTCGACTTGTTGCAAAGAAGTTCGTGACAAGTTCAAGGAGTTGACTGCGATGAGACTTTCTCACTCGTAGCGATGCTAAAGTCTGTTGGAATTAAGTTAGCAATTGCTGCATTTTTCAATTATGAAATCTGGCAGATGGATATCAAAACATCGTTTCCTTAACGGTTTAATTGAGGAACGGTTGTATGTGATACAACCAGAAAGTTTTGTCAGTCCTAAGGATGCTAAAAGGTGAGCAAGCTTCAGTGATCTTTCTATGGACTGAAGCAAGCATCTCGGAGTTGGAATATACACTTTGATGAGGTGATCAAAGTTTTTGAAATTTATACAAAGTTTACGAGAAACTTGTATTTACAATAAAGTGAGTGGGAGCACTACAGAATTTCTGATAAGTATATGTGGATGACATATTGTTGATCGGAAATAATGTAGAATTTCTGGAAAGCATAAATGGTTGTTTGAAAAGTGTTTTTCAAAGGAAGACCAGGATAAAGCTACCTAATTGTTAAGCATCAAGATCTATAGAGATAGATCAAGATGCTTGATGAGATTTTCAATGAGTACATACCTTGACAAGATTTTGAAAGAGTTCAAAATGGATCATTCAGAGAAAGAGTTCTCACCTAATTTGTAAGGTGTGAAGTTGAGTGAGACTCAAAGCTCAACCATAGCAGAAGAAAGAGAAAGGACAAACATCGTCCACTATGCCTTAGCCATACGCTCTGTACAGTATGCCATGCTATGTACTGCACCTGTGTGTGCCTTACCATGAGTGCGTCAAGGGGAACAAGAGTGACCCAGGAGTGGATCACTGGACATCGGTCAAGATTATCCTGAGTAACACAAATACTAAGGAGATGTTTCCCGATTATGGAGGTGATAAAGAGTTCGTTGTAAAGAGTTACGTCGATGCAAGCTTTATCACCAATCCGGATGACTCGTAGTAGCAATCTGGATATGTATAGTGGAGCAACCATTTGGAATAGTACCAAGTGGAGTGTGGTAGCAGTGTTTATGGTTTGACATAGAGATTTGCAAAGTATACAAGGATCTGAATGTCACAGACCCGTTGACTATAAGACCTCTCTCACATGCAAAGCATGACCGAGCCCCAGAACTCATTGGGTGTTAGATTCATAACAATGCGAATCATATAGTGATGTGAACTAGATTATTGACTCTAGTGCAAGTGGGAGACTGTTGGAAATATGCCCTAGAGGCAATAATAAATTAGTTATTATCATATTTCCTTGTTCATGATAATCGTTTATTATCCACGCTATAATTGTGTTGATCGGAAACTCAAATACATGTGTGGATACATAGACAACACCATGTCCCTAGTATGCCTCTAGTAGACTAGCTCATTGATCAAAAGATGGTTAAGGTTTCCTAGCCATGGACATGAGATGTCATTTGATAACGGGATCACATCATTAGGAGAATGATGTGATGGACAAGACCCAAACTACAAACGTAGCATATGATCGTGTCAGTTGATTGCTACTGTTTTCTGCATGTCAAGTATATGTTCCTATGACCATGAGAACATGCAACTCACAGACATCGGACGAGTACCTTGTGTGTATCAAACGTCGCAACGTAACTGGGTGACTATAAAGGTGCTCTACAGGTATCTCCGAGGGTGTCTGTTGAGTTGGCATGGATCAAGACTAGGATTTGTTACTCCGTGTGACGGAGAGGTATCTCAGGGCCCACTCGGTAATACAACATCACAATAAGCCTTGCAAGCAGTGTGACTAAGTGTTAGTCACAGGATCTTGTATTACGGAACGATTAAAGAGACTTTCCGGTACGAGGTTGAACTAGGTATAGAGATACCGACGATCGAATCTCGGGCAAGTAACATACCGAAGAACAAAGGGAACATCATACGAGATTAACTGAATCCTTGACACAGAGGTTCGACCGATAAAGATCTTCATAGAATATGTAGGAACCAATATGGGCATCCAGGTCCCGTTATTGGTTATTGACCGTAGAGGTGTCTCGGTCATGTCTACATAGTTCTCGAACCTGTATGGTCTGCACACTTAAGGTTTGGTGACGTTTCGGTAGTATAGAGTTATGTATGGTGGTGATCAAAGGTTGTTCGGTGTCCCATATGAGATCCCGGATGTCACGAGGAGCTCCGGAATGGTCCGGAGGTAAAGATTCATATATCGGAAGTCCTATTTTGGTCGCCGAAAAAGTTTCGGGCTCATCGGTAGTGTACCGGGCGTGCCGATAGTGTACCGGGAGACCATCAGGAGGGGTATTTAGACCCAAGAAGCTACATGGGCTGTGGGAGATTAAATACCAGCCCTTAGTGGGCTGGTGGAAATCCCACACAAGGCCCATGAGGCTGGGAATAAAAGCCCAAAGAGAAAAAGGAGGAAAAAGGCAAAAAGCAGGGTGAATCCTAGTCCTACTAGGATTGGAGTTGGATTCCACCTCTCCCACTTGATTTGGTCGACCCAATTGCTGGTCCTTTGAGGGCCAAGCCTCCTCCTCTCTTCCTCTTATATATACTAGAGGTTTTAGGGTTTTTTGGCACCAGATTTTAGCCACGTGCTACCCGTTCCTCCAGTGCATAGTTTCTCCTCTAGATTGGATTTCTGCTATGCTTAGGCGATGCCCTGCCGGAATAGCTCCACCACCATCGCCGGAGCGCCGTCACGCTGCCGGATAACTCTTCTTCCTCTCTGCTCCCTCTTGCTGGATCAAGAAGGCGGAGATCGTCATCAAGCTGTTCGTGTGCTGAACGCGGAGGTGCCTTCCATTCGGCGCTGGATCGAAAGAACCGTGATCAAGATCGTGAGACGGATCGTGATGAGATCGCGGGATGGATCGTGATGAGTTCACGGGAAAGATCATGATCAAGATCGTGAGACGGATCGTGATGAGATCGCGGGACGGATCGTGATGAGATCACGGGACGCTCGGCGATTTGGATCGCGAAGGCGTTCGACTACACCAACCACGTTTCTTAACGCTTCCCGCTTAGCGATCTACAAGGGTATGTAGATCCACTCTCCCTCTCGTAGATGCTCATCACCATGGATAGATCTGCGTGTGCGTAGGAAATTTTTTGTTTCCCATGCATCGTTCCCCAAAAGCTTATCGAGATGAAGTTGCTATAGTTTCTTATGTTAAACATGAACTTGTTGCTATTGCACCCACATATGATAGTCCTATTATCTTTTTGAATTCTCCCAACTACACTATATCGGAGAAGTTTGATCTTATTAGGGATTACATTGATGGGTTGCCTTCTACTATTACACATGATGATTTTGATGAATATAATATGCATGTGCTTTCTGCTCCTACTTGCAATTATTATGAGAGAGGAACTACATCTCCACCTCTCTATGTTTCCAATACGATAAAATTGCAAGAAACTGCTTATGCTATGTATTGGCCTTTACTTGATGTGCATGAATTGTTCTTTTATGAAATGCCAATGCATAGGAAGAGAGTTAGACTTCGTCATTGCATGATATATGTTACCTTGTGCTCACTACTAAATTAAAAATCATTGTTAATTAAAATTGGCTTTGATATACCTTGGGATCCGGGTGGATCCATTACTTGAGCACTTTATGCCTAGCTTAATGGCTTTAAAGAAAGTGCTGCCTGGGAGAGAACCCGGAAGTTTTAGAGAGTCGTTTATTTCTGTTGAGTTCTTTTATATAGTTTAAAAACAAAAAATATAGAGGGGAACTTAAAACTTTTTCAAAAATAGAAGCGATTGAAAGGTGATGCATTGCGGAAGTGAGGGTTGACCTTGAACACTTGTGTTCATGCTCATGGAAACAATGTAGAATTTTTCATGGAAGTTTCTCGCAAAAATAATTATCCCCTTGTACAATTCCATTATATTATAAAAGTAATGTGCCAAGTAAAGCCTTTATGATTAGTTTTGGTGATAGTTGTTTAATCATGCTGAAAAAAGACAGAAACTTTGTACTCACGAAATCATTTATTGTCATCCTTTGTGTGGAGGTCGGGATCGCGCGATGGTTAACTCCTACCAACCCTTCCCCTAGGATCATGCGTGTAGTACCTTGTTTCGATGACTAATAGACTTTTGCAATAAGTATGTGAGTTCTTTATGACTAATGTGGAGTTCATGGATTATACGCACTCTCACCCTTCCACCATTGCTAGCCTCTCTAGTACCGCACAACTTTTGCCGGTGCATTACATCCACCGTATACCCTTCCTCAAAACAGCCACCATACCTACCTATTATGGCATTTCCATAGCCATTCCGAGATATATTGCCATGCAACTTCTATCATTCCATTTATTTCGACACGCACCATCATTGTCATATTGCTTTGCATGATCGTAAGATAGCTAGCATGATGTTTTCATGGCTTGTCTGTTTTTTGATGTCATTGCTACGCTAGATCATTGCACATCCTGGTACACCACCGGAGGATTTCATATAGAGTGATATTTTGTTCTAAATATCGAGTTGTAAGTAAATAAAAGTGTGATGATCATCATTATTAGAGCATTGTACCCATGTGAGGAAGTAATAAAAGAGGCCAATGAAGCCCAAATAAAAAAAGAGGCCAAAGAACCCCCACCAAAAAGAAGAAAGAAAAGAAAAATAAAAAAATAAAAAAATAAAAATTGAGAGAAAAGAGAGAAGGGACAATGCTACTATCCTTTACCACACTTGTGCTTCAAAGTAGCACCATGATCTTCATGATAGAGAGTCTCCTATATTTTCACTTTCATATACTAGTGGGAAATTTTCATTATAGAACTTGGCTTGTATATTCCAATGATGGGCTTCCTCAAATTGCCCTAGGTCTTCATGAGCAAGCAAGTTGGATGCACACCCACTTAGTTTCTTTTTTAGCTTTCATACACTTATAGCTCTAGTGCATCCATTGCATGGCAATCCCTACTCACTCACATTGATATCTATTGATGGGCATCTCCATAGCCCGTTGATACGCCTACTTGATGTGAGACTATCTCCTCCTTTTTGTCTTCTCCACAACCACCATATTCTCTTACACCTATAGTGCTATGTCCATGGCTCACGCTCATGTATTGCGTGAAAGTTGAAAAAGTTTGAGAATACTAAAGTATGATACAATTGCTTGGCTAAAACCGGGGTTGTGCATGATTTAATACCTTGTGTGATGAAGATGGAGCATAGCCAGACCATATGATTTTGTAGGGATAACTTTCTTCGGCCATGTTATTTTGAGAAGACATGATTGCTTTATTAGTATGCTTGAAATATTATTGTATTTATGTCAAATGATAGACTATTGCTTTGAAACAATCGTGTCATAATATTCATGACATGATTAGATTATATGACCAAGATTATGCTAGGTAGCATTCCACATCAAAAATTATCTTTTTTATCATATACCTACTCGAGTACGAGCAGGAATTAAGCTTGGCGATGCTGATACGTCTCCATCGTATCTATAATTTTTGATTGTTTCATGCCAATATCCTACAACTTTCATATACTTTTGGCAACTTTTCATACTATTTTTGGGACTAACATATTGATCCAGTGCCTAGTGCCAGTTCCTGTTTGCTTTTTGTTGCATGTTTTTTGTTTCGTAGAATATCCATACCAAACAAAGTCCAAACGCAATAAAAAACCTAAGGGGATTTTCTTGGAATATTTATCATTTTTGGGAAGAAGAATCAATGCGAAACGATGCCCGAGGGGGTCACGAGCCCAGGAGGCGCGCCCTACCCCCTAGGCACGCCTGGCAGGCTCGTGACCAACCCTTAAGGCAGTTCGGGCCATTCTTTCGCCCAAAGAAAGATATTTTTATAAGGAAAATCTCCTCAAAATTTCAGCCCGATCGGAGTTACGGATCTGCAGGAATTTAAGAAACGGTGAAAGGCCAGAATCTGGGCGCGAAGAAACAGAAGGACAGAGAGAGATCTAATCTCGAAGGGGCTCTCGCCTCTTCGTCGCCATGGAGACCATGGACAAGAGGGAAAAACCCTTCTCCCATATAGGTAGGAGGTTAAGGAAGAAGAAGAAGAAGGGGGGCTCTCTCCCCCTCTCTCCCGGCGGCGCCGAAACGCCGCCCGGGACATCATCGTGTGACGGCGATCTACACCAACACCTCCGTCATCTTCATCAACACCTCCATCTCCTTCACCCATATATATTCAGAGGCCCACTATCCCACAACCCCGCTGTACCCTCTACTTGAACATGGTGCTTTATGCTTCATATAATTATCCAATGATGTGTTGCCATCCTATGATGTCTGAGTAGGATTTCGTTGTCCTATCGGTGACTAATGAATTGCTATGATTGGTTTAAATTTCTTGTGGTAATGTTGCTATCCTTTGGTGTCCATCATATGAGCGCGCGCGTGGATCACACCACAGGGTTTGTTGTATGTTGATAGGACTATGTATTGGAGGGCAAGGGTGACAGATGCTTCAGCCTAGCATAGAAATTGATGCATACGGGATTGAAGGGGGACCAATATATCTTATTGCTATGGTTGGGTTTTACCTTAATGAATGTTAGTATTTGCGGATGCTTGCTAATAGTTCCAATCATAAGTGCATAGAATTCCAAGTAAGAGATGCCATGCTAGCAGTGGCCTCTCCAAAATAAAACTTGCTATCGGTCTAGTAACATAGTCAATTGCTGAGGGACAATTCCGCAACTCCTACCACCACTTTTCCACACTCGTTAAACTAACATAATTGTTTATTTATATAAACAGCCCCTAGTTTTTATTTACGTGTTCTTTATTATCTTGGAAACCTATCCTATCACACCTACAAAGTACTTCTAGTTTCATACTTGTTCTAGGTAAAGTGAACGTAAAGTGTGCGTAGAGTTGTATCGGTGGTCGATAGAACTTGAGGGAATATTTGTCCTACCTTTAGCTCCTCGTTGGGTAGACAGTCTTACTTATCGAGAAAGGCTACAGTTGATCCCCTATACTTGTGGGTTATCAACCGGCAACGATGCTGTCGTGGCCAGTAAAGCACCAAAGAAGAGGTCATGAAAACCAAACGAGCTCGGCATCGGACAAATTATGGTCAAGGAGACGCACCCCAAGAAGTTAGAGCCAACAGTGCCGGAGGGAGCGCGCTCGTGCTAGGGCAATCAGTTAGGATGCATACTTAGGGAAACCGCGAACATCAATGATGTTCTGTTGAAGAAGATACCACGTATGGAGCACATGCTCCTAAAGAAGTTGCACAATAGGTTCCTGTTCCCCAGCCGGGATGAAAGCACATTTAAAGACCCGTGGAACGATGTCGCCATGACAAAGACAAACACCAAGGCGATGGGTGAAAAAAGCGATTGCAAAGAATGAACTGTGGTCAAAGATTCATGCTGATAATCCGTCAATAACGGAAGAGGACTTAGAAAAATTCAAGGAGAATTGCGGTAAAGAAGAAGTCAAGGCAAGGTCGGAGAAAATGAAGGCTCTCCAGGCCAGGAACACTCCTCCCCACTGCCTTGGAAGCCGTGGTTACGAGGGTAAGAGGCACGCATTGGCCAAGGAGGACGCCGAACATCAAAGTCACGGAATCCCAGACCCCTTGGCAGAGTTCACTGCCCACTGGAGCATGACTGGATCAGGGCCCGGTACAAGTGGGACAAAGTCAACAAGATCTTTTACACGGAACCGAACACGAGGGAGTTCATGAGACTTCTGGTAATTGTTATATTAACACATTATCATATTAGCTTCCAATCACTTCGACTACAAGATTTGTCACATTAGTAAACCATCCATGTCCCTTTTGCAGAAAGAGCAGCACCAAAAGGCAGCCGAAAGCGACGAGTCGTCACAGTAGTCGGCGGGGCCCAAGTGGGACACCCCATTCAACCGGCCCCCAACATACTGAAAAAGGTCCCAGTGGACAAGCCGCCATCCTATGGACGTGTGCATGGCGTCGAAGATGGCACCTCATGGAAGACATGCTACCTCTACGAGCCGGAGGAAAGAAGGAAGATACGGTCGGTCGTCACTCAGCAGACCATCGACGAGAAGATCGCGATTGCTGTCAATAAGACCAAAGCTGAGACCAAAGAAGAGTTGCGTGGGGCCGTCATGTTGGAAATATGCCCTAGAGGCAATAATAAAATGGTTATTATTGTATTTCCTTGTTCATGATAATTGTCTATTGTTCATGCTATAATTGTGTTAACCGGAAACCATAAGACATGTGTGAATACATAGACCACAACATGTCCCTAGTAAGCCTCTAGTTGACTAGCTCGTTGATCAATAGATGGTCACGGTTTCATGACCATGGACATTGGATGTCGTTGATAACGGGATCACATCATTAGGAGAATGATGTGATGGACAAGACCCAATCCTAAGCATAGCACTAGATCGTGTAGTTCGTCTGCTAAAGCTTTTCAATGTCAAGTATCGTTTCCTTAGACCATGAGATTGTGCAACTCCTGGATACCGTAGGAATGCTTTGGGTGTGCCAAATGTCACAACATAACTAGGTGGCTATAAAGGTGCACTACGGGTATCTTAGAAAGTGTCTGTTGGGTTGGGACGAATCGAGACTGGGATTTGTCACTCCGTGTGACGGAGAGGTATCTCTGGGCCCACTCGGTAAGACATCATCATAATGAGCTCAATGTGACCAAGGAGTTAGTCACGGGATGATGTATTATGGAACGAGTAAAGAGACTTGCCGGTAACGAGATTGAACAAGATATAGAGATACCGACGATCGAATCTCGAGCGAGTATCATACCGATAGACAAAGGGAATTGTATACGGGATTGATTGAATCCCCGACAGCGTGGTTCATCCGATGAGATCATCATGGAGCATGTGGGAGCCAACATGGGTATCCAGATCCCGCTGTTGGTTATTGGCCGGAGAAGTGTCTCGGTCATGTCCACGTGTCTCCCGAACCCATAGGTTCTACACACTTAATGTTCGATGACGCTAGGGTTATAGGGAAATCTTATACGTGATTACCGAAGGGTGTTCGGAGTCCCGTATGAGATCCTGAATGTCACGAGGAGCTCCGGAATGGTCCGGAGGTAAAGATTGATATATAGGAAGTCCAGTTTTGGTCACCGGAAAGTTTTCGGGCTCATCGGTAGTGTTCCAGGAGTGCCGGGAGGGTGCCGGAGGACCCCCAGGAGGGGTGTGACGACCAAGGGACCACATGGGCTGTTAGATAAAGTGTGCCAGCCCTTATTGTGCTGGGAAAGAATTTTGCTAAAGTCCCATGGGGCTAGGGATAAGAGATAGGGCCAAAAAGGATTTAAAAGGAGGAGATCCACCTCCCTTGTGGGAGGTGGACTCTCCCTTTAAATCGGCCGAACCTATCCTCTTTGGAGTAGAGGCCAAGCGAGCCCTCCATGTCCCTCCTCCTATATATACTTGAGGTTTTGGCTGTTTTGAGACAAGATTTGATCTCTCTCTCTCACGGCGAAGCCCTACCTTTCTTCTTCCTCCTCCGCAGCGCTTAGGCAAAGCCCTGTCGGAATACCTTGGTACTCCACCACCACCACGCCGTCGTGCTGCTTTTGGATCCCTTCCCCAACCTCTCCTTCCTCCTTTCTGGATCAAGGCGTAGGAGACGTCACCGGGCTGCACGTGTGTTGAACGCGAAGGTGTCGTCCGTTCGGCACTTGATCGGATCTACCGCGATCTGAGTTGCTGCGAGTACGACTCCATCAACCGCGTTCTTGTAACGCTTCCGCTTAGCGATCTTCAAAGGTATGAAGATGCAATCTCTCCCCACTCGTTGCTGGTTTCTCCATGGATAGATCTTGGTGATCGTAGGAGTTTTTTTGATTTACTACTACGTCTCCCAACAGTGGCATCATGAGCTATGTCTATGCGTAGAATCTATGCACGAGTCGAACACAAAGCAGTTGGGGGCGTCAATTTTGTTAATTTGCTTACCACTACTAGTCTTATCTTGATTCGGCGGTATTGTGGGATGAAGCGGCCCGGACCGACTTTACACGTACGCTTATGTGAGACTGGTTCCACCGCCTGACATGCACTTGTTGCATAAGGTGGCTAGCGGGTGTCTGTCTTTCCGACCTTAGTCGGATTGGATTCGATGAAAAGGGTCCTTATGAAGGGTAAATAGCAATTGGCATATCACGTTGTTGTTTTGACGTAGGTAAGAAACGTTCTTGCTAGTAACCTATAGCAGCCACGTAAAACTTGCAACTACAAATTAGAGGACTTCTAACTTGTTTTTGCAGCATATGCCTTGTGATGTGATATGGCCAAAGGATGTGATGTGATGCATTGTGATGTATGAGATTGATCATGTTCTTGTAATAGGATTCACGACTTGCATGTCGATGAGTATGACAACCGGTAGGAGCCATAGGAGTTGTCTTATTTTATTGTATGACCTGCGTGTCAATCATAAATGCCATGTAATTACTTTACTTTATTGCTAAACGTTAGCCATAGTGGTAGAAGTAATAGTTGGCGAGACAACTTCATGAAGACACAATGATGGAGATCATGATGATGGAGATCATGGTGTCGTGCCGGTGACAGTGATGATCATGGTGCCCCGAAGATGGAGATCAAAGGAGCAAGATGATAATGGCCATATCATGTCACTATATTGATTGCATGTGATGTTTATCATGTTTACATCTTATTTGCCTAGAACGACGATAGTAAATAAGATGATCTCTCACTAAAATTTCAAGAAAAGTGTTCACCCTAACTGTGCACCGTTGCTAAGGATCGTTGTTCCGAAGCACCACGTGATGATCGGGTGTGATAGGTTCTAATGTTCGCATACAACAGGTGTAAGCCAGATTTACACATGCAAAACACTTAGGTTGACTTGACGAGCCTAGCATGTACAGACATGGCCTCGGAACACGGAAGACCGAAAGGTCAAACATGAGTCATATGGAAGATATGATCAACATGGAGATGTTCACCATGGATGACTAGTCCGTCTCACGTGATGATCGGACACGGGCTAGTTGACATGGATCATGTGTCACTTGGATGACTAGAGAGATGTCTATCTAAGTGGGAGTTCATTAAATAATTTGATTATGTGAACTTAATTATCATGAAATTAGTCTAAAATTATCTTTACAATCTATATTGTAGATCCAATGGCCAACGCGAATGTCACCCTCAATTTCAACGCGTTCCTAGAGAAAACCAAGCTGAAAGATGATGGAAGCAACTATGCGGACCGGGTCCATGGCTTGAGGATCATCCTCATAGCTTCCAAGAAATTGTATGTCCTTGATGCACCAATAGGTGACCCACCCCTTCTCCTAGCAGAGCAAGACGTTGAAAACGCTTGGCATTCTCGCTGCGATGATTACTCCATTGTTCAGTGCGGCATGCTTTACAGTTTAGAACCGGGGCTCCAAAAGTGTGTTGAGCAACACGGAGCATATGAGATGTTCCAAGAGCTGAAACTGGTTTTCCAAGCTCACGCACGGGTCGAGAGATATGATGTCTCCAACAAGTTCTTCAGCTGTAAGATGGAGGAGAATAGTTCTGTCAATGAGCACATCCTCAAGATGTTTGGGCTACACAACCGCTTGACTCAGCTAGGAGTTAATCTCTCGGATGACTCGGTCATTGAAAGAATCCTCCAGTCGCTTCCACCTAGCTACAAGAGCTTTCTGATGAACTACAACATGCAAGGGATGGAGAAGTCCATTCCTAAGTTGTACTCGATGCTAAAATCAGCAGAGGTCGAGATCAGAAAGGAGCATCAAGTGTTGATGTTAAATAAGACCACTAGTTTCAAGAAAGGCAAGGGTAAAAAGAACTTCAAGAAGGACAGCAAATTTGTTGCCGCGCCCGGTAAGCAAGTTGCCGGGAAGAAGAAGAACAAGCATGGACCCAAGCCTGAGACTGGGTGCTTTTACTGCAAGGGTACCGGTCACTGGAAGCGGAACTGCCCCAAGTACTTAGCGGATAAGAAGGACGGCAACATTGAAGGTATATGTGATATACTTGTTATTGATGTGTACCTAACCAGCGCCTCGTAGTAGCTCCTGGGTATTTGATACCGGTGCAGTTGCTCACATTTGTAACTCCAAGCAGGAGCTGCGGAATAAGCGGAGGCTGGCAAAGGACGAGGTGACGATGCGCGTCAGGAATGGTTCCAAGGTCGATGTGATCGCCGTCGGCACGCTACCTCTACATCTACCTTCGGGATCAGTGTTAAACCTTATAATTGTTATTTAGTACCAGCTCTGAGCATGAACATTGTATCTGGATCTTGCTTGATGCGAGATGGCTACTCATTTAAATCTGAGAATAATGGTTGTTCTATTTAGATGCGAAAATGTTTTATGGTCATGCCCCACTGGTCAATGGTTTATTTTTGATGAATCTCGAACGTGATGTTACACATGTCCATAGTGTGAGTACCAAAAAGTGTAAGGTTGAGAACGATAGTCCCACTTACATGTGGCACTGCCGCCTTGGTCATATTGGTGTTAAACGCATGAAGAAGCTCCATACTGATGGACTTTTGGAGTCTCTTGATTTCGAATCATTTGAGACGTGCGAACCATGCCTCATGGGCAAGATGACCAAGACTCCGTTCTCCGGAACAATGGAGCGAGCAAATGACTTGTTGGAAATAATACATACCGATGTGTGCGGTCCAATGACTGTCGAGGCTCGTGGTGGCTACCGTTATGTTCTCACCCTCACTGATGACTTGAGTAGATATGGGTATGTCTACTTAATGAAACATAAGTCTGAATCTTTTGAAAGGTTCAAGGAATTTTAGAGTGAGGTAGAGAATCAATGTGACAGGAAAATAAAGTGCTTATGGTCTGATCATGGTGGAGAATATTTAAGTCACGAGTTTGGCACGCACCTAAGGAAATGTGGAATTGTTTCACAACTCACGCCGCCTGGCACACCTCAGCGAATTGGTGTGTCTAAACATCGTAATCGCACTCTATTAGATATGGTACGATCTATGATGTCTCTTACCGACTTACCGCTATAATTTTGGGAATATGCATTAGAGACTGCCGCATTCACTTTAAATAGGGCACCGTCAAAATCCGTTGATACGACACCATATGAATTATGGTTTGGAAATAAACCTAAGCTGTCGTTTCTAAAAGTTTGGGGATGCGATGCTTATGTGAAGAAACTTCAACCTGAGAAGCTCGAACCCAAAGCAGAAAAGTGCGTCTTCATAGGATATCCCAAAGAGACTATTGGGTATACCTTCTACCTACGATCCAAGGGCAAAATCTTTGTTTCCAAGAATGGATCCTTTCTCGAGAAAGGGTTTCTCTCGAAAGAAGTAAGTGGGAGTAAAATAGAACTTGATGAGGCAATTGTACCTCCACTCTAACCGGAGAGTAGCGCAACACAGGAAGTTGTTTCTGTGGAGCCTACACCGGCTGGAGAGGAAGTTAATGATGATGATCATGAAACTTCAGATCAAGTTACTATTGAACATCGAGGTCCAGTAGGACACGTTCCGCACCAGAGTGGTACGGCAACCCTGTCCTAGAGATCATGTTGTTAGACAATGGTGAACCTTCGAACTATGAAGAAGCAATGGCGGGCCTGGATTCCAACAAATGGCTTGAAGCCATGAAATCCGAGATAGGATCCATTTATGAGAACAAAGTATGGACTTTGGTGGACTTGCCTGATGATAAGCGAGCCATTGAAAATAAATGGATCTTTAATAAGAAGACTGACGCAGATGGGAATGTGACCGTCTATAAGGCTCGGCTTGTCGCTAAGGGTTATCGATAAGTTCAAGGAGTTGACTACGATGAGACTTTCTCACCCGTAGCGATGCTGAAGTCTGTCCGAATCATGTTAGCGATTGCCGCATTTTATGATTATGAGATCTGGCAAATGGACGTCAAAATGGCATTCCTTAATGGCTTCCTCACGGAAGAACTGTATATGATGCAGCCGGAAGGTTTTGTCGATCCTAAAGATACTAACAAGGTATGCAAGCTCCAACGCTCCATCTATGGGCTGGTGCAAGCATCTCGGAGTTGGAACATTCGCTTTAATGAAGTGATTAAAGCGTTTGGGTTTGTACAGGTTTATGGAGAACCTTGTATTTACAAGAAAGTGAGTGGGAGCTCTGTAGCATTTCTCGTATTATATGTGGATGACAAACTGATAATGGGAAATGATATAGAACTCTTGAATAAGTGTATTTGAATGAAGGACCTTGGAGAAGCTGCTTACATATTAGTCGTTAAGATCTATAGAGATAGATCGAGACGCCTCATAGGTCTTTCACAAAGCACATACCTTGAAAAGATATTAAAGAAGTTCAATATGGATCAGTCCAAGAAGGGGTTCTTGCCTATGTTACAAGGTGTGAGATTGAGTACGACTCAATGCCCGACCGCGGCAAAGGATAGAGAAGAGATGAGTGTCATCCCCTATGCTTCAGCCATAGGCTCTATTATGTATGCCATGCTGTGTACCAGACCTGATGTGAACCTTGCCATAAGTTTGGTAGGGAGGTACCAAAGTGATCCCGGAGCGGAACACTGGACAGCGTCAAGAATATCCTGAAGTACCTTAAAAGGACAAAGGACATGTTTCTCGTATATGGAGGTGCCGAAGAGCTCGTCATAAAGGGTTACGTCGATGCTAGCTTCGACATAGATCCGGACGACTCCAAGTCGCAAACCGGATACGTGTACATTTTGAATGGAGGGGCAGTCAGCTGGTGCAACAGCAAGCAAAGCGTAGTGGCGGCATATACATGTGAAGCGGAGTACATAGCTGCTTCGGAAGCAGCAAAGGAAGGAGTCTGGATGAAGGAGTTCATCACCGACCTAGGAGTAATTCCAAGTGCGTCAGGCCCGATGACTCTATTCTGTGACAACACTAGAGCTATTGCCCTTGCGAAGGAGCCCAGGTTTCACAAGAATATAAGACACATCAAGCACCGCTTCAACTCCATCCGTGATTACATTCAGGAGGGAGATATAGATATTTGTAAAGTGCATACGGATCTGAATGTTGCAGATCCGTTGACTAAACCTCTCTCATGAGCAAAACATGATCAACACCAGAATGCTATGGGTGTACGATTCATCACAATGTAACTAGATTATTGACTCTAGTGCAAGTGGGAGACTGTTGGAAATATGCCCTAGAGGAAATAATAAAATGGTTATTATTGTATTTCCTTGTTCATGATAATTGTCTATTGTTCATGCTATAATTGTGTTAACCGGAAACCATAATACATGTGTGAATACATAGACCACAACATGTCCCTAGTAAGCCTCTAGTTGACTAGCTCGTTGATCAATAAATGGTCACGGTTTCATGACCATGGACATTGGATGTCGTTGATAACGGGATCACATCATTAGGAGAATGATGTGATGGACAAGACCCAATCCTAAGCATAGCACTAGATCGTGTAGTTCGTCTGCTAAAGCTTTTCAATGTCAAGTATCGTTTCCTTAGACCATGAGATTGTGCAACTCCCGGATACCGTAGGAATGCTTTGGGTGTGCCAAACGTCACAACGTAACTGGGTGGCTATAAAGGTGCACTACGGGTATCTCCGAAAGTGTCTGTTGGGTTGGCACGAATCGAGACTGGGATTTGTCACACTCCGTGTAAGACATCATCATAATGAGCTCAATGTGACCAAGGAGTTAGTCACGGGATGATGTATTACGGAACGAGTAAAGAGACTTGCCGGTAACGAGATTGAACAAGGTATAGAGATACCGACGATTGAATCTCGGGCGAGTATCATACCGATAGACAAAGGGAATTGTATACAGGATTGATTGAATCCCCGACATCGTGGTTCATCCGATGAGATCATCGTGGAGCATGTGGGAGCCAACATGGGTATCCAGATCCCGCTGTTGGCTATTGGCCGGAGAAGTGTCTCGGTCATGTCCACATGTCTCCCGAACCCGTAGGGTCTACACACTTACTGTTTGATGACGCTAGGGTTATAGGGAAATGGTATACGTGATTACTGAAGGTTGTTCGGAGTCCTAGATGAGATCCCGGACATCACGAGGAGCTCCGGAATGTTCCGGAGGTGAAGATTGATATATAGGAAGTCCAGTTTTGGTCATCGGAAAGTTTTCGGGCTCATCGGTAGTGTACCGGGAGTGCCGGGAGGGTGCCGGAGGACCCCCGGGAGGGGTGTGACGACCAAAGGACCACATGGGCTGTTAGATAAAGTGTTCCAGCCCTTATTGTGCTGGGAAAGACTTTTGCTAAAGGACCATGGGGCTAGGGATAAGAGATAGGGCCAAAAAGGATTTAAAAGGAGGAGATCCACCTCCCTTGTGGGAGGTGGACTCTCCCTTTAAATCGGCCAAACCTCTCCTCTTTGGAGTAGAGGCCAAGCCAGCCCTCCACGTCCCTCATCCTATATATACTTGAGGTTTTGGATGTTTTGAGACAAGATTTGATCTCTCTCTCTCACGGCGAAGCCCTACCTCTCTTCTTCCTCCTCCGCAGCGCTTAGGCGAAGCCCTGTCGGAATACCTTGCTACTCCACCACCACCACGCCGTCGTGCTGCTGTTGGAGCCCTTCCCCAACCTGTCCTTCCTCCTTGTTGGATCAAGGCGTACGAGACGTCACCGGGCTGCACGTGTGTTGAATGCGGAGGTGTCGTCCGTTCGGCACTTTATCGGATCTACTGCGATCTGAATCGCTGCGAGTACGACTCCATCAACCGCGTTCTTGTAACGCTTCCGCTTAGCGATCTTCAAAGGTATGAAGATGCAATCTCTCCCCACTCCTTGCTGGTTTCTCCATGGATAGATCTTGGTGATCGTAGGAATTTTTTTGATTTACTACTACGTCTCCCAACACATCAATGCAGCGGTCACTGACGCAATGGTCAGCTTGATTCCGACACATTTTGATTTCACGAAGAACTATCAAAATGCACGGCCAGAGGAGTTTCCCCTTCATATCTTTGTCGGGAGCAATTCGGCAAACACCACAACACCGGCACCTGCTGAAAGGTCCTGCTCCTGTTCATAGAAGCCCTCCCTCCATCTCTTGCATGCTCGGCGGTCTTTCATCGCTGGCTGAGCTCGACGCCCTCATGGTAATTACGCGTCATACCCTTTTCACCAGCATGTCTATAGTCTTCCATTTCAGTTGCCTTTTGGATGTTTGACGTTGTAGACATGTCTTCTTCGTAGGCCAACGATACCCCATGCACCCTACTGTACGACATCAAGGGCCAGAAGGTGGTCGTGGGAAAGGCAACGATCGTGAAGCCGAAGGACCGCATGTTCCACAACCGAGAGATGCCCGATGGCGTCTTCAAGGTTAACGTGGCCAGTGTCTTAGCGGGCTTCAAGGATTTGCCTCCTCCAGTACCAAACGATGACGACGAGACCCCCCCCCCCCCGAGGATTGGCGCATGCAAGAACTGGTTCTTGCCTTGGCCGAAGTCTCTTCTTTGTCTCGAGGCGCCCAGTATCATGCCAACGCCACCTTCTCAAGAAGGTATGAACACCACACCACCTACCATATTACCAGCACCTATCGTGGCGGGTGGTAGCGGACGACGCGAGGGAGAGCCTCCATTAGTGCTAGATCATGTCGCCTTTGTTGTCGAAGAAGCAAATGTTGATGACACGGAGGGGGAGGATGATGACCTAGACAAGTATTTCAATACCGCCTACGATGATGGAAGGTTGATGGCTCAGGACAATGAAGACTCAGGCTATGAGCGTCGAGATGATGACTTGATGCTGCCTGATTTGCCGGAGCCAAAACATCCTAACGCGGAATGCAAAAAGTCTCTCTTCAAGCAATCCTCACAGGAGACGCCTCCAGATGCCGCCTCTACCCATCAACCCCCCGAGGCCCGTCCAAAGTTTAGCCCGACGACACTTGTGTGTGTGGGGGGGGGGGGGTTAGGGAAGGTATGTTGGGCTCACTACCGCTGCCACCCACTAAGAAGCCAAGGAGGAGACCGTAAAAGAAAGGCCCTAAAGGCGCCAGAGCTGCTTCAAGCAGCCAGCCGCCTCTGAAGCCCCGGGTGGTAGACAGAATACCTGTCGAAGGTAAGAATCATTTCCATGTCGCCGGCGAGCCGATCCTACCCCCCCCCAAAGCACTAGATAACATACTGAACAATGATCTAAGAAGACTCCATGAAGATGTGCTGGCAAGAGAAAAAAGCCTTCTAATCGTGGAAAAACCAGGATACCCACTTTACGCGGCTCACGTGCCGGGTGGGAAGTTGTATGTCGACACCTGGCCCGCGAATCAGTTCATCCTGCGATTCGACTACATCTACAACATGTTCCACATGACCAAGCTGGATTTCTAGTTCATCCGCATGTATGCGATGTATGTCAACTACTTCACCAGGATCGAGAACATACGATATATCTGCATCGCGGACCCGTTCTATATGCACGAGAGCTACTTGGCAGTTTGCAAAGAGCACCGTGACTATGCGAGCAAGTACCTCGACAGATTCATGATCGCTAATAAGGACAAGGAAGCGATTCTCCTGCCTTATCATCCCATGTAATTCATCCACGCATATCCTTTCCTAAGTGTCATTAATCATTCCTTTGCAAGCATGGAGGCTAATTAGAGGTGTGTACTTCATTTGCGCAGTGGGGACGGCGTCGTGCTCATCGTTCTGTACCAAGAACACTCCCATGCTATATACTTGGACTCATCGAAGAACATCAAGAAAAAGGATTACATACACGTAAAGAGAATTCTCAATAGTGCCCTGTTTACCTTCAGGATGTGTGGTGGATATATAAAGGTGAAAAGGAACAGGAAGGACGGGCTAGTTTTCCGCCATAAGACTGACTTCTGCTGCATCCAGCAACCACACACCAGTCAGGCTGATGGATTCGACCTCATGTATCACATACTCGAGTATAAAAGGGATAATCAACGCCTTAGCATGTCACCTAGTACCGAAGATGCCGAGATTGTCAGCTGGGCCACAAGCATAGGATAGACATCGGATCATCGACTCCGAGCTGTTTTTTATCACGTACATCGTGAACTTGCCCAAGTGATGATGAAGCAAGTCCTTGAACTAACAGGGATGTTCTACCATGGACCAACAATGACGCGTGATGATGTCCGAGCACTGCTACTGGCTCCTCGTTTGGACCTTCAGCCTTTCATGAAGCTCGGGTGCTTCATCCTTGACTATGAAGATTGGACCGCCGACATGGAGGACTGATCGCTCTTGCTAGTTAATTAGTTTGGGTATATATGAGGAACTTCGCCACTTATGTTTACTATAAGTTTCCTGTATTTCACTAATTATGCCTCTTTGTTTTCTTAAGTACATTATGTTGCATATTATCGTTCAATTGATCAACTATCGATGCAGGTACGTAGATCAGAGATGGCGAAGTATAGGCACGTCGTGTTCGTTGGGAGGGTTCCAGGAGTCTACAACCACTGGCCACACGCTCAGGCCCAGGTGTACAGGTACCCGGGTGCTAGCCACTGAGGGTTTGACATCAGAGCCGAATCGGAGAGTAGTTACTTGAGGTGGACACTCCGGCATGAGCGGGGGCAGGACCGCCGGTACCTCAAGTACTATATCATCGCGCTCTTGCTCATGTTGATCGCTCTTCTCCTCTACATCATGGTTTAGATAGAGATGATGAAAACTTGTGTTTGTGCAATGACCATGCATTTGCACTTATTCGAGACATGACATGATCACTCTTGTGTATCGCTATTTTCGAGATGTGATGATACTTGTGTTGAATGATGATGATGGTATGACGAGAGTGTTGTATGTCTATGATATGATGATAATAGTGTATGTTTTAGTATGATCTGATGAAACTACTGTATAGATCATGTATAAATACATCACAAATACGTAGAGGGTGTAAATCTATGAAAGCAGGAATACTAGCAGTAGCGTTGGAAATCATCTAATAGCAGTGCTGGATTAGCAGCAGTGCTTCGTTTGTCCAAGCGCTACAGATAGTTTGCAATAGCGATGGCCTGGCAAGCGCTACTGTTAACAACACATAGTAGTAGCGCTTGCAGGCCAGCGCTACTACTAAAACTTAGCTGTAGCGCGATAGCAATAGCGCTGGACCAGCGCTACTACTATGCATATTTCAAGTGCTACTACTAGGGTTTTCCCTAGTAGTGACACTTTATTCACAACTCAGAGGCTTCGACTAGTTTTGCTTGGTGGCTCCGAGTTGAAAAGAAGTGTCAACTTGTAAATGCATTAGTGGGTCCAGATGAATTTAATCGATGGCTATGAGGTGAGTTCCTTGGAACTGATACACTCTCTCTTATCTCTTCGGAATTTCCATGTGGTTTTGCTCGAAAGTTGTGACATGACACTAGTGGAAAAAAGCCCCATTTGTCCTGGTTCGTAAGGCCCATTTGTCCCGATTCTGGAACCCGGACTAAATGGTCTGGACTAAAGGACAAAACCTTTAGTCCCGGTTTTCTTACAAACCGGGACAGAAGGGGCTGCACGTGGCCTCTACGGGGAGCCCAGGTAGGAGGACCTTTAGTCCCGGTTGGTAACACCAACCGGGACCAAAAGGCATCCACGCGTCAGCATCTAGCAGTTGCTGGGTTTTTTTGAAAGGAAGAGGGGGGTTTAGGGGGTTTTGGACAGTTAATTTAGGGGTTTTATATTGTTTTAGCTAGCTAATTAATAGAGAGAAGTGTCCTCTCTTTCTCCGTACTTGGTCGACGCTAGCTACTATAGAGAGAACTCGGCATGCTAGCTAGTAAGCAAATGAAGGAACCATTAAGTACAGAAGATTGTCATGAACATATAGAGATATAAGTGATCGACCTCTCTTTCTCCAAGAGATTGGTCGTATAACAAGTTTTCGTATATATATATCCGACGCAACTAGCTACATATATACAATATAAGATCTCTGACAATCCCTAACATCTAATGTCAACTTTCAGATAGTATTCTCCGGTTCTATTTGTGACGTGGTCAAGAAAGAATCCCGCCAATTCTTCTTAAATTGCTCGTATGTGATCATGTGGTAGGAGTTCATCTCGCATCTGCCACATCTAATTTGAAGAAGGGGGTCAATACATATATTTGGTAATAAAATAAAATTGTAAATATTATTGCTTACGCACTTGAAATTGTTTCTGAGAGTAGCCCCGCTAAGGAGTCGTCGCGTTGTAGATGAACTCGCAAACGTAGTATCCACATAAATTATTCCTGATTTCCTGCCACAAGCACTTTACAAGAAATAGAGTTGAATCAAACTGATAATCAAGCATGATAAATGGTATTTAAGAAACTAAAATCAATGGGAGATTCACGGAACTGGCTAGTAGTACTTACTTTCGGGTGTGTAAATCGCAGCTCCCCGGCAGTGCCGGAACAATTGCTGTGAACTCTTTCCAAACCCTGCCAGACAAAAAAAATAATTACTTGATATCAGGAAATGAACAAAGTTGCCGATATGATGCGATAATGATCGATTGAACTTACTTCTGGAGAATTTCAGTCATGTCCGCATATTTCTGGGGATCTTTTCGTTTCGAGTCTAAGACGGTTACTACTCCCCGCTCAAGCTGAATCTCTAGCAGAATAAAGTGGAAACTACGCACGCATGCATAACTCATCAATTACATTACTATAAACCTCGAGTAATAAGGGAAACCAAATATGCACAAGACAGTAACACTCACTTGAAGTTGTAAGGAAAGAGTATTGTCCCTTTATTTTGATTTTTAAGCAATGATTGTAGCAAGTTCTGCTCGGTTTGTGTGGGATACTTTTGAAAATTATACTCATGTATGACATTTGGGTTAATGAACCCAATGTCATAGATTTGTGTTTTTCTGCATTCGACAATCTTCAATCTGCATAATATAGTAGTGAGGATAATTTTATATATATATATATATATATATATATATATATATACAATGAAAGAGCTGAGCTATCTATACCTATACTAATTAGGCACTCTTAAGAAATTATCACGTTAATTAGAATTTATTAGCCGTTCATCTGGTGGGACCGAATTACTATGGTGGAGATCTTTTCATAGGGTTAAAAAATACCATGTTAGTTAGAAAAAAAATAGCCGCTCATCTGGTGGGACCGAGTTATTACGGTGGAGATTTTTCCATAGAGTTAAAAATATATATGGGATTAAGCCATGATACATCCTTTCTCTTTTTTAAACACACGCCATGATATATCTAAAGCCTACGATGCATGCATACCTTTTTTTTGCAAGGAATGCATTCATACCTTTTAAAGGCCGCGTCCAGCATCATGATATGTCCAAAGCCTAGGACGAATGTATATACGTATTCACATCCACGTCCATCATTACTCCACATCTTAACAACCATGTTCATCACGCTCCACATCCAGCACGACTTCTATCAACTTTCTCTTCCTCTGCTTTTTCTTCCTTCAACAAAACAAAATGGATCTCCGATCATCTGACCTGCTTTCGGATTGGTTTGTGTTGTGCCGGCAAGGTGGAGATGAAATCTCTTATTGTTACTTCCTCATCTTTCGGCCATACACAAACATATGTATGACTTCAAGTTGCCCTGGATCTCACGGCTTTCCGGAAGCACATCTCACCATGCAAAGCGTGACGAACAGATACAAGAGCCCAATAATGGCTACTCGCATGTTCATCTCCTCCTGAAACCTCTCTCTCCTTGATGGCAGGTGCGTACACAGACATGAAAAGAGCTGTGGTGCCCTACACAAACGCAGCAGGGACATAGTCAATCGCCATCCCCGGCCAGCAGAAGGCGAATTTCTTGGCTCACGAGGCATGGATCTAGCCAGTGTGGATATGTGGGAAGTCTTCTACGGGGCTTGAAAGATGGCTCCTGATGTGGTGCATCCTCTTTCCACTCCCGCAGGCCCTTCTCCTCTTCCTCCTCCTCCAGTCTCCGATGATCTCTATCAATCTACCTTGCGGCTCCATCGAGTTTTGACCCGGTAGGTTGAACCATGTCATTCCCCATCAGAGATAAGCTCGCGTAAGTACTTCACAACATCCAGTCAGTAGTACTTCATGTTCCCAAGTACAAATGCAATGGCTTAGTTTACATGTACTGCTTTGATGATGGTGAATACAGGAAATTTGAACGTGCGGTTGGCTGCCTGCTAGGTTATGATCAGAAAAAATATTACATAGGCGCCCTCGGAATTAAAGAAAAAAAAAGTACTCCTCTTCGCTCCCTCCTTGAAATTTCTATGGGCCATGGTGCGGTGAGTTTGTAGTTATACAATAACGGACAATTTGGCTGTGATGCATGTCTCCAATAGATTAGCTATTTTAATATTTAATTAACATTATTTTAGATGATGGTTCTCAAGGGAGGAATGTGATATTTTGCTTCACTATTAATGCTCTAAGTTCCCAGGATTGAATTTGAGGAGTATTAGGACAATATCACATGGTTTTGCTTCTCATTTTATATGTGCATCATGGATTGTGTCACTGGACAATGGTGCGCCAGTCAAGTTTTCTAACAACAGGTATAAAACATCATCAAAGGACTATGGTTCATTCATACATGTAAAACGTATCCTTCCCCATATGAAAACGGCGTTGCGTTGTGCTACAGTCTGCACATGTCGCCAAGTGCATGTTCTACTTGATTCATTACATGTCCATACTGCTAACTTAGTAAAAAAATAAGCTTCTTCAGACTTTAATACAGTTTGTTTGTCCAAAAACGGCTTCAAAGAATATATAAGTGGCATCCCAGCTTTGAATAAATAAAAACATTGTTTCAAATATATTATCTTTCTTCTGAAAATTGGAATTGCCATTAGCACTAGAAAAAAAATCTAGCGTACATGATACTAATTGCGCCCTTGGTGTGTCGGATCATATCATTTTAAGCTATGGGCTTTTGCTGTCCAATCACAAGATCTCAATTTTCCCGTCTCTTTTGGATAAAACATGCAGGATAACAATCAAGTACTCTCACGAGTACGTGCCTCATACTTCCTTTTTCTACATAGGATTGGATGCCACAGATTATATTCTGCTCGGTGAAGTCAACTGTCTAATCTCTTATAAGGTTAGTTGTTCTACAATGCTCCCGGTCTCCTATACAAAAACCATCAAAATAATCTCCGATACAAAGAGATGTATTTTTTGTAGATCAGAGGTATGT
The DNA here is from genome assembly GCA_022496015.1 of Hordeum marinum. Classification (NCBI taxonomy): domain Eukaryota; kingdom Viridiplantae; phylum Streptophyta; class Magnoliopsida; order Poales; family Poaceae; genus Hordeum; species Hordeum marinum. The sequence goes on along the minus strand of CM039676.1, from coordinate 44,556,632 downwards.
GTGTGTCGTTGCCTCTTCTTTCATGCAAATTGTGCCCTGAAACTAGAAGGAAATGTAAAATATGTTCTGCCTATCTAGTATTACGATACTCCTTTTTCTATTATCCCTATCACATAATTATTGCTGAATACTTTGTTGTTAATTGCCTTTTTTTTCCTGACAAGAATCATCAACACTGCCCTGCAAAATTACAATATATAACAGCCAAATGGTAAAAGATATTGCTACCTTTTACTTCAGGAGTAGTTGCATACTGTTGCCACTTTTTATGTCTACTTTGGTTTGTTATTTATATGAGTTACAAAAGTAGGGACAGCGCAGGTTTTTGTTTCTCCTAGAACTCCTGGTCTCATGTTATTAAGCTGTTTCGTGGAATGACATGATTAAATATATACATCATGTTGTAGTCTCGGCCATCAATAATTATGACCAATATTTAAGAAAGTAGTGTCCAGTTTTGTGTGTGGTTGTTTTGTAAATATCTAAATATTATATATGTCCCCACGACTGTATTTGGTTCGAAACATTTACTAACAATATAATTTATGTATTTCACCCAAACACAATTATATATTTAATATAATTGGGAGAGTTGACGTTAACAAATAGAGAAACTTCTTTAGAAGTCAATTTATTGCGAGGTTGGAAGCTACAGATCCCAAGAACGAAGATATAGAGATCATGGTTGCTTTGATAGAAAATATAAGATCGCTGTAGAGATTTCATATAAATATTTGCATAAGAAACCCATTGTCCTCTCAGTGGATTGTGGGGTACACTAAAAGTTGTACCTTATGAAGTGACCATTTTCAGGGTGAAGCTCTTCTTACTTCGGTTACAACATGTAGGCATGCATTTGTGGTAGAAGCCAACACCTTATATATCCTACTTGCAAATTTTATTTATAGGAAGACTGATAGACCGACTTGCCACAAGACTAGCGCGATGTATATATGCACAGATGAAGTACTTCCCAGCCGCCGCACATCTTGATATGTCTTTTAAATACAACGGTCAAAGTTGGAATCCGGCGGAGGCGGTGGTGGTCGCTTCAGGGCATCGATAGTGCGCATAGCTTTCACCGGATCTATCTTCTCCTTCGGAGGTGGAGTTTTCTTTGCAAAATGGGCCCTAACTTCGGCCTGAGATATCTCCTTGTTTTCAGACTCGGTCCTCTCATATGGTAACTTTTCCAGAGGCTTGAGAGATGGACCGTATCTGTATCCCCTCCTGCCTATGCTTGTACTACTAGCCGTCGGAGCGGCGGCGACTCCCTTCTCGTTGCTTACTAGGCGCCGGAGGAGCCGAAGCGGCGGAGTCTGTCTTCCGCCGTTGCCGACGAGGCTGAGGAGGAGGCGTACTGCTCCGACGTGCCGGAGTAGGCGAAGGAGGAGGTGGAGTGCCCCCACGTGCCGGAGGAGCCGGAGAAGGAGGCGGTGTGCCCTGATCACTCACCGGAGGAGGAGGAGGAGGAGGCGGAGTGCCCTGATTCGCCTGAGGAGAAGGAGGAGGCGGAGGCGTCCAGTTTGGAAGCTTGATGTACTTCTTCTTCCATAGACATGTACTCCTCAGGGCACGAACCAGCTTATTCTCTCCTTCACCTGTAGAGTTGTCAAGCTCGAGCTCCTCAAATTCCTTCATTACTTCCTCCACCATCACAACAACATAGCCATGTGGAATCGGACGGCAGTGAAAAGTTCCGTTGGGTTGAGGAGGTGCAACAAAGCCGATAGACGCCTTGAAAGTGAGGTTCCGACATTTCATCATAAGCTCGCAATGTTGAGCCTCCGTGATAGTATCCACGGGGTAGGTAGGAGACGTGAAGTCAGGTTGAATGGGCTCCGTGGAAGCGATGTTGCTTCTCCGCTGAGATGGCGGGGTAGCTTCTGGGGTAGCTTCGTGCCACTAAGATGGTTGGCCGGTAGCTCGCTAGCTCTCAGCTTCCTCTAGCTTTTGTAGTCTTGCATTGAGATTTTGAATTTCGCTCAGCCCTGCTTTCCTCTTTCTCTCCCGGCTTCTGTAATTGCCTGCGTCGGGAAACCTAACCTTCCACGGAACGAAGCCTGGTGTGCCTCGTGTTCGTCCAGGGTGCTCAGCATTCCCTAGGGCCTCAGTCAACTCGTCCTTCTCTCTATTGGGAATGAATGTCCCTTGCTGCGCTGCAGTGATATAGTTCTGAAGCTTGTTCATGGGTATAGCAAGTTGCTCGTCCGTCCAACGGCACTTCCCTGTTCCAGGGTCCAAAGTTCTCACCACACCAAAGAACCAAGTCCTTGAATGGTATGGCCAGTTCAATGTCTATGGTATGACCCCTTTAGCAGTCAGGTCATTCTCAGCTTTGTCCCACAACGGTCGGGCTTTGAGGTAGCCACCTGACCCCGTGTGATGGTGATACTTCTTCTTTGCAGCATTGACCTTGTTTGTCTCTAACATTTTCTTACTCTTGTCCGATGTCTTGTAGTCCACAAATGCGGGCCAGTAATCTCTTATCTTCTCAAATCGGCCGACGAATTCTGGAGTCTTCCCTTTGTCGACAAACTTTGATTTCAACTCATTCTTCCACCTCCTAAATAGATCTGCCATCTTCATAAGAGCACACTCCTTGACCAGTGGCTCTATAACTGGCTTATTCGGATCCTCCTTTGGCGGTAGGGTGAAATTTGCCTTCAGCGCGGTCCAAAGATCATCTTTCTGTCTATCGGTGACATAATCACCATCAGGGGCGTCGTCCTTAGGCTTATTCCATTGCTTGGTGCTGATCGGTATGTTGTCCCTAACAATAGCTCCGCACTGAGCAGAAAATGCGTTCTTGTTCCACTTGGGTTCAATCGGATGGCCACCGTTCGTGAGTGTTGTGATCGTGACTTTTCATCCTTGCGCAACCTCTTCTTCGGGCCTCGTATCATTACCGAAGTTTGGCTCGATCCGGAGGGCTATAAAAGAAGAAAGAAGATTTAATTAATATATGTACATACCAAATAATTAATTCATCAATGAGCTAGTCATCACATGCTTAATTAATATATATACCTCGCCGGACTTTGCAAAAGCTCCCTCCTCTGATCGGTCACCGGAGCCATCATCATGGTCTCCTTCTTCATCATGTACTTCGTGTACAAAACGGAAATCCTCTTTCGAAGTATTAAGGTTTCGGACGAAAACTCATGTGTTACAAAAGGCATTTCGTTTCTTCACATGTCACTGCAATGATATAGTTGTGGAGAGAAAGTCTTCACTTTTTCTTCGCTTGTGTCATTTGCTTATTGCGCCGTAACCATGGATAATCTTCATCGTTTAACAGGGTGCTTGGGTCAGCCTTGACTTTGACGGGAGGAATTTCATGAAACTTTTCATAATCTTCAGACATGTCTGTCTTGCCCTCCAAGCCCACAATGTCTCTTTTTCCTGAAAGAACTATGTGGCGCTTTGGCTCATCGTATGATGTATTCGCTTCCTTATCTTTTCTTTTTCTCCGTATGGTAGACATGTCCTTCACATAGAACATCTGTGCCACATAATTGGCTAGGACGAATGGTTCGTCTGTGTACCCAAGATTGTTTAGATCCACTATTGCCATTTTGTACTGTGGGTCTTTCTGTACCCCGCCTCTTGACAGATTGACCAATTTGCACTGAAACAAAGGGACCTTGAAATCATGTCCATAGACAAGTTCCCATACGTCCACTATGTAACCATAATATGTGTCCTTTCCCCTCTTGGTTGCTGCATCAAAGCGGACACCGTTGTTTTGGTTGGTGCTCTTTTCATCTTGGACGATCGTATAAACTGTATTCCCATTTATCTCGTACCCTTTGTAAGTCAATACAGTTGAAGATGGTCCCCTGGCTAACGAGTACAGCTCATCAGAAACAGTGTTGTCACCCATGAGACGTGTTTGCAACCAACTGCCGAAAGTCCTGATGTGTTCATATGTAATCCAGTCATCACACTGCTCGAGATGTTTGGAGCGCAGAATATTCTTGTGTTCATCGACATACGGGGTAACCAAGGTGGAATTCTGTAGAACTGTGTAGTGTGCTTGAGACCAAGAATGCCTGTCCCTACATATTATTGAGTCTGCTCCTAGCATGCCTTTTCCAGTCAGTCTCCCCTCATACCACGATTGAGGGAGACCAATCTTCTTAAGGCCAGGAATGAAGTCAGCACAAAACCCAATGACATCTTCTGTTTGATGGCCCATGAAGATGCTTGCTTCTGGCCTAGCGCGGTTACGAACATATTTCTTTAAGACTCCCATGAACCTCTCAAAGGGGAACATATTGTGTAGAAATATAGGGCCCAGAACGGCAATCTCGTCGACTAGATGAATTAGGACGTGCATCATGATATTGAAGAAGGACGGTGGGAACACCAGCTCAAAACTAACAAGACATTGCACCAAATCACTCCTTAACCTTGGCAGGATTTATGGATCGATCACCTTCTGAGAGATTGCATTGAGGAATGCACATAGCTTCACAATGGCTAATCGAACGTTTTCTGGTAGAAGCCCCGTCAATGCAACCGGCAGCAGTTGTGTCATAATCACGTGGCAGTCATGAGACTTTAGGTTCTGGAACTTTTTCTCTACCATATATATTATTCCCTTTATATTCGACGAGAAGCCAGACGGGATCTTCATACTAAGCAGGCATTCAAAGAAGTTTTCCTTCTCTTCTTTGGTGAGAGCGTAGCTGGCAATACCTTCATACTACTTTGGATGCATGCCGTCTTTTTCATGCACACGTTGCTATTCCTCCAGTTCCTCCGGTGTATCTTTTGTCTTCCCATACACTCCCAAGAAGCCTAGCAGGTTCATGCAAAGATTCTTCGTCACGTGCATCACGTCAATTGCAGAGTGGACCTCTAGGTCTTTCCAATAGCATAGGTCCCAAAATATAGATTTCTTCTTCCACATGGGTGCACATTTGTCAGCGTCATTTGGAACAGATAGTCTGCCAGGACCCTTTCCAAATATTACTTATAAATCATTGAACATATCAAGTATGTGATCACTAGTACGGAGGGCGGGCTTCTTCCGGTGATCTGCCTCACCTTTGAAATGTTTTCCTTTCTTTCTACATTGATGGTTGGTCGGAAGAAATCAACGATGCCCCAGGTACACGTTCTTCCTGCATTTGTCCAAATATATACTGTCGGTGTCATCTAAACAGTGTGTGCATGTGTGGTATCCCTTGTTTGTCTATCCGAAATGGTTACTGAGAGTAGGCCAATCGTTGATGGTTACAAACAGCAACGCATGTAGGTCAAATTCCTCCTGTTCATTCTCATCCTACACACGCACACCTATTCCATTCCATAGCTGTAAAAGTTCATGAACTAATGGCCTTAGGTACACATCAATGCCATTGCCTGGTTTCTTAGGGCCTTGGATGAGCACTGGCATCATAATGAACTTCCGCTTCATGCACAACCAAGGAGGAAGGTTATACATACATAGAGTCACAGGCCATGTGCTATGCTGGTTGCTCTGCTCCCCAAAAGGATTAACGCCATCTGCACTTAAACCAAACCATACGTTCCTCGGGTCACCTGTAAAGTCGCTCCACTTTCTCTCGATCTTTCTCCACTTCGACCCGTCAACGGGTGCTCTCAACTTCCCGTCTTTCTTACGGTCTTTTTTGTGCCATTGCATCAACTCGGCATGCTTTTTCTTTCTTAACAGACGTTTCAACCGTGGTATTATAGGAGCATACCACATCACCTTGGCAGGAACCCTCTTCCCGGTGCGCTGGCCCTCAACATCACCAGGGTCATCTCTTCTGATCTTATACCGCAATGCACCGCATACAGGGCATGCGTTCCATTCCTCGTAATCACCGCGGTAGAGGATGCAGTCATTAGGGCATGCATGTATCTTATGCACTTCTAATCCTAGAGGGCATAGAACCTTCTTTGCGGCATACGTACTGTCGGGCAATTCGTTATCCTTTGGAAGCTTCTTCTTCATTATTTTCAATAGTGAACTAAATCCCTTGTCAGATACACCATTGTCTGCCTTCCATTGCAGCAATTCCAGTGTGGTACCGAGCTTTTTGTTGTCATCTTCGCAATTTGGGTACAACCCTTTTTTGTGATCCTCTAACATGCGATCGAACTTCAACTTCTCCCTTTCACTTTTGCCTTCTCTCTGCAACAATGACCCGACGAAGATCATCATCGGGCACATCGTCTGGTTCCTCTTGATCTTCAGCTTCCCCCATTGCAGCATCACCATATTTAGGGGGAGGGTAGTTGTCGTCATCCTCTTTTTCTTTGTTGTCTTCCATCATAACTCCTCTTTCTCCGTGCTTGGTCCAAACATTATAGTGTGGCATAAAACCCTTCTAAAGCAGGTGGTAGTGAAGGGTTTTAGAGTTGGGGAAAGACTTCGTATTCTCACAGACATTACATGGACAAGGCATAAAACCATTCTGCTTGTTTGCCTCAGCCCCTTCGAGAAAATTATGCAGGCCCTTAATATGCTCGGAGGTGCGTCGGTCACCGTACATCCATTTCCGGTTCATCTGCGTGCATTATATAATAAAGTGTATTAAAAACCATTACAACATATCATGAATAGAGAAGTGAAAAATAATAAAAGTAAGAAAATTATATGAGTAAGTATATTTTCTTTTAGCAAGAAGATAAGATCAAGAGGCTCACCACGCGCGGGCGATCGACGGCGGTTTTAGGATGGGGACGGGACATGACGGACCGCCAAACCTAGACAAATCTTGACGAAAATGGAGTTTGGACAAGGAGCTTCGAGAGAAGAAAGCTTAAGTTTGGCTTGGGCATTTCATCAAACACCTTATGTGCATAGGAGGTGAGCTACAGCACCACAAAGCTCTCCCCTCGCTGGCCTGAAAAACAGAGCAATTTGGAGTGCTCGGTGGCGTGGGGGTATATATAAGCATCTCATTGGTCCCGGTTCGTAGCTGGAACTGGGACTAAAGGACCCCCTTTGGACCCGGATCCAGCCACGAACCGGGACCAATGGTTGTGGGCCAGGAGCGAGGCACATTGGTCCCGATTCGTGTGTGGAACCGGGACCAAAGGTTCCAAACGAACCTGGACCAATGCCCCACGTGGCCCGCCCGGCCCCCTGGCCTCACGAACCGGGACTGTTGCCCCCATTGGTCCCGGTTCGTGACTGAACCGGGACTAATGTGCTAGCCCGGCCCGAACCAATGCCCTGTTTTCTACTAGTGTGAGAACATAAGGAGGTTTGCCAAGTCTCTCCGGTCACTTTGAATGGAATGATGGAGACTCCCAAAAAACTAAGGTTTGGAACACCGGCTATATCTTGATGTATCGGTGGCTCTGAGTGGAAATAATTTAGTAGCACCAAATGAAATTTTATGGGAAGATATAGTGGGAAAATCTTGAAGGAATTTGAAGAGGTTTGGAGTTTGACCTTTAAGCACATGCAGGAAAAGGCTCATTGTCACATCCTCATCCCCTTTTGATAGTATGAAGATAACTATGGACTCAATGAGATATTTGATCAATAAAATGAAAATGAAGAATCCTTTGGTTTGAGCAACACCTGTCTTTGAGAATTTTTTGGGGTCACCTTCCCTTACTATGTTGAACCTAAAAGAACTGTTTCGGAAATATACTTGAAGTACAAATAGTCTTTGAGATATGTTGACATGAATTACCAAAATCCACCTTAGGGATTAGATTTACTTTCAGCTTCGTCAACTTCAAGAAATCTCTATTTCAAGCAGAGCAAGACAAAGCAGAGCAGATGGAACAAGTGCAACGAAGGCCATGGAGGACCATGAGGGAAAAATATTGAAACAAGGCACGAACATAATGGTCGTTGAATAAAGTTATATGGCGTGTTTATGTACTATGTTATAGTGTTATGAACAATTGTATTTTACTAATCTAAACAAATGTGTTGTATTATTCATACACAATGCATATATGTTCCTTCTAAATAGTGTCCATCTTCAATAATATGTAAGCAATTCCCGAGACATAACACTAGATATGCCAATGGGCCGGAAGATGTCTAGCCGGCCCACAATGAGGACACAACCCCGACGAGTGATGTAAACCAATGTAGACCAAGAGGTGTGTCACCAAGTCTCTATCTCCCATACAAAAAAGTCCAAATTTGTTCTTCTAGTTGAAATTTTACATAGTTACCCTCACTTACTGGCTTCATTTATTTGTTTGCGCCATGGGCTTGATGTGTGAAGTGAGCGCTTAATCGACTGTGTGTTCTTTTGGTAACGTATCCTCAGGAAACATGCACATCACCCACCATAACCCCCACCAGCACCCACGACGCACAGGGCCTACCAGACATACACTAGCTTAGCGTGCGCACGCACGCACACACACACACAACACATACACATGATATGCCAACACGATGATGTGTTGAATAAACAGTCTCCACTAGTCGGCAAGAAGGTTAGTGAGATGATACTCAATATCCGGGTAGAAAGGAAGGAGCACCGAAAGAGCTGGCATAGCAAGAGAGATCGACACCCCTCACCAGCAAGCTAACCACAACAACGTCTACCCAATTGTTACACAACATGCGGTCAACATGTGCAGGATGACATGTGTCGAGAAGGCATATGCTAGGGGCGCGTTTGGTTGAAATCTCTGAAAGTACCTGCATTGCATACTTATCCCAATCGGGCCTGGTTGGGAATATGCAGGCTAAAAACTAACATATGCATGTAGTTTGGTTGCCTGCATTAGGCTTCCTGCATGAAGGAATCAATTAGTCAACTTGTTGTTTGGTTGCCCGCGTCGCTGTTGTTAAACAAACAACATGTTGTTTGGTTGCATACGGCTAAAGATGTGATCATCACTTCTCACTACTGGTGTTCTTACCACACACAGTGAACATTGTTTTTTTCCTATCTTGGAAACAAATGGCAGTTTATCCTAGCTACTAGCAAATGATAGTACAAGTTATTAAGAGCCAACATGGGTGAATAATGATAGTTCAATGATGCTAACTAGGTGCTTCCTCTTCCTCTACTGCTTATGTGCTGCTTCCTCATCCTCGCTTCTGTTGCTCCCTCTTTTTTGTTCTTCCTCTAGTTCTTCCACTTCAGATCCTTGTCTAACCTCTGTTATCCCACATTGCATGAGCCCACTCCAACCTTTTGTTCTTCCATGCTTTGTTGTCGAACACCTCCACACCATGGCCAGAGATGATCACCTCATCAGGACTCACATCTTCCTCCTCCGACATAATTTCATCAACTCCCCATTGCAGGATATAGTTGTGAATGATGCAACATGCAAGAACAAGATTCACCTAGGTAGGGTAAGGGTGGAATGGCTTATGATCCAGGATCTTAAACCTGTTCTTCAGAGCTCCAAAGGCCCTCTCAACAATCACTCTAAGGGTGGAGTGTCTGAGATTGAACAGTTCCTGAGGATTCCTAGAATAGTTCCTACCAGCAAACTCATTCATATGGTACCTGGTTTTTCTAAAGGCTGGAAGAACACCTGGCCTACATGCTTAGTCAGCATCTCCAAGGTAGAACTTTCCATCGGGGATGTTGATGCCATCATGATGACTCATGCTATCAATGATAATGTTAGCATCATGTGCGGATCCTTCCCAGCCAACCATCACATATGTCAACTTTAGATCAAAGTCAACAACAACTAGCACATTCTGGCTTGTGTAGTGCTTCCTCCCTCTATATGTTGCATCTTGTGATCTTGGCACACTAGCAGTGACATGAGTACAATCAATTGCTCCAATGCAATCCTGGAATGGCATTACAATATGCTATTAGTCTACTACAGAACAATAACAACATATCAAGGCATGAACTACAACAACATATCAAGTGCTCACCTTGAAGTATGGATACCATCTTGGGCTAGTGTGAATCTTGGTTGGAGTCCACCCAGTTGGTGACCTGATCATCTCTCCTCTGAGCTCCCCAACAGCATACATCACTTGCTTGAAGTACCTAGAGATGGTCTCCATTGATCTCCTGAAGGTGTTGTGTACAACCCTGAACCTCTGGTTATGGCCAACAACATGGAGGAACATGGCGACTTGCTCTTCCACATTGGTGTGGATGCTATCTTCTAGCAGCCCCCTTCTCCTAAATGTATGCACAAGCCTGGCGAAAGGTGCTCTTTTCATCCAAAGCATCCACAAAGCCTCTGTGTCGTTGCAGTTGTAGATGTAGTTCAGATTCCCTATCCTCTCTTGATCCCGGATTAACATCGGATCATACCGTATGCGAGGTCTCTCATTCCGACGAACAATTCTCTTATGGACCAACAGGATCCAGGTCTGAACCACAGCTATCAACGATGCTGCCTGAACTAGAAGCTTCGTCCGTTCATGCACAACCCGAGCGACATCCATGATGCGGTCAGCGACGCTCCTATCGACCCTAAACGCTCCTATCGAATGACCTAACACATAATAGAGGACATGGAGGGGGAGGGGGTAGCTTACTAGCTTCGAGGTCGGGGAAGACATGGCGGAGACGAGTAGGGGTGGACAGAGACGAAGAAGAAAGGGAGAAGCAACTGCCGCCGCCGGGGAGTGTGCCTGCCACCTCTTGCCAATGTAGGGGAGTGTCACAGCCGCAAATCTCAGTCGCCACCACCGTCCCAGCCGTAGATCTGAGTCACCGCCGCCGCTGGTGCCAACAATAGAAGAGAGATTGTCCTACAGCTATAGTGGTAAGCGAGGAAATGGGGTGGTAAGGTTATAGTTGGCGCCACTCCTCCTCGGTCGATTTTCCCCTCTTGCCATCTTCGCCCGCATCCCCCCTGCAACGCGCCCTACCCCGCGTCTTTGTTTTCCACCCCACTCAGCCTGTCTCACTGGAAACGGCCGATTCAGCCATTTCCAGCGAGCCAGGCTAAGGGGTGCTTTAAGGTCCGTGTAGATGCGAGCCATGCCGGCCTGCAGGCAACCAAACGGACCAATTTTTCATCCCGCCCGGGCCTGGTTGGGCTGTATGCATCCTACCAAATGCGTCCTAGGTGAGCATATACGCTTGCTTGCTACTGGTCTCATGATTGTTGAATCTCTCTTTCTATGCCAACACCTCCGACACTCGATCACTGTCTTCCTAGTCGGCTTTTACTGAGTGTTAGGTCGTCGTATGCTCACTAGTTGCGGCGCACGGGGAGTGGTCCTCTTCTTATCTCTCTCCGGTGGTTTCTCCTATAATACCTTCCTAACTACCCATCTATATTAAACAACTCTCACACATCATAATTACATGTAATTATATGTTGCATGTATAATTCATTATACAGATTATGCTAACCTGAAAAGATATACCCAATATATTCAAAATCTAAGCGACAACCTTACTCTGGACAACAGTTTACGAAGGACGTAGTCGGGTCCATGTTGTCCCTGTGCCACAAATAGCCAAAACAACAATGCGGCGACGATGACGCACCTCTCCGGCTCCAAAGCATTGCTTCGAAAGACCAACCGTGACTGAGTTGGCCCACTGGGCCAGCTCAAGAGTGCACTACTAACTCCGCATAGAAAATTAATAACTTCATCGAGATTAGTTACATCCTCTATTGAAAAAGACAATGCTTAGGAGAATCTTATGCTTGCCTAGGTGCTAGGCGATGGCCAAACGCCTCGCCTAGGGCATAAGTGAAAGTATAGGCATATCAAGTATATATATGCCCTACATTAAGATAACACATACTCCTATATAATAACCACAAATAGATTAATAAAAAAATTATATTACCGTCCAGGGCGTGCCTAGAACACTTAAGCACCGCCTAGGGCACTAGGTGAAGGCCAACCGCATTGCTTACGTCTACCACTTTTTTCAACCTATATCAAAGCCTGTGTTACATACCTACATATTCCTTATAGTTGCCCTCACTTCTCGGCCACATTTGCTTATTGTGTCATGGGCGCAACAGATTTATTTAGTTCTCATTATAAGCTAGTCTGTAAGCACTCTTTACCAATAGGTTACCTTGTCAAAGTGCCAAGCAATAACTTACGAAGTTGGTACCTACTGTAACTGAGAGATAGCGTCTATTTTGTTGTTATTTGTTATTACATCTATTATGTTGCGTATATCAATCTAATTATATAACAGTATGCAAATATGCCAGTGAACTTTTTGTACAACAAGCTACAACGTGTTCGGACAAAGGCCGTACAAGAGATCAAGGATGCTTTTGTTGAAAACGACAAGTTCCACTTTTTGGTGCACTATCCGAATGTTGACGAGAAGGCATTTCATTATTCTCGTGCCCTTGCAATTTCAGAAACTTTGCATGATACTTCGTCTGTAAATTAATCAGTGATCAAGATATTTTATATTAGTCGGAGTATTTTACATGTCTTTGTTGTCTGTAGGACAGGAAACTAGTTATTACATTGTGTAACACCTTGACCGGACACGTCGACTTGCATGGTTTGCCTTAGTCTTCGTCATCACCTGATACAAGATGACAGAACACGTAGCATACGATGCAGCACTTGCATTACACCCAGAATATCTACAAAACCCTCCCATGCACTACACCCAGACAGCACCTGCATTACGAAGCAGCGGCACAAGCTTGCCGCTGAGGTGAAGGGACATGACCTTGTCGGTGCATCCGGTGAGCCTGCCGCCGATGAACACCGCCGGCACGGCAGGGTTCCGGCCGAGGAGCCGCACCAGCGCCTTCTCCATCTCCTTCCCCCTAGGGTCCTCGTCCAGTTCCACCACCATCGGATTCGCCCCGAGATCCCGGAGGAGGCTCGTCACAGTGTGGCACATGCAGCAGGAGCTCATGCCGAAGATCACCACCGCCCGCTGCCCCGCTAGCCTCGTCACCTGCTCCATCAAGCTTAGTGCTAGTGAACTCAAGTAATAGAACGATCGCTTCTAGCTAGCTGTTGTATACGAGGATTTGAGCTGTGCTAACTTGCTTAGAGCTGGAGATAGGGGAGCCTTGCATATATAGCCATGAAAATGTGCACCGGCAGGATGAGCTTCCAGCAATTTGACCGGAAAAAAGGTGATACGGGAGGGTTCGGATAAATCCCAAGCCACTTTAATTTGTTCGACTCCACGTATGGGCAGTGTGGAGCATCGAATATTTGGATTGCAATATGGCGATGCGGCGACCTGATACCAAAGGGGCCATAAAATGGAATGTATTGTTGATAAGGCCTGGAGCTCTGACTTTTTGTAAGTTCTCCTCTATCCTATTCCCCAAGTCAGATGAGAGAGACTCGGAGAGAGATGCTGGTGATGATATCCATATGTTCTTGTGTATTCTGGCATAACCAGGGTGGAGCTACAGGTTCATCCATTTTGTGCGGATAGTTGATTTCTCTATATAAATCTAAAAATTCAAATTATATAAATCTCTATATTTTTAGTTCAACAATGTATTTGAAATGTAATATGTAAAAACAATTGATTTTTTGCAACATAAATACTTGAAGTGATACAGTTTGGCACGGCCAATTCACCAGTCAATTTATATAAATACTTGAGAAAACATCATTATGAATATATTTATGCTACACCAAAAGAAGTTTCTCCACATTGTACTTCTAATGTTTCATTGACGTACAAAATTTCAAATTTATATATTATTTTATTAGCAAAAGAGAAAAACAGAAGCTTATGTGAAGTGAGAATAGTAAGCTAGCATATACAGGGTTTTGATTTTTGGTCTGAGATTTTTTTCGGCCCGGGCCGATATGGCCGAATTTCGGCCATTTTCAAATATTTTGACTGATATTTGACTAAAATTTGACCAAAATTTGGCCGAAAGATAGATCTCATCCCAGGCCGAGATGGCCGAAATTTGGCTGAAATCCATTTTTTCCGGCTGACATGCAAAACACCATAGAGATTAGATTTTGATTCTCCCGGGTTTAGCTGTCACACATAATAGAGGGTTGTACCTACACTTGGTTTAGAAAGTCCACCTACTTAGACGAACTTTAGCAGACTCGTCATGTTGCCCTGATGTCCATAGTAATTGTTGTCATAGTGATTTTGGCTGGGAGAACACTCTAGCAGAGTTACCATCTTGCTCTTTTTTTTTGTTTTGGAACGAAGGCTTCAGAGGAGCCCGACTTTGAATTCACAAAGCCATCAACCGACCGGAAGTACAAGACCAAGTCCACCAACAAAGCAACGACTAAAAAGATACAAGGAAGAGATAAGAACAGCTTACTACGCTACCCCTACAATCAGCAAAAAGAAAATTACATTGGAGAGCAGCTAATTGAGGATAAGCCCACTACACAAAGGCCCCTGAAACGACTATGGAAGAAGCTACGAGGATCTCCAACCGCCAGGAGAGGCCAGGCACATGACTGAAACCAGGAGCTGGAGAGGACACAAGAAATGCCTTCTCTAACACCGAAGGGGACCCCTTCCCCTCGCCTAGGCTCGAAGGCGCCGCACCATCGAAGTGTAGAGACGCTCACCGAGAGCTGAAACATTGGTTGGGCTCAAGTCCCGGCTAGCCATGAACACACCCAACAACATGCCGGAGCACATACGAGCCAGCTACACCGTAAGAACCAAAGGAGACCGATGGAAGAGGGTACGCCGTCGGGAGAGTCGCCGAAAGGAAGAAGCTGTCGAGCCACATGGCGGAGATAAGGACCGAGGTACAGATGAACCGTCCGTAGTTGGCACCTGCGACACTGCTGCAGCTGGGAAGGGGAACCCGATCCCCTTCCGCCCAAGATCGAGGGCGCCGACCCGTCGGGACTGCAAAACACCACCGGAGAATAACGCATGGCGGATCTGGTACCTACACAAAAGACACCGCAGAAACTCCACATACACCAGGTACCCACCTGCAACTACTACACACCCAAAGCACCAAACTTCCCCAGGCGGCGCCTCCAAGGAGGACCCGATGCACGAGACGCTGCCGCCGCCCATCCCAAGCCGGGATTCGAGCTTTCGCCTGGGAAGCCTGGCCGGGGTGTGGAGGAGAGCCCCCGACTACGACTCCAAGGAGCAGAGCGACACAAAAGGGCGCCACCGCCATCGCGTTGGTAACACCAACAGGGCTTTCCCCGGGGTACTTTGGGTTGCTTCGATCTCACAATGAAAATGTATTAAGGAGATCTCATATGTTTGCAAGGCTAGCCAATGGTACTTCTCACGGCGAATGGTCATAACTAGCTAGGACCAATGCTACTATCTAGGTGATGGCATCTATCCATCACGGCCAACATTTGTGAAGACAATTTCTAATCCCGAGAGCAGGAAACTTAAGCATTTCTCCAAGACACAAGAAGGTGAGAGGAAAAACATCGATAGGGCATCTGGAGTGCTGCAAGCAAGGTTTGTAATTGTCCAGGGGTCCTGCTCATTTTTGGAGTGTCATGGCAAATATCATGACATGGTGTGTGATCTACACAAGATAGTCATAGAGATGAGAGGAATATGCCAAGCCCCATTGACTTTTGCAGAATCATCGGCCCTCACAGGCACACATGCAACATTCAAACATTTAATGAGGCGCACCGAAAGGCTGAAAACCAAGCTTCCCATAATTAGCTGCAGGAGGATCTCATTGAGCATCATTGGTAGCTAGATAGGAGATTGTCTATTTAAAATTCTTTACAATAAAATATATTTAGTTGAACATTAACTTGATTGTATTATTTATTGTCCCTAGATTATATTTTAGTTTACTAATAATATTTGTTGAGTTATGGAATTGCTCGATCTAAATGGTTGTACTAGTGTAGAAAAAAGAAAACATAACAAAATTAGTAAGACCACATTATGGTGACCCTATGTTTGCCCACAATATTCGTAGGCTCCAACAGCTGGGCCTCATAGGATATGTGTCAAAGGAAAACAAGAGAATGCGAGGAGAGTAGCAGGTTGCATGTGTTATTCATCCATTCTATTTTCTAGGCTGGGAGAGTAGTAACTTGCATGCTAATTAAGATAATTCATACCTTTCTCGAAACAAATATTTTCACATATTATACATTTGAACCACTGGCGACTAAACATTTAAAACAAAACACTTATTGGTTACATCTGAAAATAGTTTAGACCTAAGTTTCAATCATATTAAATCAACATGAATATGTGTTAAATATTTTTGGAACTAATTGAATAATTAAAAAAATCAGGTATAGCACATATGCATGTGGTATCCATGTGTTTTGGATTCCATCTCGTCTTTTTGCGTTTACTCTATGTGTCAAATATTTTTGGAACTAATTGGATATTGCCATCTGACGAATCTGCAGGAGAGCCATATGCAATTATACAAAGTGCCGAGGTCACCTTCTGTAAAGGGGATAGGCCAGCACTAGTACAGAAAACCCTAGCTATGGCATAGCAAAAAGGGACCTGCTAGCGTGAGCACACGATACCACCAATATGGCGCCACGGTTAAAATTTTAGTGGTGGCGTCGAATACGACGCCAGGAGTATTTTGAATACCTACTGGCGTTGGATAGAGTTGCACGCCGGCATTGTCATATTTAGCTAATATAAAAAATACCAGCTTCACAAAAGATACTAAACATTTCATTCACAAAAGATGGCAAATTCACAGAAGGAAATTACCAATTAGATGTTTAGTATCTCTTCCTCTCTCTTGATGGGCACTAAGCTACCTAGCTAGTTTTTCCTAAGGACTATCTTAAGACGACGAAGCTTATTCCTATTCATCTCCCCCTCCTTGATGTAACGCGCCTTCTCGGTCTTTAGTTGAGTCCTTTGGTCCTTCAGGACTTGTATACCCTTATTGACGTCAACTATCGATCTGACCTTCGAGACTGAGAATCTTATCGTAGACAATAAAATTGTCATCGATAATTTTGTCCTTCTCCTTCATCAGGGAGTCATTCAACTCCTGCAAGGCCTTTAGGGTACTCTCATGTGATGCGATTAGCTTGTGATTGAGCTTGTCCACATCATCTGAAGACTGTAAAACGACAGCTGGACCTCCTACGTACGCCTGCCAAGGATTTTAATTCGGGAACAATTAATTAGTGGTTATATATAGAGAGAGGCATTTTGGAGACCGAGCTCCATGGAGGTCTTTATTTTTGAAAAATTCAAATTCAAATTTTTATGGTTCAAAAAATTCTGATAAAAAATATGCGTGTATGTAAGGATGTAACCACATGTGTGTAAAAATTCATGATAAAATAACTTGAGTTGCGACCTGTACAAAAAAGATAAATTCATGGCCTGCGAGGATGAATAGTATCATGTGTTAAACAATTCCAGATTTGTCTTTTTTGCGTAGCCCTTATTTCAATGTATTTTGAACTGAAATTTACACACATGTGTGTTAGGTCTTCATGTATATCTGTATTTTTTTAAGAATTTTTTGAAATATAAAAATATGAATTTTAATGAAATTTTAAATTTGAATTGGGAGCCTCACTGGAGGCCGAGCTCCAAAAGGGATTTCCGTTATATATATATATATATATATATATATATATATATATATATATATTACTTGGTTGGTGCTCACATTACATCTTTCTTCAGAAGACCCGGACCAATGATCAAAGGAGCCTATCCAGAGGCTAGAGTCCGCCATGCTAATTGGCTAAACAGTGAGAAGAGTGTGTTTAATGCATAAATAATGGAAATAGGTTGCACACTTATTTTAGGTTGTGTTTGATAGAAATAGGCAAGAATTTTTTAATGAGTAGTAGTACTAAACCCCACACAAAGTTGCCACACTTGCCTAAGGTTAGGGAGTTGTTTGGTTTGTGACTAAGTTTGTCAAAGATTGCCACACCTAAGGTTATGTAAGTTTGACCAGCTTTGTGTCGCAAAGTGTAGCATTGCTAGGTGTAGAACCAAGGTTAGACCAGTTAATAACATGGGTAAGATGCTCAAAATTTAGCCCATAAAAGTATATTGTACTACTACATGAATGAGTAAACGAGGAATTTTAACAAAATGGATGGATCTACATCTAAAATACCTAAAAGCATCGGAGGGCCGGCGTTGGGTCGGGCGGCGTCGGGTCGGGCGGCGTCGGACGCGGGGTCGGGCGAGGCGGCGGGGAGGGGGGGCGAAGGATGGGCCAGCAACGGGCGGTGGTGAGGACGAGGGAGTTGGGGCTGGAGAGAGTGGGAGTTGGGGGTGAGGGGATTAGGCAGATTAATGCTGGCATAAGGCTAATGGGCCTAAAGTGCAACGCCAGCACTAATCGAATATCTATGGTGTACGAATTCAGCCAACGTCAGCACTATTTGAAAATGTTAGTACTGACGTTGGTGAGAAATGATGCGCCACGAACAAGAGTTGTGGCTAGCCATTTCTCTACTAGTGAAGGGAGTGTGACGAGAGTAGTAAGTTGCTTGTAGTATCCATCCATCACTTTATTTTCCTTTTGATAATTTAGATCTTTTAGAAATTATCATAATTTTATGAAAAAAACATTTGAATTCCTAGCGCCTATACGTTTAGAGCAAAACATTTGGTTATATTTAAAAATAGGTTTGATTTTAGTTTCAACCATATATTTAATAAATTGAAATATGTGTTCCATTATAATGAAATTGAGTGGAATAATATAAATATTTATAAAATGTATTGTGAATTTGATTCAAATATAAATATAATGCCAAACGAAATTTCATCAATCTGAATAACAATTTCTAAGCCATTATAGACAGTTTTGGAAACAATCCATACAACTTTCGTAATATAGTTTATATTAATTTCACAAATCACAACAACATTTCACTTATAGTCCATTTTTTTCCAACTATAATTCATAAGAATTTCACATACATTTAAACACATTTCAGTCAATTGTTTCACTCTTTTTAATACATTTAATATTATTTCACTCGGTTTTAGTTTTTCAAATATTATCCATAAACATTGATATATATATTTCAATGATTTATTTATATTTCAATCAAGATTTTGAAATATCCAACCTTTAAATTTTCAATCTTTTTCACCACACAAATATTGAAACGTATTTCAATGCATTTTCATAAATATCAATTATTAAGTGAGAATTTGATTAGTTTCAGAATTTCCACAGAATTTCAGTAACATTTTACACGATTTCAGTACCACATACACATAGTCCAAGATTCACAAGTCCTATATCCCCAAATATTTGATCACGATTACTTCCATTTTCTCTGAGAATGAACACTTTGTCCCTAAACACACATGCTACACCATCAATCCTACTACTTTATTTCCCTCAATTTGCATAACCCCAATTCTCTTAACATGCACATATCCCCCACCACATGCCACCTCATCAGTTTCACTATTTATATTTCTCACAACATGCATGAGAAATGCTCGTTATAATATTCAAAATACTTAAACTACATAATAGGAGAATACAAATTTCACTTTCTTTTCACATATATGGCACCAAATTTAGTAACACATTATCACCTTTGGAAAGTAACTGACAAAAATCAAGTAACACGTTTTCAGTTTTTGATGACAATTTATAAGTATCACTCACAAGTTTTCGGGTACATATGAGTGAGGGGCAAGAAATGAGGGAGGTGCCTATGGGCCCCACATGCACATGCGGCACGAATAACCTAGGGCGTGGGGATTGTCATTTGGACCATATGGTCTAGTGGCTCCACTTTTTGGTGTTGGCCCTCTTTTGATGAAAAGTACTGTTTGAATCTTTCTGACTTTCAAAAAATACCTGATTTTCTTATAACCAAAGGCACATAAAACATCAACTCTCACTTTGGTAGGCTTTTAGCATGTTAGTCCAAATAAATGATAAAGCATTGCATATTTGATACAAGTACAATATGAAACTCTTTTAGGATGTATAGACATGCACCATTTTATCTTCAGATTCAATATGATAATTTATTAGATTGATTTCTTTCAAATGAAAAAAAATACCTTTTGCGCTTTTTGTATACTTTAATTCTTGACGATAAGAAACTATAACAAGACCAAACTTGGAGGTGTTTTAAACTACTTTGAATTTCACCGTTCTAATAAATTTCAAATATTAATCAAGTATTATTCAGATTTGTATTATAAAAATTCACAATGTGTGAAATCTTACTAAGATAATATAAAATGATTTTTAAGTTATTTGGAAAATTTTAAAATATTCTAAAACTTGTGCAAAATATATTTTTTAGAAATTTCTTGATGTATTCAGAACTGATTGAAAATGTATGGAATAATTTAGTGTTTCTGAATTACATATATATATATGTCTAAAATAATTCAAATGTGTGTGAAGAATAATTTTTAAGATTATTGAAAGTTTGCATTCTTTAAAAAATCCAAATACAATTCATCAATCTTCAAATATCAATTATTCAGACAAAATCAAAGAAAATTAAAGTACCATGATTTTTCTAAATATGTGTGAATTTTTTACCGAGATTTTATAAGTTGACATACGTTTTAGGAGAT
Organism: Hordeum marinum; assembly: GCA_022496015.1. Taxonomy (NCBI): domain Eukaryota; kingdom Viridiplantae; phylum Streptophyta; class Magnoliopsida; order Poales; family Poaceae; genus Hordeum; species Hordeum marinum. The sequence goes on along the minus strand of CM039676.1, from coordinate 44,536,224 downwards.
TACAAACACTAGCCAATCTGAGATATAAATATGATAGTTATTTAGGTCCAAAATTCACTTTACAATTCCATGCTTCCAAATGAAGAAATGGAAACACGAAAAGGCTCCTTCTAATTCTCGAAATATGAGAGGCAAGCGGATTGGTACAAAGAAATATTTCTTCGTTCATGGTGTGATGTGAAGTAAGTATCATACCTAGATATATACTCAAAGGGCGTGTGTGGTTGCCATAGAAAATTTTGCTTGCATCGAATCCTTGACACAGTTGACCCCGGCTGAGGTAAAACTGGTAGAAAACTAACATCTGCACTTTGTTTGGTCGTCCGCATCTAGGCCTCTTGCATTAGGGGAGCAATATTGGCATAGCATTTGATGTTTGCATTGGCTCGGTTCATGCAACTATACCGTGTTTGGTTGTATAGACGAGATATGATTAGGAGCTAAGACTTACACTTAACACACAAAGTTACACTGTGCCTTGTGACTGCAGCACCGCGTCCCACACGACGAGCATAGAGTCTCAGGTGAGCTTCCCTATCGGCATTGCAGCGAACTAGTTGCTAGCATTTTCGCCTCAGAGAAAGTCCGTGCGGAGAAGCGTTGAGGCAGAGGAGAGGGGAGGAGAAATGTAGTGCGTGTCAGACCATAGAGACTTCGGTGGAGGGTGGACATGATACTGTGTTTGACAAGATGAGAATGAAGTCGAGAGGAAGTGACCCCGACCACGGCACAAGAAACTAGTTGCTAGTGTCGTCGCTATAGAGAAAGTTTGCTCAGAGACAGAAGACACAAGAGGAGAAATGTCGCACCCGCACCATGGTTGTGTGGGTTTAGTAGGACGAGACAGAGGAGGCTGCGATAAGCGACGCCTGAAACGACTCTAGTGTAGTTTGATGCAGTCAAGGAGGTCAAGAGGAACGGTGTCGGTGTCGAGAGGAATGAATAGGAGAGCTCTGAGGTAGAGGACAGAGGAGAAGATATACAATATTGTGCCGCCATGGCGGCAGCAGTGTAGTATTATATTAGAGAGAAAACCGAGATGAATGACGACGATGATTAAGCCACTGCAGCAAGAGGCAGGAGAGGAGATCGAGAGGAACCACGCCGTGCTAGAGGAACGATTAAGCAGTGTCTTAAATTAGACTATCGATATGCATATGTACAATCATGAGGAAGTTGTAGATCTTCTCGTTTACCATCGTCGAAACAAAAAACTTGCAACACAAATGTCTAATAAACTACAAGTATAGGGAATCGTGACAGTCTTCATGGGTATTATTTCATCCTAATTTATTTGTTCGACACAAGGGGAGCCAAAGAACATTTATTGGCCTTGACAGTTGAGTTGTCAATTCAGCCGCACCAGGTATATCTCTCTGCAACAAGGGTTTAGTAGCACGGCAAATAGTAGGAGTAGAAATAATAGTGACAACAACAATTTTAGTGACAGTAGTAAGAGTAGCAATTGAGTAGCAGGTGTGACAGTAAAAGCAACAATAGTAACTTAGCAAGGTTCAGTATATGTAAAGCGTAGGCACGTGGATCGGCCATGGGTAATTATTTAGATGAAATTGATTTTATAATAGCTATCAACTAGGGTGACACAAAACTAGCTCCAATTCATCAATATATATGCATGTATTTCGTATATAGTCATACATGTTTGCGATAAGAAATTGCATGACATCATTTCTCCTAGCCTCCTGTAGCAGCGGGGTCTTATTGGAAACTAAGGGATATTAATGTCTCCTTTCAATAAAGAACCGGAATAAACCATTAACACATGGTGAGTACATGAACTCCTCAAACTACGGCAATCACCGAAAAGAATCCCAATTATTGTCACCTTGGGGTATGTGGATCAAGACATGTAATAGGTGCATACAACTTGCAAGATAGGATCCAAATCAATCTTAGATTCGTCAAAACATAATAGGTCCAGATCTTAAATCATGGCACTCGGGCTCTAGTGACAAGCATTAAGCATAGCAATGTCATAGCAACATCAATCCGAGAACATAGTGGAAACTAGGGATCAAGCCCTATCAAACTTAACTCGATTACATGGTCAATTTCATCCAATCCCATCACCGTCTAGCAAACCTACAATGGAATTAGTCACTCTCAGTGGTGAGCATCATGGCGGTGTTGATGAAGAAGGATTAGTGATGACGACGTTGACGAATCCCCTTCTTCGGAGCCCAAAACGAACTTCACAACAGCCCTCTAGAGGAAAAACAGGAGGTGGTGGCGGCTCCATCTCGTGAAACGCGATGAAAACTTCCCGCTCATTTTTTTGTCCGAAGATGTGAATTTATAGGACTGGAATTAGGGTCGGAGGATCCACATGGGCCCCACAAGGCATCAAGGCGTGTCCTAGGGGGCGCCCTGTTGGATTGTGGCCCACAGGCAGGATCCCTCCAGCAGTTCTTCGCTCCATAATTCATTATATATTCCAAAAATAATTCAAAAAAAGTTTCGTCCAATTTCGAGAACTTTTATTTCTGCACAAAAATAACACCAAGGTAGTTCTACTGAAAACAACGTCAGTCCGGGTTAGTTCCATTCAAATCATGCAAATTAGAAGTCAAAACCAGAGTAAAAGTGTTTGAAGAAGTAGATACGTTGGATACGTATCAATGTCATGTGGAACTGCGAGATTAAGCTAGTGCTCAAAGAAAATTTCAAACGGTCTACCGTGTGTGACAAATTTGACAAAATACATTAAAAATAGCTCCAAACATGAACGCACGATTGAGCATTTAAGATTGACGAAACTATGTACCGATCACAAAAATTGACCCATAACATGGATGTGCATATTTTTCGTGTAGAGATTACATCGAATCGAAGCACCGTTGTGAAGGGACAAGGAAGAAATGAGATTAGGGAGGAGATTACTGTAGGTAGAAGAAGATAGCATGTACAGATCTCACATCCCTCGAAATTCATGTCGTGCAAGGGCCCCCAGCATTTGCACTTGATGTGGCTCACCTCAACCTTGTTCTGGAGAAGCTATCAATTCTAGCATTCCAGCAGGCCTGGCTATGAGCTGATTTGAGGTTCGTGCGATGTAGGCCCAATATTGAATGCAACGAAGCAAACAACCCATTTTCATCACGCATGGGTCTGGTTGGCTTCTATGCAGCTACCAAACACGCCCATAGTGGTTACCCTTACCTATCTTTGGTAGAACTAACAAAATACAAACCTTTGACTGACAACTATTTATTCCAGGGAATCCCCAGCTTTCATGTCAAGGAGCGATATGAGAGGTCCAATAGCACCAATAGCGAAATAATTATCACTGCATTCACTAAACAAAATGTTGAACTCATGTTTTTAATTACCTATGTGCTCTATTGTCTTTATCTACTTTCTATAGTTGACATGGGACTTTAGTACCACATTCAAGATAATAGATATGAAAACAAGTGAAGCTTACATGCCATTAAATTTGTGCCATATTCCGCATGGATTTACATGAGCACAACAAGCTGGTTGTAGTAAGACCGCATAGAATGTGAAGCATCATACTATTTTCATGCAAGAAAAACCTAATGTTTGTGCATATAGCAAAATGTTAGATCAAACCGGTATGCCCCCTCTAATAATGCCTCGCCATGTCATGGCTTATCCACTTGTCATTACTTACTAACCATTAGTTGTGGCCCCTAATCATTGACTACATGGATTGATGTTTTATCATTACTGTAGTTTTGGTTTACTGCATGATATATCATGCCATCCAAAAAAATTAGGAAAAAATAACTCCTTAACCTAAAGTCCTTGGATGTGATGTACTTTGTTGTCTTGCCATTTTTTTGGGTTAAATATTCCTTGTGTACTATGTTAAACATAGATGGTCAAACTAGTTAAGAATTAACTTATATGAAAATAAGATTCATCATAACGTAAACTCTTCGGGTTCCTAGACAACATACTTTAACTCATGTGACTAAATTGTCCACAAGTTTCGCCTTTCCTCCTCTGTTTCTTATTTTTGCAGACCCTAACACTAACAAAGTTTCATATTATGTTATTTTGTTTACTACCTTGTACCGGACCTTAAATTTTTATATGCATGTACATGATATCTTCTTCGTGTGCATGTATTTTCTTACTTTTCTAAAACTCTTTTGAATGGATTTTAGTGATTCACCCAAAACTAGTTTCCCCTAATTATTAACTATTTATGTGTTCATTTTTGTCATTATATTTTTTATGTAAATTTTGAATTTTTAGGTGTATTTATTCTCAAGGGGAATGATCCTCAAATAGCATCCAATAATTAATCTTCCGATCATAGTAGTAAAAACGCGCATATCAGTGCCAAATCATTCTCAAGTTAGTGCATTGGTTGTCGTGGAGTACTAAAAGGAAATGGAGAGAGTGAGTAATTGAGATAATCTCCCTGTAGTAATATAATATATTTTTAAACATGCACTTACAACTGTATTCAAGTAATTGATTGCAAGTAATTAATTAACAACTCCTCAAGAATATTAAGCCAAATTGTTTCGAATGTATACAGATATGAAAGCCATGTTCAATTCAGAATGAACATTCACTAGACTGCTCCCAAGGAAGTGAGTTCTTGTATCAAAACCATATGTGTACTCCTAATTTAATGATGTAAAGTTCCTATGATCTGAGTAGTTCAAGTAGAGATTACCTTACAAAAGGTGCACACACAAGGTTATGATACGGTAGTGTGCATAGTTCGGTTTAGGTGCACAGAATAGGTATCATATATGACGATGCCCATAAATATGTTGTGGTGCATGTCATGGGTTTCCTTGATTTCACACATTGAACTTCAATCACAAAATATTCTTGAACGCTCGATGACTATGTGAACTAAATAATACAAACACTAGTTCATTGCCCCCGTCCTGATGTCCCTAGCTATTAGTGATGTACATGAATATCGGTTGAGGTATGAAGAACAAGCTTTGTAGTGTTGGAAGAATACTCCCTCGCGATTTGATAACCATGGTAACAAATATGTAGAATTTCCCTATAAGACAATGATCAACCTTGGGAAGAACTAGAGAACTTCTATTGGTCTGCAACTTAGAATATTGAGGCTGTCAATCTCACTAGCTTTGCTAGTTACCGTAATTAATGTATCCGGTGGTTTGAATTAAGTTTTTTATGCAAAGGAAAATGAAATTTAGATTATTAAAGAACTGAAAAGAAAGTAAATGATATTTTATTTATGAAGAAGAAATGACCGCTATCCATAATTTGACTAGTGGCATCTCTCGAAAGTAGCATCGGCGTGCTTAATAAATTAAAGTTGTGTATCACTAAATCAAAACATTGATGGTCAATCATACACGTCATCATTGCAATTATATCTACAAACTGATGTATGATAGCGCACATGTACATGGGATCTATTGTAGCCATTTTCTATAAGCAAGAGGTTTAGACCCAACGAGGAGCGGAATGAATTGGTTGGTGGAAACTAGTAGGAACCACTATAAAAGACACAATGATTGTCTCATGGTTTGTCTGATGACAAGAATAATTGCAAGAACATACACAGTAACAAAGTGCAACAGTGCAGCAAGTGGCCCAAGCCTTAATTATGCTAAGGGCAAACCGACTATTTTACTTATAGCGATCAAATTGCTCTCAAGGACATACATGAGTTTCACAAAGTCACTTTCATCTAGTTTCATTGAGTTAAGATTCATTAATTTGATAATTTGTTGTGTGGTGGAACCTATAATAACATGTTGATCTTACTTGAAAAAACAACATACTTAAGATTATACCCTCTATGAAGCATCTACAAATACATAGGAGTAATAAAGATAACAACTAACCATATCTTTGAACCTTGGGTTTCCAACAACCCCACATGCAATGGTTCATAAACATAAAGTTTTGATAACATATGTCACTCCAACCACCCATCACAGATAAATTAATTACAAAATGGTCTCCTATGGTCTCATAAAGGTGAAGTGATATGCAATTGATGTTCACAATTACACCACAATTTCAAATCATTAAACTTTATTCAACCTCACAAGATTAATAGCAACAAGGTTTATCAGAAGTCCTCAAGAATGTAACAGATTAATCACAAGACATCATATGGATCATGATTAGTAGGGATGAAGAAATGATTAAAAAAATTAACATATAAATTTTCACCAAGAAAACTTCTAAGCACCAAATACAGAGAATAATCAACACCAAAAAGGAATCTCAACAAAGGATGAGAGAGAATAGTTCATAGACTGAAAGCTAGCTAGGGTTGGAGATGGATGATGGTCCTGATGATGATCCCTAGAATGAATAGAGCGTTGCTCATGGTTTTATTTCCCTCCTTCGAGAGGGAAAGGATCACAGAGAAACATCCCTCCGGTAGCAGAAAAGTGCTCCGCCAATGTTCCACTCACAGAATGCAGTCAAAAATCACGTAAAATACATGGTAAGGTTTAGGGTAATATAGGAGCATGTGGTAGCGGATCTAGCCAGGGGGCCTCCCGTGGGCCCCATGCAGCCACACTACACAGTCAGGGAGGTGGCTGCGTGTGCCCCACAGGGGTCCTCGAGGTGGGCTCAGTCGCGCTAGCTTTCTTCCGGCACAAAGATAATTGCCATATTTTTCTGGGTTTTTTTGTCTCCAGAATTTTTTCTTCACTTATCCTTATTTTGCTCATGATGTGCAACTTTTCGGTAATTCCCCTCTACCGGTTAATCATGCAAATTGAGACAAAAAGTAGTACACCCTTCGTCCTATTTAAGTGCCACGAAGGCATTTTAAAACTCATGTTTAACCACTGATTTGACTAACTACACATGGATTATGGTTCACAAAAAATATACTACTCCCTCCAATATGTATTAGTTTCGCTCATGAATATATCTAGCACTGAAATATGTATAGAAACATCCATTTAAGAAATAAGTAATATGAATTGGATGAAGTATTGGATTTGTATTTGACATGTAGCACATATATTATTGACCAAATTCATGGTCAATGTTAAGTCACGAGAGATTTGGACTCCTTATCAAAGGGACAAAGGGGTATACTCTATTGCAAATTCTAAGTTTGTTACATGAGAGAACATAGAATAACCCCTTCCATGGATAATGTCTTATTGTTAATTCACATGATCCCCCAATAACGGTTGTTTTGGTGGTGTTGTGCTATTGGATGAAACTTAGAACAAATGTGGTAAATAACTAAATAAACTTTTGTAAATGTGTGTCGGACAGATGTAATCTGCAAGCACTCTTGTGCTGCTAACATGTTGCAATAATCATGTTATCGTCCATAAAAAAGGAGATAAGCACACAAAAACACAAATAATAATCTTGGCCAATCCTATTAATTGATGTGTATTAGCTGCCCCCCCCCCCCCCCCCCCCCCCCCCCGCCAGGAGTTCCCTAAAAGAACACAAATAAGATTTACTCGATCACTGCTCAACTTAACCAGTGAAAGGTATATGTACGTGAACAATTGGGGATTTAGAGGGAGTCCCTAGTTCATGGCCAAGTTATTACAAACATATCATCTAAACTAAAACTACTTTTTCATACTCTGTTAGTGCCATCATGCCGTAACACACAGGAAACTTCTAGCGTTACTGCAATATGTTTATATTACTGGCGAGATGGAGGTGTGATGGCAAAGAACTTGGTACAATCATCCCTCGGGTCTCCCCTCCGGGACACTTAATCCTTTTAAGCATATCTCTAAATATCGTGCTCAGAAATAGCATGCATGCACAATCACTGGTTTTCTCATGAACTCCATCAATTCTCCTATTTCACTTACGAGGGAAGAGGAAACCACTGCATTCCATTTATTAAACAACTAAACGGTTACATTGTCACCATATTATAATATCAATCAAACCAATTAATAACATATATTCTCACGACTCATAAGGAAATGAAAACTCGTGGCTCGCAGGCACACACATACATGACATTTATTCCTTATATTATTCATACCTGTGAACACTACAACATATTAGTAGTGGTTATTTTCCCAGAACTGAGATTGGAGCCAATCAATCAGTTTCTTTTCCACCTGAAATGCCGTGGCCAAAACATCATCTGAAATAGGCGGGTTTGATCCAAAGACTGCATTGGCAATAGAAATAACTCCAGGGTTTTGGCTGCTGAGTGATGACAACGCAGCTGCTGGCTTGTCATGTGCTAGATTCATTTGGAAGTGGATCATTGCCTTTGGGAACACAAATACGTCACCCTTCTTGACCACCCTGGAGAAAAGCCTATTTGGGTTGGACGTGACAAATCCAAGGTAGAGAGTTCCCTCAAGCACGGTAAGGAGCTCAGTGGCACGGGGATGTATATGTGGTGTGTTCACACCCAATGGTCCATAGTCGATGCGTGCTAGCGAGATGCCGAGGGTGTTGAGGCCAGGGAAATTGATCACGTTAATATTGGTGACGTTGGATCCAACCTTGTTGTTCTTAGTATCCCTTGGTTGGTCCAGCATGGCTGCATTGAAGAAATCTTCTGGGTTGACAGCCATTGGGTCCTTGCAAGCAAATCCGTTTACTCGCACTGCATGCATGGAGGAAGTAACACTAAGCTTAGAAAGTAGCATGTGGTTTGAATAAGTAGGAAATTAAGATACTTCGTTTTGGTATCAACATAGCATGAAAAACTCACAATAAGTCATGTGTGACCACACATATGGTACCTAAACATTACAGCATCACTGGAATTAATTCACACATACGTACACATCACACATATACATACCGGGTGACTTCGTGTCGGCGACGCAAAAGTCTTGCAGAGGGCTTGGGTCATAGGCCGTGGTCTGCCATGAGGCCACTGCAAGAAGCACGGCGAGGAGAAACATGGAGGAAGAGGAGGCCATTGTGAGATGCTTTGTCTATGGAGGTATGGGTAGATGTTCTTATATAGTCGGGGTTGGCTTTGGCTCAAGGTGGTTGGTGCAAGCAAATAGTGTGGTGACCTGGTAGAACTTCCATGCATGTGAGCAAACAGGACAAGTCAAATACGAGAGGAAATGATCAACCAAATTGAAATACTCACCACTAGGTGCTGCAGCCTGATTGGTTGTTCAACATCTCATGTTTTCTTTATATGTGTATATGCATGTATCTGCTCCGCCAAGTAATCTTACGTGTGCATGCGCTTACATATTTTGCACGACTAAGCGCACAAGTTGGTCGACAATCCTGCTGATTTTCTTCCTCGGTTGTCCAGGCGGTGCCATCTAGCCCGTTTCTCCGGGCGGTGCTATCTAGCCCATGCTCATCGTAAAGGCCGGAGATATGCATGGACAATTCAACCGAGTAGCATTTGCATGCTTGTAAGAATGGTGGATAACGTTCATTATTTTACACCTCAAAAAAATGGTGGATAACGACAATGACATGTAAACAGAAGTCATCATCATATCTTTATCTAATGCGTCACGCTACCTACTCCTATAAAACAACATCAAAAGTAATTGCATGCTTGTAAAGATGGTACGTTCTCCAAGTATTACATTAGCTCATGTATATGAACCCTTTTTGTTATCTGGTTTCAGAGTTACAATGAAATTATTGATCATCTTCTCCACAATAGAAAATCCTCACCAAAAAAGGAATAAAGAATCGCGATTTCGTTTGTCACAACCAACTATGATCTGGGAACGTTACTGAATATTTTATGAATTACTACTATGTTAGTAATGCAAATAACATTAAGGTTGCACTAGACAATTTTGTTGAGTGTGCACTTACGACTGCAATCGTACGTGAATTTTGGGACAGGTAGTTAATGTTGACCGGTTCAATGATGGAAAAGTCAGTGGTCGTGGCAAACATGATATCATTATAAGTTCGGTCGGTGACATGCTTCATATCTCTATGCAGCTACGTGTGCTGTTATTGGGGCTATACGAGGATTCAATATTATCAAGATGAAAGTTCCAATGTACGGATAGGTCGTAGGCTTATCCCTTTTCAAAAAAATTCTATAGTCAATCATACGACATGAAAAATAAAAATAAAAATCATATGCCATAGTTCACCCGATAGAATTTAATAAATCATATGCAATAGTTGAAAAACGATGTACGAACAAAGTGGCACGTTTCGCACAAGGAAGACTAGTGTTGGATGAGAGGAGGGATGATGAGGTTGGATATCATCTTCTTCTTGTGACAAAAAATATTTCATTTAGTAGAAATTTCATATATATTTTTTACCAAATTTAAGCAAACTGTTGCCATTTTTTAGTTCTTTTTATTTTTTCCAAATCTGAGGCCCACCTTTCAATTACTCCGGCCATTTTTTTGTTTGATTCACACTTATTTTTAACCTGCTGACGGTGCCACATATGGCTTGATCCGCAGCGCTTCGTATACACGTCCGGCCTCACAAACGGCATCTCGGCGAACACTTATATCATCGACTCGCCGCAGTTGGCACACACAGTAATCGCGTACCTCTCTCGCAAGGCGGCTGTGCAGCCGGGAATTGCATTCAAATCCATTCTTTGTTATAACTTGAGAATATGTATATGGCAGAAAAGAAGGCCGATTTCATGAGTTGTAGGGGCGGAGCTATGATCCGACACCGCTAGTCTTCCTCGCTGCTGCTCAATTTCGTCTGCGACGCGGCGCTGTTTATCGCCACCATGGTGTTGCATGCTCATGTGCAGCGGACACTGACGCACGCCTCCTCTCCCCATAGACTGAATTGCAAAAGAACACCACATTTGAAGTTTCCATCTGAAATCGCCATCATATTTTATGAGGATTAAAAAAATCCACTTTTTTCTTATCCACCCCTCGTCCACCTTCTCTCCTTCCCTGCCGCACATCTCCTGCCTGCCCGCACCCGTCGCTATGGGTTGCCGCCACTGCTCCTTGCCGCTGACGCATACTCTGTTGCTGCTTCCCGTCGGCAACTTGCTCCAGCACGAGCTCGAGGCCATCCACAACCTGCGCTGCTCCATGGGCCGCCGAGACGGTGCCGCCGCTCCTTTGAGCAGTGCAACCTGAGCTTCTCCGCGCCATGACTAACACCTGAGCGACCGCTCCGCGCTGCCGCCCGTGTCGTGCTCATCTTCGTCCATGGACGGTACTCCCGCCGCTTCCATTGGAATCCAGGGCAACGATTGATACGCGGATGTCACCGCGTCCAGCGACTAGATCAACCCAAGAGCATGATGACGGCTCCGACGCCACGGAGATGGCCGACTCTCGGAGAGGTGAGGAGGAAGAGGTGGTGGCGCTAACGGCAATCCAGCTCTTCATTGGGGATCATGGCTGCGAGTTCGCCATCGTCGTCCTCCTCGTGCATACCCGGCATAAACCGCACATTCACCCTCAGGTGTGGTTGTGCCAAACGTGAATAGTAGGGCGGTGCAGCTGTTGGTCAAGCCCGCCAGAGCGCTGGGTATAGTGAGCAGGTCCTCATCGCCGTGCTTCGGGTGCCATGGCCTGCTTGTCTGATGGTGCACTGTACCTGCGCACAAGGTGCTTGAGAAAATGCCACAAACTAGTTCGCCCCATGTCTAATTTGACGGTCAACAAACGGTGTTGACCATTTTATGCCATCTTAGCAGTTACATGCGAGCCCCGGCTGTCAGAAATCGAATTAATTTGGCCCAGATCGGCCATAGGTGTTTATTGAGAAAAATAGCAAGAAAAGAGATAGATTTTTAGGATGCTAAAAAAAGTTTGATGGCAATTTAAGATGAGAATTTCAAATGTGATGTTTTTTACAGTTCACTTCTCCCCTCATTGTTGATGCTGCGCAGCACCGCACTCTCAGCCGAGAATGGATTTTTTACCCCCTAAGGTTTTGTTCGGTTACAGCCCCTCCCAAGGGAATTGGGTGGATTGAAGGGGATTTTGACTTATAGCGGATTAAATCCTGTCAATCCTTGCTAAATTCTTTTCATTTCCCTGTCAACCGAACAAGCCCTAAGAATGGATTCTTGTTTACCAGGGGTGCTCCGTCGAGAGTTGCTCCCTCGCTTTCTGCGTGTGTTCTAGGAGATGAAGCCGGCAACCCATATCAGTCATTTAGCTTCTGCAATGTAGCTTGAACGCGGTCCGGATCTGCCTGGTGTTGCCATCTCGACCATGTTCACTGCCAGCGTGTTGTTGCTGCCACCCTCAAGTGTTGCCATCTCGACCATGTCCACTGCCAGCGTGTCGTTGTCGCCACCCTCATGTGTCTCGCGACCGCGGCAGCCGCTGCATTTCCCGCGAGCAGCAACAACAACAACTAGCATATAGGAAGCAGCAGTAGCTAGCAAGTAGCAGCAACAAAAACTCGCTTCAATGTTTCAAAATAAGCTTTTCCATGAATTTCTTGATGCAAAATCAGTAATCACAATAGGAGAAGGCCTCTCTCTCTCAACATATATTGATGGCTTTTGGAGATGATGCAACATTTAAAGATTGTATGGTGCCCGACCCTACAGGAAAATAGTTATATGCTAAGTACCAGAAATACTCGGAGAAAGCCCAAATAGACACGGCAAAAGGTTAAGCCGAATGGTACAATCGGCATCACACATGACTTATACTTCCTCCGTCCGAAATTACTTGTCGTCAAAATAAAAAAAAATGGATGTATCTAGAACTAAAATATGTCTAGATACATCCATTTCTATGACAAGTAATTTCGGACGGAGGGAGTAACATATAAGGATTCACTAGCAGACGCCGCGACATCAAATGATGGATCAGTACTACGCGGACATGAAGGATAAGTTCGATAAAAGCGAAATCACAACTACTGGGCAGAGTCACCACTCTCTAGGTTAAATATGGACTATACAACCAGGGACACATATGCATGTTCCGAAAAAGGGTTCCCCCGTGTTGTATTAGAAAGCAACCAACACCGATACAACCAACGATAGGTGCTGGGGCGGAAGCAGCACAGTCACGCCCGAAAGAAAAGAAAGAGAAAATACAAAAGGAACAAATGCCGCCGGCGGATCAACAAAAACGAAGAAGCCTCTCGACCGCCGTGCCCACCGGAGACCCCCCACAAACCTCCTAGACTCCGAAGCGACGGTACCAATCTACACCTCTAAGAAGGGACGCGACGATGATGACGCTACTGTCAAGGATTTCTCCCGATACGCGGCGAGGAGAAGGGAAGGGTAGCCCCCGACGCCCTCTAGGAAGGTCTGGCGGCACCCTCAAGCGCCACCGCGTCGGTGTCGGCCAGGCCGACAGGGATTTCTCCAGATCCCAACCTTCACCTTGGGCGCTCTGGAGCTCGCCGCCATACCGACCACCACCTTGCGTCAACACGATCTTGAAGCTTCCCACGCCGTCTCACTACGGCACCACAAAGTAGGGCCTACACAACAAAGAAGATGAGCCGGGACTAGGGGCAGTAGCACCGTCGGCACGCGGGAGGGCCCAACCTCCACCGTCAACAACGGCAACCGATCGGACGCAACAGCCGGAGCGTATTACGCCCGTGGGCCCACAGACCCGGGCAGGGCATGAGATGCTCGTAAAGCTCATGTCATCGCGTTGCAGAAGGCACGCCATCAGCACTGCCTCCCCTTGGTTGAGCCGCTCCTCCTCCACACCGAGCAGTAGGCGTTGAAGCCGTGCCTAGGACCCTGATGGGGCCCTAAAGGCCCAGATCTGGGCCGGGGGCGTGCCGCCAGCCACGCTGTGCCACCAATCTGCCTGGCCGCCAAGGAGCAGCGCCGCCACCTTGCCCGCCGTCAGCCACTGCCCCGGGAAGGAGAGCCATGCGTGCATATAGAAGATCATGTTGCCGCCTACACCACCCCAGCCAGATCTAGGGGCGGTCGTCGGCGGCGATTGGGGGGGTTGGAAGGAGGAGGGCGGCCGCCCCGGCCGCCTCCCTGAGAGGCGGCGGGAGGACGGGGTCGGGAGGAAGGAGGGGATTGGGAGGGGGCATCACCACACATATGCATGCTATATGTGAGATATGGAAGCATTTTGTCAACTACAAGAAAGGCCTGCTTCATGTAAAGGAGGGTAAAGCAGATGGAACAATTGCAATGAGGACGAAGGAGGGAGTGCGGCGAGGAGGAAATATTGAAACTGAGGCACGAGTAGAAGGGCCACTGAAGAGATTTATATAAAGTCATGTTTTATTTATATTTTAGTGTTTTCTAAACAAATGTCTTTTACTATTCTGAACAAAAGTGTTGTATTATTTGAACTCAATACATCTATCTCCCTTATAAATAGTGCCTATCTCAATAATATGTAAAACATTGTATTCCCTAGGACATGACCCTAGATATGCCAATAGGCCGGAAGATGACTACCCAACCCACAATGAGGCCCAGCCCCACAACTCAGACGAGCGATGTATACAGAGAAGTGCACCACCAAGTCCCCATTTCCCCCCAAAAAAGTCCACATTTGTTCTTTCAGTTGCACTTTCATATAGTTAGCCTCGGCTTCATTTGTTTTAAGCATAATGGATACAATGTGTGAAGTGAGTGCTTGATGGACGACAAGTTCTTTCTGTATCGCCTCATGTGAAAACACGCACATGACCCACACCATAACCATCCACCAGTACCGATGGTGCACAGGGCCTAACAGACATACACCAGCCCAGCATATACACCCACATGGAATACACCAACACGATGATGTGCCAAACTAACCGTCTCCCCAAGTCGGGTAATCCCGACAAGAACTCACATCGAATTAGACAACAAGATGGCCTATCAAGGAGAAATGCAGACATGCACGCATCGACAACTGCACGCACCGCATCAACCGCCCCAGGGGCGTCGTGATTCACACCGCATGGCCCTGCATCCTAGAGTATAAAGGTGGTGTGGATTCTATTCTGTGTAGTATATGTACATTAGGAGTTGCCCGACTGAGAGCAGGGCCTGACACTCACAGTACCATTGGCGTGTCTCAGACTCCAGCTCGAAGAGCTTTCCCCTCTACAATACTGTCAGTGTAGAGGGGGAAGAGCTACAATACTGTCAGTGAACAGCTCCCCCTCTATCGAAATTTTTTGCAGCCCCCACACCACGCCACCCCTCCCCTGCTCACATGATACCTTCCTAACTACACAGCTATTAAACAGCTCTCGCATCACAATTGTGTGTAATTATATGTTGCCTCTGTAATTCATAATATAGATTATCCTAACCGACGGAAAAGATATACCCAATATATTCAAAATCAAAGCGATATTTACTTTGAACAACGTATTACAAAGGACACGGCCAGGTCCATGTTTTCCCTGCCTCACAAATAGCGAAAGCAATAGCATAGGAGCTACAATGCAACTCTAACAAATCGTGAATGGACAACTGAGCTCCCCTCATGACAATGACTTAATGTGATCTCTTTAGATCCCAAGTGTTGGTACACAAGCCCAACCATGACAATATTGACCTACTGGGCCAGCCCAAGAGTGTACCACTGACCACCACCTCCACCCCTGCCCCCGGCGTAATTTTTGTTTTTTACGCCATGGACGCAACGAGTTTGTACGCACTCTTTACCAAAAGAAAACTCCTTTCTTCTTATAATGCCAAGCAATAAAAGTTCCCCCCTGTCAAAGATGGGATACGTAACCAATAGCATCATGAACCACTTGCCAAGTTGCTACCTATTGTAACTGAGAGATATCATCTATTTATTGTTACAAGTGTTGCATGTATCAATCTAATTATGTACTAGCATTGAAACATGGCAATGAACTTCTTGTACAAGCTACAAAGTGTTCAGAAAAGGCCGTACAAGAGATGAAGGATGCTTTTGCTAAAAGTAACAAGGTCCACCTTTTAGTGCCCTATCGAAATGCTGACAAGGAGGTACGACTGAACCTCAAGTTTCATTAGTTTTTTGACCTTGCTATATCAGAAACTTTGCATGATATTTTACATGCCTTTGTTGTCTGTAGGGCCCGAAACCTAGTTATTACATTGTGTAACACCATGACCGGACATGTCACCTATGCAGTGAAAAGAAAAGGACGAGTATTTGCCTTAGTCTTTGTCATCACCTGATACAGAACACGTAGCATAGGTGTTACGCGTATACTCCTTTCGTCCGGAAATACTTGACATAGAAATAAATAAAATAAATATATCTATAATTAAAATATGTCTAGATACATCTATTTTTAGGTCAAGTATTTCCGAAGGAAAGGAATATATTATTCTCCCGTGTCAGCTTCATGCGGCCGAATATCTACAAAGCCCTTCCATGCACTACACCCAGACAGCACCTGCATTACGAAGCAGCGGGACAAGTTTGCCACTGAGGTGAAGGGACATGATCGAGCCTGCCGCCGATAAACACCGCCGGTACAGCAGGGTTCCGGCCGAGGAGCCTCACCAGCGCCTTCTCCATCTTCCCCCTAGGGTCCTCATCCAGTTCCACCACCGTCGGGTTCGCCCCGAGATCCTGGAGGAGGCTCGTCACCGTGTGGCACATGCAGCAGGAGCTCATGCCGAAGATCACCACCGCTCGCTGCCCCGCTAGCCTCGTCACCTGCTCCATCAAGCTTAGGGCTAATACTAGTGAGCTCAGTTAGTTGTATGATCGCTTCCAAAAATTCGCAAGAGCGCTCGTCCTCGCGTGCACACGGTATCGTGTACCGTCCTTTGGTGATAGATCTGACACAACTACGTTGGTGGGCCAGAGATCGATTTAATGTTGCACTGAGTTACCCAGCATGGCTCCGTAACGTCATCTGCGTGATGCTGGTACAGGTGACCAGCACCGTCTTGTGCCCGGGGCCTAGTTCAAGCGCATGCTGCCTTTGCAAGTACGCGAGCATTTCTCTCGAATGCTTGAACATGACGTGAGCATGCTGCTACGCAATACAATGCGAATGTGTTCAAACAGGTGAAGCAGCTCCATCTTCTCGAGTGACATGAGCATGCCGCCATTGCATATGTTCAAGCAATACGTGAGCTTTTTTCTCGGATGCTTGAACATATTTTCATTTGCGAACTTTTTTGAATTCGTGAACAATATTAGAATTCATGAAACTTTTTTTCAATACGTGAATATTTTCTCGAATACATGAACATATTTTGCATTTGCAAACTTTTTAAAATTTTCCACCAACATATTCGAATTGGTGATCACTTTTTGTAGTCGTGAACGTTTTCTTCAATTGACGAATATTTTTTAAAGATGTTAACATTGTTTATTTTGCAAACTTTTTTTGAATACGTGAACATTTTCTGAATTTGCGAGTATTATTTTAATTCTTCGCAAACATTTATTGAGTTGATGAACAATTTTGGAATTCATGAACATCCGTTGAATTGCCCACGAATATTTATTGAATTCGCAAATGTTTTTTTGAAATCCCTGCAAGCATATTTCAAATTCTCAAGTATTTTTGAATTCATGAACAATACTCGAATTGGGGACCTTTTTTTAATACAATAACATATTTTCTAGAATACTTGAACATATTTTGAATTCGTGAAGATTGTTTGACTAGCCGCGAACTAATTTTGTATTCACGAACATTTCTTGAAATCACGGACATTATTTGAATGCATTGCAAACATATTTCAAATTCGCATATATTTTTCAATCTGCGAACAATGTTTCAATACAAGAACAATGTTTTTGAATGCATGAAAAGTTTCTGAATCCTTGAAGAATTCACAAACATTTCCAAATTCATGAACTATGTTCAAAGTCACGAACAGTTTTTAATACATATTTTTTTCTAGAATACTTGCACATATTTTGAATTCACAAACATTTCTTGAATTTTCCGTCAACACATTTCACATTAGCAGACATTTTTTTAATTCACGGACATTATTTGAGTTCACCACAAATACATTTCGAGTGGTGGCGGCGACGGCTGGGATTTAGGTTTGGAGGCAGAATGAGATTTGGAGGCAACATGTGTCACCGGCTGTAGGCAGAACTAGTGATGTATCATTGGAACGCATGTACGTCTTATTTTGACGGGTACGTCTTGCCGTCACGGCATCGTCAAATCAAACGACGGGACTCACCCTATACCACTGTTCAGCGTTAAGTCTCTTCGTGCTGGCCCACATAATCACATTGAATACAGGCCGCGATGGGTCCTTGTTCAATTCGTACACGAAGCGGGAGCAAGCGAGCTCGTCCACTACATCGCCGTTCTCGATCGCTTCGACCTATCTCTCGTATACGGGGCTTTAAGCTGTGCTGACTTGCTTAGAGCTGGCCATAGGGCAGCCTTGCCTATATAGCCATGGAAATGTGCAGCGGCAGGATGATCTTTGAGCAATTTGACCGAAAAAAAGGTGATGCGGGAGGGTTCGGATAAATCCCGAGCTCCTTTTTATCTGTGCCACTACACGTATATGTGGAGCATCGAATATTTGGATTGCAATATGGCGTTGCCACGACCTGATACCAAAGGGGCATGGTCCAACGGAATGTATTGTTGATAAGGTCTGGAGCTCTGACTTTTCGTAAGTTCTCCTCTATCTTATTCGACAAGTCAGATGAGAGAGACTCGGGGAGAGAGATGGTCTTGTGTATTTGGCAGACCAGGGTGCATCTACAGGTCCATCCATTTCATGCGTACAATTTTTTTCTTATATAAATCTAAAAGAAGAAATTATATAGATCTCAAATTTTGCAGTTTAACAATACATTCGGATTATAGTCCGTAAAAAATTAAGAACTTTTTGCAACATAAATGCTTGAAGTGACAAAATTTGTTCTAAAAAATATCATTATATATTTATGCTAGACCAAAAAAAGAAACATTTGTTGTGCAGGAAATCACTTGTATTACTCAAGTAGCATTGCTATAACCAGTCTTACAAAGTTTAACAATCTCATCCGGACGTGAACCTAGGTGCACCGCACCACAGTTCGACCAGCCGCCCTGCCAAAAACTACAAATGCATGGCTTACAGCATTTTTAGATCACTTCATGTGAGTAATACACAAACTTTTCGCTAATTCATGAGTTGACCAAATAGAAGAACAGAAAGGTGCGGCTACTCCTGGGTATACACACACACCCTAGATGAAGAGTAAATTTTTAAAAGAGACAAACAAAATAAAAATATCTAAAACGTTTTGATGACCTCCAAAGTTCCAGCTTTATGTATTATCTTATTAGGAAGAAACATGAATAGAAGTTTATGTGAAGTGAGAATTGTAAGCTAGCATAGATCTTCGTTCTTGATGCTCCAGGGTTTAGTTATCACACACATAGATGGTTGTACTGCACTCGGTTTAGAAAGTACACCCTCTTAGACCAACTCTTGAAGAGTCACCGTCATACGGGGCAAGACCCGTGGTAGTCGATCTTTCACAAATTGGAGGGGGGAAACATGAACAACATGGGGAAGGATGAGAGGAAACACTCAAGAGAAAACTCAATCGCACATCAACTAGGTCCATAAGATCACAAGAGGTACAAGATCCCGAATCAACCAACGATACAAGTAGCAGTATGTGATCTAACACTCCGGAGGAAGGGCCTTGAATCCATGGGGGATCTTCCCTCTAGAGGGCCCTTGACATCACTTGGATCTACTCCCAAAGGAGGACAAACTCCCTAGAAGAAGCAAGTGATGGAGGTAAGTTCAAGACCAAACATTAGCTAACACTAGAAAGAGGAGGGGGTGAGGTTTATATAGCCTGAGACGAGATAGATGGGTACATGGGCCGAAACCCATGGGCTTGTGCGCAGACAGGGTCCAAACTTCCGGACGGGGTCGGACGTCCGGCGGCTCAGGACGGTCCGGACGTCCGTAGGAGCCTGGAAGTCTGAGGTTTCAGTGCAGGTGGTCCTTGCCTGGATTTTCGGACGCGGTCGGACGTCTGGGGCTTGGTCGTCCGGAGGCTCCGGTCTTTCGACGTTTTAGAGTGGATGCTAGAGGGCCGGATTTCCGGGATGGCCCGAAAGTCTGTGAACTGGGATGGGTCTGTCGTCCGGGCGGCGTCGGTCCTCCGTGAGCGGGGGTCCTGCTGGCCTTCATGCTAGGCTGATCTCCAGGCATCATACGTCCAAGCTAGAGCTTGTCCTTGGGTCCTTCCTTGTCCTTCCAAGCTTGACGTCCTTCTCTCGAGTACCTGAGTACACAGAGCACTTCCGTCTGAGGTAGCGACCATGTCTCGAGTGGGTCACACATAGGTTGAGCAAGGAGAGATGTCACCTCAGTTTCGATGGTGCGTGCACGGTCTCTCGTCATGGGTCCTCTTGTGGCTTGCGATGTTGGGGAAGGGTCCATGATGGTGTTCATGGGATGCTCCGCATCATACCCCCCCTTAGGGAACACTACTAGAAAAAGGACTATAGATAATATAGACACTAATGGCGCACCAGACAAGTGGTGCGCCACTGCTATATAGCAGTGACGCACCATGTGCTGGTGCGCCATTAGTGTGATGGGCACTAATGGCACACCACACACTCGGTGCGCCACTACTAACAATTTTTTTTTGTTATTTTCCCAAAAGTACTAATGGCGCACCAGGGGAGAGTGCACCATTAGTAGTTAAACTACTAATGGCGCACCACTATCCCCGTGCGCCACTACTATTTTTTTTACAAAACTACTAATGGCGCACCTCCATCTGGTGCGCCATTAGTACCCAGGGTTACTAATGGCACATTTGTAGGTGGTGCGTCATTAGTAACCTGGGACCAGCTAGATATTTTGGAGATCCACCTACCACACTCACTTTCCCCACTTTCATTCTCTCCACCTCCTCATCCAAGCTTGTCTCGGGTGCCTCCTCCTCTCACCTCATTTGCATCATAAATTCACCCAAATTAAGTGGTTAAATTACCTTTTTTGATAGGCAAGTAAGGGGAAATAAGCTTTTATGTTGTATATCTACTTTTTTCTCCATCCAACAACGTGCACATGCACTTTTTATGGCCTAGCTAGATCTACGTATGTTTGTGGTGTTGCATATATGTTTGTGTTTGCAGGTACCGGTATTTGAAATGCAATAGTTGCCAATATTTTGCCGGAATGTTGATTCATTTCTGTTTTGGCGAGAATTTGGCACTATGCATTCTTTTTGGTCCTATTTTTAGGCAAAGTCATGCCAAATTTTTTCTTGGTTCTAAAATATCGTTTTGCTCTACCCCGCAGGCGACCATGGTCCGCAAGATGACCGAAGGCATAGTGAATAGGTTTTTGAGCTCCGCGAAGGCCGAGATGCTTCAAAATAACGAGACGGAGATAAGATGTCCGTGTCGAAGATGCAAGCTGAGGAGCCTTATGGACCCGGATTCCGTACAGGTGCGGGACCACCTGCTCTTCCGTGGTTTCATGGATGGCTATCGGTGGCAAGGTGATGAAGATGATTATGAAGTCGTCCATGGGGGTCGGGCAAGAAATGAGGAAGGGCATGAGCAAGACAACCGCGGCGAGGGCAGGCGAGAAGACGAAGAATCTCCAGGACATGATCACGAAGTAGATGCAGTACACGGTCATCATGTAGAAGATGCCGGATATGATGATGAGGAAGATGCCGGAGCAGACGAAGGGCATGATCATGAAGATGAAGATGCCAGAGCAGACGATGGTGGACCATCGATGGGCTGGGTGCAGGACCCTCATATTCAAGAGCTGCTTCTCAAGCAGACGGATAATGAAAGAGCTGCCGCCCGAGAGAAAGCCAAGCTGGATCAACTGGAGATAGACGCGGTTACTCCATTGTATGAAGGATGCAGGCCCGAGGATACCCGCCTGAAAGTAACGCTCATGGCTCTGGAGATGAAGGTAAAACACAAAATGACCAACGCATGCTTCGACGAGAACATGCCATTCTGGCACGAATGTCTTCCCAAGGGGAACAAGTGCCCGACCAGTTTCGAGGAGGCAAAGAAAATCGTGTGTCCTCTGGATTTATCGCACATGAAATACCATGTGTGCATGAACAATTGCATCATTTATCGGGACGAGCACGCGGAGTCTACCATATGTCCGGTGTGCGGCGTCACTCGATACAAGAAGAGGAAGAAAGCTCCTCGAAAAGTGGTGTGGTACTTTCCGATCACTCCTCGTCTGTAGCGGTATTTCGCCGACCCTAAGGTAGCAAAGCTCCTGCGTTGGCACGTGGATAGGGAGGAGAATAAGTGAGAAGATAACGCAAATGATCCGGAGATAAATAAAAAAGACAAGATGCTGAGTCACCCTAAGGATGCGAGCCAGTGGAAAGCGTTGAACTTCAAACACCCAGAATTTGGGAACGATCCAAGGAACATCGTGCTGGGCGCAAGCACCGATGGAGTCAATCCATTTGGCAGCCAGAGAAGCACACATAGCACCTGGCCTGTGTTTGTGTGGATGTACAACCTTCCCCCCTGGTTGTGCATGAAGAGGAAGTACATTCACATGAGTATGCTAATTGAAGGGCCGAAACAACCAGGGAACGACATCAATCTGTATCTGGGGCTGCTGAAAGAGGAGCTAGACACGCTGTGGAAAACGCCAGCCAATACGTGGGATGCCACAGAGAAAGAATATTTCCCTATGAGAGCCGCACTGCTCACGACGGTGCACCACTATCTCGCTTACGGATATGCCACGGGGCAGGTGGCCCACGGATTTTCTGGATGCGTCAGGTGCATGGATGACACAACGTATCGCCAGCTAGATAGAGATTCAGGGTCTTCGAAAACCGTGTTAATGGGACATCGAAGGTGGCTTCGCGATAATGACTCATGGAGAAAACGCAAGGATCTGTTCGATGGTGAAACCGAACCCCGAAGACGCCCGCGTACGAGGAGCGGCAAGGAAATAGACAAGCTGTTGAAAAATTGGAAAGAGTGCCCACCGCCGGGAAAGGCGCCAGAGCCGAGAAAGAAGCGAAAGGCGCCAGAGCCGCTGCTGAAGGTATGGAAAACGAGGTCTATTTTCTGGGACTTGCCGTACTGGAAAATCCTCCGTGTGCCTCACAGCCTTTATGTCATGCATATCACGAAGAACGTTTACGAGAGTCTAGTTGGTACCCTGCTCAACATGCCAGAGAGGACCAAAGATGGGCCTAAAGCAAGGGCAGACTTGAAATCAATGGGCATTAGGGAGGAGCTTCACGCTAATAATGATGATGATGATGAGGCGAAGCAGGACACGGAAAGTCATCGCAAAGGCAAAAAGGCCAAGAAGACCGGAAATGACTTCCCTCCCGCGTGCTTCACTCTAAGTCAGGAGGAGATCGATCAGTTTTTCACCTGCCTCGTAGGAGTAAAACTTCCTTACGGTTACGTGGGGAAGATAAGCAGATACCTAGACTCAGCGAAGCAGAAGTTCAGCGGGATGAAGTCTCATGACTGTCACGTGCTGATGACGCAGATACTTCCAGTTGCAATCCGTCGGATCATGGACGCGCATGTCCGTGAAACGCTATTTGGCCTATGCAACTTTTTCGACGTCATCTCTCGGAAGTCGGTTGGCGTGAGGCAACTCAGAAGGCTACAGGAAGAGATCAAGGTGATACTATGCGAGCTTGAGATGTACTTCCCGCCCGCATTCTTCGATGTTATGGTGCATCTGCTGGTCCATATCGTGGAGGATATCATCCAACTCGGGCCAACGTTCCTGCACAGCATGATGCCGTTCGAAAGGATGAATGGTGTCATCAAAGGATACGTTTGCAACATGTCACGTGCAGAGGGAAGCATAGCCAGGGGCTTTCTGACCGAAGAGTGCATCTCCTACTGCACGAATTATCTTGGCATCGAGAACCCCGTTGGTCTGCCCGTCAACAGGCACCTCGGCAGGCTCGCTGGATGGGGTCACCGTGAGGGTCGCCGCGAAATGCATGTTGACT
This sequence comes from Hordeum marinum, assembly GCA_022496015.1. NCBI lineage: Eukaryota > Viridiplantae > Streptophyta > Magnoliopsida > Poales > Poaceae > Hordeum > Hordeum marinum. Next base: position 44,512,426 of record CM039676.1, on the reverse strand, counting down.
TTGAGGGTCGACTCGCTGACTTTGAAAGAGCAAATCTAGTCGCCCTACAACACATAGACGTGGTCGATCCTTGGGTGATAGAGCACAAAACCTTTATTGAGAAGACATACAATGACCGAGGCCAACAGAGGACGGACAGAGATATAACCAAAGAGCACAACTCATGTTTCACGCGTTGGTTCAAGAAGAAGCTTCTATCGTACCCTTTACATGAGGATTCTTCCGCGGAAGAACAACTCATATTTGCCTTGTCACAGGGCGTCGAGCACAACCTGATGACGTATGAGGCGTACGATATCAACGGCTACACATTCTACACCGAGGGAAAGGACATGAAGAGCGATGGTTATCAGAACTCCAGGGTAACGATGGAATCCTACACCGGTAATGACAAGGACAGATACTACGGAAGGATCGAGGAGATCTGGGAGCTGAGCTATGCTGGAGAGAAGGTCCCGATGTTCCGTGTCAGATGGGCCAAGAGCGTCATAAAAGAAGACCGGTATTTCACCACCATGGTTATACCCGAAGCCAAATCCAAGACCGCGGGCGCAAACGTCACCGCGAAAAATGAGCCATGGGTACTGGCTTCCCAAGTGGACCAATGCTTCTTCATTACCGACCCGCCAAAGCCCAGTCGTGTTGTCGTGAGGACAGGCAAAAGGAAGATCATCAGAATGGATGGAGTCGCCAATGAGCAAGACTTCGACAAGTACGGCGACCCGAAGATGGAACATGACGACGACGATGAAGTACCAACATACACCACAAGAAGAAGCAGGACCACCCTACCTAAAGGATGTCCATTCAAGAGAAGAACTCCATTTACGAAAAATAAGGGCAAGAAGATTGTGAACAGATAGCTAGCTAAGATCGATTGTATTTAAATTGTAGCCTTCATTTCTCGACTGTATTTCGACATATTGAAATGATATTTCTTCTGTTCTAGTGTCCTCATGAATATTTATTTATGTTTATTATGGTATTGAATTTCTAACTCACAAAAAGTATTGAATTTGTTAATATTTTTTGAACTCATGAATATTTTTAAATTTCATGAGAACTTTTTGAATTCATGAATATTTTTTCAAATTTGATGATATTTTTTCATATTCAATATGAAAAAATATGAAAAAATATTACTAATGGCGCACCTCTCTCGGGTGCGCCATTGCTATCCAAATTTTTTTTACTAATGGCGCACCTCTCGGGGGTGCGCCATTGCTATCCAAAAAAAATTTACTAATGGCGGACCGCTCGGGCGTGCGCCATTGCCAACTCTTCCCCCATGCACTAAAATCCCCAGTCCCCACGGCCCCGCGCCCCAATCCATCTGTCACCCCCGTGCCTCCGCCGCCGCCCCCGCGCCTCCGCCGCCGCCCCCGCGCCCCCGTGCCTCCAAGCAGCCCCCGCTCCCGCCCCCGCCTCTGACGCCCCCGCCGCGGCCGCCTCCGACGCCCCCGCCGTGCAGCTGCGCAAGCCCGTCTTCACCACCATCGACAAGCTGAAGCCACAGACGCACGACCACACCCTCACCGCGCGTGTCCTCTTCGCCTGCACCGTCCTTGAAGCCCGCACCAACCTCCGCCTCGCCGAGTGCCTCGTCAGCGACCCCACCGGCACCGTCCTCTTCACCGCCCGCAACCACCAGAGTAAGCGCCCCCCACCCGCTTCATTCCCCTCCAGCCCTGGATGGTTACTGCCTTCATGTTAGGACGGTTACTGCCTTGGATGGTTACTGCCTCCAGCCCTGGATGGTTACTGCCCTGGATGCATAATCAGGCATGACGTGTTAGAACAAACTATTGCTCCCTATTATGATTTAATCCTGATTTGTGGCTGATGCGTTTGATCTGAAGATACACCTATAGAGGTTAGGGAGCCTTTGATATACGGCACTCAGGAGCTCTTGGAGTGTTTGGACTTTGGAGTGCTCAATGGACATACCAGTTGTAGTAGAATAATGCCCCACTAAAATGAACAAGTACTACACTGCTAATGTTGTTAGTCAAAATAATTATGCAAAGTATAAGTGTGTTAACATGTGGCTGATGATAAATAGAAAGTATTTGTCAATTAAGTTGGCTGTTAAGTATGGTTCAAGGTCTAGCAGCTTCATAGTATCTGGTTGAGTTTTCAAATGTTATTGACATATAAAGTGTTTGTAACTTCATTCCCCTTTATCTTGCTACATTTGCATATACCCTCCTGCCTAGTGCCTAGTGCCTAGTATTAGTTTCCTTACCTTTCTACATTGGGATCAAATCCGATGACGTAGTATGTTATGAAGACCCATATCAATGCATTCAGCAAGGAAAGGGGTGTTTTAATGATCCATGATGGCAAGGAGTATGTCCATGCTGGAAAGAAAAGGAGATCCCTTTGTTTGAAGAAAACAGGGAGCTTTACAACAGTTAGGCCCACTTCTGCCAGCCCATTGAACATGATCATCACGATCCCAAAGAACAGTGCACCCATGTATATCCCTCCGTTTGTTATCAAGTCATGATGCATGTTTGTCCGAAGAAAGACCGTCATTGTAATGATTGCCATTAGCGTCAACTGAACAATAAAGAGATATACCATGATGAGATACTTTTAACTTTGAACTTCTGTAGATTATAATCATACGGATTGTGTGGTCTCTATATACTAAAAAAATTAGTTTTCTGGAATCACCTGAGTCGCAACATGAGTAAGGAGACCGAGCACACACACATATAGTAGAATACAACAACAGGTAGCTGCCACAAGTATGTTGAATTGCTTTGAGTTTTTGGTACAATCTAAGATCGTGTTGTCAGTGCAATGAAATCTACCTTATATTATCAGACTGTTTGTATTTGTTGTTTTCCCTGTTTGCATGTTACTTGAGCTATATGAATGTTCCAATCTGGTGTATAATTGAGGCTGAATAGTTGCCCCTACTTGTGAGGGTAATGGTGTATGAGATGAATTTTCTCTGAAGTAGGAGGATTAAATTATCAGGCTTATGACTTTGATACAAGTCTCTGTAGTTTATGTTTACCTGCATAAAAGGTTTCCCCATTGTTTTGCTCATGCTTTTCACATCTTTGGAAATGAATACATAATTTTTGGGCAGTTCTGTTTCCTCTTCTCAGCTCAAAATACAGAAAGCCATGTTGTGAATCAGTCCAACTGCAAGTTTCAGCTGCAGCCAAGATCTTCTTCAGTTAATTAGGAGTAGTGTACTGCTGCTTTAGTTTCTCTATTCTCAGTGTTCATTGTACACTTGGCTGTGTTCATCATCCCCAGGTGCAGAGGCAACACTAGTAACATAGCATACCAACATAGTAATAAAGAAGATGCAACAAGCGGAGTTCAACCCATTCAACCCATTCTAAAGCATTTCCACTTTTTAAAATATGAATAAAACTATTTAGATCTATATGTTACCAAATATATAATATGAAAACAAATCTTGTTACAGATTTATATGTTTCTCTCTACAAACTTGGTCAAAATTTGTATACTTCTGCACTGATGATGACAGTGATATTATTCCGTGTGTTCATTATATATACTTCTGCACTTATTCGTGGATAAATTTCTTCAAATATTGATAGCAGTGACGGAGCTAGCATCGGATTAAGAGTTTCTGCACTGATGATGATAGAAGTGGCGATACTCTAAAATTTTGCAGGTACCCCGAGAGGCCCTTGAGTTTGCCGAAATGTCGATTAACTTCCGTTCCGGCAAATTCGGGTACTCCATATGTCCTATTTTCAGCAAAGGTCATGCTGAAATTTTCCGTGAATTTTAGCATGACTTTGCTAAAAATAGGACATATGGGGTACTTGCGACTAATGCATGGGCCGGGGTTTGAATTCCCCTAGTTGTTTTCTCCCTACTCTGCTCTGCCCACATGCACCTAAACTTGTAAAGGCTGTCATACTACACCCTTGAATTGTCACACTTTCCTCCTCCTCTTCTTATTCCTCCTCGTTTTGCCCTCTTGTTGCTCTTCCGGCTCTTAGACCAAACTTTTTTCCTATTTAGAGCAAAACATGGCCCAAAACGATGAGGCCGGCGGTTCGGGCAAGGCATTCTAGGAGCTGTCCCAGGAGATGGAGGAAGAACCTCACCGCTATGAGGACGCCGTGGAAGACACCGATCCCGACTACACAACCCCTAGTGGCGTCGGGGATGACACCACTAATGGTGCTGCCGAGGATGCCACCACTGATGATGGCAACGCACGCACAGATGGCAGCCAACCGAAGAGGCAACGGAAGGACCGGCGCCCGAACGTGCTCGGCACCATCAAGGAGGATTTTACCGAAGTGTCCTCCCAGGGGCATCCAACGACGCCCAAAGAATTAGTCAAGGGGTACTCGGTTCAGCTCGGGTGCATTCTTAGGAGCACCGTCTCGATAAACACCAAGAACCTAAGGCATCCTGACCGAGGAAATTTGCGCAACCTCCTCTTCACGAAGCTGCATGAACGATACAAGTTCCCCGGTGACATCGAAAACACACGCCTCTCAGGGAATAAAGTGAACAGTGCCGCCCTCACGAAGATGAGCACGGCCCTGTCTACTTGGAGAAGCGCGGTGAAGAGAATGATTGACAAAGGTGATAGTTATGAGAAGATCAAGGCAAAAGATCCTTCGATCAGCGAAGATTACTACAAGGAGTTCAAGATCAAGTGCGAGAGCAGCGCAACCGTGGAATCAAGCCAGTGGGGGAAAGATATGCGGGACTTGAACTTAGGAGTCCACCGACTCGGTCCCGGCGGTTACAGAGTGGCGGAACCTATATGGGACAAGGAGGATGCGGAGCGTGCCGAGCAAGGCCAACCGCCCCGCTTCGAGAAATACCGTGACAAGCAGACCAGGAACTATGTCAGGGCCCGGTACAAGGTGGACCCGGTAACAAAGGAGCTTACCACGGATGCGAAGACCAAGGCGCTTGAGCATGTTCTAGTAAGGAATACACCCCCGCATAATTAGCTCCATATGGTTGCATTCTAATTAATGAAGCCAAATTTCTAAATGGTTCACATTCCTTTCGCAGGAGACTGAAAGCAGTAGCGCGGGGTCGTCTCAGAGCTCCCCTTGGGACAACACTTTAAATAGGGCGTTGAACGTAATGAAAAACAAGGATAAGTTCAGCAAGCCATCGTCAGCTGGTCGTGTGGCCAGCAAAGGCTTGTCCACAAAATGGTCGTCATACTATAACGCTGGTGGGCGAAAGGAGAGAAAGACCAGCTCGGAAAGCCAGTCGCGCGAGGTTCAAGAACTCAAGGCACGAGTGGCACGGATTCCCGACATAGTCTTAGAGCAAGTGCGAGACCAACTGGGAGCGACGATCACCGCCATTATGCCTACCTTGGTTGAGGGGCTGCAGGGGTGGATTACGGGCGGCCAACAGGGGCCGCCATCGATTCCCAGCTTCACGGCCAGCAACTCGCACAACGCGCAGGCGGCGCCATTGGTGTCTCCGGCAGAGGAGGTATTGGTGTCTCCGGCACCGGCACGGGCATTGGAGCTTAATGCACCCGGGTGTACGCCGGCCGGCACCTCGACAGCAAGCGGCCCCTCCGTCAGTTGCCCGCCCGCCGTTGGCAGTGCCTCGACATTAGCCGAGCTCGACGCCATCACGGTAACTAAGCCTCTCGACCGATGACTTCATCTCCTTGCCTTTGACTGGGCATCCCTGACGCCCTACATGTTTTCGTAGGGCGCCGCCGACGTTCCATGCACTCTCCTGCACTTCGTGGGTGGCGAGTTGATCAATGTCGCCAAGGGCAGAATCGTTCAACCGGGCAACCCCATGTTCCACGGTAATCCGATGCCACCCACCACGTATAGGGTTGAACTGGTTCGGGTGCTGCCAGGCTGCGACGAGTTGTTACCTCCGATTCGACCCGCTGGGGCCGACGAAGATGATGTGATGACCCTCAGCGCCTACGTAAGCTGGCCCCTGCTTTGGCTGAAGAGCCAAATTCGTTTGGGGGCGGGGGACACCACCCCAAAGACAACACCGCCAGTCGTGCTGGTGCCAAGCCATGGCAAAACCGCCGCAACACTACCGAACATGCCGGACATGCATATGGCACAGGATCCGAATGACGACGATGACGACGTTACATTTACCAACGTCGATATGTACTTTTCCGAACATGGGTACGGTGACAAATTCTACGGGCCTCCTTCTCAAGAACCCAACCCTGCAAAAGACGACCGCGATCTAGCTGGTACCGCGGAGAAACCCAATTGCAACAGGCGTCGTCTGGCATTCGGTTCTCAGGAGACGCCTCCAGCTACCGCCTTCACCGAGCCTCAGATAGCCGAGGTGCGAAATATTATCAGCCCCAACACACTCAAGAAGGCGGTCTGTGAGCAGAACTTGATCCCATTACAACAGAAGAAGGGACGGAAAAGAAAGAATAACAGGGGCGGTGCAAGCCAGCCGGCACCGAGTACGATCCGTGCTCAGGACGGGCCACCTTCACCTAAGGATATCTCGAGGAGGGTGCATGTGGCGGGTAGGCCGATGCTATCGACTAATCTGCTCAATGCTGCAACCGGTGCTATGCGGAGTCTGCATGATAGTGTTCTTTCTTTGGAGAAGCGGCGTCTCTCCGAGAATGATGTGGCATACCCGGTTTTCGTGGCCAAGGTGCCAGAGGGCAAGGGTTTTGTGGATAGCGCCATCGGGGGTACAATCGTCCCGCGGTTTGATGACATCTTCGCTATGTTTAACCTTCATCCGCTGCACTACACCTTCGTTCGGCTATTTTCGCTGAGTATGGAGATGCGGATCATTAGAGACAAGACCCCGGGCATCGTGATAGTCGACCCCTTCTACATGTGTGCCAAGATCTTGGGCAGCGCTGGGGACCGGCAAGTCGCGAGTTTACACCTCGAAGGCGTCATTCTGGCAAACCCAGATAAGGATAACTTCCTCGTGCCTTACTTTCCCGAGTAAGTCATCCCCTCACCGCCCCGTAACATATGATTTCTTAGATTTCGATCGTTCTTTTTTTTTCTAACATTTCGTGTTTTGTGCAGTGACACACATTGCACACTCATCCTCTTAAGACCAAAATATTCCATGGCCACGTATTTCGACTCGGACCGTTAGTCGAAGAAAGACTACACAAATATCAAGAAAGTTCTTGATGATGTTCTCCCCGGCTACGCCAGATCTGGAGGCACCTTTAGCAGGACAATTCGTAGGTACGGCAAGCACGTGTTCACCCACAATACGATGTTCCCTTGCGTCAAGCACCCGCCTGGCAGTCAGAAGGATGCCTACTATGCCCTCCATCACATGCGGGCGATCGTACGGGACCAACATCACCTTCTTCTACAAAATAATCTCAAAGATTGGGCCACACGCTTGTCGGCAATCTAGGACGCGGACATCAGACAAGAATTCTATTGCATCCAGTCGGAGTTTGCGGAAATCATCCATCAAGATGTCCTTCGTACCTCGGGGCAGTTCTACCTCAGATATCAACCGTCCAACAGTGAGATAGAAACAACGCTACAAATGCAGGCTGACAACGCCCGTGATTTCATGACCATCACTAAAGACGGCGGCTTCATCCACGCTCCGGTCCCTGAGTCGAGTCGAAAGTAGTGATGCTATGTAGTTCTGAAATGTCGATTGGCTCATGTTGTAATATTAAACTTTAATGAACTTGTATGTCTCTTTGGTTTGGACAGTCGTTCAACTTATATGTAATCGATGCTATTTATTAGTAGGAACATGAATCGTGCTATTAATGTGTTGCTTTTCTCTTCCGATCCTTTTGTTGCATACTTATATATTGCTTATGTATTGTCTGTGAATTGCTACTAACGTTTTGTTTGGCTAGTGCATAGAGATGCCGTCGTATGTCGTGTACAAGGGTAAGGTTCCCGGAGTCTACGACGACTGGGAGGAGTGTCGGAGACAGGTTCACCATTTCAGCGGTAACAGTTACAAAAGGGTACACCACTAGGGCGGAGGCGGAATCTAGATACGCGTGCTATCTAGCGGGAGAGAGGAGGGAGTGTTGGAGAAACCGGATGAAGACCAGTTTCATCGTGATGATGCTCATCGTGATGACCGCAACTCTCTTCTATGTGATGGTAGTTTAGATGATCGATATCGACTTGTAATGTGAAGACAAACTCGCTACTCGCGGTGTGGAGACTTGTAATGTTCTAATGTTGTTCGGTATTTTAAATTCGGAGACTAATATGATGAATTGTGTTCGGAGACTAATCCTCTATTGTATTCAATAAATAAGCTGTTTATATGTTGTGCTCTCTATATTCTATGTAGTAATATGTTTTGTAACCTGTGCAAATATCAGAAAAGAAAAAAAAACTAATATTCATACTAGTGGCGCACCACTCAGCACATTAGTGGCGCACTGCAAAAAGCACACTAGTGGCGCATCATCCATCAGTGCGCCATTAGTAAGCCAGAGCACATGGGTAAATATGGCCCCTGGGAGGAATACTAATGGCGCACCCTAAGCTATACTAATGGCGCACTGCATGGTGCGCCATTAGTATACCAGATACTAATGGCGCACCTGTGGTGCGCCATTAGTAAAAAATTCTAATGGCGTGATGCTAGTGGCGCACCTGTAGTGCGCCATTAGTAGCCAAAACAGGTGCGCCACTAGCAGGCCTTTTTCTAGTAGTGGAAGATCTGTCCTCGGATCAAGATCTTCATCACCATGGAAGGGGGATAATGTCACGCCCAAGATGCGATCCTATCCTTACTTTGGCATGAGGGCCTCGATAGGGATAGAAGCGCATCTCGTCGTGTTGCAAGAATGGATATCATTAAAAGTACATGTACAGAATAGATGAGTATATGGAATTGGCTTACACTCGCCACAAGCTACATCAATATCACATCAATACAACAACATACTCAAATATCATACAGAAGAGCAGGGTCCGACTAGGGACGAAATCAAACGATAAAATGACATCCATCCATGCAATCCCAGGTTGCCGCCTGGAACCCATCCTAGATTGAGGAAGAAGAAGAAGAACTCGAAACAAACAAGCGTCGCGCTCACGTTCAATCATCGCATAACCTATACCTGCAACTGTTGTTGTACTAATCTGTGAGCCACAGAGACTTAGCAATCTCATTTCCAAGGGTATCAAGACTATTAAAGCTTAATGGGTGAGTTATGGTTAAGTGGTGAGGCTACAGGAAGCGACTAAGCATTTATTTGAGTGTCTAACTTACGAATACAAAAATTAAAGTATGGTGGTCTACGCATAACGGACGTGAACTAGTAATGATCACTAAGTGATCCTGAACACCTACTTACGTCAATCATAACCCCACCGTGTTCTCTCTCGGATAAGGACTCAGGAGAAGAGACAGTCACGGTTACACACACAGTTGGTGTATTATATTTAAGTTTACTTCAAGTTTGCTATGACCGGGTTTAAACAAAGTATCCAAGTTTGCCACATAACCGCGGGCACGACTTTCTGAAAGATTTAAACCTATAGGGGTGCTCCAAATCATCCAACACAAATTAACCACACGCAGAAGGAATATAATCGACCACGGATCTCGTGATTATCCTAGGCAATTCCAAAGGAAATCCGACACCTCAAGATAGCCGAAGAACATAAGAGTTCCTTACTCAAGATGTTCAAGAAAGGTAAAACAGGAAGGCCTCCCGACGTGTCGACGATCCCGACAAGAGCCGCATATCTCGTTCTCAGGACACGACAGATAAGCTAGTGTACGGTGGCCTGGTAGAGAAAACCCAAGTTGCAGTGGGGTGGCCCCGCACAGTGCTCTAGTTTGGACCAACACTCATGAGGAGCACTGGCCCGGGGGTTGATTAAGATCCTTGGGTTAATTACTCCCTATGCAGGTTTATTAGTTATTAGGCAAATGTAGTACCAATGTTGGGCCTTGCCAGACAAGATTTATCCTAAAACGAAAATCAAGGGGGCCCCATAACAACCCCGAGCATGTTAGGAACGCTCAATTATGGAACATAACACCGGTTCACAAGTAACTAGGGCGGCAAGAGTGGAACAAAACACCAAGCAAAAGGCCAAGCCTTCCACATTTTACCAAGTATATATGTGCATTACATTAAATAGCATTAATATTGTGATAACAAAATAATGTCCATGTTGTCACATGGAAGCAATTGCACATGCGGCTAGAAACGCTATAAAAAGGGCCGAGCAAGCGGTAACATAGCCAAACAAAGGTTTGCTGGGATGTGGAGGGTTAGAGGCTTTTATTGGCAATGTTGGGAGGCTTGTCAAAGAAGTGGTGGGTAGCGAGACATAACGATAAAAGCGGGACAACTAGCATAGCAATGATAGCAGTGGTATCCAGGGAAATCTGTAATCTTGTCTGAGATCCCGCTCAGAAGAAGAACGAGTCCAGGAAGAAGACGATCCAACGTAGTTGAACGAATCCTCACACTCTGAACGCTTTCGGAACTCTATCGAGAAGAACCAAACTGGAAACAACAATCAACACACGATACAACACAACATATGCATGATATGATGCGCAGACAATTATGATGCATGTCCGATTTAATTATGCAAGGCATGACAAGGCAAGAACAACAAACAACTAGTACACATTAAGTGAAGTTCAATATGCAACGAGTTGTATATTGACGAAACTCCACATTCGAATTATTTAGTTCACTTTCGTTTAGGTACTCATCAATACTAAATGTTATTTAACATGGCAAACGCTGAAGCACAAACAACAACAACATCTAGGCATTTTAAATGAGGCCGGAAGCAATATATATCATTTCCAAAACAACCCCATATGCATGTTATGAATTTGGTCCAGATCTGTCCTAACACAATTTGGTCTTTATTAAACATGGAAATAATGTGTGGCAAGGGATTCTACAAGTTTTTCTAGTCAATTTACATATGTGGAATATTTTAAACGAAGCTACGGTTATCTAGTTATGCAACAAACCATTTTAACATGGCATTGATGCAAATTAATGCAAACAACAAGTTTAAGTATTTTAAACACATGTGAGAGTTTATTATTATGAAACTACATAAAATTTTAGACAAGTTTCATATATAAAGTTTTTACATATGATGCACGATTAATTAGATATTAGCGATTTAAAAATAGGGGTTTTTCTGTAAAACTGGCATCTCTGTAAAAAATGCTAAATTCGCCGGACAGGGAAAAATTATCACTGGGCTGAATCTGAATAGTGCTATGTGCGCAACATAACACAGCATTGCACCTAGGCAAGAGATAGCGGGGTATTGGGCTGGCTCACCATGGGCCAAGCCCAGGTCAATGCAGAGGAGGCTGGCTGGGCCTTGGGGAGACGTGGCCCACGCGCAGGTCAATGGGCGGCGGCTGGGGCTTCGTTCTGCTCCCGAACCAGAGGAGAGGAGGCGCCATGGCGCGGCGGCGTGGCTTGCGGGAGGCCCCTCCGGTGCAGATTCCGGCGGGGGTCGCTGGGAACGAGCCGGGGGCAACGGGATCCAGCCTCAAGACCGCCGGATCTGAGTGATGGCGAGCTTCGGAGGGCTTCCATGGCGGCAAGACTACACAATCGAGGGAGAGAGATGGAGTTAGCACAGAGAGAGAGAAGAGAAGGAAGGAGAGGGGCGGTGAGGTCCGGCCTGATTCCGGCGGGGCTGCTGTGGCGGTCGCCGGCGGCTCTCCGGTGAGGAGCCGGTGGTGGCCCTGGCGGCAGGTCTGGCGCGGGGGATCGCGGAGGTGGGGAAGGTCGGGTGCCATGGGAGCTCCCGCTCTGTGCGCTGGGAGGCGGCGACGCGGGCGCCTCGGGCCCAGATGCACTCGGGCGGGCCCCGACCGGGCTCCTGGGGAGCCTGCGGGAGGAAGACGGGGCTGGCGGTGGCTGAAGGTGGTTTGGCACGGAATCCGAGGGGAGGGCTAGGGTTACCCAATTAGGCAGAGGCGGGGGATTAAATAGGAAAAGCGGCTAGGTTAGGGGTATTTTTGCGCTGTTTCGAGCCGTACGATCGAGATCAGACGGCTCCGGACACGGGGTTGGGTTAGGTGGGCTAGGTGGAGATGAGAGGGAGGGTTGCGGCCCGTGACACGAGGTTTTAAAACATCGAAAACGTCTGACGAATAACCGATGATCGCACTGCTACAGTTAACCATTCGGGTATCAAACGAACTCGGAATGCGACGAAATTTGGCAAGCGGCGTACCTACACTATAATAAGACCGCACACCAACTTTCAACCCAATCGGAGAATATTTTTCACGTGCTTTAGAAATGGTTTTTTTAACGATGCCACGGGCGCGTGCAAGTGTGGTTGGTCTAAAATGGGCAACGACAAGAACAGTGAGAACCGGCAATTACGAACGTTGCAACTTTTTGAAAACGAGTGACGATGCTATGAAAATGATGCGAATGATGCAATTATGAATGCAACACCCAAACGAAACACAGACAAGAATGGAAATAAAAGGGGAATCTTCTGGAGCGTCGGTCCCGGGCTGTTACAACTCTCCTCCACTACATGAGGATCTCATCCTGAGATCTAGAATGAGAAGGGGGAGAGAAATAGTAAGAGGTAAACTTAGTTGCTTCTCGGACAAATGGGTGAACCCACATGAACTTGAAGGATTTGAAAGAGATGAAGAATGACATGAGGAACAAGCAAGAATTCGCAAGAAATTTTGGCAGCACTTTGGTAAGATAGAGGCCAAATTTGATAAGAAGGAAAAGAACTTGAACATAGAACACAACAATCCGGTAAAATGAATAAGAAAATAAAGAACATGATCTTAATCAAACTACACGTGAGTTAAAAAGAGCAACAATACAATGCCTCTGGAATAACAGAAAAGAAGCTAGATCTTTGGAGAGACGAGAACGGAGAAGAAAATGACAACTTCTACCACCATTGAATTCAAATCGGCCTTGGAAGGAAGAATAGAATGAGCTGATGGAGAATCAACAATGAAAAGAATATATTGTTACGGGCTTATGGAAAACATCTCAAAATTATGAGGTGACAACCTGCTACAACAGGAACAATTGATTACTTTAGAGCAACAAGATATGGATAACTTCTTTCACCAAGAAGAGTTGGAGAAAACTTGGATTATTTATGACACCATGATAGCAACAATCCTAGGAAATGCTTAGGTGAAATCCAACCCAAGATAACTCCGAGAAAACAAGATAGGTTTACTTATCTTATTCTTGACAATTTCCCTTCGAGCCTCCTCATAATCAAGAATTTAATAACACCATCTCAAAAGACAATGAAGAAGGAATCGAATTTAGAAATCCAAGATAAAGAACACTTGATCACCTCCAACAAGAATCTTGATGAATACTTCGAGAAAGAATTAACTCCTTGACGAACCACCATGAGGAACCTCCGGAAATGAGAGGATGATAGAAAAGAATTGAAGGTTCAAAAGAACAAGATTGGGGCCTTGCTATGATATAGATGAAGCTTTGAAAAGTGATATTTGAGCAACTTAAAGTCCGGAAAAGAAAAGAAGTACCACTTAGAATCAAGAATTTGATAGCATGAACCACTCCGTAAGAAGGATTGAAATCACCTCATGGAACAAGAATAAGAATTATGTTATGCTTATCCTTCATCAAGTTGAATTGATGACAAACAACGGATTTCGCACACCACTTATTCTTCTTGAAAATATTGAAGAGAAAGAGAGATATAGATCACAAACTTGAAGAATTCTTGGACGAGAACACCGGTAAGAATTCACAAATGAATGAGGATCCCATGAATGAAGGAGATACCTGAGAACAAAGAGATCAAGATCCACTTGGCAGAAAATTTGAACGAAGCACTGGAATACTTGAGAGACGAACGAAGATACAACACTTGAGAAGAATTTGAGAACGAAAGCTGAAAGCTAAGAATGAAGAAATCTTCTGAAATGATGGCCTTCGGGAGGATCGAGAAATGAAAACAACTCTGAATGCACCAGATAGATATGGGATGAGTTACTCATGATCGAACAATTTGTGAGGATACCATGAAGCTAAGACCATGAATGTTCAATAGAATGAGCAAAGATTTAAGAGAACCATTCCTTCGGTCTTCAATTAGAGAATGATGACGAGAAACAACATCATGAATTATTGAGATACTCTAGAACAATGAATAAAGAAAGTTGAGCCAACAATGAAAATGATTTCTAAGCAATATTCGAGTAGGCATATGACTAATGAAATCATTTTTATGTAATATTTAAAAAGAACTTGAGAACATCTCCGAAAAAGATTAGAAGAGTGAGGTAAGATCCTGGGGAAAACACCTATGGGTTTTGGGCCCACTCAAAAGAACCACCGTTGAAACAATTGCTTAGAAAGAGAGATTGCACCGGTACAAAATAAAACTTGATGAGGTGAGAACTTCAAAATAATTTGGAAGGATTGAAAGAAAACATGAATCTTCTAAGATACCTTCAGCACTCCGGAAGAATAGAGATATGGATAAGCAAGAGAGCCTTAGATAAGAACTCCAACATGGGAGAGCAATTAGAGAATGAAAATGATATGATGAACACAAAGAACTAGAATTGAATCCAATGGAGAAGAATATCAACAAGAACTAGGATATGAGGATAGATCTTGAAATTGAAACTCATAAGACTCTTCACAAGGGATCATTGGAAACAATACGAGAGAAAAGATAGCAGAAGCATCACATGAATAGAAAAGGCACTTGGATGAGAATTTAATCACTAAAGAAAAAGGGCGGGAGGGTGGGAAAAAACAAAGACAACTTGCGACAGATGAGGCGAACTCCGGAAAGAAATGAGAATTGATCTTGCAATATTGAAGAGGATAGAATTATATTGAAGAGAAGCACACCGTAGGAAAAAATTGATATGAAAACTTGATTTGGCAAAAGAATTATCATTCCCATAGAAATATGAGAACACTTCTTAGGAAAGATATGAGATCACCACTTGACATCGAAGCAACTCGAATTACCATATACAAAACAAAACAAAGGATGAGGCTTATGAAACAAGTCGGAAAGAAATGCATAACAGAGATTTTGCTCGATATTTTCATGGTAAGGTTCGCACAGGCTCGATCGTACATTGGATTGTCATATTGAAATGACGCTCGGATATGCTCCCTAGGCATAGCGAACTACAAGGCTTGACGAAGCATAAATCAAGACTGTCCTCTATAAGAAATACCGTGAACAAACAAATTCACTAGATGTCGAACCCCAACCTCACATCATGATCTGTTGGAAGATAGCCTAGGTAACTACTTGAATTCCCACCTAAGAACTTTCGAAATCTTTCTTGGTTATGCAATCCAGTGTTTGGGATACAAGGAGGAAATATCTCACACAACTAACAAGCCTACACCCCAACTGTGTCCATCCTTCAACACATAACTAGAGGCTTCGGGAAATCCATCTAACTCGGATCCTCGAAAGCACAACGATACTAACCATGGTGGTGCCCCGGACGCCTCCCCGGTACTGGGTGACTCTGACCTTATCTCACCATGACAAGTATTCAAGCAATTCCGAACACCCTCCGTCCTGAGATACTAAGGAAGCTGAATGAAAACGACGTGCCAAGAATTCCCTAAAGCTCAAATCCCCAAAAGAAATCAAGTTAGACAGGAGGCACCAAGACAGAACTCCGTCATATCGGTATCATATAGTTTACAAAATACCCGCGTGATCCTAAAAAATTTTGAGCGAGAAGAGGAGTAGAATCAAAATTCCTAAGTCGAATTCCTCACCAGAGCATAGAAGAGGAGTAAAAAGAATTCTACTCTTTGATATAACTAGACTCAAAATAGTTTTTACAAGACTCAACTCGGCCAAGTTCGATCAATCAAGGGGGCTCCTAGGTCGGTACCAGCTCTGATACCAACTTGTCACGCCCAAGATGCGATCCTATCCTTACTTCGGTATGAGGGCCTCGACAGGGATAGAAGCGCATCTTGTCGTGTTGCAAGCATGTATATCATTACAAGTACATGTACGGAAGAGGTGAGTATATGGAATTGGCTTACACTCACCACAAGCTACATCAATATCACATCAATACAACAACATATTCAAACATCATACAGAAGAGCAGGGTCCGACGACGGACGAAATCAAATGATAAAATGACATCCATCCTTGCTATCCCAGGATGCCGCCTGGAACCCATGCTAGATTGAGGAGGAAGAAGAAGAACTCGAAACAAACAAGCATCACGCTCACATTCAATCATCGCATTACGTGTACCTGCAACTGTTGTTGTAGTAATCTGTGAGCCACAGGGACTCAGCAATCTCATTTCCAAGGGTATCAAGACTATTAAAGCTTAATGGGTGAGGTATGGTTAAGTGGTGAGGCTGCAACAAGCAACTAAGCATTTATTTGAGTGGCTAACTTACGAATACAGAAATTAAAGTGTGGTGGTTTACGCATAACGGACGTGAACTAGTAATGATCACTAAGTGATCCTGAACACCTACTTACGTCAATCATAACCCCACCATGTTCTCTCTCGGATAAGGACTCACGAGAAGAGACAGTCACGGTTACACACACAGTTGGTGTATTTTATTTAAGTTTACTTCAAGTTTTCTATGACCTGGTGTTAAACAAAGTATCCAAGTTTTCCACATAACCGCGAGCACGACTTTCCGAAAGATTTAACCCTGTAGGGGTGCTCCAACTCATCCATCACAAATTAACCACACACAGTGGGAATAACCTCGACCACGGATCTCTTGATCATCCTAGGCAATTCCAAAGGAAATCCGACACCTCGAGATAGTCCGAAGAAGAATAGAGTTCCTCACTCAAGACGTTCGAGAAAGGTAAAACAAATCCAGCAAGGCCTCCCGACGTGTCGACGATCCTGATAGGAGCCGCATATCTCGTTCTCAGGACACGACGGACAAGCTAGTGTACGGTGGCCTGATAGAGATCATCCAAGTTGCCCTAGGGTGGCCCCGCACAGTGCTCTAGTTTGGACCAACACTCATGAGGAGCACTGGCATGGGGGTTGATTAAGATCCTCGGGTTAATTACTCCCTATGCAGGTTTATTAGTTATTAGGCAAAGATGGTACCAATGTTGGAACTTGCCAGACAAGATTTATCCTAAAACGAAAATCAAAGGGGTCCCCGTAACAACCCCAAGCATGTTAGGAGCGCTCAATTATGGAACATAACACCGGCTCACAAGTAACTAGGGAGGCAAGAGTGGAACAAAACACCGAGTAAAAGGCTAAGCCTTCCACCTATTACGAAGTATATATGTGCATTAAATTAAATAGTATTAATATTGTGATAACAAAAGAATGTCCATGTTGTCAGATGGAAGCAATTGTACCTGCAGCTAGAAACGCTATAAGAAGGGCTGAGCAAGCAGTAACATAGCCAAACAAAGGTTTGCTGGGATGTGGAGGGTTAGAGGCTTTGCATGGCAATGTTGGGAGGCTTGCCTAACAAGTGGTGGGTAGCGAGACATAACAATAAAAGCGGGACAACTAGCATAGCAATGATAGTAGTGGTATCCAGGGAAATGTGTCATCTTTCCTGAGATCCCGCTCGGAAGAAGAACGAGTCCATGAAGAAGATGATCCAACATAGCCGAACGAATCCTCACACTCCGAACGCTTTCGGAACTCTATCGAGAAGAAGCAAACCGGAAATAATAATCAACACATGATACACCACAACATATGCATGAAATGATGCGCAGACAATTGTGATGCATGTCTGGTTTAATTATGCAAGGCATGGCAAGGCAAGAACAACAAACAACTACTACACATTAAGTGAAGTTCAATGTGTTGCATATTGACGAAACTCCACGTTTGAATTATTTAGTTCACTCTCGTTTAGGTACTCATCAATATTAAATGTTGTTTAACATGGAAAACGGTGAAGCACAAACAACTACAACATCTAGGCATTTTAAATGAGGCTGGAAGCAATATATATCATTTCCGACACAACCCCATATGCATGTTAAGAATTTGGTCCAGATCTGTCCTAACACAATTTTATATTTGTTAAACATGGAAATAAAGTGTGGCAAGGTATTCTACAAGTTTTTTAGTCAAGTTACATATGTGGAACATTTTAAACGGAGCTACGGTTATTTAGTTATGTAATAATCCGTTTTAACATGGCATAGATGCAAATTAATGCAAACAGCAAGTTTAAGTATTTTAAACACATGTGAGAGTTGGTTATTGTAAAACTACATAAAATTTTAGAGAAGTTTCATATATAAAGTTTTTACATATGATGCATGGTTAATTAGATATTAGCGATTTAAAAACAAGAGTTTTTCTATAAAACTCGCATCTCTGTAAAAATGCTAAATTCGCTAGACAGGGAAAAAATATCATTGGGCCGAATCTGAATAGTGCTATGTGCGCAACATAACAGAGCATTGCACCTAGGCGAGAGATAGCGGGGCATTGGGCTGGCTCACCATGGGCCAAGCCCAGGTCAATGCAGAGGAGGCCGTCTGACCCTTGGGGAGGCGAGGCCGACGCGTAGGTTAACGGGCGGTGGCTAGGGCTTCGTTCCGCTCCCGAAGCAAAGGAGAGGAGGTCCCATGGCGCGGTGGCGCGGCTTGCGGGAGGCCCCTTTGGCGCGGATACCGATGGGGGTCACCGGGAACGAGCCGGGGGCGACGGGATCCAGCCTTCGGACCACCGAATCTGAGCGACGACGAGCTTCGAAGGGATTCCATGGCGGCGGCGACTACACAATCGAGGGAGAGAGAGGGAGTTTGTGCAGGGAGAGACAAGAGAAGGAAGGAGAGGGGCGGCGAGGTCCGACCTGATTCCGATGGGGCTGCTGGGGGCGGTTGTCGGCGGCTCTCCGGCGAGGGGCCGATGGTGGCCCTAGCGACAGGCCTGGCACGTGGGATCGCGGAGGCGGGGCAGGTCGGGCGCCATGGGAGCTCCCGCTCCATGCGCTGGGAGGCGGCGGCGCAGGCGCCTCGGGCCCAGATGGGCTCGGGTGGGCCCCGACCAGGCTCCTGGCGGGCTGCGCGAGGAGAAGGGGGCTGGCGATGGCTGAGGGTGGTTTGGCACGGAATCCAAGTGGAGGGCTAGGGTTGCCCAATTAGGCATGGGAGGGAGGATTAAATAGAAAAAGGGGCTAGGTTAGGGGGATTTTTGTGCCGTTTCAAGCCGTATGATCGAGATCGGACGACTCCAGATGCGAGGTTGGGTTAGGTGGGCCAGGTGGCTGTATAGATGGGCTAGGTGGAGATGAGAGGGAGGTTTGCGGCCCGTGACACGAGGTTTTAAAACACCGAAAACGTCTCATGAATAATCGATGACGCACTGCTACGGTTAACCGTTCGGGTATCTAACGAGCTCGGAATGCGACGAAATTTGGCAGGCGGCCTACCTACACTATAATAAGACCGCACGCCAACTTTCAACCCAATCTGAGAATATTTTTTGCGCACTTTGAAAACGGTTTTTTAACGATGGCGCGGGCGCGTGCATGTGTGGTTGGTCTCAAAATGGGCAATAGCAAGAACGGAGAGAACCAACAATTACGAACGATGCAAGTTTTTGAAAACGAGTGACGATGCTATGAACATGATGCGAATGATGCAATAATGAATGCAACACCCAAACGAAACACATACGAGAATGGAAATAAAAGGGGAATCTTCTGGAGCGTCGGTCCCGGGCTGTTACAGATAAGTCCATGACGTTGAATGTGTCGCTCACATTGTATTTGTCGCGAGGGATGTCTATCTTGTAGGCATTGTTGTTGTAGCGGGCCAACACTTTGAAGGGTCCATTGACGCGAGGTAGCATCTTGGACTTGCGGTTGGCAGGGAAACGGTCCTTGCGAAGGTGCACCCATACAAGATCGTCGGGCTTGAACACCATTGGGTGTTTGTTGGTGTTGCGTTTGACGGTGGTGCGTTCCACTTGGATCTCGATGGTGTCCCTTGTGTCTTCATGCATCCTCTTGATGTAGCTTTCTCTTGCACTTGCACCCATGTTCACGTGCTCTTGGAGTGGTAGAGGAAGGATGTCCAATTGGGACAATGGGTTGAAGCTGTAGACCACCGCAAAAGGAGACTTGTTGGTGGTGAAGTGTCATGCGCGATTGTAGGCATACTCGGCGATGGGGAGGCATTCTTTCCACTCTTTGATGTTCTTCTTGATCAATACGCGAAGGAGAGTTCCAAGCATCCGATTCGTTATCTCCGTTTGGCCATCGATTTGCGGGTGGTAGGCCGAATATAGTAGTAGCTTGATTGCGAGCTTGGCACAAAGGGTCTTCCAAAATTAGCTCAAGAACTTGATGTCGCGATCCGAGACAATGGTCTTTGGTACTCCATGTAGTCGTAAGATGTTCCTACAATAGAGATTTGCAATATGTGAAGCATGGTCTATCTTGTGGCAAGGAATGAAATGAGCCATTTTGGAAAAACGATCCACAACAACAAAAATGGAATCATGGCAATTCTTTGTTTGTGGCAACCCAAGCACAAAATCCATGCTATATATTCCCAAGGTTGGAATGGTATAGGAAGAGGCATGTAAAGACCATGCGATTGAGGTTTTGACTTAGCTTTGCAGCATGTAGAGCATCGGTTGGTGAACCGTGCAACATCGCGAAGCATCTTTGGCAAATAGAACTTGTCAGAGAGGGTGGCATATGTCTTGTCAAAGTTTTTTAGCACGCATAAGATACACATCTTTCATGTAGTCGTTCTTCCATCATGTTTTCACTTTGCAATTGGCATAAGGAATAGCAAAATAAGCATCATGATCATACATGTCTTTTATGTGCTCGAAACCAACAACATTCAATTCAAGTTGAGTAACGAGCATACATTTGCGGGAAAGAGCATCTACCACAACATTTTATTTGCCCTTAATGTATTCGATAACATAAGGGAAAGACTCAATAAATTCACTCCATTTAGCATGACGTTGGTCAACTTAGTTTGACCCTTTAGGTACTTTAGAGTTTCATGATCAGTATGAATGACAAATTCATGCGGTCGCAAATAATGTTCCCAAGCTTGTAAGACTCTCACCAATGCATACAATTCCTTGTCATCGATAGGATAATTGAGTTGAGCGCTGGAAAGTTTCTCACTAAAATACGGAATTGGGCACTTTTCTTGCATAAGCACACCTCCTATGCCATTACCACTAGCACCACAATGCACTTCAAAAGTTTTTTCAAAATTAGGAAAGGAAAGCAAAGGTGCAAGAGTGAGAAAATTCTTAAGTTCATGGAAAGTGGTTTCTTGGGATGGTCCCCAAATGAACGGTGCATTTTTCTTGCTCAAAGCTGGAGAAGCGTGGCAATGGTGCTAAAATAT
The DNA here is from genome assembly GCA_022496015.1 of Hordeum marinum. Classification (NCBI taxonomy): domain Eukaryota; kingdom Viridiplantae; phylum Streptophyta; class Magnoliopsida; order Poales; family Poaceae; genus Hordeum; species Hordeum marinum. Next base: position 44,491,079 of record CM039676.1, on the reverse strand, counting down.
TTCACAAACCGACGGTAGAACGTGGCTAGTCCTAAGAAGCTACACACTTCTTGTTGCAAATTGGTGGGTTTGGGCCAATTTTTAATTGCCTTGATCTTAGTTTCATCAACATGGACACCCTTCGAGGAAACCACAAATCCTAGGAAAATTAACTTTTTCCACACCATAAATTCATTTGTCCATGTTTGCATAAATTTTTCTTTTCTAAGAGTTTGCAAAACGTTCCTAACATGCGTGGCGTGTTATTCTAGAGAATCGCTAAAAACAAGGATATCATCAAAGTAGACCACAACACAATATCCAATGTAGGGGCGCAAAACATGATGCATCATGCGCATGAACATACCCGGTGCTTCGGATAAGCCCATGGGCATCACTAGCCATTCATAGAGATCCACCTTAGTTTTGAAAGCCATTTTCCACTTATCGCCCTCTTGTATGCGAATTTGGTAGTAACCACTTTTCAAGTCTATTTTGTAAAATATAGTGGAACCACTAAGTTCATCTAGCATGTCATCCTAGCGTGGGATAGGGTGATGGTAGTGAATGGTGATAGCATTTATAGGTCGGCAATCGGAACACATGCACATACTATCGTCTTGTTTAGGCACTAGGATCACGGGAACCGCACAAGGACTCAAACTCTCAAGTACATGTCCTTTTTCTAGGAGTTTTTGGACTTTCCTTTGTATCACCTTTGTTTCGTCGGGGTTGGCGCGGTATGGAGACTTGTTAGGGAGAGGTGCGCCGGGGATGAGGTCGATGCGGTGTTCGATCCCTCGTTTTGGTGGTAGTCCGGGAGGTAGCTCATTGGGGAAAACATCTTGGAATTCCAGCAACAATTGCGATAACACAAGAGGAAGATGTTGTGAAGGATTAGGTCGGGTAACATCATCTTTGCACACTATCACATAGTGAAGGACGGTCGATGGGCTCTCACTCACATCCCTCAAATCTCTTTTTGTGGAAAAAAGAACTAGATCACTCATGCCTGCCATCGTGGAGTCACTCAACTTGGGCTTGTGGTGCTCACTCACTTTGAGGTGTATCACTCTCTCACTTTTCTCTCCATGATGGGGCGAAGATTGCCTGTTGGCGGTTACTTGACTTGGAGACATAGGGCGAAGCACATATTCGGTGCCCTTCATCTTGAACCTATATTGATTTGTGCGCCCATTGTGTATGACGCCATAGTTGAATTGCCACGGTCTCCCAAGGAGTAGGTGGCAAACGGACATGGGCACCACATCATACTTCATGGTGTCTTTGTACGCTCCAATCTTGAAGGAAACTTGCACGGTGTGGTCTACTTGTATTGTGCTGGAGTCACTTAGCCATTGGACCTTGTAGGGGCGAGGATGCTTTTTCTTGACCAAGTGCAACTTTGAGCAAAGTTCCTCACTTGCCAAATTGTGGCAACTTCCTCCGTCGTGGATGACCTTGAAAGATCTTCACTGGATACCAGCCTTGGTGTGGAAGATGTGGCATTGTTGGTCCTCGTCTTGTTGTTGTAGAGTCAAAACATTTGAGACAGCGAGAGTGGGGCTCAGATCATTGTCACAGAATATTTGAGAGTCTTCCTCTTCATTGACTTGTCGGTGCATCGACACTCGTTCAAAGGCTTCCATCTCATCTTCACTCATGGAGTCATAGGAACCGACATCTTGAATGATCATGGTCCGCCTTGTGGGACACTCATACATCTTGTGTCCTTGGCCTTGGCACGTGAAACACTTGATGGATCTTGTTTTTGCGTCATCCAGTGTTGCTGTCAAAGATGACGCTCTTGTTTTGCTTGTGGGAGCGTTGCGGGATGATCAAGTCTATTTGTCCTTGTAGCTTGACTTGTCATCTTTTGTTGTCGAGGTTCTTGTAGCGGAAGGTGTCGTAGTTGGAGAAGCTTGAGTAGATGCACCAAAGGTTTTGCAGGAGGTCCTTGAGTACTTTTCGTCCTCTTGAACTTGGCGTTCCGCCTTGGAGGCTTGATGCACTAGCTTGAGTAAGTCGGAGTAGGGTTGGAAATCCGCAATTTTCTTGACTTGGTAATTGAGACGATTCAAAAAACGCGCCATAGTTTTATCTCCTTCACATTGGTTGTCATCATGGCTATCTCCATCTCTTGGTAGTACTCTTCCACTGACTTGGTGCCTTGCTTGAGTAGTTGTATCCACCTGAATAGGTCAGGATTGTAGTGTGTTGGGACGAATTGAGCTCTCATAAGATCATTCATTTGTGCCCAAGTGGTTATTGGAGGGTCACCTCTTTCTCTTCTTTGCTCAATCACTTGTTCCCACCAAATAAGCACGTAATCTTGGAACTATAGGGGGGCCATGGTAATATTCTTGTCCTCTTCATAGTTGTGCAACCGGAATATTTTGTCAACCTTGAGTGGCCAAGAGATATAGTCTTCGGTATCGTTGCTTTCGGAGAACTTAGGCATATTGAACTTGAGCTTGTCAAAGCGGTTTTCTTCATTGTTGTTGTTATTGCGGTATCCTTGTCATGGAGAAGCATGGTTGTCTTGTTGAAGTCGGTCTTGTCGTGGAGCTTGATCATCCACGTGGTAAACAAGATTATCTTGAGGTCATGCTTCTTGTCGTGGAGGGTCTTTGTTGTCATGTTGATATTGCTCTTGCCTTGGAGAGAGCTCATCAATCTGTTGCTCCTCTTGCCTTGGGTGTTGCTGACGTCATTGTCGCATCCGTTGTTAGCGTTCTTGGTGCTCCTCGTGATGTGTGGCTTCCTCTTGGCATTCTCGGCGTAGAGCTTCTTGTTCCTCGCGAGCTAGTCGGTTGCGTTCTTGCAAGGCATGGGTTGATTCGCGAAGCGCGTGATGTGCCTCATTTGCTTGCTCTTCATGGTGCCGGTGTTCCTCTCGGCGGTGACGTAGGCGCTCTTGCTCGTATGTGTCTTGGTCTTGTTGGTGACGGTGGTCATGCTCGCGATGTCAACCTTGAGGCTTGTCATTGTGGAAAGGATTGCTTGAGTCTTGAGATAGGTGACGTGCATCACGTTGTTGTGGTCATGCCCACGGCGGAGGAATTTTGCCAGAGGAGTCCTCGGAGGAGTGTCGACTTGCAGTGCACCGATGAGTTGAGGTAGAAGTGGATGAAGCACGGTTCACCATCAAGGCACGAAGCTCCTCCATTTGGGTTGTCATGAAGTCCCACGTTTTCTCCTCGGATTCACGTATGTTGGTGGCGAGGTGCTCGATGCGGTCCATGATGACATCATGCGCTTGGCGCATTCCCTTTTGTGCGGCAATGAATTGTAGTTTAGTCACGTAGTTGTTCGCGTCATCGTGATGCTCCTCGAATGTCGGGTTCATCATAGTGTTCCTATCCATTGTACTCAAGTAGATATAAGTGGAAGAATGAGAAAACACAATACCAAATACCGTTCTGAAGGTTGAAATGAGGATCAATCACTCAATGTGAAATCATGGAAATAGTAGAATTGGTATCGAGTTTGCCCTTATCACACCTATACAAGTAATGGTTATGGAGTAGCTTGGTTAGGATGGTGGCATAAAATTTCAAGCAATTCGAGAATATGATGCAATAAAGTTGAAATAGATTCTTAAATTTGCAAGTAAGATAATGTGAATCAATAGCAATGAGTGAACTCGGAAACACACACACGAATAGATAAGTGGGGTTGTGCAACCAAGAAATGAGCTCAAAATGTGGAATCCATGGAAAACTCTCGTGTCGCAAAACACTAGAGAGACGCTAGCACGATTGCTCAAATGGACGTGATACAAACTTGTGCACAACCTATAAGAAAAAGTGTCACGTCTTCCTATTCCCGACTTGCTATGTATGTATGAGGCACGAGTCAGTCGCTCAAGTGATCCAAGATGATCAAGTATGATATGCAAATTTGGCAATGCTATTGCTCTATTGTCCTTGCTTAAAAGCTTAGCTTCCCTTTCCTATAGCAATGATATTTGGATTGTCACAATGCATGCAATTGTAGCTATGCAGAGTATGTATCACTAATGTGCACAAGGAGCGTGGCCCGGCAATACTCAATGGATTGTCTTGATAGGCACGTAATCCAAATAGGGTCGGGGTCAATGCAGTGGCAAGGGTATAAGGCAAGAGTTGGTTGGTTGGCGATGATCCGGGGCGATGATGAGTGGCAATGTCGAAGAAGAACCACTCCTAAGTAGTCGAAACACCTCGGGAAGTGGCGAGGCCCATGACTGAAAATCTCAAATGCAAAAGGGTTGCGGAAGAAATGGCGGACGAAAAAAAAGTTCCGGAAAAATTCAGTTTTGATAGACTTTCTCGAACGTCCGGGCGCGGTCGGTCGTCCGGGGCTGGTCATCCAGCGGCTATCGGTCGTCCGGAGCCTGCGGGTTTCACCGGATGAACTCGAAGCAAAAGAAAAACATCAGGGAAAATTGAGGCGATTTTGCAGATGGAAATGATGGGGATGATGGGGGAAAGATAGATCCACTTGTCCTCTACGAAATCCACAGATCCAAATCAACAAAATCTCATCAAATCCAACAAATGCAAGAAATTTTGGGTAGGGCCATTTTTGTGGGGATTTTCCAAATTATGTCGAATCAAAGCAAAAATTGGCATGCAAACAGTGAGGGAGACTCCAAATTCCTAATCAACATGGCTCATGATACCATATGATACGGGGCAAGACCCATTGAGGGGTAAAACATGAAGAACATGGGAAAGAATGAGAGGAAACACTCAAGCGTAAATTCAATCACACATCAACTAGGTCCATAACATCACAAGAGGTACAAGATCCCGAATCAACCAACGATACAAGCTGTGGTATGGGATATCCCACTCTGGAGGAGGGTGAAAGCACATTTGCTCCCTTGGTGGTTTTGGTAATTAATAACAACAATTAAGTCATTGAACTAATGTTTCCACTAAGTATATTTCAGGAAATGTTCAATGAGAGGATAGGCAAAAAGGAGATTGTGGAGAAACCCCAAGATGCAAGGAAATAGGTTGGCCAAGCTTCAAGCAAGAGGACTCTACATTTTATATTTGTGAGAAATCACTTTGAGTCCATAGGAAAGCCAATACTATTAAAAGGGGTAAAGTTTTGTTGGTGAACAATATGCTCAAACGTGCACAAGTGATAGTCGCCAAAAACATCCACAAAACTCTCCCACCAAAGTCTGTTCTACACCCAACACTCAAAATCAGTGCAACCAACTATCCCACTTCGGTGCCACGGATTCCAGTACCTATACAGACTCTGCCAAACTATGGCCACTTCGGTGCAACTGATTCCATACCAGTGCCACCGAGTTTAGGTTGCCAACTTTCTACTACGCAAATTCAGATTTTCGGTTCCATCGAGAATGTTTTATTGGCTTCACCGAGATTGGAAATCTGACCGATGGTCACCTTATCGGTGCAATCGAGAATTTTATATCGGTCCCTCCGATATTCAAAAGTTGCCACCTTTTGGTCACTTCGGTACCACCGAGATTAACACATGAGTGTACCCGAGATGGTCATTTTGTGTGTGACAGTTGGATTTTTGGGGATGCCTATATATACCCCTTCACCACCACTCACTCGAATGAGAAGCACTCAGAACTATTCCATACCTATCCTATCAGATTTTCTGAGAGAGAACCACCTACCCTTGTTTTGAGGTCAAGATCTTCCACTCCGACCATATGGATCTTCATTTCTAGCCTCCCCAAGTTCCTCTCCACCAATCCTATCTCTTCTACCAAGCCAAACCCATGAGAGAGATTGTGTGTTGACGAGTCTATCATCTTGAAGTACAAGAGCAAGGAGTTCATCATCATTACCGAGCCTATTACCTTTTGGAGGGTGGTGCCTCCTAGATTTGTTAGGTGTCACTTGGGAGCCTCCTTTTTTGTGTTGTGGAGTGAACCAAAAAGTTTGTAAGGGCAAGGAGATCGCCTACTTCGTGAAGATCTACCCCATAGTGAGGCTAGTCCTTCATGGACGGAAGCCGTATGGAATAGTCAAGGTTGCTACTTCGTGGACCCTTTTGGGTGGAGCCCTCCGTGGAATCTCGCGACTGTTACCCTTCGTGGGTTGAAGACTCCATAAACATGGATGTACGATAGCACCACCTATCGGAACCACGAGAAAAATCATCGTGTCCACAATTGCGTATGATCTTCCTACCCTATCCCTTCTATACATGCTTGTTGTTACTTTCCGCTGCTATATACTCTTAGACTTGCATGTGCAGGGTGTACTTGACTTGCCATGAAATGCTAAAAACTGTCAACCACAAAATTTGGTATAGGCAAAACCTTTAAGTGGTCAATAGTCTAATCACCCCCCTCTAGACCTACCTTCGATCCTACAGGTGGTATCAGAGCGTTGGTCTCTATTGCTTAGGTCTCACAACCTAGGAGAAGTATGGCTTCTAGTGAGGGAAGTTATCACTGTAGAGTTTCGTACTTTGATGGCACTAAGTTTGCTAGTTGGAAGCATAAAATGAAAATGCATATTCTTGGTCATAACCCCGCCGTGTGGGCAATTGTTTGTGTTGGCTTGCAAGGTGAGTTCTTTGCGGATGGATGGGAACCGAATCGTGAAGCGAACGCAGATGAATTGAAGATGTTTTAATACAATGCTCAAGCATGTGACATTCTCTTCAGCTGATTATTCCCCGAAGAGTTCAACAAAATCAGCCATCTTGATAATGTAAAGGAGATTTGGGATACTTTGGTTGATATGCATGAAGGAACCGAGTCCGTGAGAGAATCCAAGTTAGATGTTCTTCAAGGTCAACTTGACAAGTTGAAGATGAAGGATGGTGAAGGAGTTGTAGAGATGTACTCTAGGCTAGCTCTCATCACCAATGACATTGCTGGCTTAGGAAGCGAAGAAATGACCAACAAATTCATCATCAAGAAGATACTTAGAGCTTTGGATGAGAAATACGACACCGTGTGCACATTAATCCAAATGATGCCAAACTACAAAGATCTCAAGCATACAGAAGTCATTGGAAGGATTGTTTCTCATGAGATGATACTCAAAGATAAAAAGGAGCTTCATCACAAGTCTAGCGGTGCTTACAAAGCCACAAGTGATGCTCCCACAACTTCAAGAAACAACCTTGTCACCAATGAAGAAATAAGCCTCATGATCAAGAAATTCAACAAGTTCTACAAGAATAGAAGCAAAGAAAGAAACTCCAACTCAAGATATGAAGAGAAGCGTTCGTCAAGTCATGACCACAATTGCTACAATTGTGGGAAGCGCGGACACTACTCAAATGAGTGCATGACTCCTTACAAAAGAAGAGAAGAGTCACCTTGAAGACGAAGCTCAAGGAATGAATGACCACAAAGAGAGAGAAGGAGTAGAGATGATCATTATGAACAAAGATACTCAAGGAGAAGTAGAGATTCAGAGAAGAAGGACAAGTACACCAAGTGTTACACAAGAAGAAAATATCAAGCTCATGTTGGTGAATGGGTTTCCGGCTCTAACTCCGACAACAACTCTGAGAGAAGCTATTACTCCGACTCCGACTATAGTCAAGATGATGGTGTTGCCGGAATTGCTCTAGTGACTACCAACTCCTACGATCTATTTGATTCACCAAATGAAGGGAGTGGAAGTTTCTTTATGGCTAAAGGCCCCAAGGTATCACAGCCCGAGTATCTTGATTTTGATAGTGATGAAGATGATTTGCTTTGTGATGATGACTTACATTGTGATAAAACTAGTGATAGTGATCAAAATGAACTTGATAATTCTCATGCTAGTCAAGATAAGTCAATTGATGATGATAAGATGAAAATAGAACAACTAACTAAAGAACTAAACACTCTTAAGTTAGCTCATGAATCTACTCTCGAAGATCATAGAGAGCTTGTGAGAACTCATGAGAAGCTACACTTTGAGAAGCTCAACTTGGAGCAAGAGCATGAGTTTCTCAAAGCTGTCAATGACGATATCCGAAACAAGACTTCATCTTATCTAGCCAAACGACTACTCTTGTCTAATATCATGCCTCAAGTTAAAACTAAGCAATCTAGTAACAAAGGCAAGAAAGATTCTTCATCTAGTAGCAACAATAAAAGTGATAAATCCAATGATGTTGCTTCTAGTAGTTCTATTGATTCCACTAATGATGCTTCTCTTAGCCAAGTTACACTTGATCAAGAAAATGCCTTATTGAAAGGAATTATAGAAAAAGGTATCTACAAGAGTCTTTCTGGATGTATGCAATTTGAGGAAATTGTACGCAAGCACGGAGGATACCGGAAGAATCATGGTGTGGGCTACTTCAACGCTAATGGAGTTGAGTGGGAAGAAGGTCAATATCCCAAGTCCAAGTTTGTTCCTCAAAAGGACAAGTATGAAAATACTCTACCCGAGGGGACAAACACTCAAGATGACCTTCCACCACAAGACCACAAGCTCAAGGGCAAGAACAAGCTTCAAGATGACATTGACTCATATGAAGATAAACGCCTAGCTTTGGTGGAGTGGGTACCCAAGGCTACCTCAAGCTCAACTACTACAAATGCCACTTCAACACCAAGGATCCCCATCAACTTGATGTGGGTCTCAAGAAAAAGAACTGGTTAGTTCTTGAGGGGTGACTCCGCCAATGAAATTCACTCACATTCATTATTGGCAAGAACTTTTTGCACTCAACATCAACTCAATGCAATAGTTCAAGGAGTCACACATTCCCTCAAAGGTGAGCAAGGGACAAGGTAATCAACAAATCAATGGACATCATAACACAAGCTTTGCACTCCATTTCCATAGATATCCTTGTATTTGTCTCTTGTATGTTGGGACTAACCCATGTAGGTGAGAGGAGTAAGGAAACAACACGGATGGTCCCAACTCTTGGTGATCTTCATCAACATTGAGCATCCACAACTACCTCACCAACATGAAGTCTTCATCGACAAAACCCAAGGTTATTTTATCCCTCTTATGGATGGATGTCACATTAAGGGGGAGCTTTACTCTAATTCTCGAGTCGAAGCATCTCTTAACATGTGACAACATTAAATGCTTTATGAAAAAGTGGTAACCCCACTTGTGCTTAAACGATGAGTATGACCTATGATCAAGTACTCTTACTTGGATCCTAAGTTAAATACTCATATATAGATGACTTTGTCATCGCCCAAGTGCTTGTTAGATGCTAGTGTGTTTGTGCATGTTCGTCATGATTTCTTTTGACATCTTATTGTGTGAGCATGTTGGTCTGAATTTATTTTCTCATTCGAGGATATCCAATTGTTGCTATTTGGCTTTTGATTTATCTTTTGACAATTGGATGGACAAGAATGCCTAGGACCACTCTTTAGCTATCTATGCTTTCTCATCTCATATTCCATTCATGCTGCATCACAAAATTTGAACAAGTGCTTTTCGATCCCTCTATGTGTGGAGCACTCGGAGTTCCGTATCGACAAGGACTGACCATTAGAACCTCCCAGGTGCAACTCGGTGGATCCAACAGCAAAATCTCGGTCTCACCGATTGCCTAGGGTTGATCTGGTTTTTCAATCTCGGTATCACTTATTCCATTTTCTCGGTTACACCGAGTGTCCGTGTCAGCTGAGAGTTGAGGAACTCGGTGACACCGAAAACATAGAATTAGTGTCACCGAGAGTGGTGGGTATATAACTCTGGACCCCGACGTTTTGAAATTTCATCTTCATACGTCGCACTCCAAAACCCTAAGTTGTCATTCCAAAGACCCCTGGTCATTGCCCTTGACTTCGCGAGCTCCTCTGCCGCTGGGAATCATCGCCGTTGACGTAATGTTCACAAACGTCGTTGCCGTAGAGGATCCGCGCCAAGCTAGGGTATGGATTTTATCTCTAGTGCACTCCCATTCTTATTCTTGCGCATTGGACCTTGTTTTCCCTATAAGCCACCTATTGCTCATTCATCTATCCACTACAAATTGCAAAATCTCGAGTTAGATGGATTTTCTAGGGTTTTGCTGTCCGCCCGATAGATCTCAGTGGAACCGAAACAAAAATATCGGTCTCACTGATATACTTTTCTGTGTTTCTGAGAACTGACTCGGTGGAACCGAGTGGCTCTTTTCGGTCCTACCGAAAATGCTGCCAAGTTCCTGTTCAGGAGTTGGTCTATCTTGGCCCCACCGAAAATTTTGTTTCGGCTGTACCGATATGTATGTGACAGATTGCAAAACTATTGCAAAACTCATTGCTCAAAAATCAAAAATAGCCTCATTTTGTTATGACTCATGTACTTATGCTCATCTACGCTCTATTCACAGGGTGAGCATGTCAGGTTCAGAAGACCCTCACACCAGGATTAGAGTCATGGACTTGATTGTAGAGACAATCAAGAGGGTTGCTGCTGATCAGAAGCGCTCATACTGTTATGCACCCTACATCTAGGTGCTCATAAACACAAGACTGGAGAAGCACATCTTTGCCATGGATCGCCCACATTTGCCCCTACACTATAGGAATCAGGCACTTTGCCGTCAGCCATCCCCGGCGGCAAAGGCATGCATGCCGGACGACAAACTCTTTGCCGTCCGCCAGCAGACGGCCAACTGTCCGGCTGAATAAGCCACGGTAAAGGGCGCTTTGTCGTCGGCTGGCGGACGGCAAATACCTTTGAATCTTTCCCGTCCGCCAGCGGACGGGAAAGGACCTGGACAGCACACATGGTAACTTAGCTCCATTAGGGGCTTAACGGCATGCTTTGCCGTTAGCTGGCAGACGGCAAAAACTTAGGTCTTTGCCGTCTGCCAGCGGATGACAACGAACCTTTTTTTGCTAGCCTAGGTTGGTTCTTTGCCATCCGCTAGCAGACGGCAAAGACCTGAGGTTCTTTGTCGTCTTGTGGCAGACGATAAAGCTCTTTGCCGTCTGCCAGCAGACGGCAAGGTGGCTATCTAGCCCCTGTTTTTTTTAAATCATTCAATTTGAAACATATATATCCAACAATATCACATATATATCCAACAATACAAGCATACCAACAATAAGTTGAAACAAGCATATACCAATAAGTTCCAACATACAAGTCCAACATATATACAAGTTTCCAACAACACACAATATGGTTTCCAACAACATATCCATACATACGTATCCAAAACAAGTTTTCCATAAACATAAAGGTAGCAGAAGTAGAAGAGTACAGTCCATCAATGCACTCTTCCTCATCTATAGCAAATCTGCAAAGTAGGAAAGATGATAGTTAGAAGAAGAAGAAGACTAGCTAGAAGAAAAACAAGAAAAATAAGAAAAGAAGAAGAAGAAGAAAAAGAAGAAGGAGAAAAAGAAGAAGAAGAAAAAGAAGAAGAATAAGAATTTATCTTCTCTTTATTTTTCTCCTCTCCTCTCCTCTTCTCCAAGGTAGTAATGCCTTTTTGTAGCTAACTAATCATATCATGTAATTTTGGAGGAAAAATGCTAAGTATAGGTCATTTTGCAGCTATCCTAGGTAGAATATATCATTTTGGAGGTAAGTAAGGTTATTATGTATTTTTGAGGAAAATAAGCTAAGTATATGTCATTTTGGAGCTAAACCAAGGTTATTATGCCATTTTTTTCACCTAAGTGAGCATATTATGTCATAAATGAACTAGCTAAGCTAATTATAGATCATTATTGAGCTATCCTAGGTAGTTATACCATTTTGTACCTAAGTGAGCTAATTATGTCATAAATGACCTAGCTAAGCTCGCTATAGATCATTATTGAGCTATACTAGGTACTAATTCCATTTTGTAGCTAATTAAGCATATCAAGTCATTTTGGAGGAAAAAAATGCTTAGTATAGGTCATTTTATAGCTATCCTATGTAGAATATAACATTTTATAGCTAACTAAGCATATCAAGTCAATTTTGAGGAAAATAAGCTAAGTATAGGTCATTTTGGAGCTAAGTAGGTCATTTCTTAAGCTAAGTATGCATTTGTTAATGAAAACATTTGGGAAAACTTACCATCAACACGGAGGTGAAGGACCGGTAGGGTTTGGGCCAGGGTGAGATGTAGAAGGACTGGTCGGGGTTGCGGCAGACGCAGGAGGATCGGTCGATGCTTGTCGGGAGGCACGCTGCACCAAAGATCATTTGCAATGTCTCCTTAGCATGATGCAACTCAAATGTGAATACTAGTAACTAATGACCATTTAAATTAAACTCACCGTGGGTGCTATAGCAATATGGGGCATCGACGGAGGGGTCTGGCCATTGTTCTGGCACACGGTCTGCATGATTTGGCTAATATGCAGGAGAAACTTACCACGAGGAGCTCGTATAGGGCCTGGTGAGACGCGTCGTTCTGGTTCCTCTCCTCCTCCAACAGCCTTGCCATCCTCTCCTCCATGTCCCTCTCGCTCTGTGCCGCCTGCCGGTTTGCCTCCGCCAGAAGCTCCTCAGCCCTAGACTCAATGGCGAGCTCCGTTGGCCATGGACGAGGCTTTATCTCAGGATCAGAGCTCGTCTGGCGCTTCTTGATCTCCAGAAGAGTTCTAGGACAATGTATCAGTCCATCCCCAATAGCTATCAAGCCATGGGGCCTCCCACCACCAGATATCATCACGAGCTCTGGATCAAAAGGACTTTGGCTCGGGTTGAAGTCCTCCCCTTTCCTCGCCTTCCCCTCATATCTGTACCTCACGAGCTTGTTATGGGAGGAGATGTTGCTGAAGCTCTCTGGATGATCGAGGTCATCCTCAGAGAACGCCTTGGCCTTCTTGTACGAGGCAGTATGGGCCATGGCATAGAGGTCGAACAGAGGTGGCACCTCCTTCTTGTTTTCTCGCACCTAAAAGAGGTAAACAAAATATGAGTTAAGGGCTCAAGCTAGCATGAAGAATGAAATTGCATGAATCATGAAGCTAACCACATACCCAGTTATCCCCATACTCAAACAGGTTGGAGCTCCCTTGATGGTGTGGCACACCTCTCATTTGGGCACGCTTCTCCTTGGCCTTGTTGTGTTCGGCTAGCCATTCGGGTGAGCACCACTCATCCACCAATGCCTCCCAACACTCCATCCTGAATAGCCTGCGCCTACGAATGTTACTCGGGCTCGGGGGCTCCTAAGTTAGACAAGAGAAATTTCAGCGTTGCGCCTACGAATCAAATCAAAGAAACTAAGTACAAGGCCTTAAGAATAGTTAATTACCTTCATAAACTTCTCCTTACTCAGATAATTTTTGAGGCACTTCTTCTTGGCCCTCTTAATGTTACTCGAGGCGTAGTAGTCTTGAATAGCCTGCACCAGAGGCTCGTGCCGTAAGTTCTGAAGTAGGCGCTTGCACTCGGCTTCGAGAACAACAACTGTAAGTTCTAAAGTAGGCGCTTGCACTCGGATTATCCTTCGACTTCCCCTCAATGCCGAACAATGTACCAAAAAGGGCCTCCGCGGTATTCTTTTCAGTGTGCATCACGTTGATTTTGTGTGGGCAAAGGAGGTCTTTAAAGTAAGGCAGATCCGACAAACATATCTTGTGAGTCCAGGCGTGTTCCGTATTATACCCTTTGAAATACCCTGGACGATCTGGATCCGGCTCGAGAGCGTTTATCTGATCCAGGATCTTTTGGCCTGTCAACACAGGTGGTGCAGTGTTTTTGACAACTCTACCTTTGATGAAATTCTTCTTGTCTTTTCTGAACTTATGGTCAAGATCCAGGAACTGTCTATGCATGTCGAAGCAAGAAAACTTGCGACCTGCCTGCAGCCAACAGAACTGAAGAGATGCCTTGCATGTGGGGCATGGAAACCTTCCATGCACACACCAGCCAACGAATAGCGCATACGCTGACAAGTCATGCGTCGAGTACAAGTACCACACATGCATTTTGAAGTTCTTTTTTGTAGCGACATCGTATGTATTGATCCCATTATCCTAGGCTTCTTGCAATTTATCCTTAAGAGGTTGCATGTACATATTCATATTCTTCCCCGGATATTTGGGCCCTGGAATTATCAACGTCAGGAAAATGTTCTTTCTTTTCATAATCTCTCCGGGGGGGGGGGAGATTGAGTGGAATGACAAATACAGGCCAACAACTGTATTGTGCTGCCGTCATACCATACACATTGAACCCATCCGTGCTAATGGCAACTCGAGGATGCCTTGGATGTGCCGCTTTATCCTTATGTAATGCATCGAAGTGCTTTCACGCAAAAGCGTTTGAAGTGTGTCCCAACATCGGATTCCCATCTGCATCCAGTTCTGTTCTTTTGCCCAATTTATGCCACATCATCTGTCTAGCCATCTCTTATACCATGAAAAGCCGTTGAAGTCTTGGTATGATTGGCAGATACCGAAGAACATTAATGGGGACTTTGGTCTGACTCTTCTCACCCATACCGTTGTGTACCAGGACATACCTGGAAGCATTGCAAATGGGCCAATAGTTCAAGCACACATACTGAAGCCTAAATAAGGCACATCCATTCTCACAGGCATCTATCTTCTCATAGGGCATCTTAAGTGCACGTAGGATTTTTTCCGACTAGTACAGGTTTCGTGGCAATACATGGCATTTGGGTTGAAAGCGTCCAATTATCGTCATCATCGTGTCGTAGCATTCTCTGCCCAGGTTGAACTGAGCCTTTAGAGCCATTACTTGCGCGATGGCATCCAGTTGACCAAGCTCGGTGTGCTCGTGGAGAGGAGGTTTTGAAGACTCCAACATTTCATAAAAGGCCTTTGCAGATTCCTCCATCTCATCGTTCGAATCCCGAGCATCATCAAAGTCTTGCACCATGTCGTCGATCCCGGCACCATGCTCGTCGGTGCGACGACGAAGCACCTCAGCTCTGGCACATTGGGCAGACTAAGCATGAAATGTCTAGACCATATAATTAGGCGTAAAACCCCACTTCTACAGGTGTTTGATCATTTCAAACTCTGAATTCTTCTTACAGTTGTTGCAATCGACACAAGCGCACCAAGTTCTTTCCTGTCCATTTGCAAATGCGACTCTCACAAACTCCTTGGTTTTTGTTAACCATTCACGGGTCATGTCTTTCTGACTAGTGTGACCGGTGTACATCCACCCATGATCACTCATCCTACCTAGCTATTGGACACACACAAAATATATACATAATTCAGCAAACCATATTCATGAGTTAATAGAGTTTGTCAGTTTCATTATGTCGATGCAACCTAGATGCTAGTAGGTAAAGATAGGTCCTAATCCCACCTGAGTATGTGTAGATTGGGTTCGTTTTCCCATGCTCCACTCTGGATCCAACACACAATTTCGGCAGCACCTCCCCGCTGTTCTCCTGATACACGTCTCGGCAATAAGCAGAGAGGATGTGTACCCAGAGAACAACAGGGAGGCACCGACGAAATTCTGCATTGGATCCGGAGCAGAGCATATGAGAAAACGAACCCAATCTACACATACTCGAGATGTCCATGGATAACGTTGGACAATTCGAAAGAATCGCGGTTATAAATATGCTAATGAATGCATATTTATAGATGTAACCCTTTCGAACGGGAGACGCATAGTGGTCATGCATACTGATGATTCAAGACACCTATAGCTAGCATGTTTCATCAGCACGAAGACCGGAATAGAGGAAATGAAGGGTGTAGGAGGAGATGTCATTTGTGCTCACCCACGAATGCAGGGGCGAAGCTCGGTGAACGCACGGGGAGGTCGTCGAACACCAGACCCTCGCAGCGACGAAACAACTGCACATTTAAATCCACCTGATCAACATAAATATGATGTTCTGTATAACAAAATCTAAAAATATATGACCTAACTCATAATTCACAAATATATGACTCGTGTCATGTCGAGGTCGGGGCGTCGACTGTGTCGTGTCGGGGTCAGGGTGCTGTGTCGTGGTCGGGGGTGCCGTGTCGGGGTGTCGGGGTGTCGTATCGGGGTCGGGGTGTACGGGGTGTCGTGTCGCGGTCGGGGTGTCGGGGGTGCCGTGTCGAGGTCGGGGTGTCGGGGGTGTCGTGTCGGGGTCGGGGTGTCGGGGATCCCGTGTCGGGGTCGGGGTGTCGGGGGTGCCGTGTCGGGGTCGGGGTGTCAGGGATGCCGTGTCGGGGTCGGGGTGTCGGGGTGTCGTGTCGGGTCGGGGTGTTGGGGGTGTCGTGTTGGGGTTCGGGGTGCCGTGTCATGGTGTTGGGGTCTCGTGTCGGGGTGGGGGTGTCGGTGGTGTTGTGTCGGCGATCCTCGACCTGGTTACGTCGGCGTCGACGCACCCCTCCTCCTCCTCTTCTTCTTCTTATTCTCCTTTTTCTTTTTCTTCTTTTCTTCTTCTCCTCCTCCTCTTCATTTTCTTCTTCTTTTTCTTCTTATCCTTCCTCTTCTTCTTCTTCTTCTTCTTCATCTCCTTCTCCTCCTCCTCTTCTTCTTCTTCTCTCTTCTTTTAATTTCTAACTAAATTACAACTAACTAACTAAATTACTAACTAAGGTAATTAACTACAACTAACTACAACTAACTAAGCTAAATTACTAACTAAGCTAGCTAAATTACAACTAACTAACTACAACTAATTAGCTAACTAAATAACTATATCTACACTATTAAAAAACAAAAAAAGTGGGGGAGGGGGCTCACCGAAGTGGGGCCGCGGCCGGCTGTGGGGGTGAGGGGCATGGGCGGCAGTGGGGGTGAGGGGCGCGGGCGGCGGTCGGTGGTGCGGGTGAGGGGCGCGGCCGGCGGCCGGCGGGGAGGAGGGGGGCATCTGGCGGTGGGGGTGAGGGGCGCGGGCGACGGTCGGCGGGGGGGGGGGGGGGGGGGGGGGGGGGGGAAGGGGGGTGAAGGGCGCGGGCGGCGGTCGACGGGGGGGGGGGGTAGGGGGCATGTGCGGCGGCCGGCGGGGGGGTGGCAGGGCGCGGTGGAAGTGGGGGCTAGCTGGGGTGCGACGGCGTGCAGCCGTGCGGCTGGTCGGGGGAGAGATGGGAGATAGAGGCTGGGGGTGCGCCATTAGCTAATTAGGTATCCACCTCTTTGCCGTCCGCTAGCGAATGACAAAGAGGTGGGTGGTGGGCCGTTACAGTGGTGCCTTCAACTGGGCCCCACCCATCTCTTTGTCGTCCGCTAGCTGACAGCAAAGATCTGGCAGATGGCAAAGCCCCTCTTTGCCGTTTGCTAGCTCTTTGCCATCCGCTTTGTGCTAGCGGATGGAAAAGACACTCTTTGTCGTCTGCTAGCAGACGGCAAATAGCTGGTAGACGGCAAATTGTCTGATTCTAGTAGTGCTACAGCCAGATCTAGAGGACAACGTCATGGTGATGGAAGCTGATCATCCCACTTCTGCTGTAGCTCAGGAAGCAGCC
Organism: Hordeum marinum; assembly: GCA_022496015.1. Lineage (NCBI taxonomy): Eukaryota > Viridiplantae > Streptophyta > Magnoliopsida > Poales > Poaceae > Hordeum > Hordeum marinum. The sequence goes on along the minus strand of CM039676.1, from coordinate 44,473,789 downwards.
GAGACAGTGAGAGCCACTAGTGCTCAAGCCTCTCGATCCAGGAGTGAGCCAATGGATTTGCTGATATCATCTGTTTAGAGCATGCAAAAGGACATTAAGGGGATTCTGGATAACCAAAACAGTCTTGTGAGGATCTTTGAGACTAGAATCAAGTCCCTTACTGATAAAGTGGACGGGCTGACGAAGATAGTCACAGAACTTCAGCATGAAGTTGACTCCGTGAAAATCCCTTGGGTCTCTTCTACTTCAGATGATGAAGATGATGATGATGATGATGAAGAGGAATCACCTCTAGGGACAAGCACTCAGTTCACTACTCAGGCCAGATCAGCCACAGTGCCAGCTCCAACAGCTCCATCAGCTCCATCAACATCAGCTCCATCAGTGACCACTCCAGCTCCATCTACGACATCTGCAGAGATCTTCGCCGATGTCATCATCTCGACTCCTTCATCAACAACCAGAGGAGATGCTCCCAAGAATGCTTAGATGTATGCCTTTAATCTTTTTGGTAACTTGTTGCCAAAGGGGAGAAGTGTATATAGATCTATAGGCTTTGAGCGAGAGAGAGATTTATCTTTTTACTTGCTTTTCAAAAACATTTGGTTCTTTTGATTTGATGTGAGATACTTTTGTGTTTGTGTTATGCTACTATGTTATGGGTGATGCTACTATTTCCTATCATCTTAATGCTCATGAGATGATCATTCACCCTTACTTATGTGTGTTGTGCCATGTTATTCACTCTAATTATTCTCGCACACCACCAAGTTGTATGTGACATGGAAGAAGTACACCATATACCTATAAGTACATTTTCTCCCTTGGTGGTTTTGGTAATTAATAACAACATATAAGTCATTGAACTAATGTTTCCACTAAGTATATTTCAGGAAATGTTCAATGGGAGGATTGGCAAAAAGGAGATTGTGGAGAAACCCCAAGATGCAAGGAAATAGGTTGGCCAAGCTTCAAGCAATAGGACTCTACATTTTATATTTGTGAGAAATTACTTGGAGTCCATAGGAAAGCAAATACTATTAAAAGGGGGTAAAGTTTTTTTGGTGAACAATATGCTCAAACGTGCATAAGTGATAGTCAGCAAAAACATCCACAAAACTCTCGCACCAAAGTCTGTTCTATACCCAACACTCAAAATCGGTGCAATCAACTATCCCACTTTGGTGCCACCGATTCCCGTACCTACTCAGACTCTGCCAAACACAAGCCACTTCGGTGCAACCGATTCCATACCGGTGCCACCGAGTTTAGGTTGCCAGCTTTCTGTTACACAAATTCACATTTTTGGTTCCACCAAGAATGTTGTATCGGCGTCACCGAGATTGGCAATCTGACCGTTGGTCACCTTATCGGTGCAACCAAGAATTGTATATCGGTCCCTCCGAGATTCAAAAGTTGCCACCTTTTTGTCACTTTGGTTCCACCGAGATTAACACATCGGTGTCATCGAGTTGGTCATTTTGTGTGTAACGGCTGGATTTTTGGGGATGCTTATATATACCCCTTCACCACCACTCACTCGAATGAGAAGCACTCAGAACTATTCCATGCCTATCCTGTCAGATTTTCTGAGAGAGAACCACCTACCCTTGTGTTGAGGTCAAGATTTTCCACTCCAATCATATGGATCTTGATTTCTAGCCTCCCCAAGTTGCTTTCCACCAATCCTATCTCTTCTACCAAGCCAAACCCATGAGAGAGAGATTGTGTGTTGAGGAGTCTATCATCTTGAAGCACAAGAGCAAGGAGTTCATGATCATTACCGAGCCTATTACCTTTTGGAGGGTGGTGCCACCTAGATTGGTTAGGTGTCGCTTGGGAGCCCCCTACTTTGTGTTGTGAAGTGAACCAAGAAGTTTTTAAGGTCAAGGAGATAGCCTACTTCATGAAGATCTACCCTATAGTGAGGCTAGTACTTCATGGACGGAAGCCGTATGGAATACTCAAGGTTGCTACTTCGTGGACCCATTTGGGTGGATCCCTCCGTGGACTCTTGCGACCGTTACCCTCCATGGGTTGAAGACTCCATAAACATGGATGTACGATAGCGCCACCTATTGGAACCATGGGAAAAATCATCGTGTCCACAATTGCGTTTGATCTTCCTACCCTATCCCTTCTATACATGCTTTGTAACGTCCCAAACTTTGGAATGTTATAATAATTATTAGAATGATTGTTTGTTTGCTTGAGTGATTGAAATTGAGTGAAAATTTGAAACTTTTTGAAACTTTTGAAAGTTTAATGAGAGGAAATGAAATGACTTTCCCAAACTTTCACTTTGCATTTTTCTCACCAAGAATTCAAATTCATTTCATCACAAAACCCTAGAGTGAAGATGACATGACTTCTTCCATTTAAAGAAATGAAAAGGGATTTGAAAAGAATTTGAATTTCATTTGAAAAATATTTAAAATTCAGAAAACTTTATGCAACTCAATGATTTTCATGAGAGAGGATAATATGACTTCCTCAAATTTTAAGAAATATGAGTTGGAAGTTTAAAAGAAGGAATTGAAAGAGCCTTTGAAAACCTCTGGATTATTTTGAAAATCCATTTCATATTTGGTCCCTATTCAAAATTTTCAAAGTATTCAAACCCCTGACAAAGATTTGAAAGGAGTAACATGACACTCCAAGCCAGGGGGTAATTTGTGAAGTTTTTTTTGAATCATCAAACCCAAAAAGTTATTTGAAAAATATTTGCAAAAGTAAATAAAGCCAATTAAGGCATTTTCTGAAAAATGATTTTTTTAATGTATTCAAATGCCAGAATAAAAATGTCCATTAAATGGAATTTATTATTCCGTTAATTTTGATATGAAATTTGACTATATTTGGAATTTATTCGACTGCTTTAAAGGTTTTTGAAACGCTGTGGAAAAACATTAAATAGAAAATGGTAACGGTTTTATAATAAAACGGGCCGGCCCACCTCCTTAATACTCTCCCGAAATCCCTCTGTAACGGTCGCCTGATAACTGCGCCCCTCCCTCTCTCCCACTGACAAGCCGGACCCACCACCCGCTCCCTCTCAATCCCGCGGTCGCCTTCCTCCTCCCATGCGCCCGACGCCGTCGCCGGTTCCCCTCGCCGCGGACCCCCTCCCTCCTTTACTCCCCTACCCCGCACCTGGCCCTATAAGTACCCACCCCTCTCCTCTCTCCATTCCCCTTGTTTCCCCCTCCTCCCGCGCCCTCCCACTACCGGAATCCCTCGCCGGACTTCACCACGGCCGCCGCGCCATTATCGCGTCCCCGCATCACCCTGACCTCCCCGCACTCTACCGAGCCCTCCGACGATTTCCTCACGACCGTGCGCACCTCCCCGACCCCTCACCCTCTCTGGAGACTCTCTGGAGCTGCTAAGACATCACCCTCGCTGGAGTGTTCCCCGACCCCGAAGCTCCCTCTGCTCCTGCTCGTCGTCACCGTCGTCCCCGAGCTCGCCCTCGACCACCACCGGACGCGCCATTCATCGCTGAGTCGAACGGAGCCCTTGCCGTCGCTGGAGGACCACTGGAGGCGCATCCCCAACGACCTCGCCGTCCCTGCCGTCGACGTAGACCTCGCCGGAGCTCTTTCCACCACGGTGAGCACTATCCCCCGTCCGATCTCGTCTCAACGGCGTAGATTAGAATCCCCGTACCCCTTCGGTTCTTTTAGAAAGAACCGGCCGGTTTTTCTTTTGAAATTATAGACCGAACCGTTTCCTGTTATATTCCGGCCATCCGCTCGTATTGCCACGCACGTGCACACCTTAGCCAATCGAAAAATGCCACGAGTACCCTATCCGTTAAATAAGTTTTTCATTTTATTCTGTTTTCAGTTTTAAAAACAGAATAGTTTCAGATTTGTTTGGCTTATATCTTTTATGTTTTTAAGTATTTTAAATTGATTCTTTTTGCATTAGATCTTAAATTTCATCTAGTTTCTGTAGATATCGAATTTGACTATGTTTGGATATCTAAATTTGAATTTAAACAGATTTGATTTAAATTTTGTTTTCTGAATATCTTGAGTTCTAAAATGAATTTTTGAATGATTCTTTTTCCTACTTGTCACTAGTGACCATAGCTATCATTTGGTAGAGTTTGAGAATTTTTATAATAGATTTAAATAGTATTTTCAAACCAAACAGAATCTGTTTAGTTTCATATTAGTTTATTTATATTGATTTACTTTGTTTTATTTTGAAAATCTGAATATGATTTATATTAAGTCTCAGATTTCATTTAGTTTTGTTGTTTCAAACCTTAGTAATTTACTTGCTGTTAACAAAAGTTAATTTGTTTAGTTTATAAATTTTGTTGTAGGGATCTATACCCTCTTTCAAATAGGTATAATTGTTTTAAAAGCAAATTTGTCAGTAACAATTCTTTTAACTAAAGTTTTATATAATTAGATTCTATTTTCAAATAAAATTTGTAGTAATATTTTCTGTTAAGAGATGTTTGTCAATAAAAATGGTTTAGTTTTACTCTATTATAGGAAACTATATTCTCTATCATTAGGTAATGTTTTATAAAACAACTTAGTTTTAGTAGAGATTATTTTCACAAAATTTTAGATGATTTAATTCTGCTTTATAATAAAGATTTTATTTAATTATTTTCTGTTAACTTAGTTGTTTCATAATTTGTTTTCTCTTAGTTTATGGTTGTGCTTGTAGTTAAGTTCATTAGACAAACACTCATGTTGTTTAGTATGTTGTTTTCATAGTTTTTACTTGTTTTTCAGAAGTAATTCTTTTTGCTAGTAAAATATTTACTAAAATCCTTTTGTTATATTTTACTTTGTTTTTGTTTTGTTACTAGTTGTTGTAGAGGAAAACTACCTTAGTTGTTTTTATGAAAACTTTCTTGGCTTTGAGTTTTGTCTTAAGTATTTTTTCCATCAACCTTGTTGCTTTTCTTTTGTGTTACTTTTGATTGTTAGAATTGATTGTTAGTATGATTGCTTATATGAATGCAATGCTTGTTTATATAGATTTTCATCGGAGAGTAACATATAGTCTATCAAGTTATTTCTGAGAGCGATCTTTCTGTTCATCAATAGTACAGGCAAGTTCACCTTGACCATCTATTTCATACCTATGTTTTTATTGCATGTAGTGACATCATTCAACATATCCCTCCCGTAGTGTTATTGAAATTCTTGTAGTTGAGTAGAATGCATGAGGTAGGAACCCATCACTGGTTACTAAAGCCCCGGGAACGTTAGTTACTTTTATGCTGTGCTAAAGTAGATGGGGTTTGGTATGAGTGTTCGTGAGTGGTGTGAATGACTCCACGTCAAAACGACGACTTCATGAAGACATCTTCAAGTCCTGCATCTTCAAGACCTCAAGAATTCAAGACTCGATAAGACAAGTTTTCAATACACACTACTGGGTGAAGGATGGTTGATTGGGCATCCCTGGAGAAACCAGTGGATGGCCGGGATGCATGGAGAAGCGCCATGACATCTTGCGGAAAGCTTCACCCAGACTCAAAGAGAAGGATGAATACTTCATGCCCGGAAGCTTACCTGTGTAGCCACAAGTCATTATGGGCTCTGGCTTGGTTGATCTTTGTTGTGACTCTGCTGGGCAGTGCTACGAGATGTAGTCGACGTTAGGATTGGGATGGGCACTGTCGGACAGTCAGGGAAGCACTCTGAAAGACCATGTTTCTTCCATCCTGTTCTCAAACACCAGGCAGTGCGAGGACTTACCAGGAGGGAAAGAATCTTGTGGGTAAAGTACACAACACTCTGCAGAGTTCAACCTAATCGATTAGCCGTGTCCCCGGTTACGGACAATTTGAGCTTCTAGACTTGGATCTATCTCTGAACTCTCAACACTGGACTGATAACTAATTGTGGACAACTTAATGATACTTGTGGGCATTTGAGACATTGGTTGGCGGAACCATGTCATGATAGGTAACTCTATAGTGAAATTCCTGATATTCCTTTGTTGTAGGAAAATAAAATCAGCTTTTACGCAAAAACTCAGACACAGAGCCACAAAGCCTTTGCATATAGAATAGTCTTTATTTTTCTGTTCTACTATGGTGATCTTGCCAGTACATTCAATGTACTGACCTACACGGCTGCAACGTCTTATGTTGCAGATACTCTTCTACGACGGGTAAGAGTACGATTCAGGGTTACTGTCCGCACTCAACTTGCCGTTGGTGTTATTGGGACTCCACTCCCGTTGACTGTATCCGCTGCTATTTTAAGGTATATATCAGTTTTACGTTATTTACATGTGATTGCACTTTGATATATACATTGATGTACTGTGTGTGCCAGCATACTGATCCAGGGATGGCACAGAACACACAGAGGCTTGACTCGTTTTGAGTCGGGTCACTACATGCTTTTTGTTACTTTCCGCAGCTATATACTCTTAGACTTGCATGTGTAGGGTGTACTTGACTTGCCATGAAATGCTAAAAACTCTCAACCATAAAATTTGTTATAGGCAAAACCTTTAATTTGTCAAGTAGTCTAATCCGCCCCCCTCTAGACCTACTTTCGATTCTACAGAGGGGCCTTGAATCCACGTGGGATCTTCCCTCTAGAGGGGCCTTGGCATCACTTGGATCTACTCCCAAAGGACGACAAACTCCCTAGAAGAAGTAGGCGATGGAGATAAACTCAAGAGCAAACATTAGCTAACCCTGAAAGAGGAGGTGTGTGGTTTATATAGGTTAAGACGAGATTGAGGGGTACATGGGCCGAAACCCATGGGTTGTGCGCAGACAGGGTCCGGACATCCGGATGGGGTCGGACGTCCGGTGGCTCAGGACGGTTCGGACGTCCGGAGGAGCCCGGAAGTCCAAGGTTTTGATGTGGGTGTGCCTTGCTCGGATTTCCGGACGTGGTCGGACGTCCAGTGCTCGGTCGTCCGGAGGCTCTGGTCTTCTTACATTTTGGAGCGGATGCTTGAGAGCAGGATTTTCACGATGGCCCAGGCATCTGTGCGCTGGGACAGTTTGGTCGTCCGTGCAACGTCGGTCGTCCGTGAGCTGGGAAGTCCGGCTGGTCTTCATGCTGGGCTGATCTCTAGGGACCGGACGTTCGAGACCAGATGGTCATCCGAGAGCTGGAGCTTGTTCTCGGGCCCTTGTCCTTCCAAGCTTGACATTCTTCTCCCGAGTACCTAAGTACATAGAGCACTTCCGTTTGAGGTAGCGACCATGTCTTGAGTGGGTCACGGGTAGTTTGAGCAACGAGAGATGTCACGCCATTTTCGATGGCGCATGCACGGGATCTCGTCATGGGTCCTCTTGTGGCTTACGATGTTGGGGAAGGGTCCACGATGGTGTTCATGGGATGCTCCGCATCACATCGTGTCGCCCCAATCTCCATTTTAATTGCCATTATGGTGATTTTGGCTGAAATACCACTTTAGCAGAGTCACTAGGTTAATCTTGATGGCGATAATTTTCGGAGGGCGCTCCTAATCCAGCCTGGAAGCCTTCGTGTTGGAAGTTGAGTGAGGCGATGTAGAGCGCCTTCCACCCAACCAAATATTGGCGGCACTGACATTTCTGGATGTGCCCTTTATTCCGTCGTCGCCCACATTCTTGTGTCATGTTTGTTTGGTGAGACTGATAACCCACAAGTATAGGAGATCATAATAGTCTTTGAGGGTATTATTTGACCGAAATGTATTGATTCAGTACAAGGGGAGCCAAAGAATATTAATTGGTCGTAGGAGTTAAGTTATCAATTTCACCACACCAGAAATTTCTTATGCTAGCACAATAAAAATAGTAATAGGAACGGGAACATGAACAGTTTTGTAGTGATTGTAACATCAACAACAATACTAACTTAGCAGAAATCGATATGTGAAAAGCATAGGCATTGGATCGGTGATGGATAAGTATATTGGATGACATTTATCATGTAAAAATTACACACTAGAGAGACACATAACTAGCTCCACTTCATAAATGTAATATATGCATGTATTTCATACATAGTCATACATGCTAATAATAAGAACTTGCATGCCATCTTTTGTCCTACTCTCCCATGGCATCAAGGTCCATAAGAAAAGCTAAGGGATATTAAGGGTCCTTTTAATAGAGAACCGGAACAGAGGATTAACACATAGTGAATACACGAACTCTTCAAACTATGATAATCACTGGAAAGACTGTCAAATATTGTCACCTTGGGGTACGCGGATCATAACACGTAATAGGTGCATACAACTTGAAAGATAGGATCCAAAACACTCTCATACTCATGAAAACATAATAGGTTCATATCTAAAATCATTGCACTCGGGCCCTACTGACAAGCATTAAGCATTCCAAAGTCATAGCAACATCAATTTTGGAACATAGTGGATACAAGGGATCAAGCTCTATCAAAATAACTTCATTACATGACAAATTTTATACAATCCCATCACCTTCCAGCAAGCCTATAAAGGAATTACTCACTCCGGTGGTGAGAATCATGAATTGTTGATGGAGAAGGGTTGGTGATGACATCGGCGACCAATCCCCCTCTTCGGAGCCCCAAACGGACTCCAGATCAGCCCTCTCGAGGAAAAACGGGAGGTGGCGGCGACTCCGGCTCGTAAAACACAATGAAACATCTTCTTTTATTTTTTCTCTAGGAATAGTAATTTATAGGATCCGGATTAGGGCCAGCGGAGACACGTGGGCCCCACAAGGAATCTTGGGGTGCCCATGGGGGTGGCGGCACCCTGTTGCCCTGTGGGCAACTAGTCTCCCTCCTGTGGTGGATCTTTGCTCCAGTATTTTTTTATATTCCATAAAAAATCTCCAGAAAGTTTTGTCCAATTCTGAGAACCTTTATTTCTGCACAAAAACAATACCATGGTAGTTGTGCCGAAAATAGTGTCAGTCCGGGTTAGTTTCAATCAAATCATGCAAATTAGAGTCCAAAACAAGAGCAAAAGTGTTTGAAAAGTAGACACATTTGGGACGTATCAACTCCCCCAAGCTTAACTCATTGTTTGTCTTGAAGGAATTCAGTTGACAAACAGAAAATGATAAAGAAAACTTTTACAAACTCTTTTGTTGTCGTTGTTGTATATATGCTTAGCTAGTGTCTAGGTTTTCAGTAGAGATCATAAATAACCATATCGATGATAAAACTTGTGCATTATATTTATTCCCGGCAATAGCGTAGCCAACTATCAAGCTATAATAAAATATCTCACATGCCAATAATTTGTCAAAAAAATTATGACATAATATGATGATATGATATCTTGCTAGCTGACACGTCTCCAACATATCTATAATTTATGAAGTATTCATGCCATATGCACCTATGTTTACAATAAGTTTATATGGTTTTGATGCACTTTAGATTATTTACTTAGAACTAACCCGGTCTGCCGTTGTTTTCAGTAGAATTAAAATGGTGTTGTTTTTGTGGAGAAAAAGAAAGTTCTCGGAATCGCCCGAAACTTTTTTATGATTTTTCTGGAGGTAATAAGAAATACTATAGCAAAGAACCACTAGAAGGGTTGTGCCAGGAGGCCACCACAAATCTGGCCACAGCCCCCCCACGAGGGCACGACCACATAGCTTCGTTGAGCGTGATCCCACTAGGGCATGGTCGGGGAGGTGAGTGCCTGAAGGTATATCTTTAGATCTTGCAGTCAAATCTTTTAGTTTCTTGTTTTTCATTAGTTAGGTTTATAAAAGAAAACTACAAAAAGATGGAGTTTGGGTTGCATCAATTGTTTCCTCTCTTTAATCTTTCGTGAAAAATGATGGTCCAGAAAATTCAGCTCAATTGATAGAGGAAGAATTTATGAAAATACTTAATGAGAATTCCTTGAAAGATGAGTAGGATAGAAATATTGTTAGTATTATTTTTATGAATATCCATGATGCTAATGTTATGCAAACCCACAAGCTCGGGAATGCTATGTTTGATGAATATGATATTTTTAGTGCAGCATGTTTTGATGAGCAAAACTATTATGATGATAGCATGCCTCCTACGTATGATGGTTATTGTGATCACATGTATGTTATAAAGGTTAATGTCAACCATGAAACTTGTTATCATGATTTTAATATTCAAAGTGGTTATGTCTATCAAGTACCTCATGATAGCTATTTCGTTGACTTTGCTCCCACTATTATGAATGAGAAGAAGTTTGCTTATGTGGAGAGTGATAAATTGTCTATGCTTGTAGATCATGAAAATAATGTTGTATGTGATAGTTATATTGCTGAATTACTTCATGATTCTACTAAAAACTATTATGAGGGAGGAACTTATGCTTGTAGGAATTGCAATAATATCAAGTGTCCTCCCTATGTGTTCGAAATTTTGAACATATGTTTGTTTTGCCTTCCTATGCAAGTTGATTCTTGTTCCCATGAATTGTTTGCTCACAAAATCCCTATGCATACGAAGTGGGTTAGACTTAAATGTCCTTGCCATGTGGTTCATGATGCTCTTTTGCATGTCTCAAATATTATTTTCTATACGAGGTTCATTAAATCATTATGCCTAGCCACAAGGCATTAAAGAAAAGCACTTGTTGGGAGACAACCCAAAACTTTTACTTTCTGTTTTTATATGTTCACATGATTAAGCTACTGTATTAGTCATGTTTTCTGTCCTTTATTCAATAAGGTGACAAGTAAAGCCTTTGGGATAGTGTGGAAACTAGTTTGTTTGATTCTGTGCAAAAACAGATAGTTTTGTGTCCAGTATCAGAATTATCTTGGTTTACTGGAGCATCAAAAAATACTGGAATTTTTACAAAAAATTCCTATGTAAATTCTATAAGTTGTAATACTTTTTTTAGAATTTTTAGAGTCAGGGAAGTATGGTGATCATTCAGATCTTTACAGACTCTTCTGTTTTTGACAGATTCTGTTTTGCATGCATAGTTTGCTTGTTTCAAGTGTTTCCATAACTTATATTTGCTGATATAAATTGTGGTAATGATGGAATACAGTAGTTATTATCTGGGAACAATTATGAATCTTGTCTTGAGAGTACCTAAGTGAATGATCTATCTTTACTATACTAACCCATCTCAAGAAGTTTCGTTAAGTTTTGTGCGATTGAAGATTTCAAGTTTTGGTTTTGATACCGATATGAGGTTAATAAGGAGCATAAAGTACTAATATTGGGTATTACCAAGGCAACCCAAGGTAATCTCATAGGAAAACTCAAGCGTCTAAGCTTGGGGATGCCCTAGAAGGCATCCACTCTTTCGTCTCAACCATTATCGGTACATCTTACTTGGAGCTATATTATTATTCGTCACATCATTTGTGTTTTCCTTGGAGCATCATTATATTTTTTTACCCTGTTATAATTTATTTATAATCTTTCTTATCAATAAAAAGTTCCAAGATTTTCCTTTAGAATGCTTGAATTGGATGTGTGATATGTGCTGTATAAATATAGAAACATTTGTTGTACTATTTGCATTATTTAATTTTACTGGAACATGGAAAGTTTCTAAAATTTCTACAAACTATTTTCATGAAAAAATTGTATCATGTCATAAATTTTCATAAATTTTGGACATACAGAAGTATACTGTTTTAATAAATTTCTACAGACTGTCCTGTTTAGATAGATTGTTGTCATAGTTTTGTTATCTACTTCTCATATAGTTTTCATGACTTATATTGGTAGATATAAATTTTGGAAATGATAGTATACGGTACTTAATGTTTGAAAATTATTATGGAACTTGTCTTGGCAGTACATGAAGTGTTGATTTATTCTTATGTGTACTAACCTATCTCACGAGTTCTCTTCAAGTTTTGTGTGGATGAAGTTTTTGAGACATAGGTGAAACCGGGACATGAGAGAACTGAACGAGATACAAAAGCTCAAGCTTGGGGATGCCCAAGGCACCCCAAGACAATATTACAAGAAGTCTCAAGCATCTAAGCTTGGGGATGTTACGCATCTCACACCTCTTCGTCAACTATCGGTTAGTCTATGTTGATCCTAAATTTGTATTCGTTCACATGATATGTGCTATTCCTGGAGTGTCATTTTTGTTTTGTTTTCTGTTTGAATCAAATATCAAGATCTAAAAAATATTTACTGAGAGAGAGTCCTCACATAGCTACTTAATTTTTTGACTACTCACTGATCTTCACTTATATCTTTTGAGAGTAGTTTGATATTTACTCTTGTGCTTCACTTATATCTTAAGAGTAAAACGTTGAATGAATTGAATATCATAAATGTGAAATTATATATTTGCTTTATAATCGTATCCCATGGGGAGTAGTGACTTCAAATACTAGGAGTATAAGCTGTAAAATTTATTGGAAGTTAGCAAACATAACATTGGTCATTTAAACGATTCATGAAAGAACATTGAAGGAAAAGAGGTTTCACATATAGATATACTATCTTGGACATCTTCTATGATTGTGAGCCCCATTAATTATTTTCAAACTTGATCAAGTAGTTGACGTTGGACAAGGAAGAAAACTTAATGGTTATGATTGTTTATATTCACATAGCAGTTATATTGTCATGGGTCCTATAATATATGTGGTGCTTGTTTAGAACCTTTTGCTAGCCAAAACTTCATACTAAGTAGAGATACTACTTGTGCATCCAAATCCTTGAACCAAGTTTTTTTTCCGTGAGAGTCCACCATATCTACCTATGGACTGAATAAGTTCCTTCAAGTAAGTTTTCATCGGTGCAAAAAAGCAATAAAAATTGCTCCTAAATATGTATGATCTTTAATTGGAAGGGAAAATAAGCTTTGTACGAACTTGAGATGATGTAGAAATAAAAGTGACGGACTGCATAATAAAGGTTGCCATCACAAGGGGCAATATAAAGTAAAGTTCCTTTTCATTAAGAAATTACACATCCAAAAATAAAAAGAGCATGACAACCTCTGCTTCTCTCTATGAAGGCCCTATCTTTTACTTTTCATGTCGAGTCAACTTCTTATTCCAATCTATTAATTCCTTAGTTGGCAAGCATCATGTGGTGGGGCAAGATCCGGACACATATATTGAATTGAATATAGGTGATCATGAGTCATTATTTGTTGACATTATCCCCGAGATAAATGAGTTGGGAGGCAAAACTTTAAGCCCCTATCTTCCTTGTGTTTGACTGAAACTGTTTGTTCTAAAAATATGCTTTGAGTGTCAGCGATCTTGGAAGACTAAATGATAGTTCAGTATGTGTAATTTTCTGAACCAAAGCTCTTTCATAGACCCTTCCTGAAAATAAGACGAATTGCAATTGTTTGATGACTGAAAACATAGTTTGCTATTTTTCAAGAAAGTTTATGGTCTATACTTTTAACATGTGAATAACTTGCTACTTGATCATCAGAAGCTTTATGAGAAATATTTGTTGGTTATGATGCTAGAAAAATGGCTGAAATTATCATTGATCAATATTATACATCATGCTAGCATTCAGACTTCATAAATTATTCTTTTATCATTTACCTACTCGAGGACAAGCAGGAATTAATCTTTGGGATGCTGATAAGTCTCCAACTTATCTATAATTTATGAAGTATTCGTGCCATATTCAGATATGTTTATAATAGTTTTATATGGTTTTGATGCAATCTATATGATTTATTTAGAACTAACCCAGACTGGCGTCATTTTCAGCAGAATTACCGTGGTGTTCTATGTGTGTAGAAAATGAAAGTTCTCGGAATCGCCTGAAACTTTTTATGATTGTTCTGGAGGAAATAAGAAATACTGGAGCGAAGAACCACCGGAGGGGGTGTGCCAGCAGGCCACCACACATCTGCCCCCCTCTAGGGCACGACCGGATAGCTTGTGGGGCCCACGTAGCTCCGTTGCTCGTGATTCCAACGCTGAAAAAACCTATAAATCCCAGAAATCCCAAAAATAAGAGGAGACCTTCCGCTCTGTCTCGGCAACTCACTGTATCGCCGAAAAACCAATCTGGAGCGATTCCAGTACCCTGCCGGAGAGGGAAAACCATGACCGGTGGCTATATTCATCATCCCTATGGTCTCCATGATGAGGAGGGAGTAGTTCACCCTCGGGGCTGAGGGTATGTACTAGTAGCTATGTGTTCGATACATATCTCTCTCTCTCTGATGTTCTTGACATGACATGATCTTGATCTATCACGGTCTTGTTAATATAGTCGGATCATATGATGTATTTCCCTTACCATCTAGTTGTCATTAATTAGGTCTTTCACTTTAAGATCTCGTTATGTTGGATTGAGCATATTGGTACGACAGCACTTGATCTACGCCTTGTGTGGGATACCCGTAGTGACATTGGGTTATTCTATTGATTCACTTGATATATATTGAGGCATTGATACGTCCATTTTGCATCATACTTTTATATTGATATTTATCACATTATGAGCTGTTATTACACATTATGGTGCAATACTTATGCCTTTTCTCTCTTATTCTACAGGGTTTACATGAAGAGGGAGAATGCCGGCAGTTGGAATTCTGGGCTGGAAAAGGAGCAAGTTTGAGATGTCTATTCTGCACAACTCCAAAAGCCGTGAAAATAAACGAGGAATTATTTTGGAATATATAAAAAATACCGGGCAGAAGAAGTAATATAGGAGAGCCACCAGGAGGCCACGAGCCTGCCAGGCGCGGCTTACCCCCCTGGGCGCGCCTGGGGGCTCGTGCCCCCCCTGTGGCCCCTCTGGCCCACATCTTCTCCTATATTAAGTTTTTCGTCCGAGAAAAAAAAATTCAATATATAGCTTTCGTGGAGAGATGCCGCCTCTACGAGGCAGAACTTGAGCAGAACCTATCTAGAGCTCCCGCAGGGCCGTCCTGCCGGGGAAACTTCTCTCCCGGAGAGGGAAATCGTCGCCATCGTGATCACCAACACTCCTCTCATCGGAGGGGACTCATCTCCATCAACATCTTCATCAGCACCATCTCATCTCTAAAATCCTAGTTCATCTCTTGCATCCAATCTCCGTCTCGCAACTCCGATTGGTACTTGTAAGGTTGCTAGTAGTGTTAATTACTTGCTATAGTTGATGCTAGTTGGTTTACTTGGTGGAAGATCATATGTTCAGATCCTTAATTATATTCAAAGCCTCTCTAATCATGAACATAATTATGCTTTGTGAGTAGTTATGTTTGTTCCTGAGGACATGGGATATGTCTTGCTACTAGTAGTCATGTGAATTTGGTATTCGTTCGATATTTTGATGCGTTGTACGTTGTCTCTCCTCTAGTGGTGTTATGTGAACGTCGACTACATGAAACTTCACCATTATTTGGGCCTAGAGGAAGGCATTGGGAAGTAATAAGTGGATGATGGGTTGCTAGAGTGACAGAAGCTTAAACCCTAGTTTGTGAGTTGCATTGTAAGGGGCTGATTTGGATCCACTAGTTTAATGCTATGGTTAGACTTTGTCTTAATTCTTCTTTCGTAGTTGCGGATGCTTGCGAGAGGGGTTAATCATAAGAGGGATGTTTTTCCATGTAAGGACAACACCCAAGCACCGGTCCACCCACATATCAAACTATCAAAGTAGCGAACGCGAATCATATGAACATGATGAAAACTAGTTTGACAATAATTCCCATGTGTCCTCGGGAGCACTTTACTTTATATAAGAGTTCGTTCATACTTGTCCCTTGCTACAAAAGGGATTGGGCCATATTGCTGAACCATTGTTACTATTGTTACTTGCTATCCCTTACAAATTATCTTATCACACAACTATCAGTTACCGACAATTTCAGTGCTTGCAGAGAATACCTTGCTGAAAACCACTTATCATTTCCTTTTGCTCCTCGTTGGGTTTGACACTCTTACTTATCAAAAGGACTATGATAGATCCCCTATACTTGTGGGTCATCAAGACTCTTTTCTGGCGCCGTTTTTGGGAGTGAAGCGCCTTTCGTAAGTGGAATTTGGTAAGGAAACATTTATATAGTGTGCTGAAATTTACTGTCATTTGTCACTATGGAAACTAATCTTTTGAGTAGCTTGTTTGGGGTATCTTTGCTACTTCTTGACCTTGCGTTGGTTTTTCCCTTGAAGAGGAAAGGGTGATGCAGCAAAGTAGAGATAAGTATTTCCCTCAATTTGAGAACCAAGGTATCAATCCAGTAGGAGTATCAAGATGAGGCACCAAGGAACCTGCACAAAAACAAACAAACTTGCACCCAACGCTATGAAGGGGTTGTCAATCCCTTTACGATTACTTGCAAGGTGAGATCTGATAGTGATAATAGGTAGATGTAAATAAGTAAATAAAATTGCAGAAAAGTATTTTTGGTGTTTTTATATTTAGATCTGAATATATAATATGTAAAATAGACCTGGGGGCCATAGTGTTCAGTAGAGGCTTCTCTCATGATAGCAAGTATTACGGTGGCTGAACAAATTACTGTTGAGCAATTGATAGAATCACGCAAAGTCATGACGATATCTAAGGCAATGATCATACATATAGGCATCACGTCCGAGACAAGTAGACCGATACTTTCTACATCTACTACTATTACTCCACACATCGATCGCTATCCAACATGCATCTAGTGTATTAAGTTCAAAACAAACGGAGTAACGCTTTAAGCAAGATGACATGATGTAGAAGGATAGATTCATGCAATATGATATAAACCCCATCTTTTTACCCTTGATGGCAACAACACGATACGTGCCGCGCTACCCTTCCTGTCACTGGGTGAGGCCACCACACAGTATGAACCCAAAACCAAGCACTTCTCCCATTGCACGAACTTTAGACCAAGTTGGCCAAACAAAACCCATAACTCGAAGAGACTTACAAGGATATGAAATCATGCATATAAGAAATCAGAGGAGACTCAAATAATATTCAGAGATAAGTTGATAATATAATAGCGTGTAAAATAGCATATTCATGCATATAAAACATCCAAAGTTGATAATATAATAGCATGGAACAATAAAAAATTATAGATATGTTGGAGACGTATCAAGCATCCCCAAGATTAACTCCTGCTCGTCCTCGAGTAGGGAAGTGATAAAGACCGAATTTTTGATGCGGAATGCTACCTAACATATTTGTTTTATGTAATCTCTTTATTGTGGTAGGAATGTTCAGATCCATAAGATTCAAAACAATAGTTTAATATCGATATGAAAACAATAATACTTCAAGTGTAATAGCAAAGTAATCATGAAATTTGAAATAACAAGGCCAAAGTAAGTAATCCCTACAAAATCATATAGTCTGGCTAGGCTCCATCATCTCCACACAACGAGTTTAAATCATGCACAACCTCTGTATTGGCCAAGTAATTGTTTTCGCACGCTTACTTTCTCAAACTTTTTTCAACTCTCATGCAATACATGAGCGTGAGCCATGGATATAGCACTATAGGTGGAATAGAGTGTGGTGGAGGTTGTGAGGCAAAAAGGAGGAGATGGTCACATCGACTCGGCGTATCAATTGGCTATGTAGATGCCCATCAATAGATATCAATGTGAATGAGTAGGGATTGCCATGAAATGGATGCACTAGAGCTATAAGTGTATGAAAGCTCACAAATGAAAACTAGTGGGTGTGCACCCAACTTGCTTGCTCACGAAGACCTAGGGCAATTTGAGGAAGCCCATCATTGGAATATACAAGCCAAGTTATATAATGAAAATTTTCACTAGCATATGAAAGTGACAAAACAAGAGACTCTCTATCATGAAGAACATGGTGCTATTTTGAAGCACAAGTGTGGAAAACGATAGTAGCATTGTCCCTTCTCTCTTTTTCACTCATTTGGGCTCTTTGGCCTCTTTTTTTATTTGGGCTCTTTGGCCTCTTTTTTTATTTTTTTGTTTGGGCTCTTTGGCCTCTTTTATTTCCTCACATGGGACAATGCTCTAATAATGACGATCATCACACTTTTATTTACTTACAACGCAATACTTAGAACAATAATTACTTTATATGAATGAAAGTGATGGCACATGTAATGAGACGGAACGGTGAAAGTTGCATGGCAATATATCTTAGAATGGCTATGAAAATGCCATAATAGGTAGGTATGGTGTCTGTTTTGAGGAAGGTATATGGCGGGTTTGTGCACCGACGAAAGTTGCGCGGTACTAGAGAGGGTAGCAATGGTGGAAGGGTGAAAGTGCATCTATACCATGGACTCACATTAGTCATAAAGAACTCATATAATTATTGCGAAATTTTTATTATTAATTGAAACAAAGTGCTAAACGCATACTCCTAGGGGAAGGGTTGGTAGGAGTTAACCATCGCGTGATCCCGACCACTACACAAAGGATGACAATCAATAAATCAATTATGCTCCGACTTCCTAACATAGCGGTTCACCATACGTGCATGCTACGAGAATCACTAACCTCAACACAAGTCATTCTAGATTCATAACACCCTATTAACATAACTCTAATATTATCACCTCCATATCTCAAAACTAATATTGAGGAATCAAACTTCTCTTACTAATGATTGCACTTGAATATGAAAGTTTTTATTATATCCTCTTTGGATGCCTATCATATTTAGGACTAATTTCATAACACACGGCAATTACCAAGTTACTTAGAGAGATCACTCGCAAAATGATATAAGTAAAGACCAAGAGTTTTTATTTCTACAAAATATGACACCGCCGTGCTCTACAAAAGATTTAAGTGAAGCACTAGAGCAAAAATTATCTAGCTCAAAAGATATAAGTGAAGCACATGGGAGCAAAATTACCAAGCTCAAAATATATCAGTGAAGCACATGGGAGAAAAAATACCAATCTCAAAAGATATAAGTGAAGCACATGTGGGAAAAATCATCAAGCTCAAAATATATAAGTGAAGCACATGTGAGCTAAATCACCAAGCTCAAAAGATATAAGTGAAGCTCATTGAGTATTCTAACAAATTCACGATGAGTGCATGTCCCTCTGAAAAGGTGTCAGCAAGGATGATTGTGACAAAACAAAAAGCAAAGATTCCTATAAAACACGACGCTCCAAGCAAAACACATATCATGTGGTGAATAAAAATATAGCTCCAAGTAACGTTACCGATGGATTGAAGACGAAAGAGGGGATGCCTTCTTGGGACATCCCCAAGCTTAGGCTTTTTGGTGTCCTTGAATTTGTCTTGGGATGCCTTGGCAATCCCCAAGATTAGGCTCTTGCCACTCTTTATTCCATTGTCCATAAGAACATCACCCAAAACTTGAAAACTTCACAACACAAAACTTAAACAGAAACTCGTGATAGGATTAGCATAAGAAAACAAACCACCAAATTTTTAGGTACTGTAGTAAACTTAATTTCCATTTATAATGATGTTATATTACTTTATTATCACTTTTACATGACTTGTACACCCCGATACTAACCATAGTTTCATCAAAATAAGCAATCAACACAACAAAAAACAGAATCTGTCAAAAACAGAACAGTCTGTAGCAATCTGTATATTTCGTACACCTATGCTAACTAAAACATTATGAAACAATTATGAAAATTAGGGAAAATTTCATGTTAATCAGCATAACAAATAATCAACTCAAAATATCTTTCTTGATAGTAATGAAAAATAATTTCGTGAGCATAAAGTTTATGTCTTTTTCCAGCATGATTAAACAACTATCACCAAAACTAATCATAAAGGTTCTGGTTGGCACAAACACTAATTGAAACATAAAAAACAAAATCATAACAGAATCATTATGGTGTGGACTCAACAAAACAGAAAGTAAAAAAGCAAAGATAAATCTATTCATTGGGTTGCCTCCCAACAAGCGCTATCGTTTAACGCCCTTAGCTAGGCGTAAGGCAATAGAATCAAGTATTGTCATCTTTACTGCTCAAATCATAAGTAGCTCTCATAATGGATTAATAAGGAAATTTTACTCTCTTTCTATGAAAATGTTCCATGCCCTTATTTAATGGAAATTGAAATTTAATATTCCCTTCCTTCATATCAATAGCAGCACCAATAGTCCTAAGGAAAGGTCTACCAAGAATAATGGGACATGTCGGATTGCAATGAATATCAAGCACAACGAAATCTACGGGCACATAGTTCCTATATGAAATAATAATAACATCATTAATCCATCCCATAGGTTTTTTAATAGTAGAATCCGCAAGATGCAAATTAAGAGAGCACTCATCAATCTCACTGAAACCTAGAACATCACATAAAGATTTTGGAATTGTGGAAACACTAGCACCCAAATCACACAAAGAATGGCATTCATAATTTTTAATCTTTATTTTTATAGTAGGGTCCCACTCATCATGAAGATTTCTAGGAATAGATATTTCCAACTCAAGTTTCTCTTCAAGAGATTTCATCATAGCATCAACGATATGTTTAGTAAAAGCCTTATTTTGGCTATAAGCATGTGGAGAGTTTAACATGGATTGCATCAAAGAAATACATTAAATCAAACATAAACTATCTTAATTAAATTCCTTGAGATCCAAAGTAGTAGTTTCCTCACTATTCAAAGTTTTGATATCCTCTACTCCACTTTTAGTATTTTTAGCATCAAGATAAATAGACTCCGAATCATTGGGGTGTGTCTCAACCAAAGTGGATTCACATCCAGCCCCATAATCATTAAGATTGACATTAGAAAACAAGGATTCAATAGGAGTCACATCAAGCACTTTAAGATCTTCGTGATTCTCATCACGAGAACACGCCTTTTTGAGTCATTCATGTCTAGCACGAATTTGGGCGGTTCTTTCTTTGCTCTCATTCATAGAAACACACATAGCTTTCAAAGTTTCATCCATATTAATCTTGGGAGGAACACATATCAATTTCAAAGCATCAATATCAAGAGACATTCTATCAATGGTCCTAGCCAAGTAATCAATTTGAAGCAGTTTTTCTTCTATGGAAGCATTGAAAATCTTTTGCGAATTAATAAACTCCTTAATATTAATCTCAAGATCAGAGGGTATTTTATTATAATTTCCATGAGAATTGTTGTAGGAATTGCCAAATTATTAGCGGGATTACCAGGAAAAGGCCTAGGATTAAAGTTACCTCTATAAGCATTGTTGTTACCAAAATTATTCCTACCAACAAAATTAACATCAAAATTTTCATTGCATTTCTCAATCAAGGAATATAAAGGAATATAATTTGGATCTAGAGGAACACTTTTGCTAGCAAACATCTTCATTAACTCATCCATCTTAGCACTCAAAGAGTTAATTTCTTCTATAGCATGCACTTTTTTACTAGTAGGTGACCTTTCGGTGTGCCATTGAGAATAATTTGTCATGATATTATCTAAGAGTTTTGTAGCTTCTCCTAGTGTGATTTCCATAAAAGTTCCACCAGAACCGGAATCCAAGATATTTCTAGAAGCAAAATTCAAACCAGCGTAGAAAATTTGTATAATCATCCAAAGACTTAGGCCATGAGCTGGACAATTTCAAATCATCAATTTCATTCTTTCCAAAGATTGTGCAGCATGTTCATGATCTAGTTGCTTAAAATTCATAATATCATTACGGAGAGAGATAATCTTAGCAGGTGGAAAATACTTGGAAATAAAAGCATCTTTACACTTGTACCATGAATCAATACTATTTTTGGGTAAAGCTGAAAACCAAGTTTTTGCTCGATCTTGTAGTGAGAACGGAAATAGCTTCACTTTAATTATATCATTATCAACATCTCTCTTATTTTGCATATCACATAACTCAATAAAGGTATTAAGATGGGATGCGGCATCTTCACTTGGAAGGCCGGAAAATTGCTCTTTCATAACAAGATTCAACAAGGCAGCATTAATTACATATGGTTCCGGACTAGTGGCGGGAGCAATTGGAGTGATAATAAAATCATTGTTATTATTATTAGAGAAGTCACACAATTTAGTGTTTTCAAACATGGTGATTTAGCAAGCACACAAGCACACAAGCAAACAGAAAGGAAGCGAAAGAAAAGGGCGAACGAAAAAGGCAAATAAACAAAGGCAAATATTTTTGTAAATTTTTTGTTTTAGAAGTGGGGGAGAGGAAAACGAGAGGCAAATGGCAAATAATGTAAATGCAAGAGATGAGTTTGTGGTAGGTACTTGGTAGATGCTTCACTTGAATACTCCCCGGCAACGGCGCGAGAAATTCTTCCTGCTACTTCTTGAGCTTGCATTGGTTTTTCCCTTGAATAGGATGTTGGAAATATGCCCTAGAGGCTATAATAAATTATTTATTATGATATTTCCTTGTTCATGATAATCGTTTATTATCCATGCTATAATTGTATTGATCGGAGACTTAAATGCATGTGTGGATACATAGACAAAACCATGTCCCTAGTATGCCTCTAATGGACTAGCTCATTGATCAAAGGATGGTTAAGGTTTCCTAGCCATGGACATGAGATATCATTTGATAACGGGATCACATCATTAGGAGAATGATGTGATGGATAAGACCCAAACTACAAACATAACATATGATCGTGTCAGTTTATTGCTACTGTTTTCTGCATGTCAAGTATATGTTCCTATGACCATGAGATCATGCAACTCACGGATATCGGAGGAGTGCCTTGTGTGTATCAAACGTCGCAACGTAACTGGGTGACTATAAAGGTGCTCTACAGGTATCTCCGATGGTGTCTGTTGAGTTGGCATGGATCGAGACTGGGATTTGTTACTCCGTGTAACGGAGAGGTATCTCGGGGCCCACTCGGTAATGCAACATCACAATAAGCCTTGCAAGCGATGTGACTAATTGTTAGTTGCGGGATCTTGTATTACGGAACGAGTAAAGAGACTTGCCGGTAACGAGGTTGAACTAGGTATGGAGATACCGACGATCGAATCTCGGGCAAGTAACATACCGAAGAACAAAGGGAACGTTATACGGGATTAACTGAATCCTTGACATAGAGGTTCGACCGATAAAGATCTTCGTACAATATGTAGGAACCAATGTGGAAGTCCAGGTCCCGCCATTGGTTATTGACCGTAGAGGTGTCTCGGTCATGTCTACATAGTTCTCGAACCCGCAGGGTCTGCACACTTAAGGTTCGGTGACGTTTCGGTAGTGTAGAGTTATGTATGGTGGTGACCGAAGGTTGTTCGGAGTCCCGGATGAGATACCGGATGTCACGAGGAGCTCCGGAATGGTCCGGAGGTAAAGATTCATATATAGGATGTCCCAGTTTGGTGCCCGGAAAAGTTTCGGGCTCATCGGTAGTGTACCGGGAGTATCGGTAGTGTACCGGGAGTGCCGGTAGTGTACCGGGGGACCTCCGGGAGGGGTATTTAGACCCCAAGAGGTCCATGGGCTGTGGGAGAATAATAACCAGCCCTTAGTGGTCTGGGAAAACATCCACAAAGGCCCATGGCGCAGGAGAGAAAGTCCTAAAGCAAAAGTGGAAAATCAGCCAATAGGAGGCAATCCTACTCCAACTAGGATTGGAGGTGTAGTAGGATTGCTCCCACCTCCTATTTCGGCCGACCAAAAGGCCTTGGCTGCCTCTCCTATCCTATCCTCCTATATATACTAGTGGATTGGGTGGTTTTTGGACAGAATTTCCGGCCACGTGCTACCCGTTCCACCGGTGCATAGTTTCTCCTCTAGACCGTAGTTCCGCAGCGCTTAGGCGAAGCCCTGCCGGAATTGCTCCACCACCATCACCAGAGCGCCGTCACGCTGCCGGTGAACTCTCTCTCCTCTCCACCTCCTCTCGCTGGATCGAGACGGTGGAGATCGTCATCAAGCTGCACGTGTGCTGAACGCGGAGGTGCCGTCCGTTCGGCGCTAGATCGGAAGGACTGTGATCGAGATCGCGAGACGGTTCGTGATGTGATCACGGAACGGATCGTAATGAGTTCGCGGGACAGATCGGGATCAAGATCATGAGACGGATCATGATGAGTTCACGGGACGGATCATGATGTGTTCGAGGGACGGTTCGTGATTGGATCGCAGGACGCTCGGCGATTTGGATCGCGAAGAAGTTCGACTACACCAACCGCGTTTCTTAACGCTTCCCGCTTAGCAATCTACAAGGGTACGTAGATCCACTCTCCCTCTCGTAGATGCTCATCACCATGGATAGGTTTGCGTGTGCGTAGGAAAATTTTTGTTTCCCATGCGACGTTCCCCAACAGTGGTATCAGAGCTAGGTTGATGGTTCGATGAGATCTCGAGTAGAACACAAAAGGTTTGTGGGCGTTGATGCTTAGATTGCTTCCTCCCTTGGTCGTATTTTGGTTCAGCGGGATTGTGAGATGAAGCCGCCCGGACCAACATTACTCGTACGCTTACGAGAGACCGGTTCCCTCGACGCAACTTGTTGCCTAGATGGCTTGCGGGTGACAGTTTCTCTCACTTTAGTTGGATCGGATTCGACAAAGGCGGTCCTTGAGAAGGTTGAAAAGCAAACTAGTGTATCACCATTGTGGTTTATGCGTAGGTGAGAATCGTTCTTGCTAGATACCCATAGAAGCCACGTAAAATATGCAACAACAATTAGAGGACGTCTAACTTGTTTTTGCAGGGTATGTTGTGATGTGATATGGCCAATTACATGATGAGATATGTGTGATGTATGAGATGATCATGTGATGTATAGATTATCACGACTTGCATGTCGATGAGTACGGCAACCGGCAGGAGCCATAGGGTTGTCTTTAATTATTGTATGACCTGCGTGTCAATCATTAAGCGCTATGTAATGCTTTACTTTATCGCTAAGGTAGCAATAGTAGTAGAAGCATGCAGGGCATGACAACCCCGATGGCGACACGTTGATGGAGATCAAGATGATGGAGATCATGGAGTCATGCCGGTGATGATGGAGATCATGCCGGTGCTTTCTAGATGGAGATCAAAAGCACAAGTTCATGGCCATGTCATGTCACTTATGATTTGCATGTTATGTTAATCCTTTTATGCACCTTGTTTTGCTTAGGACGACGGTAGCATTATAAGGTGATCCCTCACTTAATTTCAAGATAAATTGTGTTCTCCCCGAGTGTGCACCATTGCGAAAGTTCGTCGTGTTGAGACACCACGTGATGATCGGGTGTGATAGACTCTACGTTCACATACAACGGGTGCAAGCCAGATTTGCACGCGCAGAACACTCGGGTTAAACTTGACGAGCCTAGCATGTACAGACATGGCCTCAGAACACAAGAAGACCGAAAGGTCGAGCATGAGTCATATAGTAGATATGATCAGCATAATGATGTTCACCATTGCAGCCACCTTAACTCACGTGATGATCGGACTTGAGTTGGTGAATTTGGATCATGTATCACTCGAATGACCCGAGGGATGTCAATTTGAGTGGGAGTTCTTAAGTAATATGATTAACTGAACTCATTATCATGAACATAGTCAAAGTGTCTTTGCAAATTATGTTGTAGATTACTAGCTCACGCTGTAGCTCCCTTAAATTTTTATATGTTCCTAGAGAAATAGAGTTGAAAGATGTTGGTAGCAATATTGCGGACTGGGTCCGTGATCTGAGGATTGTCCTCATTGCTGCACAGAAGGCTTATGTCCTTAATGCACCGCTCGGTGCGCCACCCCCTCTAGCATCGTCTATAGATGTTGTGAACATCTAACAGGCACGTTTCGATGACTACTTGATAGTTTAGTGCGTCATGCATTACGGCTTAGAATTGAGGCTCCGAAACGTTTTGAACGTCACGGAACATATGAGATGTTCTAGGAGCAGAGATTGTGATCTCAGGCTCGTGCCTGTGTTGCGAGATATGAGATCTCCAACAAGATTCTTTGCATGTAAGATGAAGGAGAATAGCTCAATCGTTGAGCATGTACTCAGATTGTCTGGGTACTACAATCGCTTGAATCAATTGGGAGTTGATCTTCCAGATAAGATAGAGATTGATATAGTTCTCCAAGTCACTGTCACTAAAGCTACTAGAACTTAGTGATGAACTATAATACACCAGGGATAGAAGTATTGATCCCTGAGCTGTTCGCGATGTTTGACACCGCGAAGGTAGAAATCAAAAAGGAGCGTCAAGTGTTGATGGTTAATCAAACCACTAGTTTCGAAAAGGGCAAGAGCAAGGAGGGAAACTTCATGGATAGCAAATCAGTTGCTGCTCCAGTGAAGCAACCCAAAGTTGAACTCAAACCCGAGACTAAGTGCTTCTATTATGAGGTGAGAGGTCGCTGAAGCAGAACAACCCTAGATACTTGGTAGATAAGAAGGCTGGCAACATCGACAGAAGTATATTTGATATACGAGTTATTGATGTGTACCTTGCTAGTACTCCTAGTAGCACCTGGGTATTGGAAACCGGTTCGGTTGCTAAATGTTAGTAACTCGAAATAAAAGCTACGAAATAAATGGAGAACTAGCTAAGGGTGAGGTGACGATGTGTGCTGGAAATGTTTCCAAGGTTGATGTGATCAACATCGCACGCTCTCTCTACGTTCAGGATTAGTGACGAACCTAAATAAAAGTTATTTGGTGTTTTGCGTTGAGCATGAACATGAGTAGATCATGTTTGTTGCAATACGGTTATTCATTTAAGTCAGAGAATAATAGTTATTCTGGTTACATGAATAATACCTTCAATGGTCATGCACCTAGTGAGAATGGTTTGTTGAAATCTTGATCGTAGTAATACACATGTTCATAACATTGATGTCAAAAGATAAAAAGTTAAATAATGATAGTACCACATACTTGTGGCACTGCCGCAAAATGTCATATTGGTATAAAGCGCATGAAGAAACTCCATGGTGATGGATATTTGGACTCATTCGATTTCGAATCGGTTGAGACATGTGAACCATGCCTCTTGGGCAAGATGACTAAAGGACCCCGTTGGATGGAGCGGGCAAGTGATTCATTGGAAATGATACATGTTGATGTGTGCAATCTAGTGAGTCTTGTAGCGTGCAGTGGATATCGTTATTTTCTTACCTTCACTGATGATTTGAGTAGATATAGTGTATATTTACTTAATGAAACACAAGTCTGAATCGTTTGAAAGGTTCAAGCAAATTCAGAGTGAAGTTTAAAGATCATCGTGACAAGAAGATAAAAATGACTGCGCTATGATCGTGGAGGTGAATATCTGAGTCACAAGTTTGGCATACAACTTAAGACAATGTGAAAGTTGTTTCACAACTAAACGCCACCTGGAACACCATAGTGTGATGGTGTGCCCGAACATCATAGTTATGCTCTATTGGATATGGTGCGTGCTATGATGTCTCTTATCGTTTTACTACTATAATTTTGGGGTTATGCATTAGAGACAACTACATTCACTTTAAATATGGCACCATCTAAATCCGTTGAGATGACACCATGTGAGTTATGGTTTGACAGAAACCTAAGCTGTCATTTCTTAATGTTTGGGGTTGCGATGCTTGTGTGGAAAATGTTTTCACATAATAAGCTAGAATCCAAAGCGGACAAATGTATCTTCATAGAATACCCTAAGAACAGATGGGTATGCCTTCTATCTCAGATCCGAGTGCAAAGTGTTTGTTGCTAGAACTGGGACCTTTCTCGAGAAAAAGTTTCTCTCGAAAGAATTGAGTGGGAGGAAGATAGAACTTGATGAGGTTGTTAAACCAGAGAGTAGCGCAGCGCAGAAAGATGTTTCTGTGAAGCCTATGTTAGTTGAAGAGTAAGTTAATGATGATGATCATGAAGCTTCAGGATCAAGTTACTATCGAACTTCGTGGGTCGACAAGGATGTGTACTGCTCCTAAGTGGTACGACAACTCTGTCTTGGAGATCATGTTGTTGGACAACGATGAACCTACGAGCTATGGAGAAGCGATGATGGGCCCGGATTCCGACGAATGGTTAGAGGCCATGAAATCCGAGATAGGATCCATGTATGAAAACCAAGTATAGACTTTGGTAGACTTGCTCGTTAGACGGCAGGTCGTTGAGTACAAATGGACCTTTAGAATGAAGACAGACACTGATGGTGAATGTCACCATTTGTAAAGCTCGACTTGTTGTCAAGTTGTTTGTGACAAGTTCAAGGAGTTGACTGCGATGAGGCTTTCTCAATCGTAGCGATGCTAAAAGTATGTTGGAATTATGTTAGCAGTTGCTGCATTTTCAATTATGAAATCTGGCAGATGGATGTCAAAACATCGTTTCCTTAACGGTTTACTTAAGGAAAGGTTGTATGTGATACAACCAGAAGGTTTTGTTAGTCCTAAGGATGCTAAAAGATGAGCAAGCTTCAGTGATCCTTCTATGGACTGAAGCAAGCATCTCAGAGTTGGAATATACACTTTGATGAGGTGATCAAAGTTTCTGTAGTTTATACAAAGTTTACGAGAAACTTGTATTTGCAATAAAGTGAGTGGGAGCACTGTAGAGTTTCTGATAAGTATATGTGGTTGACATATTGTTGATCGGAAATAATGTAGAATTTCTGGAAGGCATAAAAGGTTCTTTGAAAAGTGTTTTTCAAAGGAAGACCTGGATAAAGCTACCTAATTGTTGAGCATCAAAATCTATAGAGATAGATCAAGATGCTTGATGAGCCTTTCAATGAGTGCATACCTTGAAAAGATTTTGAAAGAGTTCAAAATGGATCAGCCAGAGAAATAGTTCTCGTCTGATTTGTAAGGTGTGAAGTTGAGTGAGACTCAAAGCTCGACAACGGCAGAAGAAAGAGAAAGGACGAATGTCGTCCCCTATGCCTTAGCCATAGGCTCTATATTATGCCATGCTGTGTACCGCACCTATGTGTGCCTTGCCATGAGTCTGTCAAGGGGTACAAGAGTGGTCCAGGAGTGGATCACTGGACAGCGGTTGGAATTATCCTTAGTAACCAGAGGACTAAGGAAATGTTTCTTGATTATGGAGGTGATAAAGAGTTCGTCGTAAAGAGTTACGTCGATGCAAGCTTTAACACCTATCCGGATGACTAGTAGTAGCAATCTGGATACGTATAGTGGAGCAGCCATTTGGAAATAGTACCAAGTGGAGTGTGGTAGCAGTGTTTACGGTTTGACATAGAGATTTGCAAAGTACACACGAATCTGAATATGTAGACCCGTTGACTATAAGACCTCTCTCACATACAAAGCATGATCGAGCCCCAAAACTCATTGGGTGTTAGATTCATAACAATGCGAATCACATGGTGATGTGAACTAGATTATTGACTCTAGTGCAAGTGGGAGACTGTTTGAAATATGCCCTAGAGGCAATAATAAATTAGTTATTATGATATTTCTTTGTTCATGATAATCGTTTATTATCCATGCTATAATTGTATTGATCGGAGACTTAAATGCATGTGTGGATACATAGACAAAACCATGTCCCTAGTATGCCTCTAATGGACTAGCTCGTTGATCAAAGGATGGTTAAGGTTTCCTAGCCATGGACATGAGATGTCATTTGATAACGGGATCACATCATTAGGAGAATGATGTGATGGATAAGACCCAAACTACAAACATAGCATATGATCGTGTCAGTTTATTGCTACTGTTTTCTGCATGTCAAGTATATGTTCCTATGACCATGAGATCATGCAACTCACGGATATCGGAGGAGTGCCTTGTGTGTATCAAACATCGCAACGTAACTGGGTGACTATAAAGGTGCTCTACAGGTATCTCCGATGGTGTCTGTTGAGTTGGCATGGATCGAGACTGGGATTTGTTACTCCGTGTAACGGAGAGGTATCTCGGGGCCCACTCGGTAATGCAACATCACAATAAGCCTTGCAAGCGATGTGACTAATTGTTAGTTGCGGGATCTTGTATTACGGAACGAGTAAAGAGACTTGCCGGTAACGAGGTTGAACTAGGTATGGAGATACCGACGATCGAATCTCGGGCAAGTAACATACCGAAGAACAAAGGGAACGTTATACGGGATTAACTGAATCCTTGACATAGAGGTTCGACCGATAAAGATCTTCGTAGAATATGTAGGAACCAATGTGGACGTCCAGGTCCCGCCATTGGTTATTGACCGTAGAGGTGTCTCGGTCATGTCTACATAGTTCTCGAACCCGCAGGGTCTGCACACTTAAGGTTCGGTGACGTTTCGGTAGTGTAGAGTTATGTATGGTGGTGACCGAAGGTTGTTCGGACTCCCGGATGAGATCCCGGATGTCACGAGGAGCTCCGGAATGGTCCTTAGGTAAAGATTCATATATAGGATGTCCCAGTTTGGTCGCCGGAAAAGTTTCGGGCTCATCGGTAGTGTACCGGGAGTATCGGTAGTGTACCGGGAGTGCCGGTAGTGTACCGGGGGACCTCCGGGAGGGGTATTTCGACCCCAAGAGGTCCATGGGATGTGGGAGAATAATAACCAGCCCTTAGTGGGCTGGGAAAACATCCACAAAGGCCCATGGCGCAGGAGAGAAAGTCCTAAAGCAAAAGTGGAAAATCAGCCAATAGGAGGCAATCCTACTCCAACTAGGATTGGAGGTGAAGTAGGATTGCTCCCACCTCCTATTTCGGCCGACCAAAAGGCCTTGGCTGCCTCTCCTCTCCTCTCCTCCTATATATACTAGTGGATTGGACAGAATTTCCGGCCACGTGCTACCCGTTCCACTGGTGCATAGTTTCTCCTCTAGATCGTTGTTCCGTAGCGCTTAGGCGAAGCCCTGCCGGAATTGCTCCACCACCATCACCAGAGCGCCATCACGCTGCCGGTGAACTCTCTCTCCTCTCCACCTCCTCTCGCTGGATCGAGATGGTGGAGATCGTCATCAAGCTGCACGTGTGCTGAACGCGGAGGTGCCGTCCGTTCGGTGCTAGATCGGAAGGACCGTGATCGAGATCGCGAGACGGTTCGTGATGTGATCACGGAACGGATCGTGATGAGTTCGCGGGACAGATCGTGATCAAGATCATGAGACGGATCGTGATGAGTTCACGGGACGGATCATGATGTGTTCGCGGGACGGTTCGTGATTGGATCGCGGGACGCTCGGCGATTTGGATCGCGAAGAAGTTCGACTACACCAACCGCGTTTCTTAACGCTTCCCGCTTAGCGATCTACAAGGGTACGTAGATCCACTCTCCCTCTCGTAGATGCTCATCACCATGGATAGGTTTGCGTGTGCATAGGAAAATTTTTGTTTCCCATGCGACGTTCCCCAACAGAGGAAAGGGTGATGCGGAAAAGTAGAGATATGTATTTTCCTCAGTTTGAGAACCAAGGTATCAGTTCAGTAGGAGTATCAAGATGAGGCACCAAGGAACATGCACAAAAACAAACAAACTTGCACCCAACGCTATAAAGGGGTTGTCAATCCCTTTACGGTTACTTTCAAGGTGAGATCTGATACTGATAATAGGTATATGTAAATAAGTAAATAAAATTGCAGCAAGGAATTTTTGGTGTTTTTATATTTAGATGTGAATATATAATGTGTAAAATAGACCCGGGGGGCATAGTGTGCACTAGAGGCTTCTCTCATGATAGCAAGTATTACGGTGGGTGAACAAATTACTGTTGAGCAATTGATAGAATCGCGCAACGTCATGACGATATCTAAGGCAATGATCATACATATAGGCATCACGTCCCAGACAAGTAGACCGGTACTTGCTGCATCTACTACTATTACTCCACACATCGACCGCTATCCAGCATGCATCTAGTGTATTAAGTTCTTAACAAACGGAGTAACGCTTTAAGCAAGATGACATGATGTAGAGGGATAGATTCATGCAATATGATATAAACCCCATATTTTTACCCTTGATGGAAGCAACACGATACGTGCCTCGCTACACTTTCTGTCACTGGGTGAGGACACCGCATGGTATGAACCCAAAACCAAGCACTTCTCCCATTGCAAGAACTATAGATCAAGTTGGCCAAATGAAACCCATAACTCGAATAGACTTACAAGGATATGAAATCATGCATATAAGAAATCAGAGGAGACTCAAATAATATTCATAGATAATCTGATCATAAATCCACAATTCATCAGATCTCAACAAACACACCACAAAAGAGAATTACATCGGATATATCTCCATGGAGATCATGGAGAACTTTATATTGAAGATCAAAGAGAGAGAAGAAGCCATCTAGCTACTTGCTATGGACCCGAAGGTCTGATGTGAAATACTCACACATCATCAGAGAGGCAATGGTGTTGATGAAGATGGCCACAGGAGATGGATTCCCCTGTGGCAAGATGCCGGAACGGTCTCCCGATTGGTTTTTGGTGGCTCTAGAGGCTTGCGGCGGCGGAGCTTGCGATCTAGGTTTAGTTCTGATGGTTTGGGTATTTATAAGACCGTATGGCGGAGGAAACAAGTCAAGAGGGGCCACGAGGAGGTCATGAGCCTCCTGGCCGTGCCCTAGGGGGGGCGCCTGGTAGGCTCGTGGCTCCCTTGGGCCGCCTCTCTGGTATTTTTTTTCCTTCGGGTATTTTTGATATTTTCCATAAAAAACCACGGAGAAAGTTTTATTCCGTTTGGACTCCGTTTAATATTCCTATCTGAAAAAGGTCAAAAACACGGAAAAAACAGGAACTGGCACTGGGCACTAGATTAATAAGTCAGTCCCAAAAATAATGTAAAATAGCATATTCATGCATATAAAACATCCAAAGTTGATAATATAATAGCATGGAACAATAAAAAATTATAGATATGTTGGAGACGTATCAAGCATCCCCAAGATTAACTCCTGCTCGTCCTCGAGTAGGGAAGTGATAAAGACCGAATTTTTGATGCGGAATGCTACCTAACATATTTGTTTTATGTAATCTCTTTATTGTGGCATGAATGTTCAGATCCATAAGATTGAAAACAATAGTTTAATATTGACATGAAAACAGTAATACTTCAAGTGTAATAGCAAAGTAATCATGAAATTTGAAATAACAAGGCCAAAGAAAGTAATCCCTACAAAATCATATAGTCTGGCTATGCTCCATCATCTCCACACAACGAGTTTAAATCATGCACAACCTCGGTATTGGCCAAGTAATTGTTTTTGCATGCTTACTTTCTCAAATATTTTTCAACTCTCATGCAATACATGAGCGTGAGCCATGGATATAGCACTATAGGTGGAATAGAGTGTGGTGGAGGTTGTGAGGCAAAAAGGAGGAGATGGTCACATCGACTCGGCGTATCAATAGGCTATGTAGATGCCCATCAATAGATATCAATGTGAATGAGTAGGGATTGCCATGAAACGGATGCACTAGAGGTATAAGTGTATGAAAGCTCACAAATGAAAACTAGTGTGTGTGCACCCAACATGCTTGCTCACGTAGACCTAGGGAAATTTGAGGAAGCCCATCATTGGAATATACAAGCCAAGTTATATAATGAAAATTTCCACTAGCATATGAAAGTGACAAAACAAGAGACTCTGTATCATGAAGAACATGGTGCTATTTTGAAGCACAAGTGTGGAAAAGGATAGTAGCATTGTCCCTTCTCTCTTTTTCTCTCATTTGGGCACTTTGGTCTCTCTTTTTTATTTGGGCTCTTTGGCCTCTTTTTTTATTTGTTTTGTTTGGGCTCTTTGGCCTCTTTTATTTCCTCACATGGGACAATGCTCTAATAATGATGATCATCACACTTTTATTTACTTACAACTCAATACTTAGAACAATAATGAATTTATATGAATGAAAGTGATGGCACATGTAATGAGACGCAACGGTGAAAGTTGCATGGCAATATATCTCAGAATGGCTATGAAAATGCCATAATAGGTAGGTATGGTGTCTGTTTTGAGGAAGGTATATGGTGGTTTGTGCATCGGCGAAAGTTGCGCGGTACTAGAGAGGGTAGTAATGGTGGAAGGGTGAAAGTGCATCTATACCATGGACTCACATTAGTCATGAAGAACTCATATAATTATTGCGGAAGTTTTATTAGTAATCGAAACAAAGTGCTAAATGCATACTCCTAGGGGAAGGGTTGGTAGGAGTTAACCATCGCACGATCCCGACCTCTACACAAAGGATGACAATAAATAAATCAATTATGCTCCGACTTGCTAACATAGCGGTTCACCATACGTGCATGCTACGAGAATCACTAACCTCAACACAAGTATTTCTAGATTCATAACACCCTACTAACATAACTCTAATATTATCACCTCCATATCTCAAAACTAATAATGAGGAATCAAACTTCTCTTACTAATCAATGCACTTGAATATGCAAGTTTTTATTATATCCTCTTTGGATGCCTATCATATTTAGGACTAATTTCAGAACACACGCCAATTACCAAGTTACTTAGAGAGATCACTCTCAAAATGATATAAGTAAAGAGCAAGAGTTTTTATTTCTACAAAATATGACACCGCCGTGCTCTACAAAATATTTAATTGAAGCACTAGAGCAAAAATTATCTAGCTCAAAAGATATAAGTGAAGCTCATTGAGTATTCTAACAAATTCACGATTAGTGCATGTCCCTATGAAAAGGTGTGCAGCAAGGATGATTGTGACAAAACAAAAAGCAAAGACTCCTATAAAACACAACGCTCCAAGCAAAACACATATCATGTGGTGAATAAAAATATAGCTCCAAGTAACGTTACCGATGGATTGAAGACGAAAGAGGGGATGCCTTCTTGGGGCATCCCCAAGCTTAGGATTTTTGGTGTCCTTGAATTTGTCTTGCGATTCCTTGGGCATCCCCAAGCTTAGGCTCTTGCCACTCTTTATTCCATTGTCCATAAGAACATCATCCAAAACTTGAAAACTTCACAACACAAAACTTAAACAGAAACTCGTGATAGCATTAGCATAAGAAAACAAACCACCAACTTTTTAGGTACTTTAGTAAACCTAATTTCCATTTATAATTATGTGATATTACTTTATTATCACTTTTCCATGACTCGTAACCCCCGATACTAACCATAGTTTCATCAAAATAAGCAATCAACACAACAAAAACAGAATCTGTCAAAAACAAAACAATCTGTAGAAATCTGCATATTTCGTTCACCTATGATAAATCAAAAATTATGAAACAATTATTAAAATTAGGGCAATTTGCATGTCAATCAGAATCAAAAATAATCAACTCAAAATCTCTTTCTGGATAGGAATGAAAAATAATTTCGTGAGCATAAAGTTTTTGTCTTTTTCCAGCATGATTAAACAACTATCACCAAAACTAATCATATAGGTTCTACTTGGCACAAACAGTAATTAAAACATAAAAAACAAAATCATAAAAGAATCATGATGGTGTGGACTCAACAAAACAGAAAGTAAAAAAGCAAAGATAAGTCTATTCATTGGGTTGCCTCCCAACAAGCGCTATCGTTTAACGCCCTTAGCTAGGCGTAAGGCAATAGAATCAAGTATTGACATCTTTAGTGCTCAAATCATAAGTAGCTCTCATAATGGATTAATAAGTAAATTTTATTCTCTTTCTATTAAAATGTTCCATGCTCTTATTTAATGGAAATTGAAATTTAATATTCCCTTCCTTCATATCAATAGCAGCACCAATAGTCCTAAGGAAAGGTCTACCAAGAATAATGGGACATGTCGGATTGCAATGAATATCAAGCACAACGAAATCTACAGGCACATAGTTCCTATATGCAATAATAATAACATCATTAATCCATCCCATAGGTTTTTTAATAGTAGAATCCGCAAGATGCAAATTAAGAGAGCACTCATCAATCTCACTGAAACCTAGAACATCAGATAAAGATTTTGGAATTGTGGAAAGACTAGAACCCAAATCACACAAAGAATGGCATTCATAATTTTTAATCTTTATTTTTATAGTAGGTTCCCACTCATCATGAAGATTTCTAGGAATAGATATTTCCAACTCAAGTTTCTCTTCAAGAGATTTCATCATAGCATCAACGATATGTTTAGTAAAAGCCTTATTTTGGCTATAAGCATGTGGAGAGTTTAACATGGATTGCATAAAGGAAATACATTAAATAAAAGATAAACTATCTTAATTAAATTCCTTGAGATCCAAAGTAGTAGTTTCCTCACTATTCAAAGTTTTGATATCCTCTACTCCACTTTTAGTATTTTTAGCATCAAGATAAATAGACTCCGAATCATTGGGGTGTTTCTCAACCAAAGTGGATTCACATCCAGCCGCATCATCATTAAGATTGACATTAGAAAACAAGGATTCAATAGGAGTCACATCAAGCACTTTAAGATCTCCGTGATTCTCATCACGAGAACACGCCTTTTTGAGCCATTCATGTCTAGCACGAATTTGGGCGGTTCTTTCTTTGCTCTCATTCATAGAAACACGCATAGATTTCAAAGTTTCATCCATATTAATCTTGGGAGGAAC
The DNA here is from genome assembly GCA_022496015.1 of Hordeum marinum. Classification (NCBI taxonomy): domain Eukaryota; kingdom Viridiplantae; phylum Streptophyta; class Magnoliopsida; order Poales; family Poaceae; genus Hordeum; species Hordeum marinum. The sequence goes on along the minus strand of CM039676.1, from coordinate 44,437,485 downwards.
ACATATCAATTTCAAAGCATCAATATCAAGAGACATTCTATCAACGGTCCTAGCCAAGTCATCAATTTGAAGCAGTTTTTCTTCTATGGAAGCATTGAAAATCTTTGGCGAATTATTAAACTCCTTAATATTCAAGATCAGATGGTATTTTATTATAATTTCCATGAGCATTGTTGTAGGAATTGCCAAAGTTATTAGAGGGATTACTAGGAAAAGGCCTAGGATTAAAGTTACCTCTATAAGCATTGTTGTTACCAAAATTATTCGTACCAACAAAATTAACATCAAAATTTTCATTGCTATTCTCAATCAAGGAAGATAAAGGCATATCATTTGGATCTAGAGGAACACTTTTACTAGCAAACGTCTTCATTAACTCATCCATCTTAGCACTCAAAGAGTTAATTTCTTCTATAGCATGCACTTTCTTACTAGTAGGTGACCTTTCGGTGTGCCATTGAGAATAATTTATCATGATATTATCTAAGAGTTTTGTAGCTTCTCCTAGTGTGATTTCCATAAAAGTTCCACCAGAAGCGGAATCCAAGATATTTCTAGAAGCAAAATTCAAACCAGCATAGAAAATTTGTATAATCATCCAAAGACTTAGGCCATGAGCGGGACAATTTCTAATCATCAATTTCATTCTTTCCCAAGATTGTGCAACATGTTCATGATCTAGTTGCTTAAAATTCAATATCATTACGGAGAGAGATCATCTTAATAGGTGGAAAATACTTGGAAATAAAAGCATCTTTACACTTGTTCCATGAATCTATACTATTTTTGGGTCAAGATGAAAACCAAGTTTTTGCTCGATCTCGTAATGAGAACGGAAAAAGCTTCACTTTAATTATATCATTATCAACATCTCTCTTCTTTTGCATATCACATAACTCAATAAAGGTATTAAGATGGGATGCGGCATCTTCACTTGGAAGGCCGGAAAATTGCTCTTTCATAACAAGATTTAAGAAGGCAGCATTAATTACATATGGTTCCGCACTAGTGGCGGGAGCAATTGGAGTACTAATAAAATCATTGTTATAAGTATTAGAGAAGTCACACAATTTAGTGTTTTCAAACATGGTGATTTAGCAAGCACACAAGCACACAAGCAAACAGAAAGGAAGCGAAAGAAAAGGGCGAACGAAAAAGGCAAATAAAGAAAGGCAAATATTTTTTAAATTTTTTGTTTTAGAAGTGGGAGAGAGGAAAACGAGAGGAAAATGGCAAATAATGTAAATGCAAGAGATGAGTTTGTGGTTGGTACTTGGTAGATGCTTCACTTGAATACTCCCCGGCAACGGCGCGAGAAATTCTTCCTGCTACTTCTTGAGCTTGCATTGGTTTTTCCCTTGAAGAGGAAAGGGTGATGCAGCAAAATAGATATAAGTATTTCCCTCAGTTTGAGAACCAAGGTATCAATTCAGTAGGAGTATCAAGATGAGGCACCAAGGAACCTGCACAAAAACAAACAAACATGCACCCAACGCTATAAAGGCGTTGTCAATCCCTTTACGATTACTTGCAAGGTGAGATCTGATACTGATAATAGGTAGATGTAAATAAGTAAATAAAATTGCAGCAAGGTATTTTTGGTGTTTTTATATTTAGATCTGAATATATAATGTGTAAAATAGACCCGGGGGGCGTAGGGTTCACTACAGGCTTCTCTCATGATAGCAAGTATTACGGTGGGTGAACAAATTACTATTGAGCAATTGATAGAATCGCGCAAAGTCATGACGATATATAAGGAAATGATCGTACCTATAGGCATCATGTCCCAGACAAGTAGACCAGTACTTTCTGCATCTACTACTATTACTCCACACATCGACCGCTATCCAGCATGCATCTAGTGTATTAAGTTCTTAACAAACGGAGTAACGCTTTAAGCAAGATGACATGATGTAGAGGGATAGAGTCATGCAATACGATATAACCCCCATCTTTTTACCCTTGATGAAAAAAACACGATACGTGCCTCGCTACCCTTTCTGTCACTGGGTGAGGACACCGCACGGTATGAACCCAAAACCAAGCACTTCTCCCATTGCAAGAACTATAGATCAAGTTGGCCAAACGAAACCCATAACTCGAAGAGACTTACAAGGATATGAAATCATGCATATAAGAAATCAGAGGAGACTCAAATAATATTCATAGATAATCTGATCATAAATCCACAATTCATCGGATCTCAACAAACACACCACAAAAGAGAATTACATCGGATAGATCTCCATGGAGATCATGGAGAACTTTATATTGAAGATCAAAGAGAGGGAAGAAGCCATCTAGCTACTAGCTATGGACCTGAAGGTCTGATGTGAACTACTCACGCATCATCGGAGAGGCAATGGTGTTGATGAAGATGGCCACCAGAGATGGATTCCCCTCCGGCAGGATGCCGGAACGGTCTCCCGATTTGTTTTTGGTGGCTCTGGAGGCTTGCGGTGGCGGAACTTACGATCTAGGTTTAGTTCTGATGGTTTGGGTATTTATAAGACCGTATGGCGGTGGAAAGTAGTCAAGAGGGGCCACGAGAAGGTCATGAGCCTCCTGGCCGCGCCCAAGGGGGGCCCACGCCTGGCAGGCTCGTGGCTCCCTCGGGCCGCCTCTCCGGTATTTTTTCCTTCTGGTATTTTTGATATTTTCCATTAAAAATCACGGCGAAAGTTTTGTTCCGTTTGGACTCCGTTTGATATTCCTGTCCGAAAAAGGTCAAAACACGGAAAAACCAGGAACTGGCACTGGGCATTGGATTAATAAGTTAGTCCCAAAAATAATATAAAATAGCATATTCATGCATATTGAACATCCAAAGTTGATAATATAATAGCATGGAACAATCAAAAATTATAGATATGTTGGAGACGTATCAATCTTCACCTCGACCGGAAGCACAAAGAGTTGCTCCTCAACCTACTGCACCTACTGAAAATATTTATGATGAGATTCCTTCGGGTATGCTAGAGAAAGTGTTGGCTAATCCTTTTACAGGAGATGGAACATTACATCCTGACTTGCAACTAATCTATGTGGATGAAGTTTGTGGTTTATTTAAGCTTGTTGGTTTGCCCGATGATGAGGTCAAGAAGAAGGTCTTTCCCTTATCTTTGAGGAATAAAGCATTGAAATGGTATACGCTATGTGATGATACTGGATCATGGAACTACAAATGATTGAAATTGGAATTTCATCAAAAGTTTTATCCTATGCATTTGATACATCGTGATCGGAATTATATCTATAATTTTTGGCCTCGTGATAGAGAAAGTATCACTCAAGCTTGGGGGAGGCTTAAGTCAATGTTATATTCATGCCCCAACCATGAGCCCCCTAGAGAGATTATTGTTATGAATTTCTATGCTCGGCTTTCTCATGACAATCGCACCATGCTTGACACTTCTTGTACCGGTTCTTTTATGAAGAGAGATATTGACTTCAGATGGGATTTATTGGAAAGAATTAAATGCAATTCTGAATATTGGGAGTTTGATGAAGGTAAGGAGTTAGGTATGAATCTTAAGTTCGATTGCGTTAAATCTTTCGTAGAAACAAATACTTTTCGTGATTTTAGCGTTAAACATGGACTTGACTCTGAGATAGTAGCTTCTTTATGTGAATCATTTGCTACTCATGTTAATCTCCCTAAGGAGAAGTGGTTTAAATATCATCCCCCCATAGAAATTAATGTAGCTAAACCTGTTCCAGTTGAATAGAAAGTTATTGCTTATAATGATTCTATTGTTCCTACTACTTACATTGAGAAACCACCTTTCCTTGTTAGAAAAAAGGATCATGCTAAAGCTGCAACTGTGATATGTAAGGGCTACATTAGAACACCTACACCCCCTGAGCAAATCAAAGTTGAACCTAGTATTGCTATTATTAAAGATCTCTTGGCCGATAACGTTAACGGGCATGTTATTCAATTCTATGAAGCTTCTGCTAGAATTGCTAAACCTCATGCTAGAGACAAACATAAACCTGTAGTTGGCTTGCCTGTTGTTTCTGTTAAGATAGGAGATCATTGTTATCATGGTTTATGTGATGTGGGTGCTAGTGTTAGTGCAATACCTTAATCTTAATATAATGAAATTAAAGATGAGATTGCACCTGTCTAGATGGAATTCATTGATGTTACTATTAAACTTGCTAATAGAGATACTATCTGCCCTATGGGAATTTTTAGAGATGTTTAAGTCTCATGCGGTAAAACTAAGTATCCTACTGATTTTCTCGTTCTTGCTACCACACAAGATAGCTTTTGTCCCATCATATTTGGTAGAACTTTGCTCAATACTGTTAATGCTCAAATTAATTGTGAGAAACAAACTGTTACTATTGGCTTTGGAGGTGTGTCACATGAATTTAATTTTTCTAAGTTTGGTAGACAACCTCATGAAAAAGAATTGTCTAGTAAGGATGAAATAATTGCACTTACTTCTATTGTTGTGCCTCCTACGGATCCTTTAGAGCAATACTTGCTTGAACATGAAAATGATATGCATATGGATGAAAGGAATGAGATAGATAGAATTATCTTTGAACAACGTCCTATCCTTAAGAATAATTTGTCTATTGAATTACTTGGAGATCCACCTCCACCCAAGGGTGATCCTGTGTTTGAGCTTAAACAATTGCCTGATACTCTTAAGTATGCTTATCTTGATGAAAAAGAGATATATCCTGTTACTATTAGTGCTAACCTTTTAGAGCATGAAGAAAAGAAATTATTGAAAACTCTAAGGAAGCACCGTGCTGCTATTGGATATACTCTTGATGATCTTAAAGGCATTAGTCCCACTCTATGCTAGCATAAAATTAAAACTGATCCTGATTCCAAACCAGTTGCCGATCCCCAACAAAGATTGAATCCTAAGATGAAAGAGGTGGTAAGAAAAGAAATATTAAAGCTTCTGGAAGCAGGTATTACTTACCCTGTTGCTCATAGTGATTGGGTAAGTCCGGTGCATTGTGTCCCTAAGAAGGGAGGTATTACCGTTGTTTGTAATGATAAAGATGAATTAATCCCCCAAAGAATTGTTATTGGCTATAGGATGGTAATTGATTTTAGGAAATTAAATAAAGCCACTAAGAAAGATCATTACCCTCTACCTTTTATTGATCAAATGTTAGAAAGATTGTCTAAACATACACACTTCTGCTTTCCAGATGGTTATTCTAGTTTCTCCCAAATACGTGTTGCACAATCTGATCAGGAGAAAACCACTTTTACTTGCCCTTTTTGTACCTTGGCTTATAGATGTATGCCTTTTGGTTTATGTAATGCACCTGCTACCTTTCAAGGATGTATGATGGCTATATTCTCTGACTTTTGTGAAAATATTGTTGAGGTATTCATGGATGATTTCTCCGTTTACGGATCTTCTTTTGATGATTGCTTGAGCAACCTTGATCGAGTTTTGTAGAGATGTAAAGATACTAACCTTGTCTTGAATTGGGAGAAGTGCCACTTTATGGTTAATGAAGGCATCGTTTTGGGACATAAAATTTCTGAAAGAGGTATTGAAGTTGACAAGGCTAAAGTTGATGCCATTGAGAAGATGTCATGCCCCAAAGACATTACAGGTATAAGAAGTTTCCTTGGTCATGCTGGTTTCTATAGAAGGTTTGTTAAAGACATCTCTAAGATTTCTAGGCCTCTCACTAATCTCTTGCAAAAAGATATCCCTTTTGTTTTTGATGATGATTGTGAAGAAGCATTTGAGATACTCAAGAAGGACTTGATAACTGCACCTATTGTTCAACCACCTGATTGGAACCTACCTTTTGAAATTATGTGTGATGCTAGTAATTATGCTATTGGTGCTGTCCTAGGACAAAGAGTTGATAAGAAATTAAATGTTATTTATTATGCTAGTAAAACTCTAGACAGTCCCTGAAGAAATTATGCTACTACTGAAAAAGAATTTTTAGCAGTTGTGTTTGCATGTGAGAAGTTCAGATCTTATATTGTTGATTCTAAAGTTACTATTCACACTGATCATGCTGCTATTAAATATCTCATGGAAAAGAAAGATGCTAAACCTAGACTTATTAGATGGGTTCTCTTGCTACAAGAATTTGACTTGCATATTGTTGATAGGAAGGGTGCCGAGAACCCCGTAGGAGATAACTTGTCTAGGTTAGAGAATGTTCTTGATGACCCACAACCTATTGATGATAGCTTTCCTGATGAACAATTGAATGTCATCAATACTTCATGCATTATACCATGGAATGCTGATTATGCTAATTACATTGTTGCTAAATATATACTGCCTAGTTTCACGTACCAACAAAAGAAAAAGTTCTTTTATGATTTGAGACATTACTTTTGGGATGATCCTCACCTGTATAAAGAAGGAGTAGGCAGTGTTATTAGACGTTGTGTACCTGAGCATGAACATGGATAGATCCTACAGAAGTGCCACTCCGAGGCTTACGGAGGACACCATGCTGGAAATAGAACTGCACACAAGGTATTGCAATTCGGTTTTTATTGGCCTACTCTCTTTAAGGATGCCCATAAGTTTGTCTTGTCTTGTGATGAATGTCAAAGAATAGGTAATATTAGTAAACGTCAGGAAATGCCTATGAATTATTCACTTGTTATTGAACCATTTGATGTTTGGGGTTTTGATTATATTGGACCTTTTCCAAAGTCCAATGGGTATACTCATATTTTAGTTGTTGTTGATTATGTTACTAAGTGGGTAGAAGCTATTCCAACTAGTAGTGCTGATCATAACACCTCTATTAAGATGCTTAAAGAAGTTATTTTCCCTAGATTTGGAGTCCCTAGATATTTAATGACTAATGGTGGTTCACATTTTATTCATGGTGATTTCCGTAAAATGCTTGCTAAGTATGATGTCAACCATAGAATTGCGTCTCCTTATCATCCTCAGTCTAGTGGTCAAGTAGAGCTAAGTAATAGAGAAATTAAATTAATTCTGCAAAAGACTGTTTATAGGTCTAGGAAGAATTGGTCTAAGAAACTTGATGATGCACTGTGGGCTTATAGAACTGCTTATAAGAATCCCATGGGCATGTCTCCTTATAAAATGGTTTGTGGTAAAGCATGTCATTTACCTCTTGAGCTAGAGCATAAGGCTTATTGGGCAATCAAAGAGCTCAACTTTGATTTCAAACTTGCTGGTGAGAATAGGTTATTTTATATTAGCTCACTCGATGAATGGAGAACTCGGGCATATGAGAATGCCAAGTTGTTTAAAAAGAAAGTTAAGAGGTGGCATGATAAAAGGATACAAAAACGTGATTTCAATGTAGGTGATTATGTCTTGCTATACAATTCTCATTTAAGATTTTTTGTAGGTACGCTTCTCTCTAAATGGGAAGGTCCTTATATTGTCGAAGAAGTATATCGTTTCGCCGCCAACAAATCAACAACACGGAAGGCACTTTTCTAAGAGTTGCGAATGGGCAAAGAATAAAGCATTATATCTCAGGTACTCCCATAAATGTAGAAAGCAATATAATTAATACCATAACCCCGGAGGAGTACATAAGGGATTCTTACCAGCCTATTTCAGACTCCGAAAATGAAGAGGTATGTGATATGGTAAGCAAACCGACTCCAAAACTTTTCCAATAGCAATTTTTCTCTGTTTTGGAATATTTAGAGAAATACAAAAATATAAGGTAGTCCGGAAAGCGCACGAGGAGGCGACGAGCCTGCAAGGCGCGGCCCCACCCCCTGGGCATGCCTGGGGGGCTCGTGAGCACCTCGTCTGCCTCCCGGACTCCGTTTTCTTGTGGAACACTCCTTATGGTCGGTAAGAATTCATTATATAATCTCCTGAAAGGTCTGACCCTCGTATCACTCAAATATCCTCTGTGTTCGTTTCGAGCTGTTGTGCAGACAGATTTAGATCGCTATGAGATCCCCACAGGCTTTGAAGGACAAGTTCTTTGAGAAGGTCATCAACCCCTACCTCGCGGAGGTGCCGCAATACCCTCAAACCATTGAAATGCGTGAGGGGGTGCTGCACATCCGTGATGTTGAGGGGCCCAAGAAGACCGGAAGCGTGGAGACGAGGCTTGAAGCAATGGAGCAGCAAGTCTTCAAGTGCCAAGGTATGGTGTAACGCAGACTCAAAAATAACCACAAGATGATTACGGAGTTCACCAACAAGTACAATATCGATGCCAAGGACATCGGGGAACACCTCTTCAAGCTCTATGATAGAATCGATCATCTCCAAGCCCAGATCATGACCTGCAAAACCAGAACTTTGAGTATGAGTATAGATTGAAAGCAATGCAGTTGGCTACAGATTTGAGGATCCCGGAGACTCGATCATATTTCCATGATGGAGAACTTATGCCTTGGAAGACGGAGAATCAACCCCGGACTCCAACAACCTCTTCACCACCACCTCCAAAGGAAGACAATTAAACACACGGGTATGGGCACTCCCCTTGGCTTGTGCCAAGCTTGGGGGAGTTGCCCCGATATCGTATCACCATCACATCTCTTGCCTTTACCTTTATATTAGTTCGATCCTTTTGGTAATATATTTATCTAGTAGAATAAAGTTCTTAGCATGAGCTAGGCTTGAGTTTTGGTTTGTGTTACCCCCAATGTAATCCAGTTCGTGAGTTATATAATAACGAGTATTTTAGTTAAGGGCTTTTCTTCTTGCCATGATCCAAATAAAATAATAATAAAAGAACAAACGCATGAAAGATCATGTGATGATCTTATGGGAAGTGATGACTTCACATATAAAAAGAATGTTGACTAAAACTTGTTGTGGGTAGACAAACGTAGATCTTGGTCATTGTTTCAATTAATAGGAAGTAATAAAGAAAGATAGGTTCACATATAAATATATCATCTTTGACACCGTCTATGATTGTGAACACTCATTAAACTATTACATGCTAAGAAGTAGAAGTTGGACAAGTAAGACAACATAATGAATTATGTTTGCTTGGTTCCGAACAATGTTATGTGATTATAGATCCTTTAGCATGTGACGCTTGCTTCTACCTCATATTAGCCAAAACTTCCGCACTAAGTAGAGATACTACTTGTGCATCCATAAAACCCTTAACGTAGTTTTGCCATGAGAGTCCACCATACCTACCAATGGATTGAATAAGATCCTTCAAGTAAGTTGTCATCGGTGTAAGCAATAAAAATTGCTCCCTTAATATGTATGATCTATTAGTGTGTGGAAAATAAGCTTTGTACGAACTTGTGATGAGGAAGACATAAAAGCGACATACTGCATAATAAAGTGACGTTCCTTCACACTAAGAGATCACACATCCAAACCTCAAAAGCGCATGACAACCTCTGCTTCCGTCTGCGAAGGGCCTATCTTGTACCTTTACTTTTTATCTTTAAAAGAGTCATGGTGATCAACACCAATTCCTTATTTTGCCATTATCTTGGCAAGCGTCATGTGCTAGAGAAAGATCTATATTCACATATCAACTTGGAAGTAAGTAATCATGAATTATTATTGTTGACATTACCCTTGAGGTAAATAGTTGGGAGGCGAAACTATAAGCCCCTATCTTTCTCTGTGTCCAACTGAAAATTTGGTCTCGTGAGTACCGCGTGAGTTTAGCAATTGTAGAAGGCTAAAAGATGATTGAGTATGTGGATTTGCTTTACAAGGTCTTATTTGACTGTTTCCAATGTTATGATAAATTGCAATTACTTCAATGACTAAACACTATTGGTTGTTAATTCTCAATAAGGTTCTTGATGCATGCTTTACCTTGTCATTGAATTGTCACTTTAGCATAAGGGATTATATAACGGTATTGCTGTTCTAAATATGATCGTGATGCCTGCATGTCCGCATTTTATTTTATCGACACCTCTATCTCTAAACATGTGGGCATATTTATCGATCTCGGCTTCCGCTTGAGGACAAGCGAGGTCTAAGCTTGGGGGAGTTGATACGTCCATTTTGCATCATACGTTTATATTGATATTTATCACATTATGAGCTGTCATTACACATTATGATGCAATACTTATGCCTTCTCTCTCTTATTCTACAGGGTTTACATGAAGAGGGAGAATGCCGGCAGCTGGAATTCTGGGCTGGAAAAGGAGCAAGTTTGAGATGTCTATTCTGCACAACTCCAAAAGCCGTCAAAATCAACGAGGAAATTTTTGGAATATATCAAAAATACCGGGTGGAAGAAATATAAGACGAGAGCCACGAGGAGGCCACGAGCCTGCCAGTCGCGGCCTACCCCCTTGGGCATGCCTGGGGGGCTCGTGGGCCCCCTGTGGCCCCTCTCGCCCCCATCTTCTCCTATACGAAGTGTTTCGTCCGACAAAAAATAAAAATAGAGCTTCTGTGGAGAGACGCCGCCGCCACAAGGCAGAACTTGAGCAGAACCAATCTAGAGCTCCGGCAGGGCCGTCCTGGGGGAAACTTCTCTCTCGAAGAGGGAAATCGTTGCCATCGTCATCACCAACACTCCTCTCGTTGGAGGGTACTCATCTCCATCAACATCTTCATCAGCACCATCTCATCTCCAAACCCTAGTTCATCTCTTGCATCCAATCTCCGTCTCGCAACTCCAATTGGTAGTTGTACGGTTGCTAGTAGTGTTAATTACTTGTTGTAGTTGATGCTAGTTGGTTTACTTGGTGGAAGATCATATCTTCAGATCCTTAATGCTATTCAAATCCTCTCTGATCATGAACATAATTATGCTTTGTGAGTAGTTACGTTTGTTCCTGAGGACATGGGATAAGTCTTGCTACTATTATTCATGTGAATTTTGTATTCGTTCGATATTTTGATGCGTTGTATGTTGTCTCTCCTCTAGTGGTGTTATGTGAATGTCGACTACATGACACTTCACAATTATTTGGGCCTAGAGGAAGGCATTGGGAAGTAATAAGTAGATGATGGGTTGCTAGAGTGACAGAAGCTTAAACCCTAGTTTATGAGTTGCGTCGTAAGGGGCTGATTTGGATCCACTAGTTTAATGCTATGGTTAGACTTTGTCTTAATTCTTCTTTCCTAGTTGCAGATGCTTGCGAGAGGGGTTAATCATAAGTGGGATGTTTGTCCAAATAAGGACAGCACCCAAGCACCGGTCCACCCACATATCAAACTATAAAAGTAGCAAACGCGAATCATATGAACATGAGGAAAACTAGTTTGACAATAATTCCCATGTGTCCCCGGGAGCACTTTACTTTATATAAGAGTTCGCTCAGGCTTGTCCCCTGCTACCAAAGGGATTGGGCCATATTGTTGCACCTTTGTTACTATTGTTACTTGCTATCCTTTACAAATTATCTTATCACACAACTATCTGTTACCAACAATTTCAGTGCTTGTAGAGAATACCTTGCTGAAAACCGCTTATCATTTCGTTTTGCTCCTTGTTGTGTTCAACACTCTTACTTATCGAAAGGACTACGATAGATCCCCTAAACTTGTGGGTCATCATGCATCAACTTGCAGATTCCGGTGACCTTGGGGATCTATGCATAGGGGTTAATTGCATGTTTTCATACCATGTTCTCTGATAAAAATATTGGGTTGCTCCTTGCAAGTTCTTTGTGTTGGATTGAATATGATAGCTTTGAAATTGTTTGATGCATGTCGCATAATTTACTGAAGGATACTTGAGGTGACATTGGAGTATCTAGGTGATATTAGGGTCAATTTATATGTATCAATGGTGTTATTCTAGTACGACCTCTAGGCATGTTTGTCGTAGTTATAGGAATAGCTCAAAAGATCGAACAGAAAAGATAACTTGATGTTATCTTAGTACGAACTCTTGAATAAATCGATCGGAAAGAATAACTTTGAGGTGGTTCTACCACCTACACCAATGTCATCTTATTGCTCTTTGCTAGATAGGAACTTTGGAGTGATTCTTTGTTGCACGTTAAGGGATAATCATATCATTCAACTACGTTAGCATCGTTGAGAGATTGCGTTAGTGAAAGTATGTACCCTAAGACTTATTTCCAAGCATTAATACAACATTTTGCTTGTTGTTTGCCACTTGTTACTTTGCTGTTTTTATATTTTCAGATTACAATAATCCATATCTACCATACATATTGCACTTGTATCACCATCTCTTCGCCGAACTAGTGCACCTATACAATTTACCATTGTAGACTTCTTTGTTTTTATTGCAGGGTTCCTTGAGAGAGACCATCTTCATCCTACACGTCCCACAGATTGACAACTCTTAGGTCATCCACTTGAGGGAAAATTTCTGCCGTCCTAAAAAACTCTATGCTTGGAGGCCCAACACGAATCTACAAGAATAAAGTTGTGTAGTAGACATCACTAGCCCTTTCTGAGACCACCCAACATAAATGCAGAGCATCTCTGAGGTTCAAACAACGACTAAACATTGAAATTCGTAGTAGAGAAGATCCACTCATGCTCATATCCTACATTAACAAGACTCAATGCATAAGAATTAAAATATTGCTCTCAGGTCTGGTGCTTGGGAAGAAGGTGATGACTCAACAATAAAGTAAATAAAATAAAAGTGAATAGAAAGGACCTTCGTAGAGGGAAGCATAGATTTGCAGAAGTGCGAGAGCTCATGGTTTAATACTGAGATGAAATTGTAATTTTGGGTGGTATGCTTTTCCTGTAAACGTCACGACAAGATTTTTCGATATCTTCCATGAAAAAAAAATTATTGGCAGTTCCCAAGCAGAAATGTATAGTTTACTCCCATCCAGCATACATACACATGCTATGAGTGGCGTAATTCACGGGTGCCACTAGAGCAAAAAAAGACATCATCAAGTCGTTCCTTCCAGAGCCGCCCCTCTCCCTTCCCAACCATAGCCACCCCCAGCCTCACTTCCTCCCCCTCCCTTCCTTGCCGCCGCCTGAGCTAGCCGCCGGGCACGCCCGGGGCACCAAGGATGGTGGCGGCGGGGTCTCGGCTACCCTGCCTCTGCGTGGGGAACTCCGGATCTGGAGCAGCGGCTCCATTGGCAGGGCACGGCAGGCTAGCAGCCGTGCGAGCGGTGGATATAGCACCCCGTCCAAGCGCGCGGCAGATCGAGTGTCCCGGCCGCACGGGCAGCATGATCCGGTGGTCATTGGCGACCGACCAATGCTTCTGCGGTGGCGAGTGTGCGCGATCTGGCGCCTCCGCTATTCCTCTATTCGGCGTGCGGGCTAGCCGAGTCGGGCCGCGCTTCCTTTGGTCGCCGGTTCTATACAAGAGGCGCTGGTGGTGGCGGGGATCTAGTTTGGGTGAAATCCCTGGCCGACCATGGCCGGCCGCATCGACGGTGATGCCTGAGGGCGCCATTGCCCTCCTTGGAGGCATCGGTATGGACTGATCCCCTCACTTCCCCTTCCCCTAGGTCTCCCGGGCGAAATCCCTAACTTTGTTGGGTGGCGGCAGCACTCACGGCGCCGTTCCCTTCTTGAAGGCGTCGCTTTGGGAACCTTGGGGCTGGGTGCCACTTGTGGGTGGTGTGGGACGGTGGTGGTGAGGCCCTATCCTAGCATGGATCTGCATCCGCTGCTTGGAGATGGACCCACAGAGGTGGAGGTCGTCTTTTGGCATCATGGTGGTGTCGATGGCGGAGGCACCTCTGAAGGCTGGCACCTCAATCTGCTCTAAAGATGAACTAGTGGAAGATGGTGGCGGCGACACATGTCAGTGCATCAGACCGGTTTGTGCCCCAGACCCGGTATGTGGCTCGTTCAAGGCCTCCGGCTTTAGATGTTAGGCTGAGGTGAGAGGCCTGGGTATTTGGCCTAGCTTGCACCCCTTCATCATATGGATAGGAGTAGCGGCAGATGTTGCCAAGATGGAGGATTTAGGCATACTGTTGTACTACTTTGTAAGGTCCTCGAGAATAATCAATAAAATGGCCACATGCATCTCCCAGATGCAAAGGCCGGGGGTCATCCTTCTTTTCTAAAAAAATGGTGTGGAAAAAATGGCCTTGCTAGCATGGATACCTGACGTGACCAATAAGGCGCCACTCTTAAAAGATACTGGTGGCGCTAGATGCCACGCTAGCAGTATTGTGTATACCTTGGTGTTGGACAGAATTGCATGCTGACAATTTCATATTTAGATAATAGAAAATACACAACATTGGAGAATTATTCCATATCTGTAGCAATATAAACATATATACCAAGTTTGAACTTGACAAAAGGTTGGTACTAATGAACTACCTTGTTCACAAACTAAACGTTTCACCTTCACAAAAGATATCTTGCTCACAAACTAAAGGTTTCACTATCTCGACACTACCTTCTAAGGACTAACTTCATCTCACAAAGCTTATTCCTATGAATCTGCCCCTCCCTTATGTAATGGGCTTTCTCCGTCTTAAGTTGAGTCCTCTCGGCCTTGAGTTGTTGTATGTCCTTCTTGAGCTAAGCTAACTTGTGGGTCAGTTTGTCCTTCTGATCTTCGAGACTCCATATCTTGTCATAGACAAGAGCATTATCGTCGATAACCTTATCCCTGTCCTTTTGCAGGGAGTCATTCAACTCCTCGAGGGCCTTGATGGTACTTCTATGTGACATGACCATCTCGTGATTTAGCACATCTACATCACATGGCTGCTTCCCAACGGGTGCTGGTGAAGGCAAACGCCATATGTATTCCTGGCAAGTGTTTGAAATCATCAATAATAAATGTTTAGATGTATGGATGTGTTTGCAATGCTCATGCATATTTTTTATAACCTTATATGGTTGGTGCTCACTTTGCCTTTCTCGTCGAGAAACCCCTCGAAGTGGCTAGTAGAGGACCCCTCGTAGTTGGTACTTACTCGATGCAACTACAAAATAATAACAAACCATTTTAGCAAAATTTCAGTTTCATCTTACAAAAAGTCTTATATAGCTTCTATGAATTATATAACTTGTAAGTTCTCAGTTATAACTACATAAATCAACTACTACCTGAACATTACAAGATTGAGACATATAAAACTTCTATATAAATCATTTTATGAAAATTTCAATTTCATCCTACGAAAAGGCTTTAGAATATAAATGTTGTAAGTAGTTTGGCATAGAATAATTGTTTTGTCACCTAACTTTCTGGCAAAGCATTACTTCTCCTATATAAGAAATCATTGAACAACCTTTATTGGCATATCATAATTGTTTTCTCAACTACACTAAATATGTCAAGTACACTCATTTTGCATAGCATAATTTTGGCACCCTTTCGGACCACAACAACATTTTACTAGTTCATATAGAAAATAGCATTGTAGTAGTTTTGGCACACTTTTGTGTAATTAGTGAACTAAGTTAATTGGCTGCAATGGTCCACATTTGTATCAACTAAAAATGCCAACAATGTGGCACTAATCTGGCACTGCCAAAGAAACACATCATAGTTTCTAATTCAATTTGACCAACTCACTCTAATTCAATTTTTCCTACCATTCTAATTCAATTTGTCCTAGTCAAATCACATCCAAATTGAAACCCTAGCAATGCAAATCAAATTGGATGAAATTACTGATAATTATTTCGAAAGCAAAAGAAGGTGGAGGGGATGAACTCCCCAATGATTTGTATTCAATGTTGTGGAGGGGATGATGGTGGAGGTGGTTAAACCATAGTAGTTCGTCTTCCCACCGCCACCATCACGGTAACTCTAGCGATGCATATCAGAACTAAATCAAATAAAATAAAATCAAATCTGATGGCAACAAGCGGCGAAGTAGGGAGATTAGTTGTTACCTCAGCCCCGGAATCGACTGAAATTGGTGCAACGATGTTGACAGAAGAAAGGGGAACGAGAGAGAGGAACAGAAAGAGAGAGACGAATAGGCATGGGGCAGAGATGGGGTGAGGTGAGGGGCAGGAGTGAGTGAATTTATCAAGCATGTGTGGGTTCTGTTACAATGGGATACTGCTGACATGTGCCTAATGGGCGATGCCGACACAATCTGTACCAAACAAAAAAACCTGAAATTATCTATGGCCTTAGACAATATTGCAACGACACCACTATGTATATAGAAATGAAGTCCAAATTTAGGCAATGCCGAAACAATTTGAAAACATTAGTGTTGATGCCAACAAGAGTTGTTGCTAGCCATTTCTCCACAAGTGTGCCCTCCAACATTTCAACAGTCCTGGCATTTTGTTTAATTTATTTTTGATTATGCAGGACTGGTCATCCTTTTTACCAGCCTCTCTCGAGCAATTACATGAAAATAAATGCCCATGTTGATAATAACCTGCTTAGCATGGAAGATACTAACTATCTCGTCGCTCCATGAGCGGTACGAGCACACAAATCAGATGTTTACTTGAATGTTTAGAGGTGGCACTTTCAAATATACTTGGAACGGCAGGGTAATACCGCATGTAAGTAGATATGGTTCAATCATTTGGAACAACTTGGGTTTAAGGATTTTGCATGCACATATAGTACTCCCGCTTAGTACAAGTGTCGGCTAGCAAATAGATTGAGATGCGACCATCTAGAGAGCGAAAGCAGTCATGACTATGCATTGAAAATAATTAACATTGTACACTGGCATGAGTAGGATAAAAGCACTTTGAATATAAATATTATGAAGGCTCTATTGGTTTTGAATCAGTTAGAAGTTTACACATGCATGTGCCAAGTCAAGCCACTCGAATTACTCAAAGGAGGATAACATACTAACATACAACATCATAGCCATTTTAATGCATGTTGACACATAAGATAAATTATTATCAACTCCTAGCTATTTAAGCATGGCATGAGAAACTATAATATCTAATTGTCATCACAAACATGTTTACTCATAATATGTTGAATTGAGATCGAACGAGCAAAACATATTTACAAAAATGGAAAACAAAAAAGAGTTCATAACAACTTCCTTTAACATGATCACTTCCTCAAATCATCATCATTATTTCCTTTCACTTGCACAACCGAATGACATGAAAAATAATAATAGTGGAAGTGTGTCATGGACTAAGCTAAATCTGCAAAACAATCTATTCAAAGGAGAAGACAAGGTAATATTGACTCTTTGTTACATCGACAATAATACATATGCGAGCCATTCAACATTTTCATCGTGGTGTTCTCCATTCAATGAATCAATGAAAAGAAAAGAAATTCAGAGAAACACAATGAACCATTTTTGGAGTTTTTAGTGTTTTTTAAGAAAACAAATTAACAAAGGAAAAAGAAAAGCGAGAAAGATTATTTACAAGGGAAATCACACAAAATAAGAAGCAAGAAATATTTTGGGGTTTTCTTTTGATGCTACCAAATAATTAGACGTGAAAGAAAAACCGAAAAGAAGAGAGAAATATTCGTGCATTTTCAAAGGTTTTTTCAAACACACAAGAACAAAGCGAAAATAAAACTAACATGCATATACAATGAAAGAGGATGAACATCGACATTTGGAATGAAATGTGTGAACACGAATGTAATGTCAGTGAGAAAAAAAAAACTCCTCAAGCTTAGGCTTTAGGCCTAGCTTGGTAATCACCATCGCTGGTCTAGATAATAGTCGAAGTGATAGTTCGTGGAGGCATGATGCACCGCGTCCTTAGCTAGGTGAGTAGCCTCTACCCTCTCGTTGTACTCGTGTGCTTCATTCTCATAGATACAATATCTCTGTTTTCCCTGAAAATCAAAGAGAATAGGCGTAAGCAACATAACGGAGACAACACGATATTAATCAAATATCAAATTATAGTCATATCTCTGAGCTCTAACTCCAATAAAATCATGGTCGTGGATTGCCTCAAAGTCTAAGTATTTATCAGGTAATATGGGTCATTGAGTGGAGGAGAGACCCTTAGCCTTGCGGCTACACTGGAGGCTTTGTGGTGCAGCCGACATGCAACAATTGCCCCAAGATTATACAGTTTAGTTCATGTTAAGGCGGTATAAATAATGTTCAAGTCAAGGGCGCAAAGTTCACTCCAATCATGCTTACCAACAATACATTTCCAATCAAATAGTTCATAGTGACTAATAGATCATAATTGAATACTTAGTTTCTAGCTTGTGTAACCCCTCTAACCTCACCATTTCAAAGACTATTAAGGAACATATCACAATCAGATTTTTTCTTAGGTAAGTGTACCCCAATATGGAATTTTCTATGCATTGGAGAATTCTTTTAGATAGATACCATAGGATCCATCATAAATATGAAACAAAACTCTAGAATCATGGGAATGGTTCTCAAAATTTTGAGTGAACGAATGGGTGACGTTATAATGTTGATTGCACTTATTTGCGAGGAAGACGGTGAGCCCAATGTTCTGAATATATTGATCAAATTCTTCCTTAATACCTCCACCCAGCATGAACTCGTTACACAACCACCGACTTGATTTAGCTTCGGCAATCCACGCCGAACTTGCCCTTGGTGAAAAAATGACATCATACCGAGATTTCACTTGATGATTCTCCACAACATTCTCCTTGAAGAACTCCTCCTAAGTATGTTCACTTACCTAAAAACAAATATCCTAAATTTTTGGACCACAAAATTATGTCAACAAAACTTTGTAAGATTGATAGCAACTAGTTATATGGATGCCTAGAGGCTACATCATGCATTCAAACTACTTGGAGCTCAGAGAATTCAATATGCAAGCTTATTTTGTGTAGCACCAAGAGCAGCAAAATATAATCCACTAAAGAAAGAACTAATTAGAGCAATGGAGGAGTCACATACCAAGGACCAATCCCCAAAATAGTTTTGGAAACGGAGCTTAGAGAAAAGAGATAAATGTCAGGTTTCAGGGCAAGAACACGATAGAGAGAGAGAGAGAACATAGGATTTTTTTCTATAGGTAAGACATGAAGTGGGTTGAAGAACTAAGTGAGTGGGGTCCCATGGGAGCCACAAGGAATCTTGGTGTATGTAGGGGGTGGTCGTGCCCTCTTGACTTATGAGCAACAGGGGAACCCCCAGGACGTATTACGTTCCAAAAATTCTTAAATATTCTAGAAAAAGCTTTGCAATTTTTTACAACATTCTGAGCACTTTTATTTTTGATCCATTTTTATGGCACTGATAATTCAAAAGATATGATAATCTGTAGCGACCCGACTCAAAACGAGTCAAGCCTTTGTGTGTTCTCTGCCATCCCTGGATCAGTATGCTGGCACACACAGTACATCAATGTATATATCAAAGTGCAATCACATGTAATTAACGTAAAACTAATATGTACCTTAAAATTTTAGCGAAAGCGATCAACGGGAGTGGAGTCCCAATAACACCAACGGCAGGTTGAGTGCGGACCGTAACCCTGAATCGTACTCTTACTCGTCGTGGAAGAGTATCTGCAACCTGATATGTTGCAGCCGTGTAGGTTAGTACATTGAATGTACTAGCAATATCACCATAGCAGAAACAGAAGATAGGACTATTCTATATGCATGGATTTATGGCTCTGTGGCTAAGTTTTTGTAGAAAAGCTGGTTTTATTTTCCTACAACAAAGGAATATCAGGAATTTCACTATAGAGTTACCTATCTTGACATGGTTCCGCCAACCAATGTCTATACCCACAAGTATCATAAGTTGCCCACAATTAGTTCTCAGTCCAGTGTTGAGAGTTTGGAGATAGATCCAAGTCTAGAAGCTCAAATTGTTAGTAACCGTGGACATGGCTAATCGATTTGGTTTAACTCTGCAGAGTGTTGTGTACTTTACCCACAAGATTCGTTCCCTCCTGGTAGGTCCTCGCACTACATGGTGTTTGAGAAGAGGATGAACGAAACATGGTCTTTCAAAGTGTTTCCCTGACTACCGCCAGTGCCCATCCAATACTAACATCGACTACATCTCATAGCATTGCCTAGCCAGAGTCACAACAAAGATCAACCAAGCGAGAGCCCATAATGACTTGTGGCTACACAGGTAAGCTTCCGGGCATGAAGTATTCATCCGTCTCTTTGAGTCTGGGTGAGGATTTCCGCATGAATACTGGCACTTCCCTAGCAACACCTAGGCTAACCACTGGCTTCCCCAGGGCACTGTTCCAACCATCCTTCACCTAGTAAGGTGTATTGAAAACTTGCTTCTCGAGTCTCGAAGTCTTGAGGTCTTGAAGGTGCAGGACTTGAAGATGTCTTCATGAAGTTGTCGTCTTGACGTAGAGTCCTCCTTCTCACACCACTCACGATCACTCATACCAGTCCCCGTCTACTTTAGCATAGCATTGAAATAACTAACGTTCCCGGGGCTTTTGTAACAAGTGGTGGGTTCCTACCTCATGCATTCTATTCAACTAAAAGAATTTTAATAACACTACTAGAGGGATTTGTTGAATGATATCACTACATGCAATAAAACATAGGTATGAAATGGATGGTCAAAGTGAACTTGCCTATACTGTTTATGAAGACAATAATATCGCTCTCAGAAGTAACTTGATAGACTATTCGTCACTCTCCGATAAAATCTATATAATCAAACATTGCATTCATATAAGCAATCATGCTAGCAATCAATTCTAACACACAAAACTAACACAGGGGTAATCACTAAGGGTTTTTTATGAAGGAAATACTTAAGACAACACTCAAATATCAAAACTACATCAACACAACTAAGGTGATGATGAACGAAATACTTAAGACAAAACTCAAATAACAAAATTACATCAACACAACTAAGGTGATGATGAAGGAAATACTTAAGACAAAACTCAAGTAACAAAATTACATCAACACAACTAAGGTGATGATGAAGGAAATACTTAAGACAAAACTCAAGTAACAAAATTACATCAACACAACTAAGGTGATGATGAAGGAAATACTTAAGACAAAACTCAAGTAGCAAAATTACATCAACACAACTAAGGTGGTGATGAAGGAAATACTTAAGACAAAGTTAGATTCACAATACTACATCAACACAACTAAGGGTTGGTTCTCTCTACAAATGATCCTATTTTCAAAGTGGGAACACAAAACAAGGAAAAATATAATCAAAAATAGTTTAGTAAATGTTTTACTTAGCAAAAAGAATTACTTTTGAAGAACAACTAATGATTTAGAAAACAATACTCTAACAACATAGGTTTTTATCTAGTAGAATATATCAGCAATAAAACACAAAGTAAATAAAAGAAAACAAATTTTAAAACAATTAATTAACAGAAAGTATTTTTCTCATAAGTCTTTACTTTGCAAAAAGAACTAATTGAAAAGCTTTTATAAAGATTCTTCTTTTGATATAAAGTAAGGTCATCCTTCGCTTAAACCACAAACAATCTCCACTATAATACAAATTGTTTCTGGTCTAAACCTTGACTAACAGCAAATCAAACGTATAAAACGTTTTGTGGAAACTATTTTCAAATAGAAGATCAACATAGCAATGAAAAATCAATTTCAAGTTATAATTGAACTAGAATTGATTTTCATGCAACCAACTAATAAAATATTATTTGTTTTGAAGGGCTACTATTATCTAACATAAAACTTTATAAAATTTATCACTAATATAAAAGAAAATAAATTAAAACAATTTAAAAACAAAGGAAATATAAATGATCCTAACAAGAACTAAACAGACTCTGTTTTGGTTGAAAATACTATTTTAAAATATTCTAAAAATTTCCAAAATCTACCTACTGATAACTAAGGTCACTAGTGACAAGTAATAAAAGAATCAACTCAAAATATATTTTTAAACTCAAGATATTCAGAAAATAAGATCTGAATCAAATCTGTTTGAATTCAATTTTAAATTATTCAAATATTGTCAGACTTGACATCCACAGAAACAAGAACAAATTTTTGACACAATGCAAAAAGAATCAAATTAAAACACCTTAAAACATAAAAGAAATAACAAAAGTAAAAACAGATCATATTCTGTTCTCTAAAACAAAACAGAAAAACAAAAAAATTAGCTAACGGACAGGGGCTACGTGGCACTCTATGATTGGTCTAGAGCTATGCGCGTTGGAGCTAAATGGACGAACAGCCAAAACTTACCGAAAAACGTTTCGACTAAAATTAACTAAAAGAAAACCGGCCGGTTCATTTAAATAAAACCGAAGGGGTATGGGGGTTCTAATTGTGGCCGTTCAAAGGAGATCGGACGGAGGGGAGTAGCTCACCGCGGTGGGAGGTCAACTGCGACGAGTTTGATGGCGGCCGGCAGCTTGGCTTGATGCAGGCGACGGCTCCGGTGGTCTTCGTCCTCGGGTCCAGTCGATCCAAACGAGCGGGGCGATCACACGGGTGGTCTTGGCGTTGACGGAGGCGGTCGGAGGTGTCGGCGACGAGCTCCGAGGCGGCAGCGGCGTTCGGGTGTCGACGGGGAGGTCACTTTGGCGACTTTCGAGCACGGGGAGGTGCGGGCGAGGGTGATGGAGAGGATGGCGTGCTCGGGTAGCGAGGGGAGTGGCTAGGGTAAGCACGGGGGCGGCAATGGCGCGGCGGCGTCCGGTGGCTCCGGCGAGCTATTACGACAGCGAGAGGCGTCGGGCAGAGGGGGAAAGTGCGGGAACGGGTCGAGGGGAGGACAGGGGGCTTTTATATGGCCTCGGGGTGGTCGGGGAATGGAAGGGGAGGCGGATCCGACGTGCTGATCTCGCCGGCATGAACAGGGGAGCCGGAGGAGGGGGTTGACCATCGGGATGGCTCGGTCAGGCGGTGGGGTCCGCATGTCAGAGAAGGAGAGGGCGCGGTCCGTGGCGTCGGTGGCCGTTGCGGAGGGGTTTCGGGAGAGGGATTAGAGGCGGTGGGCCGGGCCTTTAATACACGCGTTAAATTTTCCTTTTATTAAATACCAGAGCATTGAAATCTCTTTTGAGGCCATCAAAGCATTTCAAAAAAGTAAAGTATTATATACCAAAATGATCAGTGAAATA
Source organism: Hordeum marinum (assembly GCA_022496015.1). Taxonomy (NCBI): domain Eukaryota; kingdom Viridiplantae; phylum Streptophyta; class Magnoliopsida; order Poales; family Poaceae; genus Hordeum; species Hordeum marinum. Next base: position 44,414,605 of record CM039676.1, on the reverse strand, counting down.
AATTCCATTTAATGAACATTTTTCCACAGCCAAATTAAATACCTTAAAAAATTTATTTTCATAAAATGCCTAGATGGCTTTATTTATTTTTGCAAATATTTTTCAAATAACCCTTTGGGTTTTATGATTCAAAAACTTCACAAAATTACCCCTAGTTTGGAGTGTCATATTACTCCTCTCAAAAATATTCCCAAGGAGTTTGAATGCTTACAAATTCAAATAGGGAATTCAAATATGAAAGTGAAACTCCATATGGGAAATTTTCAAATGGTTTTCAAATTCCCTTTCCAAATCTTTTCATGTTGAAGAAGTCATGTCATCTTCTCTCACCAATTTGAAAAGTTAGAATTTGAATTCAAAAGAAAATGGGAAAGTCATTTTAGTCCCTCTCATTCAAAAGTTTTCAAAAAGTTTCAAGTTTCACTCAATTTCAATCACTCACTCAATGAGACAATCATTTTAGTATTTGTTATAACATTCCAAATTTGGGATGTTACATAATCATGGCATTCTACTGTATTAAACTATAAATAACAGAGAGTAAACTAAGATTATAGAAGGTTGTGCTTAATTACTAAATTCATCGACCATACGCCCCTAAAAAGAACCGATTAATAAGGTTAACCAAGTTTTATTAACAGATAATTCCGAGTAACAGGAAACCGTAGAATCTTTGTATAACACTAGGTTACCTCAATGAGGATATGCATCTCCCCAACAATAAGAGTTTCATATTTTGTTTGACACCTGGAAGAGGGAATTGAAAACCTCCAATGATGATTGTAGCACTCTTTTCAATAATGTTGATACTATTCACCACACTTTGTTTATTCGGAAACTGTACCGTATGATCATTAGCATTAATATGAAAAGGGACCTTGCTTGTGTTGCAAACAATAATAGCCCCTACAATATTCAACAAGGGTCTACCAAGGATAATCGACATGTTGTCGTCCTCGGGCATATAGAATAACAAAGTTTGTTAAGATAGTAACATTTGCAACTACAACAGGCACATCATCGCATATACCGATAGGTTTGGCAGTTGATTTAACAGCCAAAGATTTTGATAGAGTCAACTTATTTAAATCAAGTCTTCTATATAAATAGAAAGTCATAACACTAACACCGTCTCCCAAATCACATAAGGTGGTTTTAACATACCTTATTTTAATGGATCATGGTATATAGGTATTCCTAGATCTCCTAGCTTCTTAGGTACTCCACTATCAAAAGAATAATTTGCAAGCATAGTGGAAATTTCAGCTTCAGGTATTTTTCTTTTAGTAGTGACAATATCCTTAATATACTTAGCATATGGAGGCATTTTCAAAATATGAGTCAAACGAGTGTCCAAAAAGACAGGTCTAAGCATTCCGGCAAAGCGCTCAAAGTCTTCCTCATCCTTATTTTCCGAAGGCTTAGTAGCAAAAAGGTATGTGTTTTTGAACCCATGTTTCTCTTTCTTAACCATGTTTTCTATCAATTAAATTTCTTTATCATATCTTTTAATTTTAGGAGGTGGGTTATCAAGATCAACAACATAATTATCACTAGGTGGATATTCATTACCAGATTGTGTCTCGGCATCAGAAATAGAAACATCATTATGATTCTCAAAAGGTTTCTCTATCAGATGTTCCACATAATCATGCAAGGTCCTATCATTTTTATTTTTGTTTTTATTTTTAGATGGACTAGGTGCATTAGAATTAATAATTTGAGAATCCTGCTCAACCCTTTTAGGATGCTCCTCGAGATAGAGAGGTTCTTGGGTCATTTTACCCTCTCGAGTCATAACTCTAACATGATGACCATTCATGTCAGTAAGCAAATCATTTGTGACTTAGCAACTTGTTCTAATTGGTTGTGAACCATGGATGAATGCATACCTAAACCTTTAACATCATCAGCAATTCTAAACATCAAGTCACTCAAGCGATCAATCATCATGCCACTCCATTGTAATTGATCCTTCAAATACATATTACAATGTTCTTGCTTAACAATGTAATTATCAAATTCATCCATGCATTGACTAACAGTCTTATTATAAGGTACATCACTCTCATCAAATCTATGAAGAGAATTTACCTCTAATACCTTTGCTGGGATATCCAGGCCGTTTATTTCTTAAATAGGCGGTAAATTCTTGGCATCCTGTGATTTAATACCTTTTTTGACAGATCTCTTAGCTGCATGGATATCTTCTTTACTGAGCAATAGAATACCTCTCTTGTTTTGAATAGGTTCTTGTGGTGATTCACGAAGTGTCCAATCATTAGCATTCTTCAAAATATTATTCAATAGTTCTTCGGCATGTCCACGGTTTCTTCATTGAAAAACAACCGACACAACTATCTAGGTAATCCTTAGAAGCATCGGTCAGTCCATTACAAAAAAATCAAGTATTACATTTTTATTAAGAGGATGATCAAGCAAAGCAGTAAGTAGCTGGACAAAACTCCCCCAAGATTGAGGGAGATGCTCTTCTTCAATTTGCACAAAGTTAAATATTTCCTGTAAAGTAGCTTGTGTCTTATGAGTAGGAAAATATTTTTCAAGGAAGTAATATATCACATCCTGGGGACTACGCACACAACTAGGAGCAAATGTATGAAACCACTTTTAGCATCACCCTTTAGTGAGAAAGGAAAAAGTTGAAGTATACGAAAGTAGTGAATCTTTTCCTCATGAGCAAACAAAGTGGCAATATCATGCAATTTGGTAAGGTGTGCCACAAGGGTGTCGGTTTTATAACCATGGAAAGGATCATATTCTAATAAAGTAATTAACTCAGGATCAACAGAGAATTCATAATCCTTATCAGTAACACATATGGAAAAGAAGAAAATTTAGGATCATATTTCATTTTTTCCATCATAGATTTTTCTTTCACCTTACATAGCAATTTCTTTAAATCATCTCTATCTTTGCAAGAAAGAAAATCTCTAGATATCTCCCCATCCATAAAATAAGTACATTGAAAGTGCGTTATATCGACTAGAGGGGGGTGAATAGGCGATTTTTACAAATTCATCACTTGAGGAATTTCAACTTTGAGGAATTTGAAATGTGATGAATAACTAGCAGCATAATAAGTACTCAGGTGCATGAGGAGCATAGTATCAGCTTAGTCATCATGATGAAATGAAACACGCACGAACAATGAGTAGTGTGATAAAGGATAAGAAGTGATGAACAAGGTAACTTGAAGAATTTGAGGTGAGGAATTTGCAAAAGTCTTCAATCAAATTGTTCAAACAGTAAAAATCAATTTCATCAACATGTTTATGTGGAAAAGGGAGGTTGAGGAAATAGAACCAGGTAGCTTGATGAACACAATGGTTTGATGACCCAGTTCCAACTGATGTGACAGTCGTACGTCTGGTTTGGAGCAGCCTGGTATTTAAAAGACACACATTCCTTACCGTATTCTCCTTGAGCTAAGGTCACACAGTCCTCGCCCAACACTCGTGGTAAGTCTTCAGGGTAGACTTCCAAAACACTCACAAACTGGTCACCCGGCGATCCACAATTTACTGCTGGATGCTCTAGACCAAGGTCACTTCGTGGTCCCCAAGTGACTGCAGGAGCACTAGACCATGACGCCTAACCGTCTAGAGGATGCACAGTCCTCAAAGGTAACAACCGTCGGTTCCACACAGGAATTTCTTCAGTGATGCTCAATCACTTTGGGTTTTTGTGGTTTGGTTGTGGGTTTTTGTGGTTTGGTTGTGGGTTTTTCCTCACTGATGGTTTTCTCTCAAAGTCCTCGGAGGATGGGTTGCTCTCAAATGACAAGTGTCAGTTCTCTCTCGGAGCAGCCAACCAGCTAGTGGTTGTGGGGGTCGGCTATTTATAGCCAGGGTGTAACCTGACATGATATGACATAAATGCCCCAAATCATATGACCGTTATGTGGATAGTTGTGAATTGGGAAAGCTGGCGCTAAACACAGCGACGGTCGGATTTTCGAACTATGAAAGTCCTCAGACATATCACGTTCCTCACTTTTAGGCAATTCGCACTAGCGAAATGCTAACTCCTTAGTCAGATCAATTTCCTCAGAGACGTGAAGAACATTGTCTCTGTCACTGAAGAACTTGACTGAGCCGTAAGAGATTTCCAAAGGCTTCACTCGAAGGATTGTGTAGGTTGAGGATTTTGGAGTTGAGCATCAGTTGGAAACTTCCTTAGTATTACCTCGGCCCCCTTTAACAGTACGGTGTTTCCTATGACTCAAGTATAGAAAATGAAACTATGAAAACAAGTCTTCATGCTTCATAATCCTCATTCATATCTTCAAGGTCACACTAACTTCTTCATTTCCAAAGTCTTCATAAAGTCTTCACCAAAGTCTTCAGCAAAGTCTTCACTTGAAGACATACATTTTTAGGGGTCGATAATCTCCGAATATATCAAACTCCTCATCGACTTATAGAGCCTGTGTACACTCACAAACACATTAGTACCTTAACCTATAAGTCTTCAATACACCAAAATCACTAAGGGGCACTAGATGCACTAATAATCTCCCCCTTTTTGGTGATTGAGGACAAACAGGTTAAGTTTTCAACGGGGATAAACATATGAAGTGAAAGTACAGAGTTTGAGTAATTTGATGGCAAGATATAGAAGAACTCCCCCTAAAGATGTGCATATTTGAGGAATTTGCTTTGGACTGCAAATGCACATGGCAGAGTAGAACATGGAGAGCTCCCCCAATATCTTGTAATCCATACACGCATTTGAACATATGATATGACGGTACAATGAAATGCGTGAGAAAAATGGTGTTTGACGAAATTCAGCATGTATGCATTAAGGTACTTTGAGGAAATAAACATGCGAGGAAATAGTTCAAAAGTGTCACACCACCATCGGACTTAAGTTTACAACTCAATCAACAAAAGTTTTGGAAGAGCGAGAGTTGTAACTTAAACAAAAATAGCCCATATATAGAGACCCGCTTGAAGACTAACTCAAATTTTCTCCCCCTTTGTCATCGAAGACCAAAAGGGAAGAAAAATGATGACTAACGCTTCCTTGAGGAATTTCATCTTGTTGGTGAAGAAGGAGTGCCAGCGTTGTCGGGGTCGTTTGTTGATGCAGGGCTAGCAGCAATATCTTCATTGTCTTCATCTTCATCGCGCTCGCATGACGAAGAATATGAACTGGTGACCATTAGAGGAACTTGGACTTTCTTGAATTTCTTCTGAGGACAGCGAGCGAAGTCAGGATATTCTTCAAAATTCAGCTCATCCAATTCATCAGAAGACATGATGTGAGTGAGCACAGCCCAAGAGCGCTTGAGGTTTTCATGAGCATAATAGTGGTTCCTCTTGACAGTGTTCTGCGTCACAGTCATATTCCGCACAATATACCCAAGTTGACGTTTTACCCACTTATGATTGCAATCAACCTTCTGATGAAGACTTGTGAGAAGTTCGCAATCGGTCATCGAACGAGGGGCACACTCTTTGGGAGCTGAGGCCTTTTCATCAGAGTCTTGTGTGGCAGTGTCATCATTTGTTGAGAATGAAGCGGCTTTGCTAAACTGTCCATCTAGGGGACGAGTCCTTCATCACTAACAGACTTGCCTTTCCCTTCAACTGATGAAATTGTACTCTTGATGACTTCAATGGGTGGTAGGAAACTGAAGTGATTCCGGAAATTAGCTTTGTAGTGCACTGAGGACTTATCCGTGATGAATTTCATAATCCATGGCACATATGGCTTCTGCTCAAATGGAGCGATAACTGCACTGGCCAAAGTCCTCATGAAGAAGTCGTGTAAATTATTGGGAATACAATGTATCATATTGAAGAGGATATTCTTCATGACTCCTTCAACTTCTTCTTCCTCGGAGTTATGGCCTTTCTGAGGACATAGCGTGTTTGTCAGTATGCGATAGACCGTGCGAGGCACATAGAGCAGATCCTTCACTAAGAAAATTTTGCGTTGAGGCTTTCCATGTGGCAATGTCTTCATCAGCACATTCATCAACTGATTGGGTAGAGGAGGTTCATCTAACAGCTTGCGGGCTTCATCTGAGGGTATTGGGACTAGGACACACTGAAGTAATTCAGAGGCTTGAGCAGTGAAGTGTGTTGTGCCAGTCATCCAGTCCAATATCCATGAGTTGATGTATGAGGAATCTCCGCTGATATGCAATGTGGCATAGAATTGAATGATGATTTCCTCATTCCAATCGCAGATGTCAATGCATAATGGAAGAAGTACAACATCATATAGAACTTGGACCACAGGAGTAAATGATGGAAGACTTTCCATGTCAGCGTGAGGAATCTGATGGTGCTCGAAGACTTTCTTCTTCTCATAGAGGACTGAAGCATAATAATTCAGTTGAGTGGCAGTCCAGAACCTGTTGCGGCCAGCCCTTGCAGAGTCATAGGGGTTTGGTCCAGAGAAGAACATGTGTTCATCGAAGAACTTGGATTTGAGGAATTTGGGACGAACAGTGCCTTTGAATGGCAGTCTTGGCTTGGGTTGAAGATTTGTTCATTACGCCCCTTGATCTCCGTTGACATTGGAGGAACAACAGACTGAATGACTTGAAGAACTGGTTCCTCGACAGTAGCTGGAGCATCAATTTCCTCAGCTGTTGTAGCTGGAATTTCTTCACTGTCTGGAAGGTACAGATGTTCAGAGTCTTCAGGTATTTCTACAGTCTATGCAGGCGACTGAGGAATCAACATCAGAGGAGTTGCCATTGGATAATTGGGATGTGCAGATTCCCAGTATTCATCATTGATAACTGGAGTAGTGTCACCAATGTCAACTTCTTCATCAATTTCTTCAATGCCAGCTTCCTCAGCAGTGAACAGAAGCTGGGGCGATGATACTTTGGGGGTTGATGCAGTGTCATCAATGACAATTTCCTCATCAATAGTCTCGGTGGAAGCAGCCGAATGATTTTCTTCTTCTTCAGGGATGACATATTCTTCTCCGAATGGCACAATAGCATAGGCTGGTGCCGACGAAATTGGAGTTACATCTATTGGTGTTGTTGAGGAACTTGTCAGAGATTTCAACTTCTTCAACGCAGGGGCTTCAAAAGTTCATGCTTTTCTTTTGAGGGGATTTTCGTTAGCAGTACTAGTTTCTTCAGGAACGACTGATGCAGCCATCGTGGGTGGTTCAGTTGGTTCACTGGCATGTTCATCAGTGGTCTGAGTTTCCTCAGCAGCACTAGCAGTGGCTTCTGGTGCAGAAGCATTTCCTGGTGCAGTTTCATCAAGCTGAGCATTTTCATCAGCTGCCTGAGGAATTTCATCTGTAGTCTGAGGAATTTCTTCGGAGTGAGGCTTTTGTGGTTGCGATTGAGCTGCAACCCTGGAGTTGTGGTCCTTCATAGCAGCTTGAGCAGCCCTGACGAATCTGACCTTTGTTCCTTTCCATTCTGCATCATATCTCTCTTGATCCTTAGAGAGAGTACGGATTTCTAACTGAACTGTGACTAACTGCTTGGGAGTCAAGTTCATCACATTGTCATGAAGGAACTTCTCCTTGTGAGCTCTATTTCTTCTTTCTCTCAAAGCTTGCTCTATCTTCCACTTTTCTTCAGAAATGAAGTGGGTGAAGACATGATCTATGCCCAGAGGCAGATTCAGTGAGGAGAGTGGGTTGTTTGGATCTTCATGCGAAACATCAATGAAATTCAAAATTGTCTTGGGATCCAACAGAAGAGGAATGAAGCTTCCCTTGGCAATGGCAGCTCTTTGCCAACTCAGTCTGATGATTTCCTCCAATTCCTCATCATCCGCTTCATCATTACCCTCTGAAGAACCTAAGGGGACTGTTACCACAGCCTTGTTGGTGTGAGGACTTGGTTTTCGACCTCGTCCGGTAGTTTCTTCAGTTTCAGCATACAAGGGCTGGTTGAAGACTTTGCAGTTGTGGAGGGGCTTACAGTGAGCTTTGGAACCTTGGTGAAACCCTCAGTCCTCTTGTATGTTGCCAGATGCACTGGGGTTGAGGACTTTGTAGCTGCAGCAGATGACTGAGCAGCAATAGTTCTAGGTGCTGAAGGCTTTCTAGGCTGAGGCCTTTGACCTTGAGGAATTTGCACTAAGGATTTTGATGTTGAAGAACCAATCTTGAGAGCAGATTTCTTTACCATTTTCTTCGGAGCACTAGCAGAAGCTCCGGCAGAGGTAGCAGCAGCAGCAGTATCCTCGTTGAATGTCTTCACAACCTCTTTGGCTTTCCTCACCAGCTTGGCTTGCTGCTTCTCCCATAGATGAGGAAAGTCCTCACCAGTTTTGAGGCTTGAGGGATCAGCAATCTGATTCTAAGAAAGAGGAGGCCTGCTGCAAGGTGGTTTCACAGCGAATTTCATCATGTATTTTGGAGTTACATAACGATATTATCTCCATTCTTTGGCCCATCTCCTCCCAATCTTTTGCAGACGGATCTTCCTCTGCTTGCTTGTCTCCTTTCCATGTGTTTCTTCATCAGGTGTGCACTATTCATCATACAAATCCTCTGGGATCTCAAATGCAGTGTCCACATCTGGCTTCTTCCCTCCTTTCTACTGTTTCTTCCCATCAGACATTTTCTTCACTTGAGGAATATGAACTCTTGAAGACTCTGAAGAGGTACACAGTATTTCTTCAAGTAGTGCTGCAAATGAGTTAAGTTGGTGAGAACCTACTGATTCATCAGCGGACATGTTGTACCTGTGAACAGAGTATAGGTGCGAGGAATTTGAAGAGGTCATATGCGTTCTCAGAAATTTGAAGAAAAATAGGTGTGAGGAATTTAACCATGGATGTCCTGAGGAATTTTGCTAAGTGTTCTTTGTCTCAGGATCTAGAGTTGTTAAAATTTGAGAACTCGCACAATTTAGGAATCCTGTAGAAAATCATTACTTAGTGAAAATCATCAAGTATCAAGTATGAGGAGATGTAAGGTGCTTGAGTATTGGATTTATAATGTATAAACACCTTTTGAGGAATAGTAGACGTAGTTGAGGATCAAACAGGGGCAGTAAAAATAAATTTTAATTACCCTGGTGAAAAACACGACGAACACAGAGATGAAATGCGGAAGTTCGTCTATTCATATCTCCCACACCCTAGCTTGGCAAAAGGAGACAGCTACAGCGGCGGCGGGATGAAGATTTACGCGGCTGATGCGAGTACGGCGACGACGAGGTTGAGGTAGCGAAGCTCTTCCTCACCGGCGATGATGACTTTAGCGGCGGCGCTTTGCGGGAGCTCGGGAGAGGTATGGGATGAGGAGTAACCGAGCACAGTTGAAGGTGAGGGGGTATTTATAGAGGGAGTGAAAACCGATCCACCCGAAGATTTTGGACAAGTTTACCCCTGACCCTTACTCTCCTCGTGACAGGTGTCACCCACGTTCTAGGTAGTGGAGATTGTGGGGGATCGTGGGTTATCCAGGCGTGGGAATCGGATCTGTTTGAGCGGGAAACACCAAAAATTTTGGTAGTGAAGATTTAAAGTTTTCATTCAGAAATTCTTCAACTGTCAAGGACACAGTGAAGACTTTGAACAAGTTTCAAAGTAGAACACATATGAGGAATTTGTGAACAGACTGGGTTGAGTTTAGCACAGATGGGGAAAGGGTCCGATCACATTCACTTAGATGAAAATCAATTTGAAGAACTAGCAATAAGTGAATGCTATTAAGGACATTGAAAAACTCAAATATATATATATAGTCAATGAAGAATATGAGTCTCAAAAGTTTTGAAGAATTTGAAAAGTTGATGAATTTGAAAAACTTGAGGAATTTGCAAATTTGATGGATTTGTTAGTTTGAAGAATTTGCAAAGACAATGCAATGCTCAATTTTGAAGAATTTCAACTTTTGGTTGGTGGCGTGACCCACCGTATTAGAATGATGATTTCAGACACCGCGTACAATTGTCATAGGGTTCTGAGAATCAAATTCTTCGTTAATTTCTTCACACTTAGAGAGTTATTCTTCATTGATTGAAGAAAACGTTACTTCGTGTGTTGCACATCTAAGTCATCAATTTTGCACAGGTGTTAGGATGTGTGTTCTTCTTCTAAGAACATTCAAAGATTCTAAGATATTTAGATCACACCACAACTTGCAAAATCTCTTTTCATCCAAGGGATTTGTGAAGATATCGGCCAGTTGTTCTTTAGTGAGAATTTGGTCGATGGAGATGTCGCCCTTGAGTACATGATCTCGAAGAAAGTGATGACGAATCTGGATGTGCTTGGTCTTGGAGTGCTGAACTGGGTTTTATGCAATCTTGATAGCACTCTCGTTGTCACAGTAGAGAGGCACATTCTTCAACTTGATGTCGTAGTCCTTCAGGGTTTGCTTCATCCATAATAACTGAGTGCAACATGAGCCAGCAACAATGTACTCAGCTTCAGCAGTAGAGAGAGAGACGCAGTTCTGCTTCTTAGCGGACCAGCAGACTAAGGATCGTCCGAGGAAATGACATGTGCCTGAGGTTGACTTGCGATCCACGCGAACTCTAGCATAGTCAGCATCAGAGTATCCGACGATGTGAAGATTTGAGCCCTTGGGATACCATAATCCAATTGTTGGTGTGTGAGCTAAGTACTGAAGAATATGTTTCACAGCCTTGTGGTGTGATTCCTTTGGTGTTGCTTGGAATCGAGCACACATGCAAACACTTAGCATTATGTCAGGCCTAGATGCACATAGATACAATAAACAGCTAATCATGGAGCGGTATACCTTCTGATCAAAATATTTACCATTTTCATCAGTGCAGAGGTGTCCTTTTGAAGGCATTGGAGTTTTGATGCCTTTGCAATCTTGCATGACGAATTTCCTCAGAACATCTTTGAGGTATTTATCTTGTGAGATGAAGATGCCGCTGTCTTGCTGGCGAATTTGAAGACCTAAGAAGAATTTCAATTCTCCCATCATAGACATTTGATATTCTTCACTCATCATATAGGCAAATTCCTCACTGTAACGTTTGTCAGTACATCCAAAGATAATATCATCAACATATATTTGGCATATGAACAGTTCATTGTCATAGGATTTTGTGAAAAGAATTGGGTCGAGTGAACCAGGTTTGAAGCCTTTCTTCATGAGGAATTCCTTCAGAGTGTCACACCATGCCCGAGGGGCCTGCTTGAGGCCATAGAGGGCCTTGCTGAGTCTGAAGACTTTGCCAGGATGCTTGGGATCTTCAAAACCTGGGGGTTGAGCAACATATACTTCTTCCTCAAGCTTACCATTGAGGAATGCACTTTTCACATCCATTTGATATAAGATGATATTGTTATGGTTAGCATAAGTAAGCAATATTCGAATAGCTTCAAGTCTAGCGACAAGTGCAAAAGTTTCATCAAAATCAATTCCTTCAACCTGTATGTAGCCTTGTGCTACGAGTTGGGCCTTATTCTTCACCACAAGGCCATTTCCATCTTGCTTGTTGCGGTAGATCCACTTGGTAACTATAATATTATGCTTGCGAGGATCTGTCCGCTTGACAAGTTCCCACACATTGTTGAGCTTGAATTGATGCAATTCCTCTTGCATAGCTTGAATCCACTCAGGCTCCTTGATTGCTTCATCAACTTTGGTGGGCTCTATGATTGAGACAAAAGCAAAGTGCCCACAAAAGTTAGTTAAATGTGAAGCTCTTGAGCGTGTGAGAGGACCTGGTGCATTGATGTCATCGATGATTTTGTCAATCTGCACTTCATTTGCTACTCTTGGATGAGTAGGCTGATGAGGTTGAGGATTTTCGTGAGCATCATTTTCATCTGGCATATCAGCATGAAAGTCTTCATTTGATGGAATGATTTCCTTAGTGGGTATGTCATCTTCAGTTGCCTTCAGCTTGATGGATTCCGCAGGAGATTGTTCATCTAACACAGAAGGCAGGTGCTCTCTTTGCGAGCCATTGGTTTCATCGAACCGCACATCTACAGTTTCAACAACTTTCTGATGATAGGTGTTGAAGACTTTGTAGGTGTGCGAGTCCTGTCCATAACCTAGCATAAAACCTTCATGTGCTTTAGGTGCAAACTTAGAACTATGGTGAGGATCTTTGATCCAGCATTTTGCACCGAAGACTTTGAGATAACTTACATTAGGTTTCTTGCCTGTCATAAGTTCATATGAAGTCTTCTTGAAGAATTTTTGAAGATATACCCTGTTGACGATGTGGCAAGTAGTATCAATTGCTTTAGGCCAAAAACGTCGAGGAGTCATGTATTCATCAAGCATGGTTCGAGCCATCTCAACAAGAGTCCGGTTCTTGCGCTCCATGATGCCATTCTACTGAGGAGTGTAAGGAGCAGATAACTCATGAGTAATACCAAGTTCATCAATATATTCATCAAGGTTAGTGTTCTTGAATTCAGTCCCATTATCACTCCTGATATGCTTGATCTTGACACCAAAGTTTGTGGAGGCCCTTGAAGCAAATTGTCTGAAGACATCCTGCACTTCATTTTTGTATAGAATGATATGCACCCATGTGTAACGAGAGTCATCATCAACAATGACAAATCCATACAAACTTGAAGAATATGTTAGTACGGAGTAGTGAGTGGGACCTGTTAGTGCATCTAGTGCCCCTTAGTGATTTTGGTGTGTTGAAGACTTATAGGTTAAGAGACTAATGTGTTCGTGAGTGTACACAGGCTCTATAAGTTGATGAGGAGGTTGATACAACTGAAGATTACCGACCCCTAAAATTATATGTCTTCCACTGAAGACTTTGTGAAGACTTGAAGACTTTGCTGAAGACTTAATACTGAAGAAATCGGTGTAACCTTGAAGATATGAACGAGGACTATGAAGTGTGAAGACTTTTGTTTTCGTAGTTTCATTTCCTTTTCTTGAGTCGTAGGAACCACCGTACTGTTAAAGGTGGCCGAGGTAATACTAAGGAAATTTCCAACTCATGCTCAACTCCAAAATCCTCAACCTACATATCCAATTGAGTGAAGCTTTTGGAAACCTCTTCCAGCTCAGTCAAGTTCTTCAGTGACAGATACGAAGTTCTTCTAGTTTCTGAGGAAATTGTTCTGACTGAGGAGTTAGGACTTCACAAGTGCAAATTGCCTACAAGTGAGGAACGTGATATGTCTGAGGACTTTCACTGTTCGAAAATCCGACCGTTGCTATGCTTAGCGCCAGCTGTCCCCAATCATTCCTATCCACATAACGGTCATATCATTGGGGGCATTAATGTCATATCATGTCAGGATGCACCCCCGGCTATAAATAGCCACCCCCACAACCACTAGCTGGTTGGCTGCTCAGAGAGAGAACTGACACTTGTCATTTGAGAGCATCCCATCCTCCAAAGGCTTTTGTCCAAAAGTGAGGAAAAAACTACAATCAAATCATCAACCCAAAGTGATTGAGCATCACTGAAGAAATTCCTGTGTGGAACCGACGCTTGTTACCTTTGAGGACTGTGTATCCTCCGGACGGTTAAGCGTCATGGTCTAGTGTGTCCTGCAGTCAATTGGGGAACACGAAGTGACCTTGGTCTAGAGCATCTAGCAGTAAATTGTGGATCGCCGGGTGACCAGTTTGTGAGGGTTTTGGAAGTCTGCCCTGAAGACTTACCACAAGTGTTGAGCGAGGACGGTGTGACCTTAGCTCAAGGAGACTACGGTAAGGACTGTGTGTCCTGGGACTGTGTTTCCTCTGGTTTAAATACCAGGCCACTCCAAACCAGACATACGACTGTCATAGCAGTTGGAACTGGGTCATCAAATCACTTTCTACATCAGGCTACCTAGTTCTATTTCCTCAACCCCCTTATTCCTCATTTACATGTTGATGAAATTGATCTTTACTGGTTGAAGAATTTGACTGAAGACTTATACAATTTCCTCACCTCAAATTCTTCAAGTTACCTTGTTCATCACTACTTATCCTGTATCACGCTACTCATAATTTGTGCATGCTTCTTATCTTCGTGATGACTAGGCTGTCCCTATGTATTCCATGCACTGAGTACTTATTCCGCTATTAGTTATTCATCACATTTCAAAATCCTCAAAGTTGAAATTCCTCAAGTGATGAATTTATAAAAATCGCCTATTCACCCCCCCTCTAGCCGATATAACACACTTTCAATTGGTATCAGAGCAGGTACTCCCTGTCTCTGTGTGATTTTGGTTTAACCACCAGGAGTTTTAGTTATGTCGACTGTAGGTATGATCAAGGTTTCTGCGGGTTGTCCTACCTTCGATGGGACGGACTACCCCTACTGGAAGAACAAGATGCGTATGCACCTTAAAGCTATTGACAACGATCTCTGATATGTCGTGGAAAATGGTGTGCCTTTTGTCGCTCCCACTGTTACAGCTGCTGATGTGAAGAGATTCAAGCAACTCGACTCTCAAGCGAAGAATATCATCTGTGGCCATCTGAGCAAAGGTCAGTATGGCAGAGTGAGTGCTTTGGAGACTGCTAAGCTTATCTGGGATAAGTTGTCCAAAGTCAACGAAGGCGTCTCCACTCAACGTGACTCTCGTGTTGATGTTCTTCGCAATCTCTTCAACCGCTTCAAGAGCCTTGACAATGAAAATGTTCAGCAAACTTTTGATTGTCTCACTGATATCTCCAATGAACTTCAAGCACTAGGTGCCACTAACACCACTCCTGAAGAAAGGGAACCCCAGATCAAATTCCTCAAGAGGGTCAAAGTCTTCACTAGACCAAATTCCTCATCTGGTCAAAATCATCATTCTCGAGCTAATGATTCTGTTTTGCAAGGAAAACCTAAGAGTCATGAATATGCGCATTATTCTTCAAATCATTATGTTCATAAGTCCTCGAAGAATTTCTCTCCTTATTCATATGAGTACTCTGACTCTTGTCCTGTGAAACGGAGCGCACTTGCTTCAATGCCTCCCTTCTCATATGGTGCTCGCAAAATGATGAGTTCTTTGCCACCCCTCCAAATGTGGGTGGTGAAGAAATCAAACTAACATCTTATGCAGGGTCAGGTCTCCAGATGAAATTGAGCATCAGATGAATTTGCTGGAGACCTGAAGAAAATGCTTGAAAGGACGCAAGCTAACCATGATGAAATGAACTCCTCATTTCTCACGTCCTCACTCTACTTGCTTACTATCTTATGTGATGATATTCTGCTTGATGAAATTGATATCATATTCTTCACTCTGAAGCATATGAGTTTGTAAGTTGTACTAATTCATTTGCAGGATGACACTCCAAAAGCTACTGAGTGGGTCCTTGATAGTGGATGCACAAACCACATGACTGGTGACAAGAGTCTTCTGATGAATCTGCCACTTGCTCCATCTCATCTGAAGCACATCACCTATGCTGACAAAGGAAAAAGCAAGGTACTGGGACTTGGTAAGGTTGCTATCTCAAAGGACCAAACCATGGATAAGGTGATGCTTGTCGAATCCCTTGGGTTCAACCTTATGTATGTCTCAATGCTTTATGATCTTGATATGGTTGTCGTATTTGGAAAATATTGTTGTGTTGTCATCATGGAATCTGACAATTCCAAAGTCTTCGAAGGCTTTAGGAGAGGAGACTTGTACATTGTTGATTTCTCTACAGGTCCTCAACCTACCACATGCTTACTTGCAAAGTCCTTAGAAGGCTGGTTCTGGCATCGACGACTTGGACATGCAGGCATGAGGAACTTTCACACACTCGTGAAGAAAAAGCTTGTCATTGGCATCGAGGGTGTCAAATTCCTCAAGGACCACCTCTGTGGCGCATGTGAATCTAGAAAGATGACCAGATCCAAGCATCCCTCGAAGACAATCATGACCACTACTCGACCTTTTGAATTGCTTCATATGGATCTCTTTGGTCCCACTCACTACTCCATACTAACAAATTCTTCAAGTTTGTATGGATTTTTCATAGTTGATGATTACTCTCGTTACACTTGGGTGCATATCATTCTGTACAAAAATGACCACTACTCGAAGACAATCATGACCACTACTCGACCTTTTGAATTGCTTCATATGGATCTCTTTGGTCCCACTCACTACTCCATACTAACAAATTCTTCAAGTTTGTATGGATTTTTCATAGTTGATGATTACTCTCGTTACACTTGGGTGCATATCATTCTGTACAAAAATGAAGTGCAGGATGTCTTTAGATGATTTGCTTTAAGGGCCTCCACCAACTTTGGAGTCAAAATCAAGCATATCAGGAGTGATAATGGGACTGAATTCAAGAACACTAACCTTGACGAATATCTTGATGAACTTGGTATTACTCATGAGTTATCTGCCCCTTATACTCCTCAGCAAAATGGCATCGTGGAATGCAAGAAGAGGACTCTTGTTGAGATTGCTCGAACCATGCTTGATGAATACAAGACTCCACGACGTTTTTGGCCTGAAGCAATTGATATTGTGTGCCACATCATAAACAGGGTATATCTTCACAAATTCTTCAAGAAAACTTCATATGAGCTCATGACAGGCAAGAAACCCAATGTAAGTTATCTCAAAGTCTTCGGTGCAAAATGCTGGATCAGGTATCCTCACCATAGTTCTAAGTTTGCGCCGAAAGGACGTGAAGGTTTTATGCTTGGCTATGGAAAAGACTCGCACACCTACAAAGTCTTCAACACCTTTCATCACAAAGTTGTTGAAACTTTAGATGTGCGGTTCGATGAAACTAATGGCTCACAAAGAGAGCGCCTGCCTTCTGTGTTAGATGAACAATCTCCTGAGGAATCTATCAAGCTGAAGGCAACTGAAGACGTCATTCCTATTGAGGAAGTCATTCCATCAAATGAAGACTCTCATGCTGATATACCTGAAGAAAACGGTGCTGATGAAAATCCTCAACTTCATCAGCCTGCTCATCCAACAGTAGCAAATGAAGTGCAAATTGATCAAAATCATCGATGACATCAATGCACCAGGTCCTCTCACACGCTCAAGAGATTCACATTTGACTAACTTTTGTGGGCACTTTGCTTTTGTCTCAATTATAGAGCATACCAAAGTTGAGGAAGCTTTCAAGGAGCCTAAGTGGATTCAAGCCATGCAAGAGGAATTACATCAATTCAGGCTGAACAATGTGTGGGAACTTGTCAAGCGACCAGATCCTCGCAAGCATAACATGATAGGTACCAAGTAGATCTACCGCAACAAGCAAGATGAAAATGGCCTTGTGGTGAGGAATAAGGCAAAATACACATCTTCAAATTCCTCAAGACACAAGAAGAATGGTTCCAGAAAGGCTCGAGCATTCATCGGCAAAGAAATGGATTCTGAGGAAGAATCTGAAGAATATGAAGAAGAGGAAGACTCTGAAGAAGAATCAGAATCTGGTGTTGCTAGCCTTGCTCTTGCTACTTCCTTCCTCAACAAGTCTATCCTCAATGCTGATGAATCTGACTTCACCAACGATTCGGACGGCAGCAATGATGACTATGCTCCCACCTATTGCTTCATGGCAAAAGGCTCAAAGGTACAAAAACATCATTCCTCTTCTGAATAGAGTGAAGGTGAATCTGATGAATACGCAAAACCTAGCTATGCTAAACTTGTTAAGATTGCCACTAAACAACAAAGTGCACTTGAAAAGCTTCAAAAAATGCTAGACAAAAGCGATGATCTGTTAAACCATGAAGTGGATCGTACTCAAACTTTGTCTGTTGATCTCAAAAGTCTTCAGACAAGGTATGGTAACCTACAAAGTCATCATAATGACCTATTAGCCGACCATGAGAAGCTTTCTTATGAATTTCCTCAGAGAAAGCAAGATCTTGAGAAACTAACGGTGTCACATGAGGATCTCCAAAGGGAAAATGATTCATTACTGGCTCAACAGATCAGTACCGCTCAGGAAGAATTTGTTCCACCTTGCTTGAAATGCATCGAACGTGAAACTGCTAATTCTTCACCTGAATGCTCAAATGCTTCTATTACTACAATTTATTCATCTATTCCAGTGATTTCAACTTCCTCATCCGAGCATACCACAAGTATCACTGATGAAAATGCAGGGTTGAAGGAATTGTATGTGACACGCATATACAAAAGTCTCAAAGGGCATCAAATCCTTTGCGATGTCCTCAAAAAGCGGATTCTGAGCAAGAACCCTAGAAAGGAGGGTATTGCCTTTGTGAGGAAACTCAACGCTGATGGTTCATACTGGACACGTGAGCAGTATCCCAAAACCTCGTGGGTTGCTGCAAAAGGCACTCATGTAGATCCATCTACTTTATCAGGCTTTATATGTGAAACTTCATACTTCACTGATGAGTCACTTGACTCTAACTTCAAATTCTTCAAAACTCAGAAAGGTGAAGTATTTGCTAGATTTGTTGGAACTAACTACAGGAATGGCTCTCCATTGAATAAAATCTGGGTTCCCAAGAGCTACCTACAAAATCTTCAAGTGAATGTCCTCACGACACCACTAGTGAAGAAAAGGAATCCCAGATCAAATTCCTCAAGTGAACCAAATTCCTCAAATGGTCAAAATCATCATTCTCGTGCTAATGTTTCTGTTTCGCAGGGAAAACCTAAGAGCTATGAATATATGCATCATTCTTCAAACCGTTATGTTCATAAATCTTCGAAGAATTTCTCTGCTTATTCATATGAATACTCTAACCCTCGACCTGTGAAACGAAGTGCACTTGCTTTAATGCCTCCCTTCTCTTATGGTGCTCGCAGGATGATGAACTCTTTGCCACCCCTTGAGATGTGGGTGGTGAAGAAATCGAACTAATCGGTTATTGCAGGGTCAGGTCTCCAGATGAATTTGAACATCTGATGAACCTGCTGGAGACCTGTGGAAATGCTTGAAAGGACGCAAGCTAACCATGATGAAATGAATTCCTCATTTCTCACGTCCTCACAATACTTGCTTGCTATATCGTGTGATGAAATTCTATCTGATGAAATTGATGTCATATTCTTCACTCTGAAGCATATGAGTTCGTAAGTTGTACTAATTCATCTGCAGGATGATACTCCAAAAGCTACAGAGTGGGTCCACGATAGTGGATGCACAAACCACATGACTGGTGACAAAAGTCTTCGGATGAATCTGCCACTCACTCCATCTCATCTGAAGCATATCACTTATGATGACAAAGGAAAAAAGCAAGGTACTGGGACTTGGTAAGGTTGCTATCTCAAAGGACCGAACCATGGATAAAGTGATGCTTGTCGAATCCCTTGGGTTCAACCTTATGTCTGTCTCAATGCTTTGTGATCTCGATATGGTTGTGGTATTTCGAAAACATCGATGTGTTGTCATCATGGAATCTGAGAATTCCAAAGTCTTCGGAGGCTTTAGGAGAAGAGACTTGTATATTGTTGATTTCTCTACAGGACATCAGCGTGCCACATGCCTACTTGCAAAGTCCTCAGAAGGCTGGCTATGGCATCGACGACTTGGTCATGCGAGTATGAGGAACTTGCACACGCTTGTGAAGAAGAAGCATGTCACTGGCTTCGAAGGCGTCAAATTCCTCAAGGATCACCTTTCTGGGGCTTGTGAATCAGGAAAGATGACCAGATCCAAGCATCCCTCGAAGACAATCATGACCACTACTCGTCCCTTTGAATTACTTCATATGGATCTCTTTGGTCCCAATCACTATTCTGTACTAACAAATGCTTCAAGTCTATATGGATTTGTCATTGTAGATGATTACTCTCGCTACACATGGGTGCATATCATTTTGTACAAAACTGAAGTACAGGATGTCTTCAGGCGATTGCTTCAAGGGCCTCCACCAACTTTGGCGTCAAGATCAAGCATATCAGGAGTGATAATGGGACCGAGTTCAAGAACACAAATCTTGATGAATATCTTGATGAACTTGGTATTAATCATGAATTATCTGCCCCTTACACTCCTCAGCAGAATGGTGTTGTGGAAAGAAAGAACAGGACTCTCGTCGAGATGGCCCGAACCATGCTTGATGAATACAGGACTCCTCGTCGTTTCTGGCATGAAGCAATCGACACTGCATGCCACATCATCAAAAGGGTATATCTTCACAAATTCCTCAAGAAAACCTCATACAAGTTCATGACAGGCATTAAACCCAATGTAAGTTATCTCAAAGTCTTCGGTGCATATTGTTGGATCAGAGATCCTCACCACAGTTCAAAATTTGCACCGAAAGCACATGAAGGTTTCATGCTTAGTTATGGAAAGGACTCGCACACCTACAAAGTCTTCAACACCTATCATCACAAGGTTGTTGAAACTGTAGATGTGCGGTTCGATGAAACTAATGGCTCGCAAAGAGAGCACCTACCTTCTGTGATAGATGAACAGTCTCCTGAGGAAATCATCAAGCTGATGGCAACTAAAGATGTTATTCCTACTGAAGAAATCATCCCTGATGATGAAGACTCTCATGCAAGGATTCCTGAAGAAAATGGTGCTGATGAAAGTCCTCAGACAAGTCAACCTGCACATCCAAGAGTAGCAAATGAAGTTCAGATTGACAAAATCATCGACAACATCAATGCACCAGGTCCTCTCACACGCTCTAGGGCTTCTCATTTAACTAACTTTTGTGGGCACTTTGCTTTTGTCTCTATCATAGAGTCCACCAAAGTTGATGAAGCATTCAAGGAGCCAGAGTGGATTCAAGCTATGCAAGAGGAATTGCATCAATTCAAGCTCAACAACGTATGGGAACTTGTCAAGCGACCAGATCCTCGCAAACATAACATCATCGGTACAAAGTGGATCTACCGCAACAAGCAAGATGAAAACGGCCTTGTGGTGAGGAATAAGGCTCGACTTGTAGCTCAAGGCTACACATAGGTTGAAGGAATTGACTTTGATGAAACTTTTGCACCTGTTGCTAGACTAGAAGCTATTTGAATACTACTTGCTTATGCTAATCATCATAATATCATCTTATATCAAATGGATGTGAAAACTGCATTCCTCAATGGTAAGATTGACGAAGAAGTATATGTTGCTCAACCCCCAGGTTTTGAAGATCCTAAGCATCCTTACAAAGTCTTCAGACTCAACAAAGCTCTCTATGGCCTCAAGCAGGCCCCACGAGCATGGTATGACACTCTGAAGGATTTCCTCATGAAGAAAGGCTTCAAACCCGGTTCACTCGACACAACTCTTTTCACAAAATCCTATGACAATGAATTGTTCATCTGTCCAATATACGTTGATGATATTATCTTTGGATGTACTGACAAACGCTACAGTGATGAATTTTCCTATATGATGAGTGAAGAATATCAAATGTCTATGATGGGAGAATTGAAATTCTTCTTAGGTCTTCAAATTCGTCAGCAAGACAATGGCATTTTCATCTCACAAGAGAAATACCTCAAAGATGTTCTGAGGAAATTCGACATGCAAGATTGCAAAGGCGTCAAAACTCCAATGCCCTCAAAAGGACACCTCTGCACTGACGAAAATGGTAAAGATTTCGATCAGAAGGTATACCGCTCCATGATTGGCTCTTTATTGTATCTATGTGCATCTAGGCCTGATATAATGCTAAGTGTTTGTATGCGTGCTCGATTCTAAGCAACACCGAAGGAATCACACCATAAGTCTGTGAAATATATTATTCGATACTTAGCTCACACACCAACACTAGGATTATGGTATCCCAAGGGCTCAAATCTTCATCTCATCGGATACTCTGATGCTGACAACACTAGAGATCGCGTGGATCGCAAGTCAACCTCAGGCACATGTCATTTCCTCGGACGGTCATTAGTATGTTGGTCCTCGAAGAAGTAGAACTGCGTGTCACTCTCCACTGCAGAAGTTGAGTACATTGCTGCTGGCTCGTGTTGTGCTCAGTTACTATGGATGAATTAAACCCTCAAGGACTATGGCATCTAGTTGAAGAACGTGCCTCTCAATTGTGACAACGAGAGTGCCATCAAGATAGCATACAACCCAGTTCAGCACTCCAAGACCAAGCACATCCAGATTCGTCATCACTTTCTTCAAGATCATGTACTCAAGGGCGACATCTTCATCAACCACATTCCCACTAAATAACACCTGGCTGACATCTTCACAAAGCCCTTGGATGAAACGAGATTTGCAAGTTGCGGTGTGAGCTAAATATCTTAGAATGTTCGAATGTTCTTTGAAAAAGAACACACATCCTAACACTTATGCAAAATTGATGACTTAGATGTGCAACGCACGAAGTAACGTTTTTCTTCAAAACTATGAAGAATAACTCTATAAGTGTGACGAAATTAATGAAGAATTTGATTCTCAGAACCCTACGACAATTGTACGCGGTGTCTGAAATCATCATTCTTATACGGTGGGTAACGCCACCAACCCAGAAGTTGAGATTCTTCAAAATTGAATTTTTCATCATGTCTTCAAATTCTTCAACTTTCAAATTCCTCAACTTTTCAAATTCTTCAAAACTTTGAGACTTATTTTCATTTGACTATATATATCTATGAGTTTTCAATGTCCTCACAAACATTCACTTATTGTTAAATTCTTCAAGTTTGATTTTCATCTAAGTGAATGTGATCGGACCCTATACCTCATCTATGCTAAACTCAACTCAGTCTGTTCATAAATTCATCATATGTGTTCTACTTTGAAACTCGTTCAAAGTCTTCACTTTGTCCTTGACAGCTGAAGAATTTGCGAGTGGTAACTTTAAAACTCTTACCAAAATTTTCGGCGGTTCCCGCTCAAACCGTTCCTATTCCAGCGACTGGATAACCCACGATCCCCCCATATCTCCACTAGTCAGAACGTGGGTGATAGCTGTCGCAAGGAGAGCAAGAGTCAGGAGTAAATCTGTCCAAAATCCTCAGGCGGATCCATTTTTCACTCTATATAAATACCACTCCACTACAACAGAGCTCGGTTACTCGCCTCTTCTATCTCTCTCGAGCTCCTGCCCCAGCGCCGCCGCTGAAATCTTCGCCGCCGGTGAGGAAGAGCTTCACTGCCTCAACCTCGTCGTCGCCGAACTCACACCGGTCGCGGAAGTCTTCATCCCGCCGCCGCTGTTGTCGTCTCCCTCTGCCAAGTTAGGGCGTGGGAGATCTGAACGGACGAACCTCCCCATTTCACCTTAGAGTTCGTTGTGTTCTTCATCAGGGTAATTAAAACTGTTTTTACTGCCCTTTGTTTGATCTTCATCTGACTCTACTATTCCTCAGAAGATGTTTATTTGTCAGAGATTCAATTCACAAACACCTTACATCTCCTGATTCTTGATTATTTTCCCTGAGTTATAATTTTTCTTTAAGATTCCTCAATTGTGCGAATTCCAAAATTTGCACAACTCTGGAACCTGAGACAAAGAACACTTAGTGAAACTCCTCAAGACATCCATGGTCAAATTCCTCAAACCTATTGTTTTCAAAAATTTCTGAGAACGCATATGACCTCTTCAAATTCCTCGCACCTATACTCTGTTCACGGGTACAGCTATGTCTGCTGATGAATCACTAGGTTCTCATCAAGTTAACTCATTTGCAGCGATTCTTGAAGAAAAGTTGTGCAATTCCTTAGAATCTTCAAGAGTCCAAATTCCTCATTTGAAGAAAATGGCTGATAAACGGACTCGGAAAGGAGGAAAGAAACCCGACGTGCAGACAGCTTTTGAGATCCCTGATGAAATCTATGCAGACTACTGCACGCCTGATGAAGAAACCTATGGCAAAGAAACAACAAAACAACGGAACATTCGCCTACAGAAGATTGAACGAAGATGGGCGAAAGAATGGAAAGAATATCGTTATGTTACTCCCAAGTACATGATGAAATTCGCTGTGAAGCCTCCGTGCTGTAGGCCTCCCATCGCCAAGAATCAGATAGCTGATCCCACTAGTCTCAAGACTGGTGAGGACTTTGCCGAACTATGGGAAAACAGCAGGCCAAACTGGCAAAGAAGGCCAAGGACGCAGTGAGGAAGTTCAATGAGGACTCTGCTGCTGCTGCCGCTGCTGGTGCATCCTCAAGCGGTCCGAAGAAATCTATTCTGAAGAAGTCTGTTGTGAAACAAATTTCTTCAACTTCAAAGTCCTCACAGCAAGTTCCTCAAACTAAAAGGCCTCAACCTAAGGCCTTTGTTGCTGGAATCGTGGCTGCTCAATCTTCAGCAGCTATGAAGAAATCCTCAACTCCAGTACACTTGGCAACATGCAAGCGGACTGAGGGTTTCACAAGAAAACTGAGGAGCTCTACAAGCCCTTCAGATAAAAGTCTTCAAACAGTCCCTCTGGACTGAAGATGAAGAAAGCAGCTGGTAGGGGTCTTCGCCCAAGCTCTAGGAAGCAAATTGTCAAGATTTCCTCAAGAGCTGAGGATGATGATGAAGATGATGCTGATGATGACGAGCTTGAAGAAATCATCAGACAAAGTCAGCTTAAGGCTGCCACTGCTATGGATAGCTCAATTCCTCTGCTGCTAGATCCGAAGACGATCCTTGACTTCATCGACATCTGGCTTGAGGATCCACAAACTCCTCTCTCTTCTCTGACTTTGCCTCCCAATGTGGACCATGTCCTCACTCATTTCATCGCAGAAGAGAAGTGGAAAAGAGAGAAGGCCAAGAGGACCAAGGCAATCATCGCACGCAAAGAAAAGTTTCTGTGTGACAATGTGATGAATTTGACTCCGAAACAGCTTGTCACTATTCAATCGAAGATTCACAATCTCTCTAAAGAACAAGAGAAACTTGACAGAGAATGGACAGGAGCAAAAGACAGGTTCGTCAAAATTGCTCAAGCTGCAGTGAAGGACTACAACACGTCCACTGCTGCTCGTAATGCTGCTTGTTCTACCACTCCTCCGCCTCCTATAACTGAAGTTCCTCAAGCTGCTGAGGAATCTGCATCTGAAATTCCTCACCCTGTTGAGGAATCTGCTCCTGAAGAAGCCCCACCTGAAAATGACTCTGCTTCTGCACCAGAAGCTGCTACCAGTGTTGCTGAGGAAACTTAGCTCACCGATGAACCTGCCGGGACAACTACCAATGTTGTGCCTGAAGAAACTGAGAGGCCATTTGAAGATTCAGCTGTGCCTGAACAAATTGATGCTGCTCAGAAGACATCACTGAAAAGGAAGGCATCAGCCCCTGAAGCTCCTGCTGAGAAACGGTTGAAGACTTTGACAAGTTCTTCAACGATGTCGTTTGATGCCATTCCTATTTCTTCAGCACCATCTCTGGAAATTGTTCCTTATGGAGTTGAATACATCATTCCTCCAGAAGATGAAGATATCCATTCTGCTGCTTCCACAGAGCAGATGGACGAAGAAATCAAGGTCAAAGACATTTCTTCACTTCGTCAACAACCACTACTTGTGCTTGAGTACAAGAAAGAAACTGCTACAGCTAAAGCCATGGATGAAGACATCGATGTTGGTAGCACCACACCTGTCATCCATGATGACTTCTGGGAAGCTGCTCATCCTACATCCCCAATGACAACTACATTGTCCATCATTCCTCAGTTGTCTGAGCAAGCTGAGGATGTCCAAACAGACTCTGAACCTCTGTATCTTCCAGATCCTAAAGATTTTCCATCCAATGAAGATATTGATGTTCAGATCGCAGATGAAACTCCAGCTACTGAGGCTAATGAAGAGGAAGATGTTCAGATCACATATGATGCTCCAATAGCACAGGAAGTTCCAAGCGCTGAGGAACCCACCCTCCAGGTTGTTCCTCAGATACATGAAGAAGTGAAGGGGACTGCCATGCCTAATCTGCAGCCTGTGCAGCGTATGCCATTCAAAGGCCCTGGTCGTCCCACTTTCATCAAGTCCAACTTCTTCAACGAGCACATATTCTTCACAGGACCTAACCCTTATGACAATGCTCGTGTTGGACGCTCAAGGTTCTGGACAGCGTCTCAGATGAATTACTATGCATTTGTGCTATGTGAGAAGAAGAAGATATTTGAGCATCACCATATTCCTCATGTGGATATGGAATCCATTCCTTCATACACCCCGGTTCGTCAACTCTTATATGATGCTGGGTTACTTCCATTCTGTGTGGACATCTGTGACTGGAACAAGGAGTTAATTCTTCAGTTCTATGCAACTCTTTTCATCAGTGGAAATTCTTCGGATATTAACTCTTGGGTGCTAGACTGGATGACTGGACCCAAGCACTACACAGCAACTGCATCTGAATTTCTTCAAACAGTTCCTCTTCAAATTCCATCCGAGGAATCCCGCTGCATATTCAGTGATCCACCAGTGCCAAACCAACTGATGAATGTCCTCATGAAGAAATTGACACCTGGAAAGCCTCTAAGGACTGTCTTCCTTGTAAAGGACCTGTTATATGTGCCACGGATAGTATACAGGATCCTCACCCACACCATATGTCCTCAGAAAGGGCATAATTCTGAAGACAAAGCAGTTGAAGGAATCATGAAGAATGTGCTATTCAACATCATACACGGGATTCCCATCAACTTCCATGATTTCTTCATGCGATCACTTGCTCAATCTGCAATGGCTCCTTTTGAATTGAAGTTCTTCGCTCCATGGATCGTGAATTTCCCCAGGACCAAGTCTTCAGTTCCATACAAAGCTGCCTTTCAGAATCACTTTGCATTTCTTCCACCCATTGAAGTCCTCAATACTACCATTGCTGAAGGCAAAGGCAAGGATGTTATCGAGGAAGGAACTCGACCCATGGATGGCCAATTTCGTCAAGCTGCCTCCTACTCTACCAATGATGATTCTGCCACTCAGGACTCGACTGCAAAAGTTTCTGCTCCAAAACCTCATGCCACTGCACCTCGTGTGATGACTGATCGAGAACTTCTCCTCAGTTTTCATCAAAAGGTTGACAGAAATCACAAGTGGGTCAAGCGCCAGTTGGGTGCTATTCTTCACAACATGACAGTTACTCAGAACTCTATGAAGAAGAATCACTATTATGCTCATGAAATCTTCAAGCGCACTTGGGCCACTATGTCTGCAGTTATGCCTCCCGATGAACTTGATGAGCTGAATCTTCAAGAAAGCTTTGACTGGGCTCGTCAACCTCCTAAGAAGTACAAGAAAGTTCAAGTTCCTCAACTGGTGGCAAGTTCATGTTCCTCATCACGTGAGTCGGATGATGCAGAGGAGACTGAAGACACTGCTGCGGGCACTGCTTCAATGATCGATCCCGACTTCACTGACGCTCCTTCACCAACACGATGAATTTCTTCAAAGGGCGTTAGTTCTTAGTTTTTCGTCCCTTTTTGTCTTCAATGACAAAGGGGGAGAAAATTTGAGTTAGTCTTCAAGCGGGTCTCTATCTATATATGGGCTGTTTTGTTTAAGTTACAACTCTTGTTCTTTTGATACTTTATGATTGGATTGTACACTTAAGTCCGATGGTGGTCTGAGTCTTGTGAACTATTTCCTCGCATGTTTTAATTCCTCAAGTATCTTAATGCATGCATGCTGAATTTCGTCAGACCCCATCTTCTTCACGCATTACTTCAACTTTTTATATCACATATTCAATTGCGTGTATGAATTACAAGATATAGGGGGAGTTCCTCATGTTTAACCTGCCATGTGCATTTGCAGTCCAAAGCAAAATTCCTCAATTATGCACATCTTCAGGGGGAGCTCATCTATATCTTGCAATCAACATCCTCATACTCTGCACTTACACTCCATATCTTTAATTCCCGTTGAAAACTTAACCTATTTGTCATCAAACACCAAAAAGGGGGAGATTGTTAGTGCATCTCGTGCCCCTTAGTGATTTTGGTGTGTTGAAGACTTATAGGTTAAGAGACTAATGTGTTCGTGAGTGTACACAAGCTCTATAAGTTGATGAGGAGGTTGACACGACTGAAGGTTACCGACCCCTAAAATTATATGTCTTCCACTGAAGACTTTGGTGAAGACTTGAAGACTTTGCTGAAGACTTAATACTGAAGAAATCGGTGTAACCTTGAAGATATGAACGAGGACTATGAAGCGTGAAGACTTTTGTTTTCGTAGTTTCATTTCCTTTTCTTGAGTCATAGGAACCACCGTACTGTTAAAGGGGGCCGAGGTAATACTAAGGAAATTTCCAACTGATGCTCAACTCCAAAATCCTCAACCTACATATCCAATTGAGTGAAGCTTTTGGAAACCTCTTCCAGCTCAGTCAAGTTCTTCAGTGACAGAGACGAAGTTCTTGTAGTTTCTGAGGAAATTGTTCTGACTGAGGAGTTAGGACTTCGCTAGTGCAAATTGCCTACAAGTGAGGAAAGTGATATGTTTGAGAACTTTCACTGTTCGAAAATCCGACCGTTGTTGTGCTTAGCGCCAGCTGTCCCCAATCATTCCTATCCACATAACGGTCATATCATTCGGGGCATTAATGTCATATCATGTCGGGATGCACCCCCCGCTATAAATAGCCACCCCCCACAACCACTAGCTGGTTGGCTGCTCAGAGAGAGAACCGACACTTGTCATTTGAGAGCATCCCATCCTCCAAGGCCTTTTGTTCGAAAGTGAGGAAAAACCTACAATCAAATCATCAACCCAAAGTGATTGAGCATCACTGAAGAAATTCCTGTGTGGAACCGACGCTTGTTACCTTTGAGGACTGTGTATCCTCCAGACGGTTAGGCGTCATGGTCTAGTGTGTCCTGCAGTCAATTGGGGAACACGAAGTGACCTTGGTCTAGAGCATCCAACAGTAAATTGTGGATCGCCGGGTGACCAGTTTGTGAGGGTTTTGGAAGTCTGCCCTGAAGACTTACCACAAGTGTTGAGCGAGGACTGTGTGACCTTAGCTCAAGGAGACTACGGTAAGGACTGTGTGTCCTGGGACTGTGTGTCCTCTGGTTTAAATACCAGGCCGCTCCAAACCAGACGTACGATTGTCACCGCAGTTGGAACTGGGTCATCAAATCACTGTCTACATCAGGCTACCTAGTTCTATTTCCTCAACCCCCTTGTTCCTCATTTACATGTTGATGAAATTGATCTTTATTGGTTGAAGAATTTGACTGAAGACTTATACAATTTCCTCACCTCAAATTCTTCAAGTTACCTTGTTCATCACTACTTATCCTGTATCACGCTACTCATAATTTGTGCATGCTTCTTATCTTCGTGATGACTATGTTGTCCCTATGTATTCCACGCACTGAGTACTTATTCCGCTGTTAGTTATGCATCACATTTCAAATTCCTCAAAGTTGAAATTCCTCAAGTGATGAATTTATAAAAATCGCCTATTCACCCCCCCTCTAGCCGATATAACGCACTTTCAGGACCAAATAGATCCATGTGAAGTAATTAAAAGGGTCGTGTAGTGGTCATGATTGCTTCGAGGGATGCTTGGATCTGGTTATCAACCAACCTTCTGAGGACTTTGCAAGTAGACATGTGGCAGGCTGAGGTCCTGTAGAGAAATCAACAATATACAAGTCTCCTCTCCTAAAGCCTTCCAAGACTTTGGAATTGTCAGATTCCATGATGACAACACAACGATATTTTCCAAATACAACAACCATATCAAGATCACAAAGCATTGAGACAGACATAAGGTTGAACCTAAGGGATTTGACAAGCATCACCTTATCCATGGTTCTGTCCTTTGAGATAGCAACCTTACCAAGTCCCAATACCTTCCTTTTTCCTTTGTCAGCATAGGTGATATGCTTCAAATGCAATGGAGCAAGTGGCAAATTCATCAAAAGACTCTTGTCCCCATTCATGTGGTTTGTGCATGCACTATCGAGGACCCACTCGGTAGCTTTTGGAGTCTCATCTTGCAGATGAATTAGTACAACTGACAAACTCATATGCTTCAGAGTGAAGAATATGATATCAATTTCATCAGGCAAAATTTTATCACATAAGATAGTAAACAAGTAGAGTGAGGACGTGAGAAATGAAGAATTCATTTCATCATGGTTAGCTTGCGTCCTGTCAAGCATTTTCTTCAGGTCTCCAGCAGATTCATCAGATGTTCAAATTCTTCTGGAGACCTGGCCTTGCATTTAGAGATTAGTTCGATTTCTTCACCACCCACATCTCAAGGGGTGGCAAAGAGTTCATCAATCTGCGAGCAACATATGAGAAGGGAGGCATTAAAGCAATTGTGCTTCGTTTTATAGGGCGAGGGTTAGAGTACTCATATGAATAAGCAGAGAAATTCTTCGAGGACTTATGAACATAATGGTTTGAAGAATAATGCACATATTTGTAACTCTTAGGTTTTCCCTGCAAAACAGAGCCATTAGCACGAGAACGATGATTTTGACCATTTGAGGAATTTGATCCAAGTGAGGACTTTGATCCACTTGAGGAATTTGATCACAGGTTCCTTTTCTTCAAGAGTGGTATCATGAGGACATTCACTTGAAGATTTTGTAGGTATCTCTTGGGAACCCAGATTTTCTTCAGTGGAGAGCCATTCCTGCAGTTAGTTCCAACAAATCTAGCAAATACTTCACCTTTCCGATTTTTGAAGAATTTGAAGCTGAAGTCAAGAGACTCATCAGAGGAATATGAAGTTTCACATGTAAAGCCAGATAAGGTAGATGGATCTATAGGAGATCCTTTTGCAGCAACCCATGAGGTTTTGGGGTACTGCTCAGGTGTCCAGTAGGATCCATTAGCGCTGAGTTTCCTCACAGAGGCAATACTCTCTTTCCTAGGGTTCCTGTTCAGAATCTACCATTTGAGGACATCGCAAAGGGTTTGATGCCCTTTGAGACTTTTGTAAATGCCTGTCACATACAATTCCTTCAAACCTGCATTGTCATCAGTGATACTTGTGGCATCCTCAGATGAGGAGTTTGAAACCACTGGTATAGTTGAAGAATTTGCGGCAATAGAAGCATTTGAACATTCAGGTGAAGAATTAGCAGTTTCGCGTTTGATGCATTTCAAACAAGGTGAAACAAATTCTTCCTGAGCGGTACTGATCTATTGGGCCAGTAAGGAATCGTTTTCCCTTTGGAGATCCTCATGTGACACCCTCAGTTTCTCAAGATCTTACTTTCTGTGAAGAAATTCATATGAAAGCTTCTCATGATCGGCTAAGAGGTCGTTATGATGACTCTGTAGGTTATCATACTTTGTCTGAAGACTTTTGAGATCGACAGACAGAGTTTGAGTCCGATCCACTTCATGGTTTAACAAATCATTTCTTTTGTCTAGTATTTTCTGAAGTTTTTCTAGTGCACTTTGTTGTTCAGTGCAAGCTTAACTAGTTTAGCATAGCTAGGTTTCACATATTCATTAGATTCACCTTCACTTGATTCAGAAGAAGAATCATGTTTTTGTACCTTTGAGCCTTTTGCCATGAAGCAATAGGTGGGAGCATAATCATCATTGCTGATGTCCGAGTCGTTGGAGTAGTCATATTCTTCATCGTTGAAGATAGACTTGCTGACGAAAGCTGTAGCGAGAGCAAGGCTAGCGACACCAGATTCTGATTCCTCCTCAGATTCTTCATCTTCTTCATATTCTTCAGACTCCTCCTCAGAATCCATTTCCTTGTCGATGAATGCTCGAGCCTTTCTGGAACCATTCTTCTTGTGCTTCGAGGACTTTGAAGATGAGGACTTTGCAGATGAGGACTTTGTAGACTTCTTCTTTTTCTTTGAGTCATCAGAACTATCATCCTTGTATTTCTTCTTATTCTTTGAGTCTTTTTCCCAGAGAGGACAATCAGAGATAAAATGGCCAGGCTTCTTGCAAAGATGACATGTTCTATTTTTGTACTCTTCTAAGGAATCTGATTTCCTCAAGCCACTTCTTGATGACTTTCAAATCCACCTCACAAGCAGGACTTTGAACATGAGGACTATGCAGATGAAGACTTTGAAGACTTCTTGATACTCTTGGTGGATAGCCACTTTCTGATGAGTTCTTGATGACTTTGAAGACTTTGAAGCCACTTTTTGATACTCTGGAATTTCCTCACATGCATAGCTAGTTCAAGATTCAGTTCTTCAGGATCACCAAGGCTGCTGTCAGAATCTTCTTCTCCAGATGAGGAAATTGTTTTTGCCTTCAGAGCACGATATCTTCCATAGCTTGGACCGTAGAGGTCTCTCTTCTCAGTTTGTTGGAATTCATGAGTATTGAGTCTTTCCAGAATAGTAGCAGGACCAGAGTATCAAATGAGGAATCGAGTGATCTCCGCAATTTCTTCACCACTTCATGGTCAGTGATATCAGTGGCACCCAGTGCTTCAAGTTCATTGGAGATATCAGTGAGACGATCAAAGGTTTGCTGAACATTTTCATTATCAAGCCTCTTGAAGCAGTTGAGGAGATTGCGAAGAACATCAACACGAGAGTCACATTGAGTGGAGACACCTTCGTTGACTTTGGACAGCCTATCCTAGATAAGCTTAGCAGACTCCAAAGCACTCACTCTGCCATACTGACCTTTGCTCAGATGGCCACAGATGATATTCTTCGCTTGAGAGTCGAGTTGCTCGAATCTCTTCACATCAGCAGCTGTAACAGTGGGAGTGACAGATGGCACATCATTTTCCACAATATACTAGAGATCGTTGTCAATAGCTTCAAGGTGCATACACATCTTGTTCTTCTAGTAGGGGTAGTCCGTCCCATCAAAGGTAGGACAGCCCGCGGAAACCTTGATCATACCTGCAGTCGACATAACTAGAACTCTAGGTGGTTAACCCAAAATCACACAGAGCGAGGGAGTACCTACTCTGATACCAATTGAAAGTGCATTATATCAACTAGAGGGGGGGTGAATAGGCGATTTTTACAAATTCATCACTTGAGGAATTTCAACTTTGAGGAATTTGAAATGTGATGAATAACTAGCAGCGGAATAAGTACTCATGTGCGTGAGGAGCATAGTTTCAGCTTAGTCATCATGATGAAATGAAACATGCACGAACAGTGAGTAGCATGATAAAGGATAAGCAGTGATGAACAAGGCAACTTGAAGAATTTGAGGTGAGTAATTTGCGAAAGTCTTCAGTCAAATTCTGCAAAAAGTAACAATCAATATCATCAACAGGTTTATGAGGAAAAGGGAGGTTGAGGAAATAGAACCAGGTAGCTTGATGAAGACAATGGTTTGATGACCCAGTTCCAACTGTTGTGACAGTCGTACGTTTGGTTTGGAGCAGCCTAGTATTTAAACCAGAGGACACACAGTCCCAGGACACACAGTCCTTATCATATTCTCCTTGAGCTAAGGTCACACAGTCCTCGCCCAACACTCGTTGTAAGTCTTCAGGGTAGACTTCCAAAACCCTCACAAACTGGTCACCCGGCGATCCACAACTTACCGCTGGATGCTTCGTGGTCCCCAATTGACTGCAGGAGCACTAGACCATGACGCCTAACCGTCTGGAGGACGCACAATCCACAAAGGTAACAAGCGTCGGTTCCACACAGGAATTTCTTTAGTGATGCTCAATCACTTTGGGTTTTTGTGGTTTGGTTCTGGGTTTTCCTCACTGATGATTTTCTCTCAATGTCCTCGGAGAATGGGTTGCTCCCAAATGACAAATTTGAGTTCTCTCTCAGAGCAGCCAACTAGCTGGTGGTTGTGGGTGTCGGCTATTTATAGCCAGGGTGCAACCTGACATGATATGACATAAATGCCCCCAATCATATGACCGTTATGTGGATAGTTGTGAATGGGGACAGTTGGCGCTAAGCACAGAAACGGTCGGATTTTCGAACTATGAAAGTCCTCAGACATATCATGTTCCTCACTTGTAGGCAATTCGCACAGGCGAAATCCTAACTCCTCAGTCAGATCAATTTCCTCAGAGAACAGAAGAACATTGTCTCTGTCACTGAAGAACTTGACTGAGCCGTAAGAGATTTCCAAAGGCTTCACTTGAAGGATTGTGTAGGTTGAGGATTTGGAGTTGATCATCGGCTGGAAACTTCCTTAGTATTACCTCAGCCCCCTTTACCAGTACGGTGTTTCCTATGACTCAAGTATAGAAAATGAAACTATGAAAACAAGTCTTCATGCTTCATAATCCTCATTCATATCTTCAAGGTCACACCAACTTCTTCATTTCCAAAGTCTTCACAAAGTCTTCACCAAAGTCTTCAGCAAAGTATTCACTTCAAGACATACATTTTTAGGTGTCGATAATCTCCGAATATATCAAACTCCTCATCGACTTATAGAGCCTGTGTACACTCACAAACACATTAGTAACTTAACCTATAAGTCTTCAATACACCAAAATCACTAAGGGTCACTAGATGCACTAACATACATAACCATCGGGTACTTCTGGCATAACAACTCTAGTACGAGAGCTAGGCATAATAGGTGAGTCATAGGTTTCATCGGTATTATTAATTTCTCTAGCTTTAGCAATATGAGCATCAAGTAGTTCACCTAGTCGAACAGTTTCAGTTTAATCTAGCATAGTATTAGCATCATCGTGAGTTTAATAAAATTCAAAAGTAGCATCATCAAGTACTTGTGACATATCAGAATGAACAACAACTGGTGGTGTCGCGAGCCTACTCAAAAGAGAAAGTTAATCAAATGCATATCTAGATGGCAGCTCCTTTAACTACTAGGAGAAACCTTATAGGCAGGAGCCTAATAGTAGCGCTGGAAAAATACAGACGCTGCTGCTAAGTAGTAGTAGTGTTGTATTTGGGCAAACCGCAAACGGCCAGGTGAGAGGAATTGTCTTCAAAGCAGACGCAGGCTTGTGTGACACATTCGCATAGAACTAGCAACCATCGCAATGATTAATGATGTCTTTAGCCATCTCATTAGCTCGTGGCCAGTAAAAACCACCTCGATATGCTTTAGCGACAATCGTCCTTGAAGAAGCATGGTGGCCACAAGTTCTCGAGTGAATCTCGTCTAGAATCATTCGACCTTCCTCGGGGGAAATGCAGCATTGCGTGACACCAGTCGCACTCTCTCTGAATAGCTGGTCTCCAATTACAGTGAAAGCCTTGGACCTGCGCACAATTTGTCGAGCCTCTGTTTTATCTTCAGGGAGCTCTTGTCTGAGGATATAGGCAATATAAGGCACAGTCCAATCGGGAATAATAACCAGAATTTCCATGATCGAGGTCAATCACTGCAGGGACATCAACTTCAGTCGAGTCGGTGGAACTCAAAGCTTATGGGGGCTCTTCGGTGAATGGATCTTCTTGAATCGAAGGAGTGTGTAAGTGCGCTAAGAACACGCCACTAGGGACAGGCCGTCGAGTGGAACCAATCTTGGACAGCTCATCAGCCACTTGATTTTTCAATCGGGAAACAAGATGAAGTTCCAGACCATCAAATTTCTTCTCCAACTTCCGGACTGCATTGCAGTATCCAGTCATAGCGGGGTTTCGAACATCCCACTCTTTCATCACTTGATTCACCACCAAATCTGAGTCGCCATGAACCATCAGGCGCTTGACGCCGAGTGAGATAGCCATGCGCAACCCATACAAAAGTGCTTCATACTCTGCCTCATTATTGGAGGAATCAAAGTGAATTTGCAAGACATAGCTGAGCTTGTCACCCTTGGAAGATATCAAGATAACCCCAGCACTGGACCCATTCAACATTTTGGAGCCATCAAAGAACATTGTCCAATGCGTCGAGTAAACTTGGATAGGCTGTTGCTGCTTAATGCACTCGGCCATGAAATCTGCTAATGCTTGGGACTTGATTGCTTTCTTGGCTTCGAATCTGATGTCAAATTGTGCAATCTCGATTGCCCATTTAGCCACTCGACCTTATGCGTCTTGATTATTGAAAATTTCGGACAAGGGAGCATCACTGACGACTGAAACCGAGTGGTCTTGGAAATAATGCGCCACCTTCTTCGCGGATAGGTAACTACCATAAATCAGCCTCTAATTGTGTGGATATCTTTGGTTTGAGGGGACAATACTTCCGAGACATAATAAACTGGCCGCTGAACTTTATAAGCTTTATCCTCCTCTTCTCGCTCGACGTTCAGTACTGTACTGATGACCTGATTTGTAGCCGCGATGTACAGGAGCCAGGGCTCTTTGCTGGCAGGAGCGGCAAGCACCGGCTAGGTGGAGAGCAGGGCTTTGAGCTCAAAAAACGCTACTTCGGATTCGGGAGTCCAATCGAACATGTCGGACTTCCTCATCAACTTATATAAGGGCAGAGCCTTCTCACCAAGACGAGAAATGAATCGACTCAATGCTACCAAGCAACCCGTGATGTTCTGAATGTCGTGCACTTGCACGGGAGTCTTCATACGAGTGATGGTGCTGATTTTCTCAGGGTTGACATCAATCCCTCGCTCGGAAACGAGAAAACCGAGCAACTTGCCGGCAGGGACACCGAAAGTACATTTGGCCGGATTCTCCTTTATGTCGAATCGCCTCAGATTGGCGAATATCTCGGCCAAGTCAGCCAGCAGGTCGGAACCTTTGTGGGACTTGACCACTATATCATCCATGTATGCCTCGACATTCCGAGGGATATGGTCGATTAAACATTTCTGAATCATGCGCATAAAAGTAGCGTCGGCATTCTTGAGACCAAAAGGCATGGTGATGTAACAAAAACACCCGAATGGGGTGATGAAGTCTGTCTTTATTTCATCCGGGCCATACAGACAGATCTGATGGTACCCAGAATAAGCATCCAAAAACTTAAACGCTCAGACCCCGCTATCGAGTCAACAATTTCATCTATGCGGGGGAGCGGAAAATAATCTTTTGGGCACACCTTGTTGAGGTGTTTGAAGTCAATGCACATGCGCAATGACTTATCTTTCTTTAGCACCATCACAACATTTGAGATCCACTTGGAGTGATAAATCTCCCGAATGAACTTGGCTTGCAAGAGACGGGCCACTTCTTCTCCAATTGCCTTGTGCTTCTCCACCGCTGAGCGACGCAAATGCTCCCTGACAGGTTTGGCTTTCGGATCCACTCGCAGACGGTGCTCAGCCAGTTCCCTGGGAATCCCCGGCATGTCAGTGGGCTTCCATGCAAAGATATCCCAGTTCTCATGAAGGAACTGGATGAGCTCGGCTTCCTTTTTACTGTCGAGTGTTGTTGAGATATTCGTCGGGGCAGCGGTTGGATCCGTCGGGTGGATGTGTACCTTCTTCACTTCCCCTGCTGACTGAAATGCCGACTCGGAAGCTGGCTTCTTTGCACGGAGCAAATCGGCAGGGTCGGTGGTTTTCTTGTACTCCTCCAACTCTACCATAGCCATCTGTTGATCGGTGATCTTGGAGCCTTGCTGAAGGCATTCTTCAGCCCGCTATCGATTTCCCGTGACCGTGATCATGCCCTTAGGGCCTGACATTTTCAACTTGAGATACACATACCATGGTCGAGCCATGAAACATGCATAAGCGGGTCGACCCATAATGGCGTGGTAAGCACTCTTGAAATCCATGACTCCAAATGTCAACTTTTCTTTTCGGAAATTTTTGTCATCTCCGAATGCCACATCCAATGCTATCTGGCCGAGTGACATGGCTTTCTTTCTTGGGATGACCCTGTGAAACTACATGCTGCTCTCACTGTCACGGGACATCAGAATGCCCATCCCTTTCATGGTATCCACATAAAGAATGCTCAGGCCGCTGCTGCCGTCCATGAGGACCTTTCTAAGTCGAGTCCCCTGCAACACCAGATCAACTACCAGAGCCTGCCGAACGGGAGTGACCACATGAGTAGGATGGTCTATCTGGTCAAATGTGATAGCATATTGGGAGCATCTGTGGTAGGTGGGGGTATCGGGCACAACCATGTTGATTTCTCTGTTGATGACTTTCAGGCGGCTCTTGCTCTCAACATCAGCAAAGATTACCAGTGTAGTAGTGACATGCGGAAATGTTTCCTTTTCGTCATCTTCATCTCCCTTCTCAGGAGATTTCTCATTCGACTGGTCTACCTTGAATTGCTGGATAAGGGTTCAACACTGTCGAGTGGTGTGCTTGGGCAAAATCAGATTGCCTTCCGCATCTTTCCTCATGTGTATTACACACGGCTGATCCATGATATCAGTTCCTGAC
Source organism: Hordeum marinum (assembly GCA_022496015.1). Classification (NCBI taxonomy): domain Eukaryota; kingdom Viridiplantae; phylum Streptophyta; class Magnoliopsida; order Poales; family Poaceae; genus Hordeum; species Hordeum marinum. The sequence continues at coordinate 44,376,627 of CM039676.1, read as the reverse complement.
TGATTTTTCCCTTTCTTGGGGGCATACTGTGCTTTAGCTTTGCCCTTGTTCTTCGGCTAAGTTGTCAGTGCTGCCGCTTCTGCCTGAACCGGATCTTTAGCCTTTCGCTTCTGTTTCTGATTGTTGCTCCCGCCAGCCTCATTGACAACTGCCTTTCCTTTGCCTCTATGGAGGCGGTCTTCTTCCTCGCCATGATCATACCGAGTGGCGATTTCCATCATCTTGCCGAGTGAAATATCACCCGTCCGCCCAAACTTCAGGTATAGTTCTTTGTATCTCACACCAGCCTTGAAAGCACAAACAGCCTGGTGTTCCGACACATTCTCCACTGTATGATGCAGAGTAGACCATCGCTGAATATAATCCCTTAAAGTTTCATTGGGCTTCTAGACACAATGTTGTAAGTCAACTAGACCTACCGGATGCTTGTAAGTGCCCTCAAAGGTTCGGACAAACACTCGGGCAAGATTCTCCCAGCAATGTATACTGAAGGAGCCAGGCGATTCAGCCAAGCTCGAGCTGAACCATCCAACATTAGGGGCATGTGTTTCATTGCAACATTGTCATTGCCGCCACCAATTTGCACAGCCACTCGGTAATCATCTAACCAAGTCTCTGGCTTTGTTTCGCCAGAATATTTTCTGATTCCTGCCGCCATTCTGAAGTTGGGGGGATCTCTGCAGAACGTATGCCTCTGTTGAAACACTCGGGACTAGACACCACGGGTGAGTTTGCACTGGGAACATCTCTGTCGTGTCCTTCTCTGTAGGCTCTGCCCCTGTCAATTCGCTTCTGAACAAGGTAGGCGCGGGCGTCACAGCCCGCATCCTGCTCATCACCGAAGGAGTGCGTGTCGTCCTGGCGCCGGGACGCGTACGGACCACTCCGTGGTGGAGTGGGCGCTTGACGGTGGTCTTCACGGTGAAACGGATCTCTGTCTTGCCCTTCACGAAAATCGCCCCCCGGATGGTGTAAGGGCGATCCAGGGCTATGTGTCGACTGAATGGTCTCCGCCCTGGGTGAATTTCTCTGTATCATGTTGCGGGGCTGAGAAACTACTGAATTCTAACGTTGAGCTGCATCTAACAGTGCTCTGATCTGCATCAGCCCTTTTCCAGCCTCTGACCGAGACGACTCAATGGAATCTGCTATCCTAGCAGCAACAACATTTAGCATAGGAGTTCGATATACCTCAACGTCGTCGTGAGATCCAGTCGGGAACAGTTTTCGATGACGTCGACTAGGGCGTGGCGGGCGCTGGTGAGTGCACTCGTCAATCGCCGCCTGGAGTTCTTCCAGACAAATGCACACAGCCTCCAAAGCTTGGGCCTCGACAGTCGCGCTGATGATGGGAGTATGAAGAACCTCCTCTTCGCGACGCGGTTGCTCTTTCGATGGACCTCCAGCCTTGCGTATGCCACGGCCAAAGCTAGGCGGCGAACTCTGGTGAGAGCCCGCCATCAATACCTTCACTACGGGATTGCAGCTTTCGCACTCGGAAGGCACGTTCGGCGGATAAAAATCCGACTCGAACACGCCATGAAGGGACTCGGCAGGCTCGAGAGCTGCAATCTATGGAGAAGTTTGACGCGCCGCTGCGTGTTTAACCCATCGCTGAAGTTGTGAGCGGCCGGACCGCTTGCGATCGCGAACAGCGAGGGAAGCCGACGTCTAGGGAGTCGAAGGCTAACGCAACAACACGTCATAGGAACTCGCGTGGAAGTGCATGGCCCCGTGGACCGGGAGCGCTTCGACATCGAGAGGCGCTTCCTGGAGCCATGCCAAATCGTCGGCGATGAAGGTGAGCGCACCGAAATAGATCTCGTGGCCCAGAGCAAAAACACCGCCGAAAGACATGTCGAAGGATGAAAAATGCAACCTCGCCGGAAGTCGTTTAGACGCCTGCCCCACGGTGGGCGCCAACTATCATGGGTACAAGCCTGAAAGTAGATGATAGGGGTACGAAAGGAGAGGGCAGAGTCCTAGCTACGGCGAGGGTGTACACATGGATGTATGAGTTCAGGCCCCTCTCATGGAGGTAACAGCCCTACGTCTCTGTGCCCGGGAGCTTTGTCATGTGGAATGTTGAGATTACAGTGGTTGCGAACCCTTGTGCCAAAGGGGAGGGGCGGCTTATATAGAGTTCGCTGCCCCTCATAATTGCCCAACATCTAAGGGTCCGATCGTGGGTTTAAAGACTGCCGTTACTGATAACATACATATTAAAAGCTACTAATGACGTAAAACCTAACGCCTGCCCGTTGGCCTCCTAAAGGTGGCTTCTAGTCTTCTGGCGTCGAGTTGAAACGAGGTCTTTCGAGTGACAGACGACCATCGAGTGAAGGAGGAAGTCTCCGAGTGGATTGCCTGTCGAGTGACTTGAGCGCCACTGGGAATCCAGTCGGAATCTTGTCCTTGATCTTCATGTCCTCCAATGTCATGCCCTTAGGTAGGGGGGTCTAGGTCTGGCCTAGGACCCTACCCCAGGTACATATCCTCGTCAGGTGAAGTACCAAAGAAATGGGGAGATCCAAGAGTACCCACTATACCCTGCTCTATCAAAGGGAATTATGTTAAAACTGCCTTATGTGATCTGTGAGTTGGTGATAGTGTTATGCCATTGTCATTATATCGTAGACTTGATTTGAGTAAGTTTACACCTACTGAAATCTCTATGCAAATGGCTGATAAATGAATTGCTTTACCCATGAGTATTTGTGAGGATGTGTCTGTCGTAGTTGCAAATGCTGCAATCCTAACGGACTTTGTTATTCTTGATATTCCCGAGGACGATAGTATGTCGATCATCCTTGGCAGACCCTTTTTGAATACTGCATTGTGGCTGTTATTGATTGCAACAAGGGCAATGTCACTTTTCATATTAATGCTAATGAACACATGTTACACTTTCCTAAGAAACAACCCCAAGTTCGTAGTATCAACTCCATTGAAAAGGTTTGAACGATTATTATTGGAGACTTTGAATTCCCTCTTCCAACTATCAATAAGAAATATGATATACTTATTGTTGGGGATATGCATATCCCCATTGAGGTAACTTAGTGTTATTCGAAAATTCTCCGAATTCATGGCACTCGAAAGAAGTTTGTTAATAAGACTTGATCAACCTTATTGATGGATTCTTTTTGATGAGCATGAGCGGTTCAATTTAGAAAGAACAACTTTCTGTACCCAACCTTTACTTTCTGTTAGTTAGAGAAAATGAAGTAAAAATGCTATTATTTTTTTGTTTTCTGAGTGTTCCGTGCTATAGAAAAATGACTTGAAAATAAAAATTCTTCAAATGCCCTGAAAATGTAGTATGATTTTTCTGGAATATTTAAAAATACCTGGCACTGAGCACACATCAGGGGGCTGCACCAGTGGGTCACAAGCCCATAGGGCGCGGCCACCCCCTGGTCGCGCCTAGATGGCTTGTGGGTCCCATGTGGGCCCCCTTCACTTATTCCAGCTCCCATCCACTTAGTCTTCCTACAGAAAAACCCCCACCATTACTCAAACCCGTGTTCTAGCTCATTTTACTACCATTTTTGATCTCCTTGTGCAAAGCTCCGTCCGCAAAACTGTTTTAGGAGATTGTTCTTCGGTATGTGACTCCTCCAATGGTCCAAGTAGTTTTTGTTCTAGTGCTTTATATATTGCAAATTTTTGGTGCTGTGGTGACCTTGTTCTTGAGCTTGCATGAAAATTTTGTATGGTCCCAAGTAGTTTCGATGCATCATATAGCCTCGAGGCACTTGTGGGAGTAGTTTCTATGAGTTTGGTTGAGTTTTATTCACCTTTATTTTGAGTCACTAAAAAGTTCAGAATTTATGTTCAGTAAGAAAAACGTTGAGGCAAATATTCCAAGGGCGATCCTCGAGCAAGAAGGCCTCGAGACTCGTGATACGCGAGCCAGACCTTGAACCACTGAAGGAAGCACAAGTGTGGCCTTGTGAAGGCCATCGGATCAATTCATGGTTGATGCCGGTTTCAAGGAAGAATTTTACGCATGCCCACAAAACACGGGACTTGAGGATTTCCTTTCAGACCAGTGCAAGCAATATTATCAACTCACGGATTCTTTCGTGCGGAGGTTTGAATTTTCATTCAGGCGTAATAAACCTTCTGTCCTATTTAATCTTTATGATAAATCTTGTACTATGGACCTAGAGGATTTCAACCGTGCATGCAAAATCCCACAATGCGGCAGCTATAGTGATCGGCCCAAAACTGAATACAATGATTTTGTAGCTGGCATTACTGTGCGAGAAACTAGAAATATTACAAAGGCTACCTTGGGGAGCATTCATTTTCTTGCTATACATTATTTTGCTCTATTCATAGGTAGATGCACTAACAGTAAAACTGATCATAGCCACCTTTGTGCCATGATATGTATCCAACATATCTATAATTTTTGATTGTTCCATGCTATTATATCATCAACTTTGGATGTTTCATATGCATGAATATGCTATTTTATATGATTTTTGGGACTAACTTATTAACTCAGTGCCAAGTGCCAGTTCCTGTTTTTTCTGTGTTTTTGATCTTTTTCAGATAGGAATATCAAACGGAGTCCAAATGGAATAAAACTTTCGCCGTGATTTTTTATGAAAAATATCAGAAATACCTGAAGGAAGAAATACCAGAGAAGTGGGCCGAGGGCGCCACAAGCCTGGGAGCCGCCCCCCCCCCTAGGCCGCGGCTAGGGGGCTCGTGGCCCACCTTCCACTTGTTTCCGCCGACATACGGTCTTATAAATAGCCAAACGCACAGAAATAGACCTAGATCGCATGTTCCGCCATCGCAAGCCTCTAGAACCACCAAAAACCAATCGGGAGACCGTTTCGCCATCCTGCCGGAGGGGAATCCATCTCCGGTGGCCATCTTCATCAACATCCTTCCCTCTTCGATGATGCGTGAGTAGTTCACACCAGACCTTTGGTTCCATAGCTAGTAGCTAGATGGCTTCCTCTCTCTCTCTTTGATCTTCAATACAAAGTTCTCCATGATCTTCATGGTGATCTCTCCGATGTAATTCTCTTTTGCGGTGTGTTTGTTGAGATCCGATGAATTGTGGATTTATGATCAGCTTATCTATGAACATTATTTGAGTCTCCTCTGATTTCTTATATGCATGATTTCATATCCTTGTAAGTCTCTTCGAGTTATGGGTTTCGTTTGGCCAACTTGATCTATGAGTCTTGCAATGGGAGAAGTGCTTGGTCTTGGTATTGTGTTGTTGCCATCAAGGGTAAAAAGATGGGGTTTATATCATATTGCATAAATTTATCCTTCTACATCATGTCATCTTGCTAAAAGCATTACTCCGTTTGTTATGAACTTAAGACACTAGATGCATGCTGGATAGCGGTCGATGTGTGGAGTAATAGTAGTAGATGCAGACAGTATCAGTCCACTTGTCTCGGACATGATGCCTATATGTATGATCATTGCCATAGATATCGTCATGACTTTGCGCTATTCTATCAATTGCTCAACAGTAATTTGTTCACCCACCGTTATACTTGCTATCATGAGAGAAGCCTCTAGTGAACACTATGGCCCCCGGGTCTATTTTACATATTATATATTCAGATCTAAACATAAAAACACCAAAAATACCTTTCTGCAATTTTATTTACTTATTTATATTTACTCATTATCACTATCAGATCTCACCTTGCAAGTAATCGGGCAGGGATTGACAAGCCCTTTATCGCGTTGGGTGCAAGTTTGTTTGTGTTTGTGCAGGTTTCTTGGTGCCTCAACTTGATACTCCTACTGGATTGATACCTTGGTTCTCAAACTGAGGGAAATACTCACCTCTACTTTCCTGCATCACACTTTCCTCTTCAAGGGAAAAACCAACGCATGCTCAAGAAGTAGCAGGAAGAATTTCTGGCGCCGTTGCCGGGGAGTATTCAAGTGAAGCATCTACCAAGTACCCATCACAAACTCATCTCTTGCATTTACATTATTTGCCATTTTCCTCTCGTTTTCCTCTCCCCCACTTCTAAAACAAAAATTTACAAAAATATTTGCCTTTCTTTATTTGCCTTTTTCGTTCGCCTTTTCGTTGCTATGTTTGCTTGTGTTGCCATGTGCCTTCTACTTGTTTGCATCTTTGCTTGCTAAAAATCTATTGATATCGATCCTCATCCACTTGTTAATCTTTTCAAAAGACCAAATTATGATGAACCAATTGCTAGTGAATTGAGTGTAGTTGATTATCTCTATGAAGTTTTGTTTGAAAATCATGAATCTGAAAATTTTGATGAAGTGTTGAAAGAAGAAATTTATAAGGTGATTCATGATAGTTCCTTGAATGAAAAGCATGATTTACATGTTGTTATTATTAATTCTATGAATATCCATGATGCTAATGATATGCAAAACCACAATCTTGGGGATGCTATGCTTGAGGAAGATGACATTTTTTGTTCTCCATGTTTTGGTGATGACACGTATGCTATAATTGATCATGTAAAGAATGATTTATGTGATAGTTACATTTTTGAATTCCTTCATGATGCTACTGAAATTTATTATGAGGGAGGAACATATGATTGTAGGAATTGCAATAATATCAAGTTCCCTCTCTATGTGTTTAAAGTTATGAAGTTATGCTTGTTTTGCCTTCCTATGCTAGTTGATTCTTGTTCCCATAAATTGTTTGCTCACAAAATCCCTATGCATAGGAAGTGGATTAGACTTAAATGTGTTTTTCATGCTATTCATGATGCTATTTTGAATATCTCAATTACTATGTTCTATTTGGGCATCATTGAAATCATTATGCCTAGCTAGGGGCGTTAAACGATAGCGCTTGTTGGGAGGCAACCCAATGAATAGATTTATTCTTGCTTTTTAATTTCTGTTTTGTTGAGTCAACACCATAATGATTCTGTTATGATTGTGTTTTTTCTGTTTTAATTAGTGTTTTTTCCAAGTAGAACCTTTATGATTAGTTTTGGTGATAGTTGTTTAATCATGCTGGAAAAAGACAGAAACTTTCTGCTCACTAAATTATTCTTCATTCCCATCCAGAAAGAGATTTTGAGTTGATTCTTTTTGCTGATGATTTATATGAAAATTTCCCTAATTTAGTAATTATTTCATAAGTTTTGAGTTTGCAGAGGTTTTCCAAATATACAGATTTCTACAGACTATTCTGTTTTTGACAGATTCTATTTTGTTGTGTTGATTGCTTATTTTGATGAAACTATGGTTAGTATCGGGGGGGGGGGGTACGAGTCATGGGAAAGTGAGAATACAGTAATATAACATCAATCTAAATGGAAATCAAGTTTACTACAGCACATGAAAAGTTGGTGGTTTGTTTTTCTTATGCTAATGCTATCACGATTTTCTTTTTAAGTTTTGTGTTGTGAAGTTTTCAAGTTTTGGGTGATGTTCTTATGGACAATGGAATAAAGAGTGGAAAGAGCCTAAGCTTGGGGATGCCCAAGGCATACCAATCCAAATTCAAGGACACGAAAAAGCCTAAGATTGGGGATGCCCCGGGAAGGCATCCCCTCTTTCGTCTTCAATCCATCGGTAACGTTACTTGGAGCTATATTTTATTCACCACATAATATGTGTTTTCCTTGGAGCGTCGTGTGTTATAGTATTCTTTGATTTTTGTTTTATCACAATCATCCTTTATGCACACCTTTTGAGAGGGACATGCACTCATCGTGAATTTGTTAGAATACTCAATGAGCTTCACTTATATCTTTTGAGTTAGGCAATATTAGCTCACATGTGCTTCGCTTAAATATTTTGAGCTTGATGATTTTGTTCACATGTGCTTCACTTATGTCTTTTGAGATTGGTAATATTATCTCACATGTGCTTCACTTATATCTTTTGTGCTTGATGATTTTGCTCCCTTGTGCTTCACTTATATCCTTCGAGTGTAGTAATTTTCCTCCCATGTGCTTCACTTATATCTTTTGAGCTAGATAATTTTGCTCTATTGCTTCACTTAAATCTTTGTAGAGCATGGCGATGTCATATTTTTTAGAAATAAAAACTCTCTAATCTTCACTTATATCATTTTGAGAGTGCCCTCTCTCTCAGAAACTTGGTAATTGGCGTGTGTTATGAAATTAGTCCTAAATATGATAGGCATCCAAAGAGGATATAATAAAAACTTTCATATTCAAGTGCATTGATTAGTAAGAGAAGTTTGATTCATTATGATTAGTTTTTAGATATGGATATGGTAATATGAGAGTTATGTTAGTAGGGTGTCATGAATCTAGAAATACTTGAGTTGAGGTTAGTGATTCCCGTAGCATGCACGTATGGTGAACCGCTATGTTAGGAAGTCGGAGCATAATGCATTTATTGATTGTCATCCTTTGTGTAGAGGTCGGGATCACGTGATGGTTAACTCCTACCAACCCTTCCCCTAGGAGTATGCGTTCAACACTTTGTTTCGATTACTAATAAAACTTTTGCAATAAGTATGTGAGTTCTTCATGACTAATGTGAGTCCATCGTATAGATGCACTTTCACCTTCCACCATTGCTAGCCTCTCTAGTGCCACGCAACTTTCGCCGGTACACAAACCCACCATATATCTTCCTCAAAACAGCCACCATACCTACCTATTATGGCATTTTCATAGCCATTCCGAGATATATTGCCATGCAACTTTCACCGTTCTGTCTCATGACATGTGCCATCACTTTCATTCATATAGTCATTATTGTTCTAAGTATTGAGTTGTAAGTAAATAAAAGTGTGATGATCATCATTATTAGAGCATTGTCCCATGTGAGGAAATAAAAGAGGCCAAAGATGCCCACCAAAAAAAAAGAGGTCAAAGAGCCCAAACAAAAAAATGAGAGAAAAAGAGAGAAGGGACAATGCTACTATCTTTTTCCACACTTGTGCTTCAAAATAGCACCATGTTCTTCAAGATGGAGAGTCTCTTGTTTTTTCAGTTTCATATGCTAGTGGAAATTTTCATTATGTAACTTGACTTGTATATTCCAATGATGGGCTTCCTCAAAATTGCCCTAGGTCTTCATGAGCAAGCAAGTTGGGTGCACACCCACTAGCTTTCATTTTTCAGCTTTCAAACACTTATAGATCTAGTGCATCCGTTTCATGGCAATCCCTACTCATTCACATTGATATCTATTGATGGGCATCTTCGTAGCCTATTGATACGCCGAGTCGATGTAACCATCTCCTTCTTTTTGCCTCACAACCTTCACCACACTCTATTCCACCTATAGTGTTATATCCATGGCTCACGCTCATATATTGCATGAGAGTTGAAAAAGGTTTGAGAAAGTAAGAGTGTGAAAACAATTACTTGGCCAATACCAAGGTTGTGCATGATTTAAATTCTTTGTGTGGGGATGATGGAGCATAGCCAGACTATATGATTTTTGTAGGGATAACTTTCTTTGGCCTTGTTATTTCAAAAGTTTATGATCACTTTGCTATTATGCTTGAAGTATTATTGTTTTCATGTCAATATTGAACTATAGTTTTGAATCTTATGGATCTGAACATTCATGCCATAATAAAGAGATTACATAAACCAAATATGTTGGGTAGCATTCCACATCAAAAATTCGGTCTTTATCACTTCCCTACTAGAGGACGAGCAGGAGTTAAGCTTGGGGATGCTGATACGTCGCCAACATATCTATAATTTTTTATTGTTCCATGCTATTATATTATCAACTTTGGATGTTTCATATGCATGAATATGCTATTTTATATGATTTTTGGGACTAACTTATTAACTCAGTGCGCAGTGCCAGTTCCTGTTTTTTCTGTGTTTTTGATCTTTTTCAGATAGGAATATCAAACGGAGTCCAAATGCGATAAAACTTTCACCGTGATTTTTTATGAAAAATATCAAAAATACCAGAGAAGTGGGCCAAGGGAGCCACGAGCCTGGGAGGCGCCCCCGCCTCTAGGCTGCGGCTAGGGGGCTCGTGGCCTCCTCGTGGCCCACCTCCACTTGTTTCCGCCGCCATACGGTCTTATAAATAGCCAAACGCACAGAAATGGACCTAGATCGCAAGTTCCGCCGCTGCAAGCCTCCAGAACCATCAAAAACCAATCGGGAGACCGTTCCGGCATCCTGCCGGAGGGGAATCCATCTCCGGTGGCCATCTTCATCAACATCCTTGCCTCTCCGATGACGCGTGAGTAGTTCACATAAGACGTTCGGGTCCATAGCTAGTAGCTAGATGGCTTCCTTTCTTTCTTTGATCTTCAATACAAAGTTCTCCATGATCTTCATGGTGATCTATCCGATGTAATTCTCTTTTGCGGTGTGTTTGTTGAGATCCGATGAATTGTTTATTTATGATCAGCTTATCTATGAATATTATTTGAGTCTCCTCTGATTTCTTATATGCATGATTTCATATACTTGTAAGTCTCTTCGAATTATGGGTTTCGTTTGGCCAACTTGATCTATGATTCTTGCAACGGGAGAAGTGCTTGGTTTTGGGTTCATACCATGCGGTGTCCTCACCTAGTGACAGAAGGGGTAGCGAGGCACGTATCGTGTTGTTGCCATCAAGGGTAAAAATATGAGGTTTATATCATATTGCATGAATTTATCCTTCAAAATCATGTCATCTTGCTTAAAGCATTACTCCGTTTGTTATGAACTTAATACACTAGATGCATGCTGGATAGCGGTCGATGTGTGGAGTAATAGTAGTAGATGCAGACAGTATCGGTCTACTTGTCTCGGACGTGATGCCTATATGTATGATCATTGCCTTAGATATCGTTATGACTTTGCGCTATTCTATCAATTGCTCAACAGTAATTTGTTCACCCACCGTAATACTTGCTATCATGAGAGAAGCCTCTAGTGAACACTGGCCCCCGGGTCTATTTTACATATTATATATTCAGATCTAAAGATAAAACACCAAAAATATCTTGCTGCAATTTTATTTACTTATTTATATTTACTCATTATCACTATCAGATCTCACCTTGCAAGTAATCGTGAAGGGATTGACAACCCCTTTATCGTGTTGGGTGTAAGTTTGTTTGTGTTTGTGCAGGTTTCTTGGTGCCTCATCTTGATACTCCTAATGGATTGATACCTTGGTTCTCAAACTGAGGGACATACTTACCTCTACTTTGCCGCATCGCCCTTTCCTCTTCAAGGGAAAAACCAATGCACACTCGACAAGTAGCATGCCACTGATCTTAGTATTCTTAAGAGTGCGGTAATGGGTGATAGACGATATAACGCAGGGTCCATTATTGCTAGGAGGCTGCATAATAATGCTAAGGATGGAGATTTCTTTGGTCGGGTTTATACAACTAGTATAGCTAATTATCTTGGGGTACCTATACGGGGAAATGATATTGAGTTACATCCGCTTTTCTTGACTATGAGGCTTTGGTGCATTATTAGTTTCTTGAGAGGAACGAGCAATCCCTCCTTTACCGACTAATTTTTGATAGACAACGTGCTGTCCATATTACTCTTCCTGCTCCTGCATTCTTTAACTTTCAGGAATAATGAAGACACTTTATAACTAGAGAGGAGGCAAACGAGTACGAGAGAAATGCGGAAGCAGCTCGCCTTTGTGCTGCAATCGTTCCGGCGGTAGCCGTTGCAGCCCAGTACAACCCTGACTATGACTTTGGATATTATTTGGGCCAGCCATGGCCCTAGACCAACTTAGGCAAGAAGCCTAAGCTTGGGGGAGTATGTATTTCTCACCGACTTTACATTCATGTTCATACACTCATCCTAGTAGTCGGTGTTCATACTTTTTCATTGTGCCATCCATGGCAGTTTATTTCTTTTTTCCGCTTTCTTCTTGTGTGTTTAATTAACTTTGAGAAAAATTCAAAAAAAGTAGTTATAGCTTTGCCTTCTAGTTTGTTTAGTTGTAGCACTTAAAAGAAAACCAAAAAAGATTTTTTCTTTCTTCTTTTGCTTCTTGGGAGCTTTCTGTGTAAATAGTTTTTTTCGTTCTTGTTTTCAATTTTGTTTCCTTGGTTCATATGGAGAAGAACACAATGAAACTGTCGAGTGGATCTCATATGCATTATTGTTTATCTATCAGAGGGACCATATTACCTTGCCTTCTCCTTTGAGTTATTATTTGTAGATTCTAGCTTAGTCCAAAGCACGTGCACTCTTATTATTTTTTACACCATTCAATCGTGCAAGTGAAAGGCAATAATGATGATATATGATGAAAAGATTGAGATGGAGAAAAGTTGTATGAACTCGACCTATTTTGCTTTTGTAAATATGATTAGCTCATCGTTACGAATTCAGTTCATTATGGGTGAAACATATTTGCAAACACAATTAGAGATTATAGTTACTCATGCCATGCTTAATTAGCTAAGGGTGGATAATAGTTTGTTTTGAGTGCCAACATACATATTAAAATGGTTGTGATGTATTATGATAGGATGGTATCCTCCTCTGAATGATTCAAGTGGCTTGACTTGCCACATGTTCATGCATGTAGTTGAAACAAAATCAACATAGCCTCTACGATATTTATGGTCATGGTGATTTATATCCTACTCATCCTTGCATTCAATGTTGGTTAATCTCAAAGCATGTTGATGGCTGTTGTCGCTCTCTAGTTGGTCGCTCCCCAGTCTTTTGCTAGCATTCACTTGTACTAAGCAGGAATACTACTTGTGCATCCAATTCCTAAAACCCAAAGTTGTTCCACCTGATTGCACCATACCTACCTATATGCGGTATTCTCCTGCCCTTCCAAGTAAATTTGCATGTCCTAAACTCTAAACCTTCAAATAATATTCTGTTTTGTATGCCCGAATCGCTCATGAAGCGACTGGGGGCGGTCAGTATCTTCCATGCTAGGTGTGTTATTCTCATGATATGTGTTGATTGACTATCATTCATGAGAAAGTGGCTTGGAATCAGGATGCCCAGTTCCATGCTCAAAATAAAATCAAAATATAATTAAACAAAACTCCCAAGGACTGTGTTTATATGGATGGTACCCGTGGATTCGGCTCGCTGTGGAGTGTGATTGCTTGGTGGAGGGGAGTAAAAACTTTATCATTATGTTTGGGAACCACCTATAATGTATCTAGCATGGAATATGCTGAAATCTCTTGGTAATTATTATGACAATGAAAGCATACCGCTCAAAATTGTTAACCATTCATGTTTTAAAAGCTCGAGCTATGGCACCTCTTCAAATCAATGCTTCCCTCTGCGAAGGGTCTATCTATTTACTTTATTGCTTAGTCATCATCTTCTTATAAAAAGCACTAGTTAGAGAGCACCACCATCATTGGTATGCTTTGCTATTAATTCATATTGAGTATGAGTGTGACTGCATCTCTTTTAACATGAATTACAATGTATAGTTAGTCCTTGTTATTTAGAGCTGCTCTATATTTATGTTTTGCGGTCTCAGAAAGGGCTAGCGAGATACCACTATATCATATTGTATCATGATTGTTTTGATAAAAGTGTTGTCATCCGAGAGTTATTATTGCTCGCTAGTTGATTATGCCATTGATATGAGTAAATGTGAGACCCAAATGTTATTGTGAACGTGGTTAGTCTATTATATTTGCTGAAGATCTGAACATCAGTTAGACATATTTACAACAACAAGATCAAACAGAGTTTGTAAAAGTTTTTCTTTATCACTTCCATCGTATCCGCTTTTCCAAACTCTTTTGCCCTTGTGTTGGACTCTAAATTGCATGATTTGAATGGAACTAACCCGGACTAACTTTGTTTTCAGCAGAATTGCCTTGGTGTTATTTTTCTGCAGAAATAGAAGTTCTCGGATTGACCTGAAAATTCACGGAGTTTATTTTTGGAATTAATAAAAAATACTGGCGAAAGAATCAACCGGAGGGGGCCACCCGCAGGTGATAACCCTGAAATTGAAAAGCACTTCAAATGAACTCTGAAAAGGTTGAAAGTTGGCATGGTATCATAATTTCACCCACATAGCGTGTTATAAAAAGTTGAGAGGCTTACGGCAAAAACTGGATGCACTTCGTGTACAAAATGAACAATCTCTTTCGAAGTATCAGGGTTTCGAACGGAAACTCATCTGTTACAGAAGGCATTTCATTTCTTCACATGTAACTTCAGTGATTTTCTAGATCAAAGGCATCATCATAATAGTTGTGGAGAAAAAGTCTTCATTTTTTCTTCTCTTGTGTCCTTTGCTTATTGTGCCATAACCATGGATAATCTTCATTGTTTAACAGGGTGCTTGGGTCAGCCTTGACTTTGAAGGGAGGAATTTTCTTAAACTTTTCATAATCTTCAAACATGTCTGTCTTGCCCTCCAATCTCACGATGTCTCTTTTGCCTGAAAGAACTATGTGACACTTTGGCTCATCGTCTGATGTATTCGCTTCCTTATCTTTTATTTTTCTCGGTTTGGTAGACATGTCCTTAACATAGAAAACCTGCGCCACATCATTGGCTAGGACGAATGTTTCGTCTGTGTACCCAAGATTATTGAGATCCATTGTTGTCATTCCGTAATGCGGGTCTACATGTACCCCGCCTCTTGTAAGATTGACCCATTTGCATCAAAACAAAGGGACCTTCAAATCATGTCCATAGTCAAGTTCCCATATCTCCTCTATGAAACCATAATATGTGTCGACCTTCCCATTGGTCGTTGCTGCATCAAAGCGGACACCGCTGTTTTGGTTGGTGCTCCTCTGATCTTGGGCGATCGTGTAAAATGTATTCTCATTTATCTCGTACCCTTTGTAAGTCAATACAGTCAAAGATGGTCTCCTAGCCAATGAGTATATCTCATTAGAAACAGTGTTGTCACACATGAGACGTGTTTGTAACCAACTGCCGAAAGTCTTGATGTGTTCACATGTAATCCAGTCGTCGCACTAATCTAGGTGTTTGGAGCGCAGAATGTTCTTGTGTTCATTGACATTGTCACCAAGGTAGAATTCTGTAGAACTGTGTAGTGTGCTTGAGACCAAGAATGCCCTTCCCCACATATTATTGACTTCGCTCCAAGCGTGCCTTTTCCAGTCAGTCTCCCCTCATACCACGATTGAGGGAGACCAATCTTCTAAAGGTCAGGAATGAAGTCAACACAAAACCCAATGACATCCTCTGTTTGATGGCCCATGGAGATTCTTCCTTCTGTCCTAGCGCGGTTACGAACATATTTCTTTAGGACTCCCATGAACCTCTCAAAAGGGGACATATTGTGTAGAAATACAGGGCCCAGAATGACAATCTCGTCGACTAGATGAACTAGGACGTGCGTCATGATATTGAAGAATGATGGTGGGAACACCAGCTCGAAACTAGCAAGACATTGCATCACATCACTCATTAACCTTGGTAAGATTTCTAGATCGATCACCTTTTGAAAGATTGCATTGACGAATGCACATAGCTTCACAATGGCTAACCGAATGTTTTCCGGTAGAAGCACCCTCAATGCAACCAGAAGTAGTTGCGTCATAATCACATGGCAGTCATGAGACTTTAGGTTCTGAAACTTTTTCTATACCATAATTATTATTCTCTTTATATTCGACGGGAAGCCACACGGGCCTTCATACTAAGCAGGCATTCAAAGAAGATTTCCTTCACTTCTTTGGTAAGAGCGTAGCTGGCAGGACCTTCATACTGCTTTGGAGGCATGCCGTCTTTTTCGTGAACATGTTTCTGGTCCTCCTGTGCCTCTGGTGTATCTTTTGTATTCCCATACATGTTGGGGAACGTCGCATGGGAAACAAAAAAATTCCTACGCACACGCAAACCTATCCATGGTGATGAGCATCTACGAGAGGGAGAGTGGATCTATGTACCCTTGTAGATTGCTAAGCGGGAAGCGTTAAGAAACGCGGTTGGTGTAGTCGAACTTCTTCGCGACCCAAATCGCCGAGCGTCCCGCGATGTCGTCAAGATCTGTCCCGTGATCCGATCACGAACGTCCCGTGGCCTTGATCACGATCCTTCCGATCTAGTACCGAACGGACGGCACCTCCGTGTTCAGCACACGTGCAGCTTGATGACGATCTCCACCGTCTTGATCCAGCAAGAGGAAGTGGAGGGGAGGAAGAGTTCTCCGGCAGCGTGACGGTGCTCCGGAGATGATGGTGGAGTTATTCCTGCAGGGCTTTGCCTAAGCACCGCAGAAAACCGATCTAGAGGAGAAACTATGCACTGGAGGTTAGGGTTGCACGTGGAAGAAGGAACTTGTGCAAAACCCTTGAAACCCTCTAGTATATATAGGAGGAGAGGAGGAGGAGAGGGCTGGCGCAAGGGACAAGCCCTCCAAGCTTTGGCCGGCTAGGAGGGAGGAGTCCTCCTCCTTCTACTCCAAGTAGGATTAGGACTCCTTCCTTATATAACTCCCTTTTGCCTTTTTCCACCTTTTTCCTTTTGGTATTTTCTTCCCAGCCTCATGGGCTTTGTGTAGGACTTCCACCAGCCCACTAAGGGCTGGTATTCACCCTCCTACAGCACTCTTGGATCTAAATACCCCTCCCGGAGGTCTCCCGGTACACTACCGGCACTCCCGGTAAACTACCGATGAGCCCGAAACTTTTCCGGCGACCAAACTGGGACTTCCTATATATGAATCTTTACATCCGGACCATTCTGGAGCTCCTCGTGACATCCGGGATCTCATATGGGACTCCGAACAACCTTCGGTCACCACCATAGATAACTCTATACTATCGAAACGTCACCAAACCTTAAGTGTGCAGACCCTGCGGGTTCGAGGACTATGTAGACATGACCGAGACACTTCTACGGTCAATAACCAATGGCGGGACCTGGATGTCCACATTGGTTCCTACATATTCTACGAAGATCTATATCGGTCGAACCTCTATGTCAAGGATTCGGTTAATCCCGTATAACGTTCCCTTTGTTCTTCGGTATGTTACTTGCCCGAGATTCGATCGTCGGTATCTCCATACCTAGTTCAACCTCGTTATCGGCAAGTCTCTTTACTCATTCCGTAATGCAAGATCCCATGGCTAACATATTAGTCACATTGCTTGCAAGGCTTGTTGTGATGTTGCATTACCGAGTGGGCCCTGAGATACCTCTCCGTCACACGGAGTAACAAATCCCAGTCTTGATCCATGCCAACTCAACAGACACCTTCGGAGATACCTATAGAGTACCTTTATAGTCACCTAGTTACGTTGCGACGTTTGATACACACAAGGCACTCCTCCGGTGTCAGTGAGTTGCATGATCTCATGGTCATAGGAACATATACTTGACATGAGGAAAACAGCAGCAATAAACTGACACGATCATATGCTACGTTTGTAATTTGGGTCTTGTCCATCACATTATTCTCCCAATGATGTGATCCCGTTATCAAATGACATCACATGCCAATGTCTAGGAAACCCTGACCATCTTTGATCAACGAGCTAGTTCACTAGAGGCATACTAGGGACACAGTGTTGTCTATTTACCCACACATGCAATGTGTTTCCAATCAATACAATTATAGCATGGATAATAAACGATTATCATGAACAAGGAAATATAATAATAAACACTTTATTTATTGCCTCTAGGGCATATTTCCAATCTAGTTCACATCACTATGTGATTTACATGGTAATGAATCGAACACCCATACAATTCTAGTGTTCATCATGTTTAGCCCTTGGAAGAGGTTTTAGTCAACGGGTCTGCAACATTCAGATCCGTGTGCACTTTGCAAATATTTATGTCCTTCTCCAAGATGTCGAACCGGATGGAGTTGAAGCGTCGCTTTATGTGTCTGGTCCTCTTGTGAAACCTTGGTTCCTTGGCTAGAGCAATGGCACGAGTGTTGTCACAGAATGGGTTTATTGGATTCAGTGCACTAGGCACTACTCCAAGATCTATCATGAACTGCTTCATCCAGACACCTTCCTTCGCTGCCTCCGAGGCTGCGATGTACTCCGCTTCGCACGTAGAATCAGCTACCACGCTCTGCTTGCAACTGCATCAGCTTACCACTCCCCCGTTAACAATAAATACGTATCCGGTTTGTAACTTAGAGTCGTCTGGATCAGTGTCAAAGCTTGCATCGGTGTAACCCTTTACGACGAGCTCTTCATCACCTCCATAAACGAGAAACATATCCTTAGTCCTTTTCAGGTACTTGATGATATTCTTGACCGCTTGCCAGTGCTCCACTCCAGGATCACTTTGAAACCTTCCGGCCATACTTATGGCAAGGCTGACATTGGGTCTTGTGCACTGCATACATGATAGAGCCTATGGCTTAAGCATGGGGGATGACACTCATCTTTTCTTTTTCTTCTGCAGTCACTGGGCATTGAGTCTTACTCAACTTCACACCTTACAAAGCAGGCAAGAACACTTCTCTCTGACTGATCCATTTTGAACTCTTTCAAAATCTTGTCAAGGTATGTACTCATTGAAAGTCTCATCAAGCATTTTGATCTATCTCTTTGATGCTCAACAATTAGGTAGCTTTATCCAGGTCTTCCTTTGAAAAACTCTTTTCAAACAACCGTTTATGCTTTCCAGAAATTCTACATAATTTCTGATCAACAATATGTCAACCACATATGCTTACCAGAAACTCTATAGTGCTCCCACTCACTTTATTGCAAATACAAGTTTCTCATAAACTTTACATAGACTCAAAACTTTGATCACCTCATCAAAGTGCATATTCCAACTCTGAGATGCTTGCTTCAGTCCATAGAAGGATCACTGAAGCTTTCACACCTTTTAGCATCCTTAGGATTGACAAAACTTTCTGGTTGTATCACATACAACCTTTCCTCAAGTAAACCGTTAAGGAAACGATGTTTTGGCATCCATCTGCCAGATTTCATAAATGAAAAATGCAGCAACTGCTAACAAAATTCCAACAGACTTTAGCATCGCTACGAGTGAGAAAGTCTCATCGTAGTCAACTCCTTGAACTTGTCGTAAACTTCTTTGCAACAAGTCGAGCTTTATAAATGGTGACATTTACCATCAACGTCTGTCTTCATCTTAAAGATCCATTTGTACTCAACGACCTGTCGTCCAATGAGCAAGTCTACCAAAGTCTATACTTGGTTTTCATACATGGATCCTTTCTCGGATTTCATGGCCTCTAACCATTTGTCGGGGTCCGGGCCCATCGTCGCTTCTCCATAGCTCATAGGTTCATCGTTGTCCAACAACATGATCTCCAAAACAGGGTTGTTGTACCACTTAGGAGCAGTACACATCCTTGTCGACCTACGAAGTTCGATAGTAACTTCATCCTGAAGCTTCATGATCATCATCATTAACTTCCTCTTCAACTAACGTAGGCTTTACACAAACATCTTTCTGCGCTGCGCTACTCTCTGGTTGAACAAAGGTTTAACAACCTTATCAAGTTCTATTTTCGTCCCACTCAATTCTTTCGAGAGAAATATTTCTTCGAGAAAGGATCCGTTCTAGCAACAAACACTTTGCACTTGGATCTGAGATAGAAGGTTCACCCAACTGCTCTTAGGGTATTCTATGAAGATGCATTTGTCTGCCTTGGGTTCGACCTCATTAGGTGAAAACATTTTCCACACAAGTGTCGCAGCCCCAAACATTAAGAAATGACAGCTTAGGTTTCTATCAAACCATAATTCACACGGTGTCATCTCAACGGATTTAGATGGTGCCCAATTTAAAGTGAATGTAGTTGTCTCTAATGCATAACCCCAAAATTATAGTAGTAAAACGATAAGAGACATCATAGCACGCACCTTGTCCAATAGAGCATTACTATGATGTTCGGACACACCATCACACTATGGTGTTCCAGGTGGCGTTTAGTTGTGAAACAAATTTCACATTGTCTTAAGTTGTATGCCAAACTCGTAACTCAGATATTCACCTCCACGATCATATCGCGGTTATTTTATCTTCTTGTCACGATGATCTTAAACTTCACTCTGAATTTGCTTGAACCTTTCAAGTGATTCAGACTTGTGTTTCATTAAGTAAATATACACTATATCTACTTAAATCATCAGTGAAGGTAAGAAAATAACGATATCCACTACACGCTACAAGACTCACTGGATTGCATACATCAACATGTATCATTTCCAATGAATCACTTGCCCGCTCCATCCAACGGGGTTTTTAGTCATCTTGCCCAAGAGGCATGGTTCGCATGTCTCAACTGATTCGAAATCGAATGATTCCAAAGATCCATCAGCGTGGAGTTTCTTCATGCGGTCTACCTTCGCGGTGTCAAACATCGCGAACAGCTCAGGGATCAATATTTCTATGCCTGGCGTTTTATAGTTCATCACTAAGTTCTAGTAGCTTCAGTGACAGTGACGTGGAGAACTATATCAATCGCTATCTTATGTGGAAGATCAACTCCCACTTGATTCAAGCGATTGTAGCACCCAGACAATCTGAGCACATGCTCAACGATTGAGCTATTCTCTTTCATCTTGCAGGCAAAGAATCTTGTTGGAGATCTCATATCTCGCAACACGGGCACGAGCGTGAGATCCTAATTTCACTCTTAGAAACATCTCATATGTTCCATGACGTTCAAAACGTTTTGGAGCCTCAATTATAAGCCGTAATGCATGACGCACTAAACTATCAAGTAGTCATCAGAACGTGTCTGTCAGATATTCACAACATCTACAGACGACGCTAGAGGGGTTGGTGCACCGAGCGGTGCATTAAGGACATAAGCCTTCTGTGCAGCAATTAGGACAATCCTCAGATCACGGACCGAGTCCGTAATATTGCTACCATCATCTTTCAACTCTATTTCTCTAGGAACATAAAAAAAATTAAGGGAGCTACAGCGCGAGCTAGTAATCTACAACATAATTTGGAAAGACATTATTGATTATGTTCATGATAATGAGTTCAATTAATAATATTACTTAAGAAATCCCACTCAAATTGACATCCATCCGATCATTCGAGTGATACATGATCCAAATTCACCAACTCAAGTCCGATCATCACGTGAGTTGAGGTGGCTGCAATGGTGAACATCATCATGTTGATCATATCTACTATATGACTCATGTTCGACCTTTCGGTCTCTTGTGTTCTGAGGCCATGTCTGTACATGTTAGGCTCGTCAAGTTTAACCCGAGTGTTCTGCACGTGCAAATCTGGCTTGCACCCGTTGTATGCGAACGTAGAGTCTATCACACCCGATCATCACGTGGTGTCTAAACACGACGAACTTTCGCAACGGTGCGCACTCGGGGAGAACACAATTTTATCTTGAAATTTAAGTGAGGGATCACCTTATAATGCTACCGTCGTACTAAGCAAAACAAGGTGCATAAAAGGATTAACATCACATGCAATTCATAAGTGACATGATATGGCC